>OX038870.1:10400950-11098450 GCA_943789525.1 Agriphila geniculea
ACTTACTTACTTAGAGTACGCGCTTCTGTGCCAGATAGGGTTGCCAGATCGGAAGTCCAAATTATCTGGAGAAAATTTGAAAATGTCGGGATTTCGCGGTTGTTGTCGGGAGAAATAAATATTTAAAACAAATATGTATGTATGATTTTTAGTCAGTTTCATCCACTATTCTTGTAAGTTGTGATCCTGCATGTCTATTGTAAAAAAACAGCCACGCAGCGCGATTTTTAAAGTTAGTTTCATCCACTAAACTTGTACTCTTGCCTGTCTATAGTAAAATAAAACGGCCGCGCAGCGCGATTTTTAATCAGTTTCATCCACTAATCTGAAACTCTTGCTTGTCTATTGTAAAAAAACGACCGCGCAGCATGATTTTTAGTTAGTTTCATCTATTAAACTTGTACTCTTGCCTGTCACAGTAAAATAAAACAGCCGCGCTGCGCAATTCTTAGTCAGTTTCATCTACTAACCTTGTAATCTGTGGTTTCATACGTGAAAATTATTTTTTTCTAGAGAATTTTCGGAACAGTTGTTTTTTCGGGAGATTTTTAGATTTTTCGGGAGTAGGGAGATCAATTGGAATTCCGGGAGAATCCAGGCGAATCCCGACTAGGGTTGCAAAATTACGTAATTTTACCGAAAAGGCTGGTAAATTACGGATATTTTACCGTAATTTATATAAATTACGGTAAAATTACCAGCGACTATTAGCGTCTTTTATTTATTTATTTAAGCTTTAGAGTAAAAAGCAACACTGATTCATGGTATCTAAGCATTGAAAACAAAAAAATAGGATATTCAATTGCGATGATTGTAGTAGAATGAAGGAATTATGACATTTCCATACATCTACTCTCGGCAATATCTACAATTCTTCACCTCGCGTTTTAAACTGCTTAGTGCGTGAACTTTTTAGTTTTCACTTAAGGTTTTTTTTAGTTTTTCACTTAAAATAGTGGTTTCACATTTTGGAGCTCAGATAGGCTGTCTCACTCATACTTTTGAAGTTAAAAAAATAACTTGATTTATTTTTGGTGATTGTTTTCAATACATCGTCAAAAGAATAGTATTACGAATATTAAACATATATTGTTTTTGTTGAAAAAAATACATTTAAATGTACAAAAACTCGCTGTATTTTAACCAAGTAAATCAAAAACGTATCTGTAAATAAATATAAGTAAGTACGTGAAATATTCGTGATAGTATTCTTTTGACTATTGAAAACATTCACCAAAAATAAATCAAGTAAGTAATTTATTATTATTTAAAAAGTTCAAAAAAGTGAGTGAGTTAGCCTATCTGAGTTGCAAAATGTGTCAGACAACGCTCTTATAGACTATAATTACTTCACCTCGCGTTTCCTATCTTATTCGGTTAATAGCTACGGCTTGATACGTGAAAGGGAGGTCGGTGTTTTTTTCGATTTTCACTTAACGGACAAACAGACTAACAGATTAGCACATTTTCCCCTGTAATAAAAAAATATAAGTACTTTAAACACATTTTTTACTGAAAATTACCGTAATTTATCGAAAAATACCATAAATTACGTAATTTACCGTTTTTTACCGAATTTTACCAAGGTAATTTTACCGATTTGCATCCCTAATCCCGACCATCTGGCAACCCTAGTGCCAGACGAAGCCGCGATGCTCTAAGCTTACTTTTATATTTTTAATTTTTGAAGATTTTATTTTATTCATACTTCCCGGGCACTGAAATGTGAAGTCAATTTCGTAAGGATGATAACAAGGTAAAGAACTTAATTAAAAACATTTTCCTATGTCATACACTGTTTGTCAACGTTTCGCATTTCGTCAACATTTGATTGATGAGAAATACAAAGTGAAATTCGAGGTACGTTGTTGATTTAGGCTGTATTTGAGTAGGAGAATTATCTTGGCAACCACAAGTTTCACGATGTTAATATTATGACAAATTAAACTGTAAAGCTGTAACAAATTAGTTTGTAATTCTTTATTATTTTTTTAGATTGCTTTGCTGCATATTTTAGTTATTTAATACAAATAGTGGCCAGTAATAAAAAGCTGTTACGCTTTCTTTTCCATAAAAAGCTGCTGCATTATTTTATCTACCCTTCAGATGCTATAAGAAAGAATCTCAACTAAGTAAACACTGCATTTTTATATTATTTATTACCCACTAGCTGACCCGACAGCGTTGTCCTGACCTGTCTTAGATTAGAATATTGTATTCGAATTGGTATAATTAATAAAAAGTTGGGTTCAGAGATATTAGTACAGTTCCCGTTTATTTTATAACCCAACAGCTTTATTACCAAGTATATATCACTTGTTATGTTAGTAACGTGTATGTCTATCCAAACTTACCAAAACTCCATATTAAATTGAACTTTTAATATTAGGCGTGATGGCTCTGAACTAACCGTGATGAGCACTAAGAAATTCAGTTTTCTAAGATCCTTTTTGAAAGAAATAATAAATTAATTATTTTACATGTATTTTAGCAATAAAATAACTCTGATCGAAGCATCTGTTTTAAACGACATTTAGTTTTTTAAATCCTCTTTGACGATATTTGCAGCACGCATTCTGTCAATAACGGCTTTTCACAATGACAAAAAATTATAGGCTTGATAGATGGCGTTGATAAAAATGGATGTCAATGTGATTTTTTACTTTTTACTAAGCTTCGAAGAGTATCAACACCATCTAGTGAATCAAATAGTTACTATTTTTAGGTTTCTAAGAGTATCAACGCCATCTAGAGAAGCGAATAGTTACTATTTTTATTTTTTAAACGACACTTCGAAAAGCCCGCATTCTATGTCAAATCTTCTTATTTTTGTTTTGGCAATCTACTTTCCTCTTGGAAGTAATTTTTGCCAGTGTCAAGTGTTGAATAGTTCAGTGGTAGATTGTTTCAGTTTGCATTAAAATGCGGGTGCATCGCATTCCAATGCTGCTTGGAGCATTTGGCACCAAGTATATCAAGACAGTTTACTCGGTAATTTCTGCCGAGGTAGCCACCACTACACTAAAAGTCTCGGCTTCACACAACCAAGATCCCGCCTATTTCAATTATCCCACATATTGTTCAATTGCGTAGCGTAGACACTTGTACCACAAAACTGCACCAATTTTAAGACACAATATCCACTAATAATTAAAATAGTCACCAAAGCGAACCCGACAAAATGGCGCCAAAAACTCCCGTCATGTCATAAGGTTACATTAAAAAAAAAAAGTTATATTGTCCAAAATAATTTTACCTCTATGGTTAAGTATTCTGAAATTTACAATTTTTTCGCGTAATTTTCTTATTTTTTTCTTTTATAAGAACCTTCTCCTGATAATAACAAATACAATTAAAAAAATATAGCGAAATCGGTTCAGCCGTTCATGCGTGATGGCTTGACCAAGGGGACGAGAGATCCTTGAGACTGCCCGGCTCCATTTTTATTGAAACCCCATGCGGTACTTACTGGCGTGGGGCCAATTTATACAACCATGGCAAACCATGGCTTCAAAATATTTATTTCTCTCAAAAGTAACAGCACGTTATCCTTCCTGCCAACAGGTTCGTACTTTATTGATTGTTCGCTGTAGCTTTTACTATACTTGGTTAATATAACATCGTAAGAATTATTTTCACTGTTCTGTGAATCAAATCATCACTGTTTATTATTTAGGAGTGTTTAACACCAACATCATCTATGAATCGCAATCCATTTGAGTTTAACGAGTAATTTTATGAGATATGGTACCTGTCATTGTAAAGAAAACTACTTAAAAGTTCAAACATTAAATATTAAAGTAAAATAGTCGTCAGTCAAACGTATTAATTTGACAGTTCATATTGTATCATAAATATCATAATATATGTCATCCCACACAAATTGCAGCCGATTGAATACGATATGAACTGTCAAATGAATACGATTACCTTACGCAATCGCAACCCTGATCCACACATGGATTTCTGTGTTTGAAGTACCGAATTTCGTCACAGGCAACATACTTAACAACAATTTTATTTGTACACAACGTTCGACTCTTGTAAAGATAAAGGAAAATTTTAATTCAAATCGGCTGTACTATAGACATGACCCTTTTACATCCGTTGAGTTGGTGATTGTTTACGAAAACAGTGGCGGACAGGCCCGCCGGCAATTTGAGACTCGTTTGTAGGTAAATTGAATATAGCACCAGTAATGTTACTAACTTTAACTTTGAACTGATCACGTGGATTTTTCAAATAACGACTTATTTAAAAGGAACTTCGATCATTCATCGAAGAAAATTTGTATTTGTATTTGTATTTGTATTTATTTAGCACACAAGACAGATTACAATCATTAAAATACACAATTTATACAATCATTAAAAACAGACCTAGACTATAATCCAAAAAATATGTATGCCTAATAGCTTATTATATAAAAAACAATTAACTTATGCTAGAGATATTTAAGCAAAGTTTAAAATTAATTATACAGAATATAAATTGTATTGAATTATGAAAAAAAAATTGGAAAACAATAAAATAAAATAAATCATTAATTAAAAATATAAACTTACTTAAAACTAAAGACTAACAATTAATTAATTCATAAGCTGGAGTTGTGTATCTGTAACTGTCGGCGGAACTGAGGCAGTGTTGAGTGAAAGATGTCAATATCTCTGTTAGTGACAAGGATTTCATTGTATTGGCGACACATCCTGACTATGGGATTGTAATATGAGGTGTTGTTAAGGAAAATTTGAAGACTGAAAATATTATAGTTGCGGTTGCGGGATCTAAATCGCGTATTAAAGGTTAAAAGAGAAAGAAGGGCTGGGGAATCCAATTGGCAATGAATTATTTTATAAAGTAGGACGAGATCATTTTTATCACGTCTTATGTATAAGGGTTCCAAGTGATAATACTCCAAACGCTCATTGTAGGAAGAGAGTTTGCGGCCCATTCCACTTCTGTAACACAGAATTTTCATAAATCGTTTCTGAACACTTTCAATTCGTTTGCTGTGGACACTATAAAAGGGAGACCAGACAGTAGAGTTATATTCAAGAATGCTACGAATTAGCGAGTAATAAAGTAAGATGAGGCTCTTGCTATGTCGGAATCGTTTAGTGGATCTAGTTATGAATCCAAGAAGACGATAACTGCGGTTGACTATGTCATCGTAGTGATCTCGAAAGTTCAACTTCTCATCAAATATCACTCCCAAGTCTCTTGCAGTATGTTTACGAGCCAAAACCTCACCCTTAAGTGTGTAATCAAACATTATTTTTTGCGTTTTCGTGGTGAAAGTCATGACAAAACACTTACCGACATTGAGCTGCATAAGGTTATGCTCACACCAGTCGCTTAATGAGTTCAGGTCCGATTGAAGCCTTAAAGCGTCTGCTTCGCTCTCCACCGTCTTGAATACCTTGAGATCATCCGCGTAAAGGAGACAGGGACAGGATAGGAAATCAATTAAGTCATTTATGAATATGACAAAGAGCAAAGGGCCTAAATGACTACCCTGCGGTACCCCAGACGTGACCAAAACAGGCTCGGAAAGATAGCCCTTCACTGCTACCAGTTGACTCCTACGACTCAAATATGACTGGAACCAACGGAGAAGATTGCCATGAACACCGATGTCAGATAATTTTTTTATTAGTATTGTGTGATTAACCTTGTCAAAAGCTTTAGCGAAATCCGTGTAAATGGAATCAACTTGCACTCTCTTGGCAAAAGCGCTGCACAGGTAATTCTTATACTCAAGAAGATTGGTAGTGGTGGACCTATTTGCTATGAACCCATGTTGTTGCTCATGCAGAAGAGGCCTGACATGACTATAGAGAATACCATATACTACACCCTCAAATAGTTTGGCAAAACAAGATGATATACTAATAGGTCTATAGTTCTTGCAATCAGTCCTGTCACCCGACTTATACACAGGAATGATGTGAGCTACTTTCCAGACCGTCGGAAAGGAACCAGTCTCAATAGATCCATTGAACAGAATACGCAAAGGCTCACAGAGTTCCTTGGCACAATTTTTTATAAATAAGGATGGTATCCCGTCAGGTCCAGTTGCCTTTTTCGTGTCTAGTTTTTTTATTTTATTCAATATAGATTCATTCGAAATGTTAATGTGGCTCAAAACGTTGGTGTTAAGTTGAGAATGAGAAGGAAACCTGGTATCAGAGACAGAATTAGCACTTTCAAAAACAGAACTAAAATATTTGGAAAATAGCTCACATACCTTGGAAGGGTCAGTCGAGGTAACATCCTCGTACATCATAGTTAAAGGTATTGAGTTCTTGCCCTTCTTACCGTTGACAAATTTCCAAAGTAACTTTGAATCATCATCAAGGGAGCTCTCTACCGATGCCAAGAAATCCTTATAACATGAGTCGATTAAGTCCTTACTTTCGGATCTATAATACGTAAACTCATCATAGTCACGGGGATTACCATACTTCTTAAAACGCTTGTGGTATTTGAGCTTCATTTCAATACTGTGTATCAGTGCATGGCTAAACCAAACTGGATACTCATCTTTATGAGCTTTAATAACGGGCGTGTTTTTGCTTATTACCTCATCCAACGTGCTATAGAAGTTGCTGACTTTGATGTCAATATCAGGAGAAGATAGTACAGAATTCCAGTCAACCTTTGAAAGTTCGGACTTGACTGTCTCAAAATTGCATTTAAAGAAGTTATAACGTTTGCGCATCTTACTCTTAAGATATTTGATTTTCGTTCCAGGATTAACATCAATGTCAACAGCTAAAGCAGGGTGATGCTTATCCAGCCGACTGAGAGGATCCACGCCATACACCTGAACATTGATCGTAGCTAGAACTAGGTCAAGAAGACGGCCATTACCGTTCAGTATGCTATTAAACTGTTTAAGGTGACAGAGAGATATAGTTTCACACAGAAGGCGAGATTTGTTATCGCAGGGTGGGCTGGCATTCAAGGCCAACGAGTCAAGTTCCCTTTGCCAAGTCAAATCAGGATTATTGTAGTCTCCAATACAAAGAAACTCATCTGTATCACTAAAATGTAATAATATTCTAGACAAATTTTCATAAAATGATTCAAGTAATTTAATAGGTAGATCAGGAGGAAGATAACACAAACAAATGTTAATATTTTTCCCATAACCGGCACGAACAGTTATCCACAAATCCTCGACATTACTATCCCATGATGTTTGCCTGACAACTTCAATGTCTTTTTTTATAGCAATAGCAATGCCTCCTCCATCAGTTTTAGTAACAGCGGTATCACAGCGATCGCGACGGTAAATATTGTATCGGGAATCAAATAAGGAACAAAAGACCAAATTCCAATGTACATTTTGAAAAAAAAAGAGTACTTCTTCATCATATCAGCCGCAGTACACCCATTGCTGAGTATAGGCCTCCCCTATCCTTGAGATCCTTGGGGATCTCCACAATGATCGGTCCTGTGCTGGCCACATCCAGCGACTTCGCCGAATCGTCAGTCAACTTTGTCGAGAACCTATCCACGGAGCGGAGCAATAAAAAAGGTGCGTATTCACAATTTTATGCACCGTTAATTTTTAAGTATAAGTATCTAAAAATTAAATGGAGATATCACACCACGTTTTTGAATATGAACGTGCAGTTAAAAATTAAAAATTAATAGTTTGAAAATATCGGCAAAAATCTTGATTAATCGGCAAACTCACAAAAATAGCAAGACACGTGCGTAGATTCATTCTTTTCATTATTCACGTAGGTAAACAAGATAGACTCTTTTGATTACGTGCGTGTAATTCTATGAATGAGCTCTAAATCCAGAAATCAGTAAAATTTTGGGACATAAACAAACCGCAATATCTTGACCAATTATTAAATAATGAAACTTTTAACTGTACATATACTCGATTAGATTAGGGAAGAGATTCATTCATTTCATTTCTAGATATACTTAAAAATTAACCGTGTATAAATGTTTTACACATATTTTTATTAGTTCAATTAGTACTACTACTAAACACTTACAAGATACTAAACAAGGGCTACGTCGATACTTTTGGAAAATATTGGGCTAATTCATAATAGTCTATTCAGTAGCTCTTCACGGAAAACTTTGAAGTTCCTGGATTATCTCAACTTTCTCGAATTATGCATCTATTGTATCTTTTGGACGGTTCTGTATGTCTAGCCAGGTGAAGCTATATTTGCGAATTCCTTGAAAGCTAACAAATTTTCTTCATTGTAACTCTCTGTTAGTGCAAACACTATCAGTTGCACAATTTATATAAAACCATCAAAGTACAAAAACACAATTCTTTTGTAATTTTCCGTTGTATTGTACTTAATTAAAATATCAGGAATTAAACGCGTACGTTATTAATGATAGGTATAATTTTCACATTTACCTATTTTCCCAGTGTTGCAACAGAGCTTCTTTTATCTGAATATTATCGTAGTCCATAGCTTTCACACACAGCATTGATGTTTCTGCACCACGCAAACCAAATTTAATCAACCATATTAAAACAAAACTGCAAAGTTTGTCAAGCAACCACCTTATCGATATTCTGTTGTTTAATTTGTATTAAAGAAAAGAACATCGTTAAAGTATATTAATTGTGTATTGTGTGATTTCTCTCGCTGGAGAAGATTAATACCTAATTATTCTTTAGTTTTAAATTTTTAGATATCTTTATGTTTTCCAATGACAGATTTAGTTTTAGGTATGTGTCAGGTGTCTTCATAAAAAAAGACATTTCTCAAGTCAAAATTTATCCTTCGCAGCTAATAATAATGTGACAAGTCTTCTCATTAAAATAATACACATAACACTAACGACCCGTCCTCGCTTCGCTTCGGTTCCTTCCTTTTTTGCAAAATGGTTAAATTTTCCTCTGTGGTGATTGGTAAGCGATTGGTCTGCTGGAATGCATCTATTGAATGTGCGTGACTGTCACGTCACGCGGCATGACATACTACCGCCATGTTGCGGAAATAAGTAGAGCAAAATCAAGAAGCTTATACCCCCAATGGAGATTGCACGGCTAGTGTCATATTGAAGATAGAAAAAATGTCCTTGAGTGACGTGACGGCTTATTGCTATCTCTTTCTTTAGTGTTACATTACGTGTTCGTTGTTCATCGTTCGTTCGTTCGTGAGAAACGAAAACATATTGTCACGCTAAAGAAAGAGATAGCAATAAGCCGTTACGTCACTCAAGGACATTTTTTCTATCTTCACTATGACACTAGCCGGTGCAATCTCCATTGGAGGTATAAGCTTCTTGAGCAAAATTTAGAAATTAACTATACCAATATTTAAAAGAATCTGATAAATGAATAATAATAAATATTATTTCAAAAATAATTAATGGTGCGATTAACACAAAGATATTTTGTGATTACCGCCATGGCGGATATTAAAGAACTTCAGACATTATTATAGACTTATGACAAAAATTACTTTTTATTTTCATAACGTAATATTTCTGCTAACCTAATATTTCTACCAATTTACACAAAACCTTGACAAATTATATTCCTAAACCTTCCTCATGAATCACTCTATTTATAGGTGAACACCGCATGAAAATCCGTGCAGTAATTTTTCAGTTTATCGCGAAATGATAAACAGACGCGGCGGAGGACTTTGTATCTATTATTATCTATTCTGTGGTGATAGTGATTATAACTACTGATTATAGTCAACTGCCTGGACGCAGGCATTCTCGTGAGATTGAAAAGATATTGCTGAAATCTGCACGCTTTTTTGTATAATAGGGAAGCGTTTATGCGTCCCGACGGTATGTGGGAGGGCCCTACCCACTAAAACCCCCCCAGTGCTTCCTGCACTAAGACACACTTTACCTACGGGACCGTGATATTACACACCGTGTGGTCTTAGTGTTGACGCCCCAATGGGCCCGGCACTTGCGGGGTAACTGTGGATCGGTCATCCCCCTCCCGACGACTAGGGGGAAATGGAAATGAGGTGTGCATAGCATCTCCTCCTCCTCCATGGTCGTCGTCGTCTCAAAATCTCCACGCCTGCTTGGCAGGTGAGTTGCGGTCGCAAGAGGCAGTGTTTCATCCATTCCGTTTTTATCTGAAGGTCTGTTTTTATAAGAAAACGCCTTTCCATTTTCTAGTCCATGAAGACTTCTAATGTGAAGGGTCGGTGCTTTTATACTATGCCTGTCCCCATATGACTTATTGGTCTTTTAATTAAAACCTTTAATTACTATTAAAGGTATGGTATTGAGTTAAACTTGTATGTCATTTTTATCCATATCTTCATAGTTATCGTATCGAACTTTTTCAAAAATATTCCAAAGGGTTTTCAATTTAATTCATTTTCATTTCATTTCAAGATTTATTAATGTTTTCTACAACCCCCACAAATACTTATTAAATTCAATTTTGTAGTGCCTAATTGTTACTCTAACGATAAGAAAGAATTCAAATGAAATTAATTTACCTGAAATCACGCTTCTGGCAAAATTAATGTACCTTTGACATTAATTTTCCCTTTTGGCTAAATCAAGAAAACTGAGATTTAAGGTACGGATTTGCTTTGGAGCAAATTAGCTTTTTATGTAATTAATTTGTGACCTTTAAGTCATCGATATTAATTATAATAATTAACTAAATTAATACAGTATGCTCCGTGAAAAATTAAACTTGACTACTTTAAAAGCTTCGTTCGTCCATCAATGTAATTATGTAATAACTGCCTTCATAATAACGTGGATGGGTTTTTAATATCAAATATGGATCTTTATACAATATACAGTTCCTTTCATTCCATGGTCCAAGAAAACAAAATCTGGCATTACGGGAGTTACACAAGCTTACGTCACTATCCAGTTGATTGACTTTATAGTAACAAGCAAAAACGAAGGATTTTTTCTGTCACACTCATTACATAATTATTACAGTGCATTTTAATTATGATTTGTTTCTCAGCAAACGAAACAGGTTCAAGTTAAAAAATAGCGGAGATGACGTAAGCTTGTGTTACCCACGTGACTTTCTATGTCTCGGAATGGTATACCTGGCGCAGTATATTATTGTACCGTGGTTCCTTCCTTCCATATGAAAATCAGGTCTAAAAGGACAGATTGTATGTAACGTATATTATTCATAAAAAAATAATTTCTAATCTTAAAAATATTTTTCAATACAGTTGCTCGAAAATGTGAGCTTACGTTGACAGTACAGCGTGCGGTAAGCGGTAAGTTGATTTTACCGCACGCCGTGCGTTTTTGTTTACGGTTTAGTACTGTGTGCGGAAAGTTGATTTTACCGCCGTTTTTATTTACGTACGTTTTTTTAAATTTCTACTAGCTTCCGCCCGCGACTTCCTCTGCGTGTACAGTAGGAAAGTATAGTGACCACTTTAAATGACCTCTTTAGTGTATGAAAGTTAGTACTATGGAAAGTTCAAGCTTTTTCCCTGGTTCCGCCCACCTGAATTTGATGAAACATAGTTTAGATTTTAAGTCGGACCTCAATCTACCAAACTGTGAAAAGCCCATCAAAATCCTTTCAGCGGTTTTTGCGTAATTCGTTTAGTTAATGCGTAGGTATGTATAAATTACAATTTCAGTAGTACCTATAATGTTTTCTCGCAAATGTATTGAAAAATGTCATATGGCACACGGTTGATAAGGTTTTTTAAAACTTCCTTACCAACCTTGTATCATTAACTTCTATTATCTACACTCACAACGTAAAGTTCTAATTATGAATTCAAAAAAATTGTATAAACACGTACTTTTTGTTCGTGGATAGGTAAAATCACAGACCATACAACAAGTACTACGTAAAATAAAAAAAAACATTATAGCAACATTTTCCTTCGATTTTCAAACAAATGCATCATAAAATAACTTTATAACATATTTGCTCGTAAAGGGTCTCTTATTACACCAATTTCAATATCGTATTGTATCTCATTACGAACTTGTGCGGTAATGTAAAGTAAAACGCACGGTTTCCTTGATAAGCCGTGCGTTTTACTTTACATTACCGCACGGTTTATCAAGATACTTCGTCTAAAACGAACGGTACTTTTTTAAATCTTAGCAAAGAGTTTTTATGTCAGAAAAGAGATAAACATTTTATGGATAAAATTGACTTTGGGAGATAAAATGTAATAAATAAACATTTAATTATTCAATTTAATTAATGTTGACAATAAATTACAACCATTTATCTGTAACAAAAACACAAAAATATTAATTTACTTTATTAGTAATACTGGCTGTTTTTATGCCTTTGCCTTAAAAAAAACGCTGATGCGCGCGCATTGCTAATTTAATTTTTTTTTTGCTGTATTGTTTTTATTTGAAAATGTCGTCAAGTACTGATGAATTTATTAATTCAACACCGCCAGAAGTCTCAGAGGCAGCGAAAAAGGCTACTCTAAGCCTCAAGCCCGAAAAATTGACCGATAAGATACTTACAAGCGTATCAAAATTTAATCATATGGAAAACAAGCAAAGGTGCAAAGTCCGAGTTTTATTTATTTCCTCGCAAATATGTTATAAAACGTCGCATGACATACGTGCGCTTTGATAATTACAGCCTCTGCTTTCTTGTAGCCCTCGCCTCGGCTGTAATTTTCAACGTACCGCACTTATATCATAATGTACTATTTCAACACCCATGCTCGTAAAGTGAGCCCTAATACATCGCTTTTAGGGCCATAAACCGAACCAAATACCGTGCGTAAAAATATTAAATACTAGTGTGTTATAGAATTTTCCCTACAAAATTAAATTAGTACCTTACTGCAAGTTCTATGCGAGTAAACAGAGCATTTCCAATTTCACTAGGAACAGTTATTTTTTTAGGCACTACAAAGAGGTTTTATGCCACTGAAAGTTCATATACCTACATTTTAGAAATAAATAAATGTGTAAGTCCTTAATTAAGTCAAAAAAATATTTATTATTATCAAATAATTCATAATTCACAATATTTTGTGAAAAATATTTGCATTATATCACTTAAAATTTCAATTTTTAAAACGGCTGTACTTAACTCACCCCTTTACTCGCAAAATATTATTGCATTGGGTGTATGAAAAAAAAAAACAGCGCGCCTTTTCCCATAATTTTCACATTTTGTTTTTGTCGTATTTATTTCTGTGTGGTAAATTACTTTGTTTTTTTCTTGTAAATGTGTTGAAAAACGTCGTATGAAACTCGTGAGCTCTTGCTTATTGCATACTCGGCTGAGTTACGCTCTCGCCTACGGCTCGGGCTGCAACCCACAGCCTCGTGTGCAATGAGCAACTTAAGTTAACTTGTCTCATAATGTGCTATTTTAATTTATAAAGCTCACTTTTATTGTTTAATTTATTGGCGCGCATAGCTCATTGTAGTATCTGATGTGCGGGGCACGCCATTTTTAACGCAATAAAAAAGTTTTGATTTAGTTTTTTACTTTTTGTTGTACTGAATATTATAGGTTTTTTTTTATTCTTGCTTAAAAATATCTGATAGCAGTGAATTTAATTTCGGCCCATATTTTAGATGAAGCGACGAAAATCACTCGTAATCAACAGCAACAGCAAAGTTTCTCTTTTTTTTAACCTTGATCATTATTTAGTAGGTTCAATGAGAGTAAATAAAATAGTGTATGAAACTGCACATAATTAATTGTTATGCATCATTTTCATAAAATACTACTAATTATGAATCGTAATAGATTTCAAAATTTCCAAAAACTTCTTTCAGATGTTTAATATTTATAATGTCATTCATTTGAATTACACTATTTTAGAGTTTTCAAAGTCCAGTAAAATTATCGTCTGAAAGTACGGGGTACCTTGCGTCAAATCCGGTAGTTCAGATTTTTTGCAGACTTGTTTATGATGTTGGCCGAATGAATAATTCAAGTTTGTGAGCTCGAGAGCCGAACGCAACTATGTCAAAAATAAAAAAAATCCACGTTAATTTCGGATTTTGGCGATTATAACCCTGAACGACTTCAGTGATAAATTTTGAAAGGCTTCATCTCGGAAACTGCTAGGCCTACAGAGACAATTTTAATTTTATATTGTAGCAAATTTAGTCTAAAAACGCCTTGAAAAGGTACTATCAAAAACTAGTTAATTACAGACCAATATCGATATTACCTGCCCTGTTACGGACAGCTTCAATCGCGTGAAACTAATGAAAAAAGTGATTAAAATGTGTATAGCAAAAAGACTGTTTAATGGACCGCTAAGTGCGTTACTAGTGATAGAATCTGTGTTTGTGATTATTTCATGTAAGTACTTTGATTTGTAAACAGTAGCTTGTTATAACTGATTGAGTCATTTAGTTTGTGTTTTAAATTACTTTGAAGTTTATTAATATGTAACGTTAAATTTGGTTTTAAATTGTTGCATATAAAAAGTTCTGTAAAATGAGATATTTAGCGTAGCTGTAAGTTTTATAGTTTGTGAAATATTTAAGTTTTAGTAATTCAAATAGGTCTTGTTTAGGTATTTAGGTATCCTATGAATTAAATGATATGAATGCTTGTGTTTTTACTTATACTACCTGGTAAAGGTTTTGAAGTAATGGGCTAGGTAATATAGGTCTAGGAGGTGGTAGTTTCGACCTGAATGTGTCTAGGTCATACGCCAACCTTTGTCCTATAAGCCCTAAAGGTTTTGATATGGTACTAAGAGGTAAGATTATAAATAAAGGCCTCTTGTATAGGTCTCTGATAAAGGTAATGAGAAATCTAAATACCTAAACCTCGTATTGAAAGGTAGCCAAATAATAAATTAGGTAGGTAATCTCGTAAAGAGCCAGGAGTGGGGGTTTGCTATCCCCACCACCGCTAACAATTTATGGTAACGTAGAGTAGTAATGATTTGAGTTTTGTAAACTACCTAAGTTAAGTAGAAAATGTAAGTTTTTGTATTAGTGGATATTTGCTATCGTACAAAATGTTACCTTAGGGACGTGTGATCGTAGGAAATGTTGTAAGAGAAAGCTCAACGAAATGGTCGCCAAGGTAAAGTGCGCCCTGGACGACGCTGCCGCCCACTCTTGGGAGCGCCACATTATAGAGGTGGGCGACCATCCGCCATCCGTCCACCGCTTGTGTAAGCGGCTCTACCGCACCGCTCCGACCACACCTCGCCCGCTGCTCCATCCCGACGGGCAGCCCAGATTCCGTGCGGAAGATAGAGCGGAGCTGCTCGCCGCTCACTTGGAAACCCAATTCTCACCGAATCCCACAACAGACAGCGAGCACGTAGCGGCGGTAGAGTTGCACGTGAGTAACTGCCTGTCACGACCGCTTACCTCTACGGACGACCCGATTGTCTTCACTCCCCGTCAGGTGCAGAGAGAGATAGCCAGGACCAAGCCTAGGAAGGCTCCGGGCCCTGACGGGATCACCAATGACCATCTACGCCATATACCACCGAAGACCGTCGCCGCGATCACGCGGCTCTACAATGGGATATGCCGCACAGGACACTTCCCCGAGGACTGGAAGAAAGGTAGGGTGATCATGCTCCCCAAACCGGGCAAAAATCACGCCCGACCCGAGAACCACCGGCCCATCACCCTCCTCGCCACGCTCTCCAAGGTCCTCGAGAAGCTGCTCCTACCCCACCTGCTGCCGCATATAGAGCCGCGTCCCGAACAGTTTGGCTTCCGTGCAGATCATTCGACTACACTTCAATTAACCCGGGTGCTCCATTACCTGGCAACTTGCATTAACAAACGTGAGCTCCCCGTTGCGGTCATGTTGGACATGGAGAAGGCCTTCGATAGAGTCTGGCACGAGGGCCTACTCTACAAACTCTCCATGTCCACCATCCCACTCCGACTGCTACGGGTGGTAGCCGCGTTTCTCCGCGACCGAGTGATTCAAGTCGCAGTCGAAGACGCAACATCCGCCCCCCGCCCCGTCCGCGCGGGCGTACCGCAGGGCAGTTGCCTTTCTCCAGCGCTGTACGCGGCGTTCACCAATGACGTACCCGTGGTGGGGGACGTCAAGCTGGCGTTATACGCCGACGATACGGCGTTCATAGCATCCTCCATACGCCAATACCACGCCGCAGCTAAAATCCAAGCCCAACTCGACGCCCTTCCGCGTTGGCTGAATAGATGGCGCTTATCAATCAACGCAGGTAAAACGCAGGCCGTATGTTTTGGCGGAAATACCCGCCTCCCGCCGCCACTCTCCATCAACGGCGTCCAAGTTCAGTGGTCGCCGACCGCTACCTATCTCGGCGTGACGCTAGATCGCCGTTTGACAATGCGCCCACACATTTCCAAAACCATTGTGAAGGTAAAGACCGCCCGTTCACTTCTGCAGCCCGTTTTCGCCAGTCGCCTCCCGCTCAAAACCAAGCTGGGGATCTACAAAACCTACGTGCGCTCTATCACCACCTACGCCGCCCCAGCTTGGTACGCACTCGCACCGGAAATGCAGCGGAAACGCCTCCAAGTGCAGCAAAATTTCGTGCTCCGCCGCATAACAGACGCGGCTAGGTACGTTCGAAACGCGACCATACACAGAGATCTGAAAACCGAATCAATAGACGAATTCGTAGCACGTCTGGCGCGCAACATGTTTGCCCGCGCCGACGCCTCCTCGCACGACCATCTTCGCAACATTGCGCCGACGTATGAGCGCCGGCAGGAGCGACGCAACCGCCCTCTACCCAGAGAGCTCGTAAACGCGCCGCCCGATGACACCCCCGCGCCGCCCGCATCATCAAGTGGCTCCACCTCGCGGTCGCCGCGAGACAACGAGCCCCCACCACCGCATTAATAAACAAGTAACAAACTGCTACCTATTTATCACATCATTGCATCTATTTCTCACTGAACCGTAATCCACACCCACGAAATAAAGGCGCTCCCCCCTCACGATAAGTCCACCGTCCGCTCGCAGGTCGCTCGTTGGGCCTCCCGAAAGGGTCTCACCCGGCGGGCTTGACCGCGCTGAGGACGGTCGGTGAAGAAACTTAGGGAGGGGGGGGGATGACCCCAATCGACCACTCTGCTTTGTGCAGGGTGCGGAAACGGCTACGGTAGAAATGGTGTAAACCAGTATCTACATACCCGCACGCCAGAGGGCGCGCGTGAGCTACTTACGGAAATGTTGTAAGCTCGCACGGCCCAATTCGTTATAACCACAATATATGGGCATATAAGAAGAAAGTGTTTCATTCTGTTCCTGCTTGGCGAATCATCCTATGGTGCAGTGTTGAGGTTACCGACATCGGTAACAGTACTGCGTGGTCCTTCAGAGCAGCGGATAAGAAGATTCTGCGCGTCAAGCGAGAAGAAAGAAGCGAAGCATCACATTAACATATATACGTCCAACGATTATTGAAGAAAAGAAGCATCACAGTAAACATAATACGTTCACTGAAGACTGAAGAAAAGAAGCATCACAGTAAACATAATACGTTCACTGAAGAAAGAAGAATCACAGTAACTAGTTTCACTACGCGGGTGGACCGCGGCTCACACTGCCACACCCTAACGGTGCCAAGTGTGGTTAGTGTGAGTAACGCCATTCAAGGCGGTGCAGTCTGACGGACACGGCTGCCAGCCGCCTTTTTCAAGGCAGCTGAAATTGTCCGGCTACGCCGGTAAGGGTTGTGTCGCACTGAGGGCCGGTCTGTAGGCACTGCTGACGCTGCCGGGCGTTCCTCCCGGTAGCCGAGCACCTCGGAGTTGCACACCCCCTCTGCCGGGTAGTTCCTCCCTTCCACTCCTGCTACAACCTCCATCCTCACCTGGGCTCCCCTCGCTAGTGTGCCCGGGCGAGATTGTTAGGAGTAGACATCAAGAAAGAAAAAGATGCCAGTCACGAGAAGCCAATCTGGAGGGAAGAAGAGGGAGGCAATCACATATGATGAGCCACCGGCGTCACCGTCGACGATCGCGCCACAGCCACCGCCACCACCACCGTTATTGACTACAGTCGCGATGCAAGAGGCCACAGAAAGTGGTACAGAGAGATCGTTACCGCCGCCGCCCACCAAGGAAGTTGACGATGGCAACGCCGCCGCCACCGCCGCCACCGACACTGGGGCTTTGAGACGTAACCCGCCGTCAGTGTGTTCGTCGAGTGTAGCTGCGCGCGTCCGGCAGGCGCAACTTCGGGCCGCGGAACAGTTGGCCGAGATTAAGAGACGAGAAATGGAATTAGAACGTGAATTAATTCAACAAAGGTTACAAGTTGAAATGGATACTATTATGGAAGAAGAAACCCGTGCGAGCTTACCCGCCGAGAGCGTCCCAGAGAGGCTGAAAGAATGGTTGGATACCACAGCCGATCCTCGGTGTCGGGTAGACGAAAATTTAGAGAAAGTCAGAGATATCGTTCCCGTCGTTTCACAAGAAAGAGACAGAGATATCGCTCCCGCTATCGTGCAAGACAGAGACAGGGATATGAAGCGCAATGAGGCGCGCGCCTTAGAAACAGATAGAAACCGAACGTTTAGTATAAATCCAATGGAGGCTGACGCGAGGCCCGTAATCGATACGAAAAAGGGCTACGGGGTGGAAAACCTCGCTGAAACATTGGACAGGGTTCTAACTAGACGACCGATGCCGCGGTACGCGCAAGAGCTGCCCGTGTTTAGTGGCTCACCGACGGAATGGTTGTTATTCAAGGCCGCAGTGCGTGATTCCACACGATTATATAAGTTCACTGCAGAGGAAAATCTAGCAAGATTACGCGTGAGCTTAAAAGGGGAGGCGAGAGAGAGTGTGTCGGCGCTATTATGGAGTGCGACCGACCCCGATCGTATTATGACCACACTAGAACAATGCTACGGCCGCCCCGAAGTGCTTATAGACAGAGCGCTCGAAGATATGAAAAGTTTACCGCGTTCCGGTACGAGTGCTACAGAATTAAATACCCTCGCTGTGAAATTGCAAAATATAGTTTGCGTTATTCAAGCGGCTGATGACCGAGGGTACTTACGAAATCCGCTATTGGTTCGAGAAGTAGTCAAGAAACTCAGCCCACATTTGTTATCGAACTGGGTCGCCTACGCCGAAAAGAATGAATCGAGCGAGCCTGAAATAATTATTTTATCTCGATTCCTTATGAAAGAGGCCGACTGCGCGCTGCGTTTTGCATACGTACCGACTACGTCACAGCAAAGAGAAAACGTCGCTGTAAAAAACCGTAGCGAGAAACGCACCGATAAAAAGAAAAATGTAGCAAGAATATACACTTTGGGCCAGAAAGAGACGCCGCCAGCGCCGTGTTTACTATGTGGAAACGATCATGAAGTACCCCACTGTAACAAATACAAAGCCATGACGGTAGATGAAAGATGGCAGTGGGCAAGAAATAATGGAGTGTGCTTTCGGTGTGTAAACAATAAGCACCGGAGGTTCCGCTGTACACACAAACTATGCGGGGTGAACAACTGTAATGCGCGTCACCACGCTACGTTGCATAAGGACCGTGCCGCCAGTAATGAAGAGACGTTGGTGCGAGAGTCGCAGACTGAGACGATCGCCACGATTAATAGGGCCAACGTCGCGGCGAATGTCATGTTAAAGGTGTGTCCAGTGACAGTTAAGGGACCCGGCGGCGCCGTACAGACATATGCGCTGCTGGACGAGGGATCGACAATAACGATCATTGATCAAGTCCTGGCGGACGAAATAGGTGCGAAAGGGCCTGTAAGCGACTTGCGTATATGTAGTATAAACGCGCAAGGGAGCGTAGCGAACAGTGAAGACGTAAGCCTAGTGTTAGTAGCAAGAGATGAAAGCACCCATCATGTTCGCGCCAAAACGATGACAAGTTTGACGTGTGTGTTATGACAGAGTGAAACCACGTTTACTGATCGGGGCCGATAATTGGCATTTGATTGTGTCACGAAAGTTGTTAATGGGCAATCAGAGACAACCGGTAGCGTCGCTTACGAAGCTAGGGTGGGTCATACATGGAACGGCGCCTCGAATTACGGCGCTAGAGGGCGCGTCTAACGTATACAAGACGGAGCTCATCGCACCCGAGGTTGAATTGCACGACATGGTGAAACGTTACTTTGAAATAGACGCACTCGGTATCGCTAGGAGGGAACGCGAAAACCCAATGGAAGTGAGAGCGATTAAAGCGTTCAATGAGAGTATTAAACGAGTCGGCGGCCAGTGCGAAGTACGACTACCGTGGAAGAGAGACGACGTCACGCTACCACCCAGTTATTATAACGCTGTAAAGCGCTTGAAGTCTATAGAACGCAAGATGGACCGGTCAAGCGACTTTGAAAAAGCTTATACAGCACAGATAGAAAATTTATTCACGAAAGGCTACGCGGAGCAGTGCAGTGGGAAAGAGACAGACGATCCACGATCATGGTACCTGCCTCACTTCGCGGTTACTAACGTGAACAAGCCGGGGAAGTTAAGATTGGTTTTCGATGCGGCGGCAAAAGCCGATGATGTTTGCCTCAATGATGAGCTTTTAGAGGGGCCCGATTTATTACAAGATTTAAATGGGTTGCTTTTGCGGTTCCGTGAGAAAAGGATAGCAATAACAGCCGACATTCAAGAGATGTTTTTACAAGTGAAAATTGCACCAATAGACCAACCGGCACAGATGTTTCTATGGAGAGGCGGCGATAGAGATGGACCGCCACGAAAATATAAAATGACGTCGATGATATTTGGGGCAAAGAGTTCGCCATTCTTAGCACATAGTGTGCGTGACTGGAACGCGAGAGAGAGCGCCGACGAGTACCCGCTAGCATGTCAAGCGATAACTAGCAATCATTATATGGACGACTGGGTGGACAGTTTTGATGATAAGGAACGGGCAATTACTACGATGAAACAAGTGATTGAAGTGCACAGGCGAGCAGGATTCAAGCTGACAGGCTTCAACTCAAACGAAGCTAGAGTCTTAGCTGAGCTGCCATTAGAGAGCCGTGCTACGTCATCGCCCAAGCAACTGGGGTCCAACCTAGACGATTGTGGTCGCACGCTGGGGTTACTATGGGATGCGGTGACCGACACACTGGGGTTCAACACGACGCTTGCGAGGGTACCGGCTGAAGTGAAGACGTTAGCGAGGCCGCCGACAAAGAGAGAAGCGCTAAGCGCCGTGATGTCGGTTTTCGATCCGTTGGGCTTACTAAGCTACTACACCATTCGAGCGAAGATTGTATTACAAAACATTTGGAAACTAAATGTAGAGTGGGACGAGGCTTTACCAGGGCCGGAGGCCGAAGAGATAATCCAATGGCTTAGAGACATAGAAAAGCTACGAACACTAAGATTACCGCGCCTCTACGCTCAAACGGGGGGAGAGCCGAGCCGGGAACTACATATATTTTGTGATGCAAGTGAAGTTGCTTACGCGACCGCGGCTTACTGGCGCGTCAAGGATGAAAAACGGTGGGGCGCACTATTTACGTGTCTCACGACGAGAGCGATACATATAGAATTGGTGGCGTCGCTATCCACAGACTCGGCAATCATGGCTCTAAGAAGAATGGGCGCGCGCCGCGGGTGGCCGCGCGTGATGTACTCAGATAATGCAACAAACTTCAGAGGCGCCGACGTAGAGTTGCGTCGTGCGGTAGAAGAATGGGAACCGGCGCTACGTGATTACGCACTAACAGAGCGTATGGAGTGGCGCTACATCGCTCCGGGCGCGCCACATCAGGGAGGCGCGTGGGAGAGGCTCGTGCGCTCGGTCAAAAGCGCGCTACGAGTCACACTGAACGAGAAGTCGCCGCGAGAAGAGGTACTAGCTACGCTGTTGGCGGAGGTAGAGCACACCATAAACGCTCGCCCGCTAACCCACGTACCAGTCAGCGAAGAAGATCCAGAGGCGCTCACCCCAAATCACTTTCGGTTGGGGGGTTCGCGCGGCCTGCCACTCACTGGGCCGTGCGAGCCAGCTTCGCGCAAGGCATGGCGTGCTGCGCAGGCGCTGGCCGACGAGTACTGGCGCCGCTGGGTGCGCGAGTACCTGCCCGAGCTCATTCCGCGCGGGGGTGCGCGTGACGTCACGGGCCGCTCACTTAAGCCCGGTGACGTCGTCATCATCGTCGACTCCAGCACGCCTCGCAATGTGTGGCCGCGAGGCGTCGTGACGGCGGTGTATCCGGGACCAGACGGCGAGATTCGCAACGCTGATGTCAAGACAAGAGGAGGAGTTTTTCGTCGCCCGACAGCGAGATTGGCTGTCCTCCCTACTGAAGAAGAAGGTGCCGCGACTGCTGCACCGGAGGGAGACTGTTACGGACAGCTTCAATCGCGTGAAACTAGTGAAAAAAGTGATTAAAATGTGTATAGCAAAAAGACTGTTTAATGGACCGCTAAGTGCGTTACTAGTGATAGAATCTGTGTTTGTGATTATTTCATGTAAGTACTTTGATTTGTAAACAGTAGCTTGTTATAACTGATTGAGTCATTTAGTTTGTGTTTTTAATTACTTTGAAGTTTATTAATATGTAACGTTAAATTTGGTTTTAAATTGTTGCATATAAAAAGTTCTGTAAAATGAGATATTTAGCGTAGCTGTAAGTTTTATAGTTTGTGAAATATTTAAGTTTTAGTAATTCAAATAGGTATTGTTTAGGTATTTAGGTATCCTATGAATTAAATGATATGAATGCTTGTGTTTTTACTTATACTACTTGTCTGTTCGCTAAAATATTAGAAAGATTGGTTTATGATCAGGTCTACAGCGCTTTAAAATGTTCATTCAGTGAGGTTCAGCACGGGTTTTTGAAGGGTCGTTCAACAACCTCTAATCTATCACTGGCTAACAATTTCATAACTGCAGGTATGGAACAGCGTGCCCAGGTTGACGTAATCTATACTGATTACAGCAAGTGTTTCGATCGAATTGACCATTCCGTACTCAGGGGCAAGATGGCGTTGGCTGGAATCCATGGTGACTTGTTTAGGTGGTTCTCGTCATACATTGAAAATCGCAGTCAGGCAGTAGTATTGAGTGGCTACACATCAACTTGGACCCCAATACCATCTGGGGTGCCTCAAGGATCTTTGCTCGGACCGCTTCTGTTCACAATTTTTATAATGGACATAAATACATGTTTTCATAACTCTAAGATCATCTTGTTTGCGGATGATATGAAAGTACTTAAAACGGTCCGAAATCAAACTGATGTAGAAGACCTCCAGGCGGATCTGAACAGATTTGTAAACTACTGTTCTGATAACAGACTCGATCTCAATGTTTCCAAATGTTTCTATATGTCCTTTACACGCTGTCACAACATAATCGATTCCATATACATACTAAAGGGTCAGGTGTTATCAAAGGTGCACGAGATCCGGGACCTTGGAATAATTCACGATGAAAAACTTCTATTCGACAAACATATAGACCACATTGTCAAAAAATCATCACAGGCTCTTGGTTTCATCTTGCGCAACTCCTCCAACTTTCAAAACATGAAGACGCTGAAGGTTCTCTACTGTGCCTTTGTTCGTAGCCACCTGGAGTACGCATCCCAAATATGGAATCCTCAGTATGACGTATACATAAGACGGATTGAGAGTGTTCAAAGAAAATTTTTAAAATACTTAGATTTCAAGTTTCGCCAATACAACATTGACTATAATCATAGGTGTAAAAAATATCATTTTTTACCTCTGGAAACAAGAAGAATGATTAACGATGTCTGTTACCTCATGAATGTCGCTAATGGGAAGGTAGATTGTCCTGAATTGTTGTCCCAAATCCACCTAAGAACTAACACACTCCGACTACGACAAAGATCACTTTTAAGTATCCCTCCAGCAAATACCAAGTATAGATCAAATACATTTGTGATACGGGCTTGTAAATCATTTAATCACCTCCCTTATGACATAGACTTGTTTTGCTCCAGCACTTCGTCAGTTAAAAATCTTGTATGCACTGATTTTTTTAAGGATCTTAATTAATTAATAAGTAAAAATAAATAAGTTATAGTTTAAAATTAAGTTTCACATGCATGATTCTTATCTACTTTCCATCTTTACTGTTCAAAACTTCAACATATTAGATAAATATAATAAGCTTAGCAACTCTCTGTTTTAAATAATTTTTCTAAAATCTAAATACCACTACGCCCTTATGGTAAAAAACACTATTGTACACTCAATTGTGAAGATTTGTTAATAGCATAGTATTTACTTATAAGTTCTATTAAAAGATGTTATTTGTCTGTAAATCTTCCATGAAAATAAAATAAAATAAAATAAAATAAATTGTTGCATATAAAAAGTTCTGTAAAATGAGATATTTAGCGTAGCTGTAAGTTTTATAGTTTGTGAAATATTTAAGTTTTAGTAATTCAAATAGGTATTGTTTAGGTGTTTAGGTATCCTATGAATTAAATGATATGAATGCTTGTGTTTTTACTTATACTACCTGGTAAAGGTTTTGAGGTAATGGGCTAGGTAATATAGGTCTAGGAGGTGGTAGTTTCGACCTGAATGTGTCTAGGTCATACGCCAACCTTTGTCCTATAAGCCCTAAAGGTTTTGATATGGTACTAAGAGGTAAGATTATAAATAAAGGCCTCTTGTATAGGTCTCTGATAAAGGTAATGAGAAACCTAAATACCTAAACCTCGTATTGAAAGGTAGCCAAATAATAAATTAGGTAGGTAATCTCGTAAAGAGCCAGGAGTGGGGGTTTGCTATCCCCACCACCGCTAACAATTTATGGTAACGTAGGGTAGTAATGATTTGAGTTTTGTAAACTACCTAAGTTAAGTAGAAAATGTAAGTTTTTGTATTAGTGGATATTTGCTATCGTACAAAATGTTACCTTAGGGACGTGTGATCGTAGGAAATGTTGTAAGCTCGCACGGCCCAATTCGTTATAACCACAATATATGGGCATATAAGAAGAAAGTGTTTCATTCTGTTCCTGCTTGGCGAATCATCCTATGGTGCAGTGTTGAGGTTACCGACATCGGTAACATGCCCTAAGCAAGATTTTTGAAAAAATAATACTTGAGCAATTATTAGGTCATTTTAATGTAAATAAACTTTTGCACAATAAACAATTTGGCTTCACTAAAGGTCGTTCCACAACTGATGCTGGGGTTGCGCTTTTGAAGCATGTCTTTGAGGCTTGGGAGGGGTCTCAGAATGCCCTTGGCATTTTCTGCTACCTGTCCAAGGCCTTTGATTGCGTGGACCACTGGACGCTGCTGTTGAAGCTAAATCATTACGGTGTAAAATATAATGCCCAAAAATTAATACTGTCGTATCTCAGTTCAAGGACTCAAACAGTTAATATCAATGGAGTAAGTTCATCAGGTTCTCATGTAAAAATGGACGTTCGCCAAGGCTCCATTTTGGGCCCTTTTGATTTTTAATATATATAAATGATCTTCCCTTTTTTGCAGAGAGGTTCTGTGATATTGTTTTGTTCGCAGATGATACTTCTTTAATATTCAAAGTTGACAGGAATAAAACTGATTTTGACGATGTGAACAAAGCACTCTCGCAGGTTCTTACTTGGTTTAATGTAAATAATCTCCAGCTTAATGCTAAGAAAACCAAATGTGTTAAATTCACTCTACCTAATGTACAGGCGAATCCCACTGAAATTGTAATCAATAATGAGAAATTAGATTTGCTCGATTCAACAGTTTTCTTGGGTGTTACTCTTGACAGTTAACTTCAATGGAATATGCATATCGCAGCTCTGGATGGCAAGCTCAGCTCTGCTGCCTATGCTATTAGAAAAGTTAGACAGTTAACAGATGTAGAAACTGCTAGATTAGTGTATTTCAGCTATTTTCATAGCATTATGTCATACTGTATTCTTTTGTGGGGGATAGCAGCCGATATAAATACTATTTTTGTTTTACAAAAACGAGCAATAAGAGCTATTTTTCAACTAAGTTCTAGAACATCTCTTAGGGATAGATTCAAAGAGATTGGTATATTGACAGCAGCATCACAATTTATATTAAACTGCATACTTTTCGTGCGTCGCAATATTAACTTATATACAAAAAATAGTGATTGGCACAATCGGAACACCAGAAATAAAGACAAACTTGTAATGCCTCAGTATAGATTAGAAAAAATCCGTGGTTCTTTCATAGGTCTTGGTATAAAGTTTTATTATAATAAAATTCCAAGTAGTATTTTGGATATACCATTTGAAAACTTTAAGACTCATGTAAAGAATTGTCTTCTTAAAAAAGGATACTATACCGTTAAAGATTACTTAATTGATAAAACAGCTTGGTCGTAGATTTTTCTATTCTATGTGAAAATTGGGAGAATTGTCCTACCTACTTAAAATGAATTGTAAGCTTTTTGACTCGACGCCTTAATGCGGGTAGCTTTAGTATGTCATGCTCACTTTAAACATTTCTGTGGTGTGGTGTGGTGGTGGTGTCGTGTGGGGCGGGTCGTTACGTTCCCTCAAATATGGTTGAGCGAAACGATGGCTGGTTCATGCGTCATGCTCGTGAACGGGTGCTGCCTGTGGGAATGAGTCTGCTTCTGTCTGCTTGTACTAAGGGCGTCGCATATTTTTTTTTCTCCTGTTTAATATTATCAATCAGTATGGCACTTCTTACTCAAAACATAGAATTAATAACTAATCCTTGTTTTGATTTCTCACTTTTTTATTGCTAATGACCAAAATGATTATTTGGCTTTCGTTATCACGATCTTTTCGTATTTTTTGTCTATAGTTTTGTAAGTAAAGGCCTATGAAAAGCTTTTGGATATTAGTTTTCAATTCAGTGCCTTAGGATGGGTAGCCTAAGTATGTCATGCTCTCTTTAATCATTTCTGCGGTGGTGTCGTGTGGGGCGGGTCGTTACGTTCCCTCAAATATGGTTGAGCGAAGCGATGGCTGGTCCATGCGTCATGCTCGTGAACGGGTGCTGCCAGTGGGAATGGGTCTGCTTCTGAGTACCTATCTTAACGCATATTGAATTGTAAGAATTGCGTTTTTTTTTATGTCTTGTATCAAGTGTTTTTTGGTTAGAGTAGCAGACGGAGTGATTTCTAAACTAGTTGAAAGTTATTTACTCTCACGATTACCTATCTGAATGTAGTAGATATTTAGTTTTAACCTAACTTACCCATTGTGTGTAACCTTTTGATAATTATTGTGATGGAAAATGACCTCACTTTAAATTTGGAGCTCATTTTCCAATGTTGACGACTCTGTATGAAATATACAGGGAGAAAAAAGCAGCCCTTGACGAGTTTCTTGCCGGTTCTTCTCGTTACAAGGTCTCCCGCTTAGGGTTTGCAAACCGATGGCGTAGCTTCTATGACATTCACAAGTGCTTGTAACAGCCTAGACTGAATAAATTATTTTGAATTTGAATTTGAATTTGAATTAGTAACCTTTTTGGTTATAATCACCAAAAAGCCAAAATTTACGCGGTTTTTTTTATTTCTGACTTAGTTGCGTTCGTCGCTCGAGGTCACAGACTTGGATTATTCGTCGGGTTAACATCATAAACAAGTCTGCTAAAAATTAGAACTACCGGATTTAACGCAAGGTCCGATGTATAATTTCACTGGGTTAGGATTTCTGCTATACATTGAGCAGTAGGTACCTACGTTAGTAGGTACATAATACCTCAAGTGGTACAAATTAGTAAACGATTTACTAATAAATAAGTGTTTATCTGCAGTCTTGAATTTTTAGATAGATCCTTGTATGTACTGTACATTAAAAAAATAAGCAACTACGTGACGGTTTCCCTTTATCACCAGGGTGTGTTAATAGACTGCCGTCGGTCATTTTGAAGGCTTAACTATTTCAGTGGAATGGGAGCTATTTTCTACAGAGTTAAAATTAAGAGAACCATTGTTCCACTGGAATGACAGACGTTTTTCGAACAGCTGTACTTAGTCGTAAATGCATTCTATAATTAAGTGAGTTTTTTCATGAAGTTTTCGATGCTTCAAAATTAGTCGGTCGAAGTCGTTAAAAGCATAAAATATCCAATGGGTGTGCGTGCGTGTTGGGCTTTGTTCTGCTCCCTTAGGTAATATCCACAAGAACATTCACTTTTATAAACTATTTTCAATACAGTTGCTCGAAAATGTGAGTTTACGATGATAGTGAAGCGTGTTGATTTTACCGCACTCCCTGTGCGTTTTTGTTTACGGTTTTTTTTTAATTTCTATAATAATGTATATGTACATACTGTCTATAAAGAAAAATTTTAAAGCATTTGTACAGAATTTCTGGAGAATTTTTAGAGAATTTGTACAGAATTCTGCACAAATTTAGCGCAAATTTAGCACAAATTTTTGCACAAATTCTGCAGAAGTATTGCATAAATTGTGCACTACATTTGCACAATTTGTGCATTATTTTGCACAAACTTTGTACAAATTGTGCACAAATTTTGCACTAACTGTGCACTCATTATGCACAGAATGTGCACAATTTTGCACAAACTTAGCACAAATTGTGCACAAAGTTTGCACACTTTGAACTAGTTTTTCACAACTTATGCACCTATTTTGCACGAATTTTGCACAAACTATACACAAATTTTGCAGAAACATTGCAAAAATTTAAACAAATTGTGCACTAATTTTGCACAGATAGTGCACTTATTTTGCACAAATTTAGTTTTAATTCTCTAAAAATTTGTGCAGAAATTGTAGAGAATTTGTGCAGAATGTGTGCAGAATTTGAGCAAAATTTCTGCACAATTTGTACAGATTTTGTGCAAAATTAGTGCACAATTTGTGCAGAATACTTGCGAAATTTGTGCAGAATTCGTGCAAAATTAGTGTACAATTTGTGTAGAATTTGTGCAAAATATGTAGAGAATTTGTGCAGAATTTGTAGCCTTCTTACCAACCTTGTATCATAAACTACTATTACAGTTTTGACTTACATATTCGAATTCATCTGCAGCTCTCACAATTGCATGATTGAATTCAAAGCGTAGACTACGCCACTTTGAAATGCAATATTGTAGGAGTAATCAAGACATCAATAGAATAAGTTAGTACTAAGCCTGATTTGTGGTTATCGATCGTTGGTTCTACGAACTAAACCTAAGATTACTTTCCTTTATTAAATACCAAATCATCATGCGATATTAATAAAACAAATAGTCATAGTAATTATGAAAAGGAAACTGCATTTTGTGATGGAAGCAAGCCACTTTGCACAGTTATAGTGGGGGCCAAACTAAGCGATTTCATCCGAGGATAAACGAGATTCACCCTTTAGGAACAGAGATGGCGCCACTTGTTTAAAAAAATCTTTAAAAATTTCTAAAACCTAAACGGATGATCTGATTTTGATGATTAACGTGTTTATCGACAGACAATCAGTTGTTTTACTATTTAAAAAATAATAAGGTAGCAGAAAATAATAATGAATACCAAAAAACCTTCATTATTGAAGAAAAAAAAATATTTTTTTCAGTTTTTATTTAATTTTATAAAAATAATGTATGAATATGGTACTCTTTTATTTATTTGTATTATTACCTATTTAGTTGCACGTTTAATAAAAAATACCGCATATCAATATCTTGTATAGTTCCAAAGTTATTGAAGAAAACACTACATGGTGCCGGTATATCCCTTAATTCGCTGAACAAAAAAATCTCAAAAGTGATATTTTTTTCATTACATATGCTTTATTTATGATCTCTATGTATACAGAAAAATAAAATAAAAAATCTATAATGTACCAATTTCGAGAAATTATATGTATAATTCGGCGAGTGATCTTTATTCTTGAGTTTCGAAGGTGCTGGTTACCCTGAAAATAAAATAGCAATGAAAAATATCATAATAATAAAATAATAATAAAAGACGCTAAATAACATTTGAACTAAATCTTTATTTTACTTACGTTTTATTTTCGCATTCGCCTTTGCAGGTTTTGCACTGTAAAGTGCAAGGTAGGCCAACGCCTCGGCAGCCACAACGCATTGTGTCACAGTTCAATTTACATCCACAATGGTCAAGGAGGCTTAATTCTGGCCAAATTGCAGTAACCTTCGACCATCGTGGAGTCCATCTATCTTTGACATATTTCCATCCCCAAGAAGATGGACTTTGGATTGATTTATCCATAAGGCATTTCTCCATAATATATGTCGCCCTCTTAGACGCTGCATGCAGATCATGTTGTTCAAGGGCGGCTGAAGTAGGCGGAAGACTTGTCACCAGCCTGCTTTTAGTCGATGATTATTGATAGAGATCGCTGGGCATAGGCAAGTAGCAACCCATATGTTAATGCGATCTTCGAACACAAATGTGTTGGTTCTGTTTATTTCGTACTAAGTACGAAATTTTAAAAGATGAAGGTCTGCAGGTAATGTCGGTGTTGACGGGGACAGCTAACAAACGCCGTTACGTAGCAGTAGTGCAAAAAATAGCTTTATACTTTAGGTCATGAAATGTCAACTGCGATTCGAGGCTTTCATGCTTTCACAGGGTGTTATTTGAATAAAAAAGGTAAAACACTTGTTTTAAAACATGGGTTTCACATCCTGAAGTAACTACTGCATTTGCAAGTATGTCGAGTCCTATCCTATAGAAATTCCTCTGAAGAAATATTGGCTCATTTGGAAAGGTTTGTACCCATTGTTTTATTGTATATAGTGTAAGTTAACATAGTTATTTCACTCGTTCTCAATTAAAGCTAATCTTGCTTCCAGATGCACTTGCCAGCTGTACGATGCACAAACAGAGAACATTACTGTTATGGCGGTTCGGAAAGATTTGTTTTCGACTAAAAGCAGGCTAGTGACAAGTCTTACGCCTACTTCAGCTGCCCTTGAACAACATGATCTACGTGCATGGGGAAATGCCTTATGGATAAATCAATCCAAAGTCCATCTTCTTTGTCAAAGATAGATGGACTCCACGATGGTCGAAGGTTACTACAATTTGGCCAGAATTAAGCCTCCTTGACCATTGTGGATGTAAATTGAACTGTGACACAATGCGTTGTGGCTGCCGAGGCGTTGGCCTATCTTGCACTTTACCTATACATTGCAAAACCTGCAAAGGCGAATGCGAAAATAAAACGTAAGTAAAATAAAGATTTAGTTCAAATGTTATTTAGCGTCTTTTATTATTATTTTATTACTATGATATTTTTCATTGCTATTTTATTTTCAGGGTAACCAGCACCTTCGAAACTCAAGAATAAAGATCACTCGTCGAATTATACATATAATTTCTCGAAATTGGTACATTATAGATTTTTTATTTTATTTTTCTGTATAGAGATTATAAATAAATCATATGTAAAGAAAAAAATATCAATTTTGGGATTTTTTTGTTCAGCGAATTAAGGGATATAATATACCGGCACCATGTAGTATTTTCTTCAATAACTTGGAACTATACAAGATATTGATATGCGGTATTTTTTATTAAACGTGCAACTAAATAGGTAATAATACGAATAAATAAAAGAGGACCGTATTCGTACATTATTTTTATAAAATTAAATAAATACTGAAAAAAATATTTTTTTTTCTTCAATAATGAAGGTTTTTTGGTATTTTTTATTATTTTTTGCTAATTTATTATTTTTTAAATAGTAAAACAACTGATTGTCTGTCGATAGACACCTTAATCATCAAAATCGGATCATTCTTTTAGGTTTAAGAAATTTTTAAAGATTTTTTTAAACAAGTGGCGCCATCTCTGTTCCTAAGGGGTGAATCTCGTTTATCCTCGGATGAAATCGCTTAGTTTGGCCCCCACTATCACTGTGCAAAGCGGCTTGCTTCCATCACAAAATGCAGCTTTAGGCCAAAAAGTGACCATAATGTCTATGACTAAAAATAAGCAGTCTGTATTCAGAAATACTTTGTTTAAACAATTTTATGATACAAGTTTCACGACTTTAAAAACATGGAAGAGGTTCCCTATTCATCGGACATTATTAAATTTTTAGTATTCTTAACGATTACTCGAATGCGGTTGTAGTTTCAAGTATTCCTGAAAATACTAGCATATAAATTAGCTTTTAACGTGTTCTCGGGTATGGCTTTTAGGAAATACAAAAAATAAGAAATAATCATGAAAAACTAAAAAACGATATAAATAAAAATGAAAAATATCCTACGGTCCTAGTATTTAATAATAATAATTATTTATTTATTTCCAGACAACAAAGATCCATTATTGTTAGTAGCGAGTATTGGTTATATAGGTATGATCTGTGTAAAGCTAGGGTTTCCTAAGAAAGCGGTCACATAGCGGCCGTAATTTTACGGACGTAAAAAGACGGCCGCCTTTACCAAAGAACATGGAAGTAGAAAAATATTTTCTTTGTTCTGTGGTCTTTACGGTGGAGTCATGAGGTTAAAGGTTCCCTACGGTCAACGCGGACGAAGTTAGTTTAGAGATAAGTTGGTGGTAACAATCCAAATGAACAAGTCCAACCAAATGGAGGACTCCCCCGGGATCGAATCCGGGACTCTTGTATCTGACGTTGGAACCACTAAACCAGTCTTGTATGGGTGGCATCTTTAAAAGCCTTACCATTATTTTACTCAGATTGAAGCTGATGTTCTTAAGAAATAAAATACACTGGCCTTCACTGGCCTTCACATCACTGTGTCATTATCATACAAACATGCTCACTTCACATTCTCATAAATAAAAAAGTACATCATCATCATCATATCAGCCGCACGACACACACTGCTGGGTATAGGCCTCCCCCAAGGATCTCCACAATGATCGGTCCTGCGCTGCCCGCATCCAGCGGCTTCCGTCTTTGTGTTCAGATCTTTCAAGGTCTCAGCCATAAGAACTATATCATCGGCAAAACGAAAGTGTGTTAAGTACTGGTCATTAATGTTGATGCCGAGATTTTCGTATGTACCTCAACACCTCGATATACCTACTTGTAGTCCACTTGGCACCTCTGGAGAGACTGCAGCACCGCCCAGGTTTTTATCGAATCAAAGGTTTTCTCATAGTCCACGAATGACAAGCTAAGTGACAGATTATACTCTTCGGTCTTCTATAACCTGCCGCAGCGTATGGATGTGGTCTATGGTGCTAAACCCTTTTCGGAACCTGGCTTGTTCAGGAAGTTGGAAGTTGTTGAACCTGCGAGCGAGACGATTCGTAAGGACTCTCTAAAACAACTTATGGACATGACTCAGAAGTGAGATGGCTCTGTAGTTCTTCAAGAGGGACTTGTCTTGTAAAGGGTTTTTTAAGAACTAAATTACCCCACTTACGTTCCATGCCTTTGGCATTCTGCCCTCGACGATGATGACGGAATTGAAAAACTTCTGGAGGACTTTAAGTATTGGCTTACCGCCCGCTCTCAAAAGTTCTGTAGTGATTCCTTCGTCACTCGCCCCCTCGTTGTTTTTCAACTGTTTGAGAGCCATACTAATCTCGTACAGGCTGACGTCCGGGATATCTTGGGTGTAGTGTCTGGTAAGCTTGGCTCGGGGGCTTTAGCCTTGTTTTCAGCAGGTGTCTGCGTGGAAGATACGAGTAACTACATAGAAACTCTCGATCTCCCTCAGGATTTCAGGCTTCGATAAGATGATACGTCCGTCGTCAGCTTTCAGCTTCGTCATCTGGCTTTGCCCAACAGATAGATCTCTCGTGGACCCTTTGGAGCCTTTATTCCGCTCGATTGCCTCTTCAATACGATTCGTATTAAATTGGCGAAGGTCGATCGTCAAAGAATTAGATATCTGTCTATTTAGCTGCCGATAACGATGAGCATCCCTTGAACTCTGGAGCCTCATTTCACGTTTCTAATAAATCAGTAGGAGTTTGTGGTCGGAGAGTTTCGTTAGCTTGGGACGGCGGGTCTTAGACAACTTGTACCCTACCGTACGGATAGTATCCACCACCATATTTTTTAGATCGTTCACATCTATTAAATGCTGTGTAAAAAAAACTTGTATCACTGCAATGGCTTTGATGTCTACGGATAGACCAAACTTTCATATCTCAAATAAGCATTCCAAATAATTACAATAAATCTCCATTACTTTAAATATAATAAAAGCATAACATTGATTGAAATTCCAAACAAAGTAAAAAGGAATGCGAAAACTGTGGTTTTTAGGGTTCCGTACCAAAATGGAAAAAAGGAACACTTATGGTGTGACTCAGTCTGTCTGTCACAGCTGGATATCTCGAGAACTACTTAAGGTATCAACTTGAAATTTGGAATGGTTTAAGATGACATTTGCCCAACTATTTTGCAAATAAGAAATAAATAAAAAAAAATAATATCTTTTTTACAGCAGGGCCTGAAAAGGGGTCTTAAAAATTTGAAGTGGGGATACTAAGGCATATGGGGAATTATATGAAAGAACGCAGTTTGCACGTTTTTAATCATTTTTTCTTTTTTTTCTAGACACCATAGTTTTCGACTTATGATGAAAAATGTAAAAAAAATACCGTTCCCCCCCCCCCCCCCTTATCTCCGAAGTCTGCAAAGAGAAAAATTTGAAATAATACTATGTGATAGCAGTTTATATAAAGACTACAGGAAAAATAAAACGATGTCTTAATATAGCACACTTTTTTAGAAATTATCAAATTTCTAAAAAAGTTAACATTAGTTCCACTATCGGTCAAGAGATGGCGCTTACCTAAAACTGCAATACTAATTTTATTATTCTACTCTGCAGTGTGGTTTAATGGTGCAATTATGGTATGGATGGTACGGAACCCTCGGTGCGCGAGTCCGACTCGCTCTTGACCGGTTTTATTTTTTGAGGGTATTGTGATCCTTTTTTAAGATGGTTGAAATGCTTATTTTATAGTCGAACATTTGGTCTATACATCAACATCAAAGTCATCGCAGTGATACATGTAGTTTTTATTATGAGAATATGAAGTGGGCATGTTTGTATGAAAATCACAGAAGTTTTGAAGGCCAGTGTAGTTCTTTTATCGCTTCAACGCCCGGAAAATGAGACAAAAATTGTCTGGCCGCATGCAGCCGCGCGGGAATTGAAGAATTAATGTCTTAATATCCTGCAACGCAGACAAAGAGTTCTTCGAAGGTCGTCAGTGCGTTACTTAAGGTACGAACCTACTGAGATAACCTCCGCGCAAGTTCGTGAATCAATCAAAGTGGTACCTCTGCCCGCAGTCGTTTGGTGAAAGTATCTACGCATGCGCCCCCTAGGGCTGACCTTTACGATGCCTTCCAAATTACTAAGAATACGTGTTGCGTGGCTGGGCTTATTAAAAATCCCATTAAAGTCTCGTATTTATCGAATATGGTGTAAATTATGTTTTTTATTTATTTGGACGCTGAAGTAATCTAATCGGTTACTTATAAAATTGAGTATTACATATTGGTAAATGCCAACTTTTTATATTATTTCCAGATGGTATTAAATAGGTAAGTATCGTGGACGAATTAATTCGTCCAAGGTGGGTATATAATATTACACATACTCGTACTGAAAACAAAATGAGTAACTAAATCAATCAAGAAACGTTTGGATTGACGCGATTTACGACTGTCATTGCCACTGACCTTCGTTTGAATCAAACAAGAAATAAACTAGTTATCAAAAAAAAATTCTATGGAAAGTAAACAATGTAAAGTGATAAACTTTTTATCGATAGTTCACCACATGTCACAGAGTATCGATACGTAACAGCATTATCCGACACTAAATAAAATATAAAATATGTGTGCTCTAGACAGAAGGGCTGTCTGCCCGTATTTGAAAACGGGACCGCCGTCTCATTAGTTTTGTTGCGCTAGGAGCGCCCTGGTAACTGCTACAGTACTGAAAATAATCCGGGTTGGCCTGATATGTATGTACAAAATGTCTATGTGTGCAAATTGCGGTTTGTTCCTAGCGGCACTTCTGTTTGCTGTTTATTTGGTGGTAGGGCGACGCGAATCCCGCCGAAATCGTTTGACAGTATTCGCGCGCAACCGGTGTGTGGGAGACGTGCCACATGCCTCCTGCGTCGTCCCGCCACAACGCGAACGAACAAGGTACGTAACGAGAGTTATTTAAAATTTTAATACTATTTAAATTTTTAAATCAACCCGTTTTTCTTTTATATATTTGACTAAACCACCTGCAAATTCATTCAATATCCTCCTGAAAAAAGCCCTCTTAGCTCCCTCCTACCACCTGTTTACATTTTTTCTCGCCAATCTCACCCGATTTCGTGCAAATTGTATGTCTACAATTAAGTTAGTATAAACATATTTGTACTTACTACCAATTTTATACATAATGCGTGCAATGTTTTATTTCATATCGTGATATTCCGTTTACTAAGAAATGTGTATTTGGTATGAAAAACTAGAAATCTTTTTTATTTTTCACTACTTTTGTATATTTAACCATCATAATTATTATGGCAAGCCAAAAGTTTTATTTGAATCATATTGTTGATGAAGCTTTGCATTATTTCAGCTAGTAAGGTAACATAATAATTATAAGTACGTTCTATTGAAGTCATGTGAAATGTGACGTTTAACTAAATAATATTATGTAGTTTAGGTACCTACCTTCCTATATAATATGTAGCTTATTCCATTGTTTTGGTTAAATTCTTAAATACACCTACAGATTATTAATAATCTATTGTTTTAATATTTATTGCTGAAAGTTTGACAGAAACTTTTCATTTCTAAGCGTCTACGCGCTTTACATTTTGAATGCTATCCATTTGTTTTAATTATGGAAGTTATTTGATTGCCTCAGTATGAATAACTTGTTATGGTTAAGTCAAGTTAATGGAGTTAAGGCAAAAGTTATAATTAATATAGATCGTGGCGATGATTGGGTTGTATAATACACACTAACTAACAAAATAATATTTGATATTCAGTCTAACTTAAACATTTTGCTTGTTATTTGTACCGTTAAGAATTTTCTTACTTGCAATATTTCCTATGTTCATTAAGTATTGAAAAAAAAATTGTTGCACATATCTTGTGGATCTCATGTTACCAAATTGCTAGGCACGAGTATACATCTTGAAGAAAATATTTTATCTATATTAAACAGTACTTGTCAATCAATATTAACACTAACAGGTTATAAAATAAATAAACAACTTCGACAAACAAATTTGTTATCGATATATCAGATTTGCTATTAAATCATAATCGCAGTTATTTTCAATTGAAAAAATATCAACAATTTGCAATTTATAGTTTTCTCTGTAAGCGCTTAACAAGCGTCGAGATTGTAAAAGATTCCTTTGAACCCTTCATTAGCAAATAAGTTAAAAAAATCGGATTCATGACTTAATCAGTATGTTTCCATCAGTCATTGATTTCTTGTTATTTACTGACATGATAACAATCTGTTATTTATTCATAGTCTCAACTATTTATAAAGCAATCAAATTATCCCATTTAAAAATCATAACCTGAAAATAGTTTGCATTCACAAAACACTATTTCTATCAGAATGACCTTTGCGCTGGAAGATAACTCACGTTAGATGATAGCAAAGTTTCTAGATAGCCGAAAGACAACGACTTCAAAAGTAGCTGAAACCGCAAATGATACAAAACTCATGTACCTATCTAAAACAGAAAACTTAATTAGTTTCAATATTTAGTACCTACTTCTTAAATGCTGACCTACTTTGTAAAAAATCATGATGACTACATAGTCAGTTACAGACTACATAGTTTTGAGACATCTCAAAAGTATACCTACATGTTTGAGATTAGCGTATTCTAAAAGATTCAAGTTTCTTCTTGAGAACCTCATCTTGGGCTCGGACAATCGATTGTGGGCGATCGGGATCGGCATCGCTTTTTTTGTGTGCCACTGTTTACCTTCTCAGCCTTTGTCCAGGGCGAATACGAATCGATAGCCGTAATTTCGGTTACTTTCTATCAAATAATAACGACCGTAGAGAGGGATTCTCTTTTCAAATATAAATCATTTTTTAATTTGCATTATGGTGAACGACAATATTGCTGCTAATCTGCCTTATTTCTAAATGTAGGCATACAAATGCAATTATCGTCATACTCATAATAATTAAGGATATTAAATAAGCCAAAATTAGCAGCTTTATAACGTTCGAAATAATATAGAACTAAAAGCTAACATTAAAGTACAAATGAGGAGTGTCTGTTCAAAGGGTTATTTTTGGTACTTCTGACAATTGGCTTTGATAACTTTTTGAACATGACTGGAAATCTCAAAACCATTTCGAGGAATAAGCTTTCGGTACAGTGTCTACTAATTAAATTTAAAAATAAGTCTATATTTTTAAAGATATTTATAATATTCAATAAAAAGCTTTAACCTTCAAATGACCTTCATATGACGTCATCACATACAGATCCCCCAGCCATAATAAATAAAAAGAAAAAAGGGCAAAGACAATTTTGACAATGAACTTGGCATTAGGGATGGTAGAAGTAGGAAGTGAAAAAATATCGATATAGGTAATATTTCTCAGAAAAAAATGGGATGAAATGGGATGATGACTAAGTAATGGATTCTAATTTTAAGGTATAGTAAAACATAAGAAATAGCAAAATAAACCCCTACGCGAAATTTTGGCTCGATTTGACGAATTTTACGATGATTTTTAAGACTCAAAAGTTGGAAAAAAACAAAATGCTCCAGTGACAAAATAGTGTCGACTATTAGAAACCATACGTAATTACAAAAAAAATGTTTTGGAAAAATTATTGTAAAAACATCTATCGATATATCGATGTATTTAATATCGCCCGAAAAATATCGATGAACTTATCTCGTAATTTTTTCCACATCCCTACTATGAAATGTTTGTAAATAGAAATAAAGTATGCACATATTTTCACCATGTTTATTATGTTATCCTGCAAATTTATCAGTCCACAAGCAATCGTTACAATTTTATCCATGTAGCCTACATCCAAAATAGACACAATACATACAATACATTTCGCAATTTGGGTAAATTGGGCGTGTCAGTTTTTACAAAGTTTTTCAGCTGAGTTTCCACTGGTAAGCATTTTTATTATAATTTTACCACCTCAAAAATCATTGCGGCAAATTAAGAAGGTAGGTTAGAACCGTCACAACTGGATTAAATGAATAAAATAGAAGAAATATTAACTATAACTTATTTGTTTACAAACAACCATAAAGTCATTATGACAGGTAATGACACTTGGCCGTTCTTTTTCTATAAGTAGATGGCAAAGGTTTTCGTCCTTAAACTTTCATGCCACTAATGACGTCATTCCGGTTGACCATATCCGCTCGGCAAATATATTTATAAAAAAATAAATACGAGACCAAATGTTAAAATATTCAAATTAGTTTCTCAAATTGGCCTAATCTGTAGAAAAAAAATATAAAAAAAAATACCTTTTATTTTTTAACCAAAGCCATTTTTGAGTGAGCGACGGAAATCAGTTTTTTGATGATAACCCATCAAAAGGAGGTAAGTATTTTCTATACAAAATCGGCTTTCAATTGACCCAGTTTCAATCAAAACAGGACATTTTTACTAAAATTATTGTACATAGTCTGGACGATTAGGAAAACTGAAGAAAAGGGGGCATATTTCATACTAAACCAGATAATTTTCAAAATTGAAAGTGCCGGCAAGAAATCAAAAGTGCTTTATTCTGATAGCTTTTGTCCACCTTAGCATTTCTTATTATGGCACCGAAGCTGTAGCACTGCTATACTTGATTTTAAATAAGTTCAATAAGTCTGACTTTTCATAGATTTTAGCACAAATGTAAAAAAGTCGGCCACAAAGCAAATTCTGATAGATTTTGTCCGCCTAAGCTTTTCTTACTATGGCACCGAAGCTGTAGCACAACTGTACTTGATTTTAATTGAGTTCAAAAAGTCTCTCTTTTCATACATTTTGACAAATGTGAAGTGGTGATACAGCTTCGGTGCCATAATAAAAAATGCTTAGGTGGACAAAATCTATAAGAATAAAGCACTTTTGTCTTTGGCCGGCACTTTCATATTTGGACCAAAAATGTATGAAACATGGATGATGTCCTTGGAGTTTTGTGTTATCGAACTATGGCTGAAAAAGGGTAAAAAAAATATGTCAGTGTGTCCGAAACTATTCCGAACACTTCAAACTTAAAAAAAAATCTTAATTCCTAAAAATTTGTGTTATAGGTAAATGTCCAATTTAAACAGACACTTCTTAAATCAGCGCGTGCAGCGTAGTGATTATTTCGCAGGCAACTGTCAATTAGCGGCCTAGCCTTTTCATTGAACGTCGCCGTTTTCAGTGGCTTAAATTATACATCCAGCCAATAATAATAATCAAACCTGCTTACAAAATTTCACGAGAATCGGTTGAGAAATGCGACCTGTAGAGGAAAACAGACAGCTTGGAAAGCCGGACTGAAATTGGTATTTTTAACATTTCTCCGTCATTTTGAAAAATTTCAAAAAACTGGCGTTCAAAAAAATTCTATATTATTTTCGAACCTGCTCACAAAATTTCACGAAAATCGGTTGAGAAATGCAACCTATAGAGGAAAACATACAGCGCTGGAAAACCGGTCTGAAATCTATTTTTTAACATATCTGCCATTTTGAAAAATTTCAAAAAACTGGCATGATAAAAAAAATAAGTACATTATTTTCAAACCAGCTTACAAATTTTCACGAGAATCAGTTGAAAAATGCTATCTGTAGAGGAAAACAAGTACAACTGGAAAGCGAACTGAAATCTGTTTTTTAACATATCTCCGCCATTTTGAAAAATTTCAAAAACTGGCTAGACAAAAAATTTCTATATAATTTTTGAACCTGCTCACAAAATTTCACAAGAATCGGTTGAGAAATGCGACCTCTAGGCTGGAACAGACAGCCGGACATACGAATGAATTTTTGCCCAAGCTGAAGCAGAGACGCTTCGCTCGCACTTCGTGCTCGCTCGGTCAGTAATGGGCCCATATCCCCACGCCAGCCTGGCAAAAGGTCCGGGCTCTGTCCCGTGGAATCCAAGCCGGAGATACATAATAATAATAATAACAAGCCCGCAGGGCAGCTTGTGGCGAGCTGTTGGTGAGTAGCGACACGACGGATCCGAGTGTTCCCGGGAGTCAATCCAGGCCCTCGTCCCCGCAGCAGGGTTGGACCCCAAGGGGGCCTACGGACTCCCGCCCCTGGCTTGCCTTCGTCGGCCGTCCAGGGTGAAGTCGTTAGACGCTCGCAGGGTGGAAGTGAAACATGCGTAAAGTCTGTCTAAAAAGTCAGTTTACATGAGAAATTATTAAATTATTTATAAAAACTTATACTGGTAAACCTGTTGGTGCTGTCAAAATTCTAACTGTAAACAAAGCTTTACTCAATTTTATTTAGATGGGTATTGGTGGGGTGGTTGGCGATTTAGGTGGGTTTTAAAATTATTTTTGAAATTACCTAAGTAAACTGACTTTTTAGACAGACTCTAAGACGCGAGTTGGCACACTGTCCCTTGTACAGTGGGTAGAAAGCGATGTACATTGGGTGTACACCTCTTTACACCCTAAGTCGCCCGCGCTGGTGTTGCGCCCCGGTCGGCGATTGCTGACCAGTTTGGGGTGCCCATTTAGCGGGCGGCGAGTCACCTTCCGGCGACGGTTTGAGTTTGTGAGATGTAAGAAAAGGCGGAAGTCCGTAATCTCACCCCAAAGTCCAGTATTCCAACCTACTAACCTTTCACCCACCACCCAATAGCCCATTTATTTATATTTATGTATTCTCACACTTGCAATAGTCTATGTACCTGCCGGGGTCCGCTTCCATCTGCGCACTTTTGCGTGTAGTGGGAGGCGGATCCCAGCATGTGCATCACCACACTTCACATTATATTAAAACAGTCTCAAAGTGCCTCTACGTGTTGGACCCATGTCCCCACGTAAGCGGCAAAAGGACCGGGCTTTGTCCCGAGAGTTTCCAGCCGAGATACAATAATAATAATAATAAATGCTTGGACAATTTCACACAGCGCCATCTAGCCCCAAACTAAGCAAAGCTTGTAATATGGGTGCTAGACAACTGATATACTACTTATATACTTTTTTTAAATGAATACTTATTATTCATAGTAACACCCAGACCCGTCACAGAAATTAAAATTCATCATTTCAATTTCTGCCCGGCCGGGAATCGGACTTAGGGGACAAGTCGTCCCCATCTATAACTGGGACCAGGGACCAGTTGCCCCCGTTGAAATTTGTTAATAGGCAACTTGGACCATATCGATTGAGGCTTTGGGACGATTTGCACCTTTAATATTCACTAGGGGTTTATTGGTGCCATTTTTTAACCCACTGCTAGGGCACAGGCCTTCCTACCTTCCTTAATATAACCTACCACACGGTCACAATGCGAATTGGTGGGTGTTAACGACTGCAAATGCAGCCAGGACTAACGGTTTAACGTGCATTCACAAAATAAATCACACACTTACATAATCACACTTTTTAAAATAAATTTTTGGTCACCCATCCCATGCTCGACCCTTGCGAAAATTGCTTAACCTCCGCAATCGCTGGGCCAGGTGCTAAACCACTGTACCACCGAGCTAATACACCTCTCCTGCCACCTCCCACAACCGCGTCACCCCTCCCCTTCTTGAAAAGTGCCCTGTTTTACAGATTTTCTCAATTTTCTGGAAAACGTTACAAGAGAAAAAAAAATTATCAAAGACTAAATTAATTTAATAATAAATTGTCTACAAATGAGTACTTCCATTTATTTTGATACGAGTTATAATTTTCAAGCTATGGTGCGTCAAAGTTAAATTAATACTTAGGAGATAAATTGTTTGGGGCATTTCTGAGAGTGTTGCCAAAAAAAGTGGTATATGATTAGAACTAGACATATGCAGCAATAGTATATGACACAAAACTTGTAGGATTGCTCTGAGCTAAGATCCAAGTTCGCACATAATATTGAATTCTGTAAACAGTCTTCATTTAACATTATTTCGAGAATGTAGTACGGCAAAGAGTAATTTTTTGTACCTACCGTAAGCGCTTTGAAGTTGGTTAGTTAAATTAATTGCATTGTACGTATTATTATGTCATGTACGAGTATTTTTATGAGTTTGAAGTGTATGTCAGCCAGTAAAGTCTGTAACATTTTACAAAGTAAGTGTTTACTTTAGAACACTATGCGAACACTCACGCAAAAGAGTAATTTAATCTGTACATTATATTATAAGGTATGGTAAACATAGAAAATGTAAGTACACCAATTACATTTCATTTTTTATTTTCTTTTATTATTATTGAGGTATGGACAGGACACGATATCATGATAAAGTTTGTAGATAATGTTATCGAAATAAGGTAATTCCCCATACCTACGTGGCTGTGTTTTTGTAGTAAAAACATATAAAAAGATGAATAAATTAAAAACGTAATGTTTGGACTTCGGAGCAAGCTTTGGTTATAAAATTTGGTTTCCTTGAAGCCTATTATAAAAGATATCAAAAACTAATTTGTGTTAAATATTCTAAGGAGAATGTAAATAAAATCTAGGATGAAATTGTTGATAAAAACAAAGACATTTTTTTCTGGCTAAAGCTGCCATAAAAAAGAAAAAAGGAAAGAAACTATCTGGAGAAAATCCAAATAATTTCTTCTCGTGTAGCCGTAACCTCGCAAAGTTCGGCCCGAGCAAGTTCAATTTCGGAAAGAACACCAAATTCTTTTGACTCACCATATCTTGGAAGTTTTTCGAACTTTTTACAAAAAAACGTCGGAAAAGCTGCGATAAGAAATTTAAATTGACGTTTTAATTTAGTTTCTCTTCCTTACCTAAGAAGCCTGCAGGAATAAACAAATCAACTGTTCAACACAAAATAATAACAATCGATAATTTAATTTGTTTTGTTTTGCTAGGGAGCTAGCTGTACTTACTTATTTCCTCTGTGCTTACCTGTATTTATTATGTATGAACCAGTTAATTTTAATTTTCTTGAGCAAGATTTAGGAAGGTACACTAAAACCGCTTATTAGGACGTTGATTAGGTATCATACGCACGCACTTCACTAGTGATTAGTGAACGTGTAAACTTTACTAAGTTAATTTTTGTTTTCTTTTTTTAAAAGGTGAACGAAGGCGAACGTCTCATAATAGTAAATTGTACGACAAGTGCATAAAATGGGTTTTATGTACGAGTTATACACTCTGCTTTTCACTTCGATGGTGAGAAAATTAAATGGTAATATGGTAAAAAAAAATTGTGACAAATTATATTATTTTGAAATGTGCTTATCTAGGCGTTTTATTTGATTTGAAAAATTGAAAAAAAATCTTAAATTTTAGTAACAAATTATATAATTTTGGAATGTGCTTATCCAGGTCTTTCATTTGATATCCATATTAAAAATAAAACCGGTCAAGAGCGAGTCGGACTCGCGCACCGAGGGTTCCGTACCATCGTAATAACTACACTGCAGAGTAGAATAATAAAATTATTATTGCAGTTTTAGGTCAGCGCCATCTCTTGACCGATAGTGGAAGTAATGTTAACTTTTTAAAAAGTGTGCTATATTGAGATATCGTTTTATTTTTCCTGTAATCTTTATATAAACTGCTAGCACATAGAATTATTTCAGTTCTCTGATTCTCGAAAACAACTTATAGACATGGCTCAGAAGTGAGATGGGTCTGTAGTTCTTTAAGAGGGACTTATCACCCTTTTTAAAGAACAAAATCACTTCACTTATGTTCCATGCCTTCGGCGTTGTAATAAAAATAGTCAATAGAGCCTTTTTAAGAATAACATCGTAACAGACAACAGAAACAGCAATCATAAAACCGCTGTTATTTTATCGCGATTTCAAAGTTTGTCCCGTAGTAAAAGTTGTTCAGCTTGATGGTCCCTATCAAACCTTGACGTGGATTTACAATTAAAAACGGAAAAAATCCTGTAAACCACTATGACGTTTTTAAACGTTACGCTTCTTAAAACGTACACCCCTACAAGAGAAAGCGCAAACTAAAGGAGATTGCGCTCGCCGACTCTGCCGCTCACTTCCCCGCGTACCCCCCCATCGTTGCCCCGCGCAAGTACATGAGTCGGACAATTATAATACTGTTTTAGCCTATTGTCACAGTTTTAATACTACTAACAGTAAAATTATAAAAAGTCGGAAAACATGCTTTGTACATAACAGAAATAACACTCTGTAAATTCATTTATTGAAAACCTATCACAGCATGAGCATGCAATATTGCATACTAAACGCTAACGAGACTAAAATAAAATCACACAGTGTTAAAAAACCGGCCAAGTGCGAGTCTGACGAAGGGTTTCGTACCAAAAAACGGCAAAAAAAACCACGTTAATTGTATGGGAGCCCCCCCTTAAATATTTATTTTATTCTGTTCTTAGTATTTGTTGTTATAGCGGCATGGGCAACAGAAATACATCATCTGTGAAAATTTCATCTGTCTACCTGTTGTCGTTATTAATATCGAGCAAATACCGGCAAAAAAATCATGTTTGTTGTATGGGAGCCCCCCTTCAATATCTATTTTATTCTGTTTTTGGTATTTGTTGTTATAGTGGCAACAAAAATACATCATCTGTGAAAATTTCAACTGTCTAGCTATCACGGTTCATGAGATACAGCCTGGTGACAGACAGACAGACGGACAGCTGAGTCTTAGTAATAGGGTCCCGTTATTAACCTTTGGGTACGGAACCTTAAAAAACCAAATTCATTGTCTATTTGTTATAATATCAAAATCAGACAACGTAAAAAAAATATACCTATTGCCTAGTAGTAATTACCTACTAAGTCTGCCTATTTTCGTTAAAACATTTAACGGCAGCCACATCTTTCTCTAGTTCAGTTTTTCTCTACCAGAGTCGCTTTTCTTCTAAGCTCTTGTAACAAACTAGGCCAATTAGTGTCAAACATACCTGCCTTGCAGGAATACTTCGGCCCTTCCCTAGGGAACTTTTTGTGTTGCAAAAGAGGGTCCGTCATCTCATACCATTATTGTAGCAAGAAATTTTGTATAACGAAGAGGGCTCCTAGCAATTTTTTCATACGCAGTCTAGTCCATCGTTGAATTTTAGGGTTCCGTACCAAAATGGTAAAAAAGGAACCCTTATGGTGTGACTCAGTCTGTCTGTCTGTCTGTCACAGTTGGATATCTCCAGAACTACTAATGGTATCAACTTGAAATTTAGAATAGTTTAAAATGACATTTGCCCAACTATTTTGCAAATAAGAAATAAATAAAAAATAAATATCTTTTTTACAACAGGGACTGAAAGGGGTCTTAAAAGTATGAGGTGGAGCTACTAGGGCATGTGGGGTATCATATGAAAGTGCGCCGTTTGCACGTTTTTAATATAAAGATTACAGGAAAAATAAAACGATGTCTCAATATAGCACACTTTTTTAAAAATTTTCAAATTTCTATAAAAGTTAACATTAGTTCCACTATCGGTCAAGAGATGGCGCTGACCTAAAACTGCAATACTAATTTTATTATTGTGGTTTAATCAAGAACCTTATATTCATATTCTATGACACTGGACATTCTACTACTGAAGGATGGTTGGGGATGAGGTCATTCACCTTTGCAGATATCTTTTATCCCTCTCACACTGTGACTGGAATTGCCATGCTAAGTACAAAATATCCCAATCCATAGTCAATTTACCCAGGTCATGTACAAAAATTAATTAGATTTTCTAAATAAATGTAAATATCGGCACACTTTAAATTAGTTACATGATGTAAAAATTTATTAGTACATGCCAAAGTAATTATTTAAAGGACAGATGAGTCCATTTTGTTATTACAATATTTTACGTTTAACAGTAATTTCTCCATATTTCATAAGTTACCAAATAAAAATAAGGTGGCATCACTGATGGAATTGTCTTTGATTTGACATGTCACTAATGTCAATGATTTTCCACCGCATCTCACGTTTATGTACAAAAATATAAAATTATTTAAATAAAATTCGCGTTACAAAGCATGTGTTGCATTGTGCAAAATTGCAAAAGTGTTTCAAAACCAAATTCTAACATTATATTTCACAAGTAAGTGTTTTTTTAAGTATTTTCAGCATTCAATTTTTCCTTCTCAGCAATCTGAATTTTAGCAGATTTCAAAGATTGTTTCCGATCTAATTCGGAAATATTATAGAAGTTAATTATAATTCCACCTTAATTACGTATTTTTTATTTCAATATAATAAATATAATATGTACAAATCTGTATTCATTTTCGACACATAAGAAGCTTTAGAAATATTATCTGCATATCGCAGGGTGAACCATAATCACAGCAGAACTTTTGAATAAGAAAGAAAGATTTGGATGAAAAATTTACGTTTATCCTACCTAACATTACATTTTATGTTTTTATGCCACATTTAACTTTGAGAGCGGATTTTTTTTGTATTCTTAACAGAGAGAAAAAATGTAATGTAAACTAAAATATTATCTTACGGAGTTGAGTTAAACAATTTAGATCAGTTTCAGCTAAGAATCGGACCTACCTAACTTACTACCTTACTACTATACTAGTTATTATGGTCTTTGACACCCATTGTTTATTCGTAGTAACAAAATAAAAATTAATCTTATTTTATTTTTCAGATTCCGAAACGATGAGGAAAAGAAACAATTATAGTATATCCCAATTACCATTAGAGGGAAATTATTTTCAACGGCCAAAATAATGCAGTTTTGAGATTTTATATTGCAACTTTTTTTAATACAATGACTAATAATGAGACTTAATTTTCTTTTTCACACAACCGAAAATTCTAAAACTTTTTTCTATTACTAAGGGCGCTTATTCCTGCCTATAAAAATATTCAGCCAATTTGTTTTTTTGGACATTCCTCATTGTACAAAATAAAAATACACGTAACTTTAGGGTGGAAGGGCAGGTGTGTATACTGCCCGGCATATATATTGGCAAGAGAAAGAAAGGGACAAAAGATGCGCAGTAGCCATAAACACTAAGTTTATGGCTACTGCGCATCTTTTGTCTCTTTCATTTTCTTGCCAATATATATGCCGGCATCTGTACCTAAGTCTTAAACCTCACCACGTATCTCCATGTTTTGACTTTTAACCAGCCGGACCGTACAGGACCAAGGGGTCAAGTTTGCTATTATCGTGACTAACGCCGTAATCGTGTTTCAATGGTGTTTGGATGGTAATGCTTTTTGACACAATTCTTGTTTTTGTAAACCCAAAATTGAAACACATTATTTTCCTAAAAATCCAAACCCGTTAGACACTGTGTCTCAGTTTTGGGTTTAAGAATCAAGAACAGTGTTGAAAAGCATTACCGTTCAAACACCATTGAAACACGATTATATGATGTTAACAATAGCAGACTTGACCCCCAGTGTGACCACCATTCCAAAACAGTATCGTCCATCCGGAGAGGAGCCAACCGAAAATAATCATTAAGTAAATATTTTGTGTTGCGCGCCGCCGCTGGCCAAAAGGGGGGTTTGAATGAATATATAGAAAGGTTATAATATGGTTGGTCAAGAGTAGTAATAATCCTATAAATGCAGTAATATTCTAAATGCGAATGTTTGTACGTTTAGAGATACCCAAACATACAAACTTTGGCACTAACTAACATCTAAACTATTCTAAACATTCAAATGTTTAGAATCTAAACACTTTTGAATGTTTGGATTGGTCGTCCAAAAAACTTACGCCGTAGGCATAAGTTGATAGTCTGTAGTAAGTACCTATTTGTAGTGACTGTCCTACGAATGGACAACATTGTTGTCACCCTAATGAAAGAGATGGAAAATATCGTTGACGTCATTCAAGGTTATTTTTTCGTTCTTCAAGCCCCAAAAGGCGACGCAATGTCCAGAGTCATATATAAGGTTCTTGGGTTTAATGGTGCAATTATGATGGTACGGAACCCTCAGTGCGCGAGTCCGACTCGCTCTTGACCGTTTTTTTGTTACTATATTCATCTCCGTTCTGACGTAGAAACGAATGTCGACTGTGTAAAAGGCTTTTACATTGTTTTTTACGGGGCAAATAACTTGGCGACCTAGCATTATTTGCTGCACTGACTGCGTTGTTCTCGGACGGGAAAATATTTTTTTTATACCAAAAATGTATAAGGTTCATTACTTCATGATACGTGTTGATGAAAGGTGTTTTACTTAGATCGAAACCCGTTTCTGGATCTTAACAGAAATAGGCACTGGTATAATATGCATGCGACTTCGTCTGCGTGAAGTAGATAATTTTTCTATTTCTGGAACAGTATTTTTCTGAGTGAAGGGTGCTCTATGTCCTTTTTTTGTACCCTTGAAAACGTATATGCAAAATTTCATGATGATTGATTGAGTAGAGACGTGAAAGTGCAATACACGAACTAAGTCACTTTCACATTATAATATTAGTTAGATATTAAACGAGGGCTCACGGTAGCCACGTATAATGTTTTAAACCCTTTTAAATATGTAACAGCCTTATTATGTAAGGTCACTTCAAGGGATGCTAGAAGCTAGGGGCTCGGTGACATTTACGGAAATAGATGAACGTGATGGGACCTGATGGGACTTACTCTTGGACGAATCAGGTTAATTCATCCAAGGACTTACTGTGTTCCATTCATATTTTTTGGCGCACTTTTAACGTGCATGTTTTGGTATAATATAAACTTTCTGTGATATGAAATTATGAACATGTTATAAAATAATTAAACCATCAACTTATTTTTTTTTTCTTGCAAGTGCAAAATCGTTTTTATAAAATACTAGCTTTTTATATTACTAAACAGATTGATTAGGTATCGTATCAGCTATATTATAATACAAAAGCTTTATAATTTTGAAATGAGATTCTTGTTAGGGTTCCGTACCAAAATGGTAAAAAAGGAACCCTTATGGTGTGACTCAGTCTGTCTGTCTGTCTGTCACAGCTGGATATCTCGAGAACTACTAATGGTATCAACTTGAAAGGATGTCACCAAAAATGGCCCAAATGATGTACCGAGGTACACTCTGCGGAAAAAAGTACCCTATAATACCCTGAGTAATAATATACCAGTAATATTCTTTTCTGGTTATTTACAGACGAGAAAAAAATATGAAAAATGCACCTATATATATATAGAACCTATTACACAGATTATATCATAACATTCAGCTCTTTGATACTTGAATAAACTGTCAAGTTGACAGTTGTCATTGTCTGAAGTTAATTTTATTAAACTCGGAAGTCGGAATGACGTCTCATGACGTTTTGTTTGACAGTTCTTTAAAGTGAATATCCAGTATTGCCATATAATTTAATTGTGTTACAAGTAGGTAGTTCACAGTTTTAATGATATATTTCTAAGTTTTGAGTAAAGATAGAACTAAAATAACATTATTTTCGGAATCCTCGTATTTTTCCCTACATTTTGGTATACATGTACCTCAGGTACATAAAATGGGCTGAAATGTATGAGCGATTAGCGACCTCCTTTGGAATAGTATGAGACGACATTTGCCCAACTATTTTGCAAATAAGAAATAAATAAAAAAATAAATATCTTTTTTACAGCAGGGCCTGAAAAGGGGTCTTAAAAATTTGAAGTGGGGCTACTAGGGCATGTGTATCATGTGTAAGAGCGCCGCCGTTTGCACGTTTTCAATCATTTTTTTATTTTTTTAGGCCGCATAGCTTTTGACTTATGATGAAAAATGTAAAAAAAATACCGTTCCCCCCCCTTTATCTCCGAAGTTTGCAAAGAGAAAAATCTGAAATTATTCTATGTGATAGCAGTTTATATAAAGATTACAGGCAAAATAAAACGATGTCTCAATATAGCACACTTTTTTAGAAATCATCAAATTTCTAAAAAAGTTAACATTGGTTCCACTATCGGTCAAGAGATGGCGCTGACCTAAAACAGCAATACTAATTTTATTATTCTACTCTGCAGTGTGGTTTAATGGTGCAATTATGATGGTACGGAACCCTCAGTGCGGGAGTCCGACTCGCTCTTGACCGGTTTTATTATATTTCTAAACAGATTGATTAGGTATCAGCTATATTATATTACAAAAGCTTTATAATTTTGAAATAAGATTCTTGTTTTATAAAAGGTCTGCCCTAACCAATGTTGAATCATTGATTTACCTATACTTCAAAGGAATGAAAAATGCATTATTATTTCCTTTCATCAGTCATTGAGCGGAACAAGTACGCAAGGGAAGAAAATCTTTAGGAATATTTCGTAATTTTGAACTTAATCTCTATTGAAGATCCCACCTGAATATAAAGTGTTTTACAAAAGAATAAAAATATTGTTTTGAATCTATTTTCTTATTAGAGACTGACAGTACACAGTACGATATTGATGAATTTGCGAGACGAGATACATTTTATTTTTTTCCTTTTTTATTAGTTTTTATATCAGTACTAATAATATGGTGGAGCTAAGAATAAAGCAAAAATTAGAATATTAAAAAAAGTTCATTAGAAATAACTCAAAAAAAGCTTGGAAAATACTTTTGATATAATCAAAATATAATACTGGAAAAATGTACCTAGATAAAATTAAGAGTGTGTATCCGCAATTCAAAGAAATTTGCGTTTTTTTCCAAAGAAGTTATCTAAAGAATGAAAGCATTACTATTGATGTAAACTTTAGTTTTATACAGCAAAATTCTTAAATTACTGTCGTATTGAGAGAAAAACATAATAAATTATCAGGTATTTTAAAACAAAGAGAATCTGTTGAAGTGGAATTTCAAATTTGCTTGTCAGAGTTTTTTTTTCACAAACGTTTCAGCTGTAACAAATAAGAATACAACTCATATTAGTTTTTTTTTACTTATTGTTTGTATTGTCAAGGAGTTCCCTATAGAGAGAAAATTTAAATAAAATCTATTAATGACAGAGTAATTAAACATGTTTTTTTACTGGTATTTACAGATTCTAAAGTATTTTTAAATTTTTTAAGGAATAATGAGGTATTTGTCTATTGTATTGCATGTTTTGTATATACTTATATCTATTTAATAATTTAATAGAAATTTTCAAATTTTGCCTTCATTACGGCTCGCGAAGAGTTGTTTTGATCATTTGTATTGAAAATTTAAAAATGGAACGTGATGCGCATCTACACCCTTAAGAGGCATATCACGTTTCGACTGTGATTTTTGCGTAAAATAGCCAATTTTGGGGCTCTCAATCTCAGAAACTACAATACATTAACAGTTTTGACTTATTGAATAATGTAGAACAGCTATTGGAATAGATCATAGCGGCCTCGCTTTTTTGAAAATTTGCTTAACTTTATAATTAAACCCGAAATTGCAGAGAAAGATTTTCATAAAATGCGCGAAGGCACTTTTTTGGGGTCATGGATTGAACTACTGTGCTAAACAAATGAAATAAAAAAAATTGAATATTATCTCTTATATAGTCGAATAGATCATAGCCGCCTCGGAATTTTGAAATTATGTATGGAATATGTGAAAAAAAAAATCCCAATCAAAAACCATAAAACTACTAAAAACGCGCAGAATTAACTGTGAATTTCTCCTAGATACATAATTATTATTACGTAAAATTTAAATTAAAATAATCTTTACTTCATACGAAAATCAAATTTCACACTTTTATTTGTTGTTTGTACTTGTTTTTCTTTCTGTGTATGTTCAAAGTTGACTCTAAGAAATCGTTCACCAACTTTAATTTTCCTTTCTAACCCTTTAACTTTCCAGTGTATAATCATACTACTTTTTGTCGCGAACACATATAAATGTATTTAGTAGACCCAAAGGTTTCTCTAGGTTGTAGCGCTAAAATCCGTCAAAATCGAAATTTCGACGAAAAAATGTGATAGGGCCCTTAAGATATTTTTATTCTGGTTGATATTTCCCTATATTTTCCGAATTCCTACGCGGATGAAGGTGCGGGCAAAAGATAGTAAACCAAATAAATTTTGAAACATGAATAGTATTCTGGTTAATCTCAGAACTGCCACTAGCTATCACTAATAATAACCGATATATTTACCTGTGATATTGGATGAAAATCTTAATCCGAGTTTGACGCTTCGATGAATTCATGCATTTCCGTGTAAAACATAATTTAATCTGTTTTGGTTCGTGATTTTTAAGTATTTATTATTAAAACAAAAAATATTTTTACCCTTCACTGGAAAAAATAAAAACAAGTTAAAAAGGTTGTAATGAAAATTTTTACCCCCGGGGTATTGATGGTATTTACCCCACTGAAAATTTTAGTCGGTAGAGCAAAGGGGTTATGTGGATTCGCGTGGCTCAGTCATCTATGGACTAACTATGATTTTGGGCGCCGTTAATATCAAAAAGGTAAAAGATTAAAAAGATAAAGTGTCCACAGATCGAAACAAAGTGAGTTTAATAAATCAAACCAAGATTTATGTTGAAACAAACATTTATTTAACGTATCGAATAACTAACACAAAGTTAACAACTATTCGTTAAGAAACGTGTCATAAAAATATTTAAAACCACATGGGTTATACGGGGTTTAACGAGCAATCCGAAGGGTTAAAGTGAGGTCACACATTATATTTCAATACATAGTACCTTGGGAACCCATTCTAATGTTAAAACCGCACGAAGGCAAAATGGCATAACAGGGACCCTTAACTGGTTAAAGTAAGACCATACCTTGATCACAATAATAATGCCCTTGGGACTCACTATAAAATTAAAACCACTAAAGAATAAGGGATTTATAACTAGAAACCCTTAAAAGTTAAGGTGAGGACATACTCGCTCGCTTCCAGCCAGTCGGACGGAATAAGCTGCCGTCTGTCTAGAAACGAACCTATATGTACCTACTGACAGGACTTATGCTAAAATACAAATCACTTATCATCTTAACACAAGACATTCATAATAAAATAGAATTATTTATACATTCTGGCTAATGACCAGAGTTTACGCTGAACTTAAATCAATTTAAAATATGTCTAAGACATATATTGGCTGTAGAACTGCACGGGACTAAATTGAACATGACCTCGAGTAACCTTTGCAAATTTATAGGTACTTAGGGTGAAAAGGTTTATCCGAACGTGGATTGATTCCCGTGATACATGTTACGGAACACTGCTGCTACGGTAATAATGAAAGGAATCTTCAGAATACCTCGGTTATGTTGATAATACTCATTGCAGACGTAATGTATACCACGTGCTGCGACATCGGCGGGCTTTATAACGAAGCTAAGCCTTAGTCCTGACGCAAATTTTGAGGTAAACTATGGAACTGGAATCATACACGGCGCATACTTATAGCGACGCTAAGCCATAGTCTTGACGTAAATTTTGAGGTTAACTATGGAAGCCCTGCAATTTAAAAGATAAAGTCACCCAATTGTTGACACATTGAACACAAGGTTTTTCTATAACAAATATTATAACCAAGTTGATTTGCTTACCAAATTGGGCTTGAATTATTACCGGTTTTTATCTCATAAGAGACATGATGTAAGATAAATTAACGAGCTTCGAGCCCTGGAAAAACAAGACACCGAATTACAATTTTGACACCACTTGCAAAAGCAGACAATTAATTAAATTCACATTTTTTTCACACTCACCACTTAAAAGGATGCTCAACGCATCAAGAAATTAATGACAAAAACCCACAAGGAGTTACAAAAACCTGGGGTTTCACATTACTACAATACTGCAACTATTCGATAAAGGTGCAGATAAGAGAATGAAAGTCCAAAAACTTCCGGCGAAACACAACATTGTTAGAAATGTCTAGAAATCTCTCGAATACCATCGACAAAAAGATTGCACCATAGACAGACTACAGTGTAAAATACTTAACTTTTACATGAATATAATTATTAAAATCTTTAACCAGCATGCCAGTCAATAAAATCTACTTCAATTAATTAAAATAACAAATAAGTGACATTTATTCATTTGATTTTATCAACTAAGATAAATTTATTGGTCCAAACGTCTAGGTAGCTGGATTCGGAACGCCAAACGTCACATCTGACAGTTGTCACTTGTCAATAGATAAGTCAGCTGTGAGATGTGTAAACAAGAAAATTTATTTATTTTAATTATCAAAAAAGTACTAAAATTCTTAGTGAATGATGTTTTAAAATGAATTTAAGTGAATGCCCGAATGCCGGAATGTGTGGTACAATCGCCGACATTCGCTAAGCTATTGGAAATTAACGCAAACAAAGGTAGTAATCTGCATGCAATAAACTAACACTAAACATATCAAAAAAACTACATGAAAACACTGGGTGTGTTTTGTAATACCTATCTAAACCTAATACCTAATGTTGCCGCCCTTCCCTCAAGACTACAGTGAGAATTTCACCATAAAAAGTACTTCAAAATCAAATCTTGTTACCCCATAGGGAGGTAAAAAAAAAGGTGTTACAAGGTTTTCAAAATTCAAATTATCTCTTTCAAATGCATCGATTTATTTTTTGTGTGAGGGATTGTCTCAAATAATCGTTTTTTCTCCTCTCTTGCACGAAAAAGGCGCTTTTGGCGCGTAAAAACGCAGCAAAATCGACTTTTGCTGCGAGCGTGAGGCAAAGTGCTTTTTAGGGTTCCGTACCTCAAAAGGAAAAAACGGAATGCTTACAGGATTACTTTGTTGTTCGTCTGTCTGTCTGTCTGTCAAGACCCTTTATCTCGGGAACGCGTGGAGGTATCGAGTTGAAATTAAAACCAAAGAAAAAAAATCTTCACAGATAACCAGTTATCTGGCCATGGTTATTTCCGAGGAAGAAAGGAAAAAATCAAACTGCTAAGTTTAAGTAAAAAAAGATACGCCCGTTTATTTCGCAAAAAAACGCATATTTCGACTCTCAAGGGAATCAAAATTCATAGGGTACTTCCCGTTCACCTAGAACTATAAAATTTTGCAAGTTATATCGTCTTATACTACAAGTACTTACAGGAATAAAACTGAAAACTATACATTTGTACACTGAAAATCATAAATTGTCTATATGCCAGTCTGTCAGTGTGTCAAAACCCTTTATCTTAAGACTGCGTAAAGGTATCGACTACGGTTTCTTGAAGCTGTAAAAAAATCAAACTTCTAAGTTTAAGTAAAAAATCGGGTTGCACTCCGGGAGTGCCGGCAGAAGTGAAAACTTGTATATTAAAGTTGTGTATTTTTGATATTTTGCATGAATTGCCGTCTTACGAATTTACTCTGCATTTGAATTTACGAAAATACAAAACAGTATTGTACGAAAGTCTTATCCATAGCTTGATAGAAAATCTAGAGTTTTGATATTGAATTAAAAAATTAGCGCGTTGCTATAGTGACACAAGTGTTTACGTCTTGAAATGACGCGCCGCTATTTTCACCGCGCCCCGTAGAAAAAGAGGGGGAGACCGCCGCCAGCTGTCTACTCTCGATCCATTACATCCGTCTTACTAATTTTCGATCAGGGTCACGTGATTCTAACTGACGCGAGTTTAGCATTTTTCCCCATTACAAAAAAGCGTACAACGCCGCTAAAGAAGTTTTCACTTCAAAAAAGATACCGCCGTTTATGTCGCAAAAAACGCATATTTCGACACTCTCAAGGGAATCGAAACTCAAAGGGCACTTCCCGTTCACCTAGAACTATGAAATTTGACAAGTAATATTGTCTATTACTTAACATATATTCCATTAATTTATCTTATTTTATATTTATTACATATGTACATGAGATCTCATTTCGTACGTACTTTTTATTTCGTATTATCAATCTCGGTATGTCCGGGTCATACACGCACAATACCTCCGGATAAGTTAAATGCTCTAAGCCGAGTGTTATGCGTGTATTTTACTTTTTACAACATAAAGTTATCTATTTATCCTTTTCTCACATATCAATTTTGCAAGTCTCATCCTTGTCACTCTATTTCTTTTTTCTTATTTATTTAAAAAGGTGGTGTTAGAATTAAAAAAAAGCATGCCTTTGCCTCTTTGCACAAGGGCGGCAAAAAATTTTTCCGCCGTTTTCGTGCTGAAGAGGTGAAAAGGTTATTTCTTTATTTTTTTTTTAATTATCTGTGCTGACACCTAAGTAGGTAAATAAAAGTTTTCACGTACTGTCGATAAATAAGGTAAGGTTAGGTTTGTAAAAGGATCGCCCAAATCTATGAAAAAGGTTTGTTTCTATATTCTGCACATGTTTCTCTCGCACATTTTGCTGCATAAATCTTAGAGTATCGTATTTATTCCCTATTTATATTATAAAGGAAATATTTAATATTTTTTTTATACAAATGGTAGGAGTTAAAAGGCAATTAATTAAGATAACAAGGGCCAAGCTAAGTATAATAAGAAGGCGAGAAAGAAGCCTGCGTGGCATACAAAGTGAGGTGTGTTAGAAGTACCTACATAACCTCTTGACAAAATGATCATAAATATATAAATTAATCTAAATATTTTCATACTACCTCTGTGGTCAAAAGACTTGTTCACGGCGTCGGTATCTCTGAGGTCCTGTGTTCAGTCCCCGGTTGAGTTCATTTAGTTTTAAGTTCTATAATTGTCTTAGGTAAAAAGGGGTCTGAATGTTTTTGGTATCGTCACGGTCTCTGATTTCTATAACACATAGGCCTTAGCTACTTTGGAATCGGGAAATTTATGAAATGTTTCATTTTGTATCTTTAGCTTGTATCGCATTATTGTTTGCCGCCTCAACTCAATATTCTTGCGCCATCGTACCTCGAACCGATGTTTGGTTGCACCATTTATTGTCGCATATCAATATTTTGTCGCGCCATCGTACCTCTAACCGATGATTTGTATGCGTATGTAACTATACATTGACAAATGAAATAAGAATAAGTGTTGCAAATTATTATCCGCCAACAAGCTCGATCAATCAACGTTAAAATTTAAACTGAAACGTCCTCATTTCGGTTACGTTTACCGAAAATGCAAAGTTTTACTTTAGTATTATCATTGAGGATCCCTTGATATTAATAAAGACAAAGCAAACACTTACGTGGCAATTTAACTATAAAGTTACTATAATTATTAAGTTTTTTTTTGTTGGTAGCGGGTTTTCATTCGCCATTGCGGTTCAAAATGTTTGCTTATCTCGGCTACAAAACTATCAATTGTTACGAACACAATGGCAATCGAGTCATTGTTACACGACACGAGGAAAGTGATAAGGACTGTGATGACTATCTGAGTTTCATGTAAGCATTGGTTTGTATGAAAAGTGTGGACACCTATTCACCGATCATCCATTCAGGATATCAGTGTTTCGATTTCAATGCTTTTTAACTTAAATACACTTTTCTATGGATTGGTTGAACCAGCCTGAAATGCTTTTATTTTGTTAGTAACACTTTTTTAAAAAAGTTGATTGATTGGGAAAAAACGGTTTGATTGTTTTACTCGAGTAAATATCAACCCGTCAACAACAACAATGAACCCGTTTTTTCCCAATCATGCACTTTTTTTAATAATGTTTTAAAAAAGTTTACTATCAAAATAAAAGAACCTATCTCAGGCAGTTCAAGTAGAAGCTGCTGTATCATTCATTCAATCAAAGTTCATTATAATATTCTAAAGACAAAAAAACAGAGATTCTCACTGTCATATTAGTGTAGGAAAGGAAGGCAGTGGACCCCCACAGTAGTAGATGAAACTTAACAGTATGATAAGGTATCATAAATGAAACATATTTTTTAAATTATCCAAATCGTTTTTTTTGTTTTTCAATATTTGTACATAAGTTCGTAACTTTATAGTATGATAAAGTATCATAAATAAAACATATTTTATAAATTATCCAAATCGTTTTTTTTTTGTATATTTGTAGGTACATAGGTTTTAGCTCATACTATATTACATCCCTGCAAAGTTTTATCGACTGAGGATTTAATTTTGGGGTCTCCATACAAAAGATCGCTTCATTTCCTTCACTATATTTCAGATTCATCAATTGCATGCTTTGATTGTTGGTTGAATGTGAGAAGCAATGAACCTATAATGGGGTCTGCAACTTTATTTCGAAAGACGCAAGCTCGATGAACGATTGCTCGAATAAATTATTGACCGACGAACTATTGGTCGAGGAGTCGCTGTTTCGAATCACGCAAGCTCGATGAACGATTGCTCGAATTAACTATTTACCTCAAAATTGTTACTCGAGCTGTCATAGTTTCGAAAAACGATGATTAGAATGAACTATTTAAAGAAAAATCGGTGTTTAAAACGATTTTTTTTAAGATTTCTTACAATTAATGAAGTGTAAGAAATCTTTAAAAAAATGCGGTTTTTTTTATTATTTTGTTTATTTTCCTACTATTTTTTTTTTCTAACGTAAGTAATTATAATTTATAGAATAATAATTGTGTTTCATTTTTTATTTCATTGGTGTCCGCCAGCTCCTCAATTATAACATCCACACCTCATGCAAAATAAGAATTTAAAAAATACTAGCTTTATTGATGAGATTTTTCCGTATTTTTTTAAAGATTTCTTGTCCATCAGCCATTTTTTTGATGTCCCCACTGCTGGGGCACAGGCCTTCCTTATGGGTGGATAAGGAGGACGGGCCATAACCCACCACGCGGGCCCAATGCGGATTGGTGGGTATTAACGACTGCAAATGCAGCCGGGACCAACGGCTTAACGTGCCTTCCGAAGCACGGAGGAGTTCGCGATAGTAAATTTTTGGTCACCCATCCCATGACCGACCCTTGCGAACGTTGCTTAACTTACGCAATCGCTGGGCCAGGCGCTAAACCACTGCGCCACCGAGCTCCTCAAAAATTTCTTACACTTCATTAATTGTAAGAAATCTTTAAAAAAATCGTTCTTCTTTAAATAGTTCATTCTAATCATCGTTTTTCGAAACTATGACAGCTCGAGTAAAATTTTTTAGGTAAATAGTTAATTCGAGCAATCGTTCATCGAGCTTGCGTCTTTCGAAATAAAGTTGCAGACCCCTTATAATGTAGGTACCCTACAACAGCAAATAAAATTATAAATAATAAAGATTTTATATTTATTTATATTTCAAATTTTAGTTTATAACTTCTAGGGTTTTATCATTCTATCAGACACGTTTTTTTGTTGTTGGGATACTTACAGAAAAATAAAACTTGAATTTGAAAAACAACGTAAAACTATTTGAAACCCTGAATGGACATTTCCCATTCTCAAGGATTTATTTTATTGCTTATTTTGATTTTTAATTGGAGTTGGATAATTATTGAACATGGTACTTGCGATTATATTTTGAAATCTGAAGTTATAATCTTGAGGACTCAACACTCATTTTGTCGATATTTTTAAATTGGATATTGCTCAAAGGTATCATAGCAGAGTATGTGAAACGAGCAACACTATTTGGATGCAAAATAGCCGTGAGGCGTATCAGAAATGGGATGTGAAAGTCAACAATGTACTCGTACTTAGTTTGTTTAACGGCCTTCCGTGCCTCTTCGTGCTTCGCTCGTCAAAGGGCTGGGAAATCACATGTGAGCGGTGTGCCCACGTGGGTAATTGTGCAAGTGGTCGTCGCTTCCTGAGGCATTAATAAGTTTACAAAATACTCTTTAACAAAATTTTGAAGCTCGACCTACTTTTAAACGACGATACCTAATGTGGGATTTACAGGGGTCAATTTTCCAGGCAACTAGCTGGTCGATTTTAGACTAAGGCTTCTTATCGACAATCTCTTGCAAACTCGAAATTAGGTTTGCGATTAGGTTTTACAGGCGATTGTCGATAAAAAGCGCTAGTCGACTAAAGTCGACCAGCAAGTCGTCTGGAAAGTTGACCCGGGTAAAAGAACATTAATATTCTTGCTATAATAACAATAAAGAATTGTTGACATGGATTTATAATATTTTGACATTTGTATATTTTCATATGACTAAAATTTGACATTTGTATATTTTCATGACTAAATTTTGACATTTGTATATTTTCATGACTAAATTTTGACATTTGTATATTTTCATATGATTAAATTTTGACATTTTGTAGAGTATTGATATTTAAGATAGAATTTGACACATCTTGCTTTCTATATTTTGACAATTTATAGGTATTCAATTTTAACAATTTTCTCCATATTGACATCTTTGCAAATTTAAAATTATGTAATGTGCATGAAATTATGTGTAATGTATTTTTTTTTTATTTGTAATATTTAACTTGTTGGCGATTTGGGCTTTACTGTAAGTCAGCATGTAAACTTTTAATAAATAAATTAAAATTAAAATAAAAGAAGCCTTAATACGTTAAACCATAACAAAAAGTTTTCTTTTTATTGGCCGGTAGTGTCGTATGTTGTATGTAGTATACGTTTTTAAGTTTCACTAAACATAAAAACGACCATTCTTAACAGTAAAAAACTGGGTGTACTTAATTAGCGTAGTCGATATGCCCAATCAAAAAGGGTTGAATATCGTGAAGTTACGGTCTCGGAATAATCAGAAATGAAAATGTTCTTGGTTTTATTAACAAGGGTTACGGTATAGAAGCTCAATTAAATTCACCGTAGTTATTCAATTGTAAATTGTAACGCAATTAAGGATTTTCGTTGTGGGCAAATTTTACGAAAAAAAGTGTATTGCTGAAATATTCTGAATAATTATTTTCAAAAGTCAAAGTATTTTCCACAGGGTAAAGCTTTAAATTCTCTAACAGGAGTCGAAAACTTCTTAAAAATTTTCACTTAAGTATTTATCCAATACGATTTAGTGTTTGGTTGTTATTTAATTCAAATGGTTTGTTAAAAGTTAAAGTGTGAACTTAAAATTGACAGATTTTTTTGTGAGTAATTAAAAGAAATAATATTTTTTTGCTTTTTGGCACCAATTCTGAAATCTATTTGGGAGTTTATCTACTGCGACAGATTTTGTCCTTCAGGGGGAGTACAATTCACCTCGATAAAACAAAATATTTTTTACAAATCCGGTTTAACAAGGCTGTTAAAAGCAAACAGATACCTTTTGGTTCACGTCACAGGGATCGCATCACACGATCAATAGCAAAAACAGCTTTTTGCAACGATTCTTGGTAGGTAGAGTACGCAGCATTGTAGCGCTGTTTTTTTCGTTGTTTTGATCGATTTCCTTAAAGGGAAAGCTTTTTTGTAGTATAAAAATACTTGTTCCCATTAGTGATAAAATTTTATTTCTCGGCAGTATGCCTGATGTCTTTTTCCTTGTTTCCGTAAAAAGTCCAATTTGAAATTTCGCGTCATTGACTTAAAAAAAAAAATAAGATTAAAATCGTTATTTGTTGTAGTATGCTTCCCCCACTCCGAGGGCCTTTGCTAGGAGCTCTTATCGCAAGGGTTGTTATCTAATTTGCTTTCCTTTTTCATACTATGGACCTCAAAAGTTAGTATGAGAACCAGCCTTGTAGCAGTCCTGTTGAGTAGGTACGTTCTTGGACCGTGATTTCGTCGTGTTCGCTGACACTGCTTCGGCGGGCCGTGCAACGGGATGTAGGGGCTGCAGTTTGACAATCTCCGTATGTCAGGTTGGACAGACGGGGCACGATGCGATACATGCATCGCTGAGCCAGCGCTTAGCCTGACGGAATGCGTCTGAAGTCAGGATGGTCGAGTTGTCTGTGAAATAGGAGGTCGTTGGCTTTCGAAACGAAAATTCAGCTGTGTCATTTGTTTTGTTATATTTTTCGCTGAAATTAATTGTATTTGGTGGATGAAAGGCCATATCTAAATCGGCACCATACTACGAAAATAATCCTTTTCGACAGTACCAAAGAATTCTCCAGGTATTGTGATTTTTTTTGACAATCAGCTGTTGTCCGTTTTAGTAATTTGCAACTTGATTTTCATTCACCGTATTTGTTTAGTTACAGAGGATTTTTAAGCTAATAAACACCGCTAAGAGGAACCACTAAGTCATCTTGTGATAATATACTACCGATTACTGTGGATTTGCACCAAATCAATTGGGAAACAAGAGAGTCGTAGTTATGCATCACCAAAATTTATTAAGATTTATTACCCAGTATGTAACGAGGGGATTTGTTCTATCTACTAATTTCAATTTCAGTTCTTTTCATGTGAAAAGAGACTTGGTAAGTTGAGAGCTAGCTACGGCATGTCTTGGCATCTCGATTTTGTATATTGGTCGGCGAGTGTGATGTTAGGACAGAAAATCCGGTGATCCGCAATATTTATTGTCAGAATTAACATCTAAAAACAGAGTGTCCTACAGTGGGAACCAAATATGCTCAAATCCGAGTTACCGCCGGTGGCTGTTGAATAACTTCTTTTTGTAGAGTGATTTTTTCTTGTGTCTGGAGTAGATCAAGCTTCGCTACAGTGTCCCCTCGTCATGGAATTTTACTCGGAATCGGCCCCGAGTCATCGAGTAGTAAAGAGTTGTGTCCATTTAAGACCGACTTTGTTAAATCATTATTTTTGTACACACCATTACAGGTGAAGATAACTGATACGGAGCCCATCCAAGCCAACGGATTTGTTCACCACTAGGGGAACGAGAGAAAAGGTGAAATTAACCGAACTTGAGTGTCCGTCCGGCTACTAGGCAACTGATTAAGCAAGCAGCCGGCGTAGCGTTTTGTCAACCTGACTCGCTGCACGTTATCCAAATAGGTACCAGTTAACTTTCCAATCTGTTTTAACCCTTAACTAACCGCAGTGGAAAAATCCAGCATTCCGTTCGTAGGCCGTCGAGGGCAACGTGCGAGCTTGCTTTAAGATAGTTAAATAATCACGCTCTCTGATATCCAACGAGCAGGCAATTCTTACCCTTTCCGCATAGGCGAGTACATTTTAAGCCTAACCATTTAAAATAACCTCTGTGGGTAAAATATTAGATTTTTTAGCTTCGTTCTTCGTATCATATCTCTGTGTAAATTTCAGGATCTTCGATTGTCACGTTGATTGTTAGTATTGTATGGAATCGAACCTATTAAAATAAAATTGTAGTTTGGTATCGCCTGTACATTAAGTTGTTTATTTATTTTCCCTTGAGATGTAATCGAGGTGAGTTCAGAGTTGCGTTTAATAAATAATTATTAATTATTGTTTCTTAAGCCAAAAGGCTGAAAGGAGGGAAAAATCATATGACAGCATCAAACGGATTGGGATTTTACTAGTCAATACAATACAATAATCATTTATTTTGTCAAACATGAGTATTCAGTCATTAAATGTGGTTCAGTTTGACCCAAGATTCGGACCCATTCGTGTCTGCGTTGCATTACAGCTTTGTCCAGACTAGTCCATTTTGGCGTATCAGATCACCGTATCTTTAACATACATCGCTAGTTTGGTTGGACGTGCGTTGATATTACTTCAACGGTACGGATACGGTGATCTGATACGCCAAAATGGACTAGTCTGGACAAAGCTGTAATGCAACGCAGACACGAACGTCTGGACAAAGCTTGGCGTTGCGTAGCGCAGCGTGACGGCAAACGACATTGAGACATTGTAATGTATAAAATGCTATAGTATATGTCACACCGAACGCGTGACTAGTGCGCAGCAGCCGCGCGTGTAGATATTTGACAATAGCTTCAATCAACTTACAAAATCCGTTTTTATATTTTGGCCAAAAATATTTGCTTTAGATATATTATAAAAGTATTATTAATCTACCTATTAGATCGAGCAAGAATATGTTAATAATAAGCAACATTTTACTATTTACTGGCCTGAACACCACATTAATAATTAAAACCGTTTTACAAGCCACCTCCAGCTCCATTTTTTAATTAATATTGTTTACAAAAAGATAATAAATAGGTTTAACGGCACAATCTGTGGGGGAAGCTAATTTAATTAAGTTTTAGTTGAAAGCAAACGGTTTAACCGACAACACTTTAAAACGAGACTTAATAAGAAACCGTCTATCACGTTCCCAAAATCACTCACGGAAAAAGCGTTTGCTACTTAACTTAAAAGCTCTCACATTTAATCTTATCTTACGTTTCCCGGCCCAACGTTTCTACGCTATAGCCTTGCCATACACAATAATGTTTAGCAAAGAAATAAGAAAGTAACAAAATTATTATAACACCGGAGGTCTTATCACATTAAAATGGACAATTTTCGTGCCGTGACACCATTCTCATGACTTTCGGTTTTAAAATTAAGTAAATCGAACGAAAGACATCAAACGAACATCGCCCGATTGTCGCAATTCCTTTTTATAATAGGCCCTTGGCCTCGGAAAACGATTTCTTGAAAAACCCGACGATATTAAATTCGCAAGATTCATTAAATATTGAAAAGTCGTTCTGTCTTTAGATCAAATGTTTCATTGTTATTTGAAATAAAATATACCTTTGTCTCTTTGATATTTGAATGGTTTCCTTTGTATTCTTGTCTTTGGAATATTTTAACAATTTCTTTTCACTCTTATAATAATTCCGTCTCAGACTCAGGGTCTCTGAAATCAATGGATATTTTAAGAGACAGGCAAGTTATAGTGACCCGAGAGCGTATTCTAGCATTTTGCGTATTTCCCGCGTTCGTGCAAGTGAGCCAAAACAGTCAATAGTACTATCCCCGCAAATTGGTAACGATGGAACCTTGTCACATTAACATCTAAGTTGACATCATCCGCAACAAAAAAATTACATGTAACAATAAAATTCTAATAGGTAATTTTCAATAAGATAGGGTGGGCCATATAAAAATTTTACAATTGTTTTTCGTTTTTGAGTTTAAAAAAAGGCCGCCAGGTTCATTATCAATATGCGGGGATAGTATGCATACCTCACATAGTCGTGTTTGACCAAATATGGCAAATACCTACAGGAATATACGCCGTGTGAAATGGCTACTCCAGTAACCGTCAAGCAGGCCTATTATTTCTTGTCGAGTCAGGTACTCTTGTGGTCAATCCCGATAGATCAACATTGGGAATTCAAAAGCCCGCCGGTAACGATCAATTGCGATTGTAAATTTTTTTGTCAATGCTATTGTTGAAACAATTGACAATCGCTTCATTTGCACGCGGAAACGATAAATTTTCGCATCAATGGGCGTCAATGACGTAAAAATTGTCAATCGCAAATGATCGTCACTAATCCTTCCAATCGCAAAGGAACTAATTGCAATTGGAATTAAAATCGTTCTATATCTTTGGTTTTTTATTGGATTCAAGAGTTAGACCCCTGTCTAGAGCACAACATTTTATTATAACCAATTTCAAAAAGTTTTTAAGCTGTCGTTAATAAGATTATCGAAACTGTAACCGGGAATTTTCAGAAGTACTTTTCGCATGGCGTAATTATATTAATTTATTAACTCTGGCATGAAAATGAAGTTGAAATTCTTACAAACACAATTATGAAGTTATAATTGCGCCAGCGGTTGGGGTAAATGTAACATATTTGGAAGCAAACATGATTGGTGATGTGTCTCTGCCAAAGTTGTTAATTCGAAGCAAATATAATCAGCTTAAGCTAATGTAAAGCAATATTTTTAATGTTGTTAGTCCACTGAAGTTGAAGTCGTACAAAAGAAATGATGTAAGTAATCTTATACCTTTAAACGAGCAATTCTTGTATATTTATTTATTGTATATTTCTGTGATGTCGGAAACGGCTCTAACGATTTTGCTGAAATTTGGTCTAAGGGGGTTTTCGGAGGTAAACAATCGATCTAGATTAGTCTTATGTTTGGGAAAACGCGTGTTTTCGAGCTTTCATGCGTTTTTCATGCGTTATTCTTTCGACGCAGAATATGGTCGCTAATTTCGTCCTGCCGGCCACTGTCCGTCAGGTCCAGCGGGTTAAAACGCGGATGGCAAGAAACGAGTATTACGGGTTCGAATTCCGCTCGTTGACTTACTTTTTTTTTATATGTTCAAGTTTATACGCAATTTATTAATTTTTATTGTTTTTAGAGAAGTTTAAAAAAATTAAGTTAATGTTTGAGATAACAATGTAGATTATCACCTAAACATTACCATATTACAATAAATAGTAATAACCGAGTAAAACTCGGTCGCCCCGATATTATTATTATTATTAAATGAATATCTACAAAACAAAAAACCGACTTCAAAAGGAATTTGTACTCCAGCCCCACCCGACCTTCTGTATTAGGCAGTGTAGGTAGGTATCACAGAAATATATCGAGATAGAAGAAAAGAGCACTTTCAAAATGTATGAGAACCTAGCGTGTCGAATTTTTTGTACCTACGATGACGTCACGAGCGAGATTTAGTGATGGGAAATCAAAACCGCGCAGAACCGATTCAAAGGTGCAAAACCGATCTTTAAGAACTGAATCGATAGTTATTCCTTTGTCAAACTCGACGGAGGAATAAGAATCGACTTTAAATTTTTAGAATACTTATGTGGGCAAATAAAGTGGGGTCCCACGGCCCGTCTGGAGACAGGCGGCGCGCGCCAAGACGCGCCGGCGCGTCAACGGCCCAGTAGCCATTCCAGCATGGAAATTATTCCAAAAACTATTCCAAAGCTTTGGTTCATTTTAGTACACGTTTAAAAATCTAATGTTAATTGATTCGTCCACTCCATTATGACATGCGCCCGGGCAAGTGGCAGGCCCCGACAGGCGCCGTCGCGCCGCGCCGCGCATTTGAATTTACCAACTTCCGAAGAGCGATCTGGCCTGTGGAAACTCTGGCCATGGGAACGCACCTTTACACGCGGCTATCCGATCCCGACCTACAACATCGCTTCCAAGGCAAAAATAAGTCAAAGAACATAAAGGTCAATATTCATATAATAATTATAAATCCTAGCTATTTGCTCAGAAGGGTCAGACAATATTATTGACTGCACTGCCGTCACATATTAATAAACCATGAGCACTGCCTCCGCGCCCCGTCCGGGCGTCGAGGCAGGCGGAAAACAGTGAATAAAAAGCACTTTTAAAAACTATTTTGGTGTTTGAATTACTTTGAATTTAGAACACAATTCGACCTCCATCTCACTTACAACCTCCTTGCGCAAAAAATATTCTATTCAATCAGACGCCTTGTGCAAAGCATAGATAATACACTATATAATTCAAAGTGCAAAGAATACTCGACATACAAACTTCTAATACAAATAATATTTTTGTTTAAATATTTATTTTTCTGGCAGGTATTCATGGTATAAAGTATAGCATGCAACTCTTGAATAAAACGGATTTATAATGAGCGGTTTTCAAAAAGCAGTTTAAGAAAAAATGTAGTACACAAAAAGAACTAGATGTCTTTGTTCAACTAAGTAAGTAGGTAGGTTTTTAAGAAAAAGACAAAGGATGAAACGTAATTACTTTTTTTATCATACGTTTGTTGAGTATATGGTTTGTTGCGTTGTGCTTTGGTTGTCCGTTGGTGTATTCCGAAGAACTTTTCTCTGACTCTTAGCACAGTTTAGTAGAAATAATTTTTAAAAAAATCTACCTAGTAGAAGTAGCGCCATATATCGACATAAAATTATACAAAAATTATCAGCTGTCAGAAAATCGCTTATTATCGAAATTCATGAATCACTCGACACTTGAATCATTCCCTGCAGCTGTCGTGATTCAATCGTTAGAATCCTTAACTTGCTCGTGATTCATCTATTAAATAAGATTCTACTGATACCTAACAAATTAAAAATTAATATATTTAAGGATAATACAATCTTTCACCTATTTAACTTTAGATTCAAGGAAAAACTTTCTTTATTGATCATAATCAACTTCATTACTTTTTCGAAAATCGATTCATTTTTTGTTAGAATCGAGTCGAAAAATCGAAACGTACAACACTATTCTCTAAATTGGACAGAGGAATGAGGAAATGCTCTTAACCTCGACGTTCAGTGGACACAATAGTATCGACAGCTGCGATTTTCATTGCGTGTTTACAAGGCATACCATAAAAATCATGTCATTCAAAACCCGCAATGAAAACTTACGCGTAATTATCATGTTAAAAGTGATACTGAATCTAAATTAATTCGTTTAAAAATTAAATCAGAGGTTATTTATGTTGAAAAGTACATATCCATGAAAGGAAATATCACCATTTTCTCAGCTAACTGTTTTTGATGAACTCTTGCAAGAAACTACTGCACAATTAATCATTTTCGTTTCTGAGTGACGCGTGTTTTCATGGCAATGGTCTCAAGCGGACTGACTTAGGCAGAACAAAAGTTTGACCGTGGATCAAACTTTTTACACGCAAGGTAGGTACACTTTTACCGTCTATCTGGATCATAGACATAGAAAAATTTTCGCTGCGCTCAAGAAGACCAACAAAGCGTGGAAAAGAGAAGTTAACATCATACGGACACGGTCTATGTAAAAAAGAGACAAAGGATCAAGTGACATGTGCCAACATTTTTTACAGTAAGAGCCCCTAGCGTCCCGCCTAGCAAATGAGCAATCACAGTTTGTTTAAAATATTTGTTAATCTTAATTATAATTTAAAATAAAAGGTATCGTGAAGCCATGGTGTCTTGTGCTCTAAGTAATTGTGATGTGACAAAAAGAAACAATCCAAGTAATCCCTTTTCACAGGTAAATAAGATATTACCACACATTTCTCTAAAACCAAATTTCTCTACATTTATTCGTTTATCGACGAAGAAAACAGTATGGAACATAATTTATTAATATCCTTTGCCATATATAGTCATATTTTATGTATCTAAGTCATATTTTACGTATCTCATATAAAATGTATGCATTTATTTTCGGATCACCTGTTTATTGACATTGTTGTTCTTTGACATTCTATTTCTATGATCTCGATATATGTCTGTGGTAGGTATATTATTTAGATAGAAAAATCGGCTCAGCCAAACGTGAGTTAATCGCGGAGAAACATACATACATACGGGTCAAACTGAGAACCTCCTTTTTTAGGTTGGTTAAAGAACTACACTTAAGATATCCCTTTTCCAACAAAAACATAATTATCTTATTCAGTTCATAAACAAAAAGTTATACGACTGATCATCGAGGTAGTTTACACAAAATCATACTATTTTTTGTGCTTTATTCAAGATTACTTGAAAAGTACTGAACCGATTTCCAAATTTAAAAAAATGGGACCAACTTGGGAGTTTACCTAATGTAATAACGTTTGAATTATTTCAAACGGTTCAGCCGTTTTTGAGTAATCGGTGGACATACACAAAAAAAAACAAATATACAGACGAACAGAGAACCTCCTCCTTTTTTGGAAGTTGGTAAAAATGATATGGATTTATAAACGACTTTTTGGAGTGTCATTATAATAAATAGTATAAAACAAAGTCGCTATTCGTAACTGTCTGTTTGTTCGCTTACGGATTTTGATACAAGGTAGTATTTCACTTCATGATATTAAGTAACTTATATTTTCAATGAACAGAACTTTTAAACTACGGGTTAACTTAAATTGTACACTGGGTGTCGGGGCGCTACTAAACTAGTCAAATTAGCTGATGTGATACCAGCCCATGAACTGCCACAGTTGTTACATTAAAGTTTGCACCCTTATTGTCCCTAAAATCTTAATCAGACTGTCTTGTCTGGAACTATTTAGACGAGATTTTGGATCCTGATAAATTCCGATGTTTAAAAGCATTGATTCTTTCTTTGTTGTACTGAATATTTTCTAACGTTATTGAAAGAAGTAGATATCTTATAAAAAGAAGTTTTATTTTCAATGAGGAAGAGCATATAACCTTAGTACTAGTTGACGATATCTATCGAAAATTACCCTTCGTAGCATAATGTACAATACTTATCGGATAATCCGCTCATGTCGGTAAAAATAGAGAACGCGATAAATAAAGACAGAATTAAAGTTTTTGATGACAAATAAATATTCTCGTACTCTCTCGGCCAGTGGTAAGGTAGGTAATTCAAGAAGTTTTAATTTCTTGTGCGCGGCGCCGCAGGGACCTCAGAAACTGTGTGAAAGTTTATCAAAAAGAAAATGTGAGCAATGTGAGCAAGTATTAGAATTTTTGATAATAATATCTGAAGTTTGAAAAATAATTCTCAATAAGAAAAATAAATGTAAAGAAAGTAAAGGGGACTAAATATGCAACAATTTATTTTAATACATTTTGATACAATCTATAATTAAAGAGTGACAACATAATAAACATGAGTACTTAACTGTACGAACTACATGCTCGTAACCTTACTAATATCACAGCCTATAGTTTGACAGTGTTGTCACTCATTAATCATAGATTGTATCAAAATGTTGTAGTAGGTATAATAAATTGTTGCAAATTAGCCCCCTTTGCTTTCCTAGAGAATCAGAATATTATCAAAAATTCAAGGGCTTATTGGCATTTTTGGGTTTTTTTTAAACTTCCACACAGTTTTCAGGTATATATTATAAATAGCCCTTACCCTTAGCTACCTGACGAACAAGAAATCAAAACTCCTCGAGTTATTTCCAGGCAAAATTACCTAACTACTGGATTGCTAAAGGTACTTAATTATTAATTGACGAATTTGACTATACATCCGAAAGTACAAATAGAAGTGCACAGACGAGGATGCAACTGCCAAAACAAGGCTATTTTCATATTGCTGTTATGGCGACAACCCTACCTTACCTTACCAAACACAAATACTCCTGGGATACAAATTAAGTATGACAACTTCTAGCCCAATCAGGCAAAATACTAGAACGCAGACCCCCTTAAGACCAATGTGATCCGATGTTATGAATTTCATTATTAAATTAAGATTAAGAGCATTAAGAAAAACATCATCAAAACTTACCGGTCGATTTAGGGTCGGGCCAAGAGAATTTTGCTTCAAATTGACTTCAAAACTCAGAGTTGTGAATTGAATTATTCCAGACTCCGAATATTATCAGAAAGGAGCACGAGCACGATGCTTCAGCTGTTATAATTAAGCTCATTATCGCATGTCAGAAGACTGATCCAGTAATAGGATATTTTTGACTGACTAAAGGATTTCCTTCAAAGATAAATACATGTTCACAATAATATAACTTATTTGTTTATTAACTTGCAGTGCCTGCAATTTTAAATAAAAACAAACACAAACAAAAACAATTAAAAACATACCAAAATTACTCTTACTGCTACACACAAATTTTCTGTTTAATCCTACTTGCATTTGAATTGACAAATAACCGTGCCATTAAATTTGAAGCGTTGAAAGTTAAATATATTATGTTAAATTGTTATATTATTTTGTAACTCATTTGACACAGTGTATTGAATTGAGCAACAGTCCAGACAGTGTGCTTTTGTTTTGATTCGGAAATATTTAGCATTTGTGTTCTCTCAATAACGAACTTATAGGCGTGAATACTTTGGTTTTCACACTTTTCTGTATAAGACAATAGTAACGTTTACGGTTTAGCTTTAAAATTGAATGAATAATTTACTTGATTTGACCGTTTACTGCCGCAAAAACTGGAGCTTCTATAGAAAATAAATGTAAAATGACAGTGATTCAAACTGTTAGCCTCAGTCAAAGGGGAATCAAACAGAGATTGATGTTAATTTAGCTACCTTCTATTTTACACTTACGCCTATTTGTAATAACGCCACTACGCACTATTTATTTATTTATTTATTTCTTTCTTGGGAAACATACAGCATAATTTTTTACATATAGTTACAACTTACATCAATTTACATTAGCCTAAACAGTTTCCACTACTAAGTAATGACAATAAAGCGTCGAGTAACAATAACAATGTAACTTACTTAAACAACTAAATTTTGTTTACTAAATTTTGTTTAGTTATGAAAAATAAGAGGCCAAATATTTAATTAATTGGTACTATTAAGTGCAACTTTGAATTTAGCGGGCTTAAGACTAAACAAATCAATGTGACTAAATTTAACGTTATATGATTTCATCGCTCTAACTATAAAACGGTTTCTAGCATAATTACCCAAGTAACAAAATTTGGTACTATAAAAGTCCTGAGAACGCTTTAGGACGTGCTAATTAGTTTCATGATAAGCACTATAATGGTATTGTAAACCTTTACAGAACCCCAAATAGGCCCTAGTTTTATCACTGATTAATTCTATAAACATTACATAAAGCCTCTCACGGTAATAAATCAGCTCTATACTTGAAAACCAAAACATTTTATAGTGCTATTTTGATCTTTTTATCACACTATTGTTCGCCATTTTGTTCGTGCTGTGCTCATGTCATCGTGAGTGTTCCCCAAGAAAACAAAATGTCATTCGCTATTACAATTTATAATACAAAAGGACATTCTACAAAACATCACCTTTGATCAACCATTGACCGTAACTCCACCGTAACTTGCACTTGCGAAAATAATTGTATCGATAAAATCACTATGCTGATTTCAAATTTGATAATGCGCCCTCATAATTTTCGTGATTTAATTAAATTTAAATTAATAAAATAAAGACTCATCCCGACTGAGGCTGCTATAGTACACATTGGCTCCAGCCGTGCTACTAATGTGCTATCATGACATAAACAGCAGCCATATTTTCGTCGAAAACGGATTAGTCCATTAATTATTCATTTTAGTGCTTTTATCTCACGCTTTAGTCAGGTAGCAGTAACACAAAAAGTTTAAGTTATTTAGCAACTGCACCAGAAGTCGCTATGATACTATTTAGTACCATAGAAGAGTTTTCATGACTTTTAAAGAACTAGCCCCATAGCGATGTTGAGGGAGCATTTAAGAAGCTAAACCGTGACATGATGGTTGTGCAAAGTACTTTTATAGTGCAGATTGATTCTGTAATAGTGTTTTCGATACTGCTACAATACTAGTACTGTAAAAGTTATTTTGACGCAATATTAGTGCAAAATAGATACATAAAAGTGACAGTAAAGTCGTCTTTAATACTAAATAGTACTATAATAACTTTTTTCATATCTATTACAGTGCAACACTTTAAAGATTCTTTTGTATGTCCTGTAAGTGTTCTAAGAGCTGCACCATAGAACTTAAATGCTCTTTAATATTATAGAACCAAAACGCTCAGTGGAAAACCTTTATAGCACAAGCAGTCACAACGGTTACCATTTAAGGCCTACTATATCACTGTTTGGTGATAAAACCCCTTAGTTATAGAAACTTTTGTTACTTGGGTAGTCCGGCTCGCAGGAATGCAAAAAGTGTCACGAGATCGCATGTTTGGTCGGGGGCATTTCAATAAAATTTTACTTAAAAGATATGATGAATCAACATAATTATTAATAATCTTGTACAATAAGGTCAAGTCCCTGCGTTCTCTTCGACGTGTAAGAGATATGACGTCATCTTCACAAAAATCAGCAAATTTGTACTTCATTTTTTTAATAAATTTGTTTTGGATTCTTTCTATCGTACCTATATGTACCGAGTACTGCGGATTCCAAGCTGTCGATGCGTATTCGAGTTGTGATCGCACATAGCTGTTATATAATAGTATAAGTGATTGTACCTTTTTAAAGTCTCTACTTTGGCGAAATATAAAACCCAACATTTTGTATGCTTTGGCTGCAATATGGCTATAATGAGAAGAGAGCAGTAATTCTTGGTCCAACATTACGCCCAAGTCTTTAACCTCAGACCGATTTGAAAGATTTGTACCGAATAGCTGATAGTTATATTCAATATTGTTTTTCTTTCTACCAAACGTAATGAAGCAACACTTGTCAACATTCAGTGACAATTTATTTGTAACACAGTAATCGCATAAACGGTTCAGATCTTCCTGTAGTTTTAAACAATCATTAATAGTTTTGACAGGTAAAAATATTTTCGTGTCGTCTGCGAAGAGTAGAAATTTAGAGTGTCGAAAACATTCTTTTACGTCATTTATAAAAATATTGAATAATAACGGTCCAAGGTGAGAGCCTTGGGGTACACCTGATGTTATTGGTATAAAGCTGGATTTATAGCCCTTTACTGTTACCGCCTGTGATCTATTCTGAAGATACGATTGAAGTGATACTACACTACGCACGGGATTTGTACCACTACACTACACTACGCACATCGCATCAATACGTAACAAAGCGTCTGCCCGTATATTGACAGTACGCTATACCGTATTGTCAGTATGGTGCAGAATTGCGGATCAAATACTAAGTCGTGTAGTCTGAGTTTATGTTCACACTGGGGCGACACATTCAATGTGAACATCGGCTTACACAAAAACTCCAAATTACGTTCGAGAAAAAAATTACAGGGTACTTTACTGTGTGGTCTTGTTAAAATAGGAGTTTCAAGCTAGACAACGTTGCTATTTTGAGCTAGAAAGTAATTAATTATGTAAATTCAAAACTTTACCCTGTGCCTTATCTCTGATTTATGAATAAGAAACGAGCGAGGGTGAAATTTTCTTAGCCCCTTCGTGTGACATTCTTATGATGAAAAGTTTAGAATTATATATGTATAGAGTGTACGTGCTTTATAATAACAAGTTCATACCGACTATATGCCATGAATATTCATGAGCGCCATGGTGACAAAGTTAAATTATGAAGTAAGTATTGAATTATCATTTTCCTGAAAATTGCTTCTATACTTAACTTGTGTATTTATATTTTACCATACTAAATCGAAAATGTTTGATGTTGAAGAATCTTGATGTGGTTTTACACCGAATAACGGACTGAATTTTCATTCAGTTTCTGTTATTTTATGGTTTCATTTTGTTAATTGAGAAACTTAATACTTTTAATGATTTCAATTTAGATGAAATATTTGGAAGCGAAATAATTTAATTACAATTCTTTATTTCTAAAAGAACTAAACATTTGCAAATGTAATAAACGTTATCATATAGGTACATATAAAATTACAAATAAATTATGAACAACGAAAATTAAAATAAATATTTTATTAGTTTCATTAAAATCCCTAAAATAAAATTGTTTTTTATTAAAACCTAAATCATATTATATTAAATAATTAAAATTATTTTGATTGGAATTATCTGTCATATGTGGATCAAAAGCTATGTATAAATAATTTAAACATTAATTAATGACAAATAACGCGTGGTTGTATACGGTTACGAGTCTGAATACGCTAATGATTTGAAAATACATTGTCATTAGAGTTGTTCATAACGCCTATAAAGCAACAGCACGCTACAGACTATATGCTATTGATTTCTAGCGCGCTATTAAATATGCTATGTTATAACGCGCTATTTATCAGGTAGCATGCGGGCGACTGGCTGGCGCGTTAGATGCAGCACGTTAGATTTTGTAACACGTTACTTCACACGTCGTTCGTTAGACAGATCGCGCGCTTTACAAAAACGTTATTTATTAATACGTTACATTTTAGTCTTAAATAAAATAAAGCAGTAATGTAAACTAATGAACTTTATCTTATACTTTTCGGGCTTAGAACTGTCTAAAGTTCGAAAATAAGTTTCGTAATAAGGTCGAAAATAGCTTGCACTCATTTTTCTACCTTGTGATCCCTAGACAATGTTTCCTAGTTACAAAAATAGGTGCAAGCGATTTTAGACCTTATTGATCTTTGAAATTCGGTTGATTTTACTATATTTCTCGTTCAACTAACTTTGCTTAGCTAAATAGTTTTTACGAACTAATTGACTAGTTGTGTCATAAAAGTCCTAATCGAACTAACACAATAGAAGGTCGCGCGCGATACTATACTCGTACCTAGCGTGTTGCGAGAGAAACGCGCGTAACGCGTCCGGTAGCAAAAGCGCGCACGCGATATTTTTTAACTATAACGAATGCCCGCGCTCCCGTCCGGCCAACGACGACGCTACTTGTTGCCACGCGCGATATTAATAGCGCCATAGCGTCTACTTACATAGCACGCTATGTGCGCTATGTACAGATAGCGCGCTATAATATGGCGCTAGATGCTATATTAACCACCTCTAATTGTCATGTTAAAATTTTTTGGTATTTGGTAGGCATTTAGTAACGGTAAATACAAATACATAGAAATATAAATATTGTTACTGTACTTGAGTACAGCCGTTATTGTTAATATAAAGGACACAAGCATGTTGTCACAATAGCGCCTATTATAATTTGTATCATCCCTAGCATTTTCGTGCAATATTTTTTGTGTTCTATCTCAACCGGACAAGATCTATATTGCCTTGAACCCTTACCCACAGAAGGTGACATAAGAAATTAATGGTTCAGTAACATATTTGTCTAGCAACAAGTAATTGCCTGGAGTGGGATGAAAGTCCTTCCCTGCAGGCTTTATGCTGCAGTGGTCATTACGGCTCTCTCCCACTATAAATAGGGTTCAAAATAGATTGCTCTCTGTATCATTTGACCGAGTTTAAATAAGCTAGAGTAAACTGACAGTGAAAATGGCTTCAATAACGAAGGAATGGGAGTTTGTGTTGTGTCGTTAAACAGATTCCGGACGGGATAATTAGAGAGTTATATTATAAATAAGGCGACTTGTCTTTCTTTGATACGAGCTACTAGTTATTTAACTTTGTATCGGTTTCTTTTCTGATACTTACTTCTAGATTACTTCTAATAGAATCTATTAGAATCTAATAGAATAGAATTTTAAATTTGAGATTTTTGCATTCACAATGCTATTTTTATACAACACTAAATAATATACAGTACTAGAAAAATACGACTCGCATCACATCAATTCTCGGACGGGAATCGAACCTGCGACCTTTGGATATCCGGTCCAATGCTCTGACCACTGAGCTACCGAGTCAGTGACATCGTCCAATTTCTTCTAGTATATCCAACTCTTACGCTCCAGCGTTATTTCACCAATGTGAGGAATTACCTCGACTGCCTCGACATTCAATTGAAATATCTTTCCAGATATTTTGACAACTGATAAAGATGAAATATCCAAAGGTCGCGGGTTCGATTCCCGTCCGAGAATAGGGATGTTGACTTATGAATAAAATAACGAAATACTAATAAAAATCGTAAACATATCAAACTTTTAGAGTAGATTGTATACCTCTTGGTTTTATATATTGCGTATTATTTGTTTTATGACCCTTCAAAGTTGGGTGGACAAGTCCATTTAAAAAGTATAAAATTTGTTAAAATAAATAATACATTTAATTAGTCCGTAAAATTTATAGCAAATTTGTCAAAGAAACCATTTTGATAAACACAATATTTAATATAGCTGCCGAACAAATTTCCTACGCGTTGCATACAACGTAGGAAGGCGTGACGTCATAACTTGGTATGGAGCGTTTTCGGGTGAGTCCAATTTTGTGTATTTCAAACTGTGATATCTCGGGCAGTTTTCATGCTAGCGTAATAATTCTTATACAAATGTTTCTTTTTTTTAGGGGTAATTTATGTAACATAAAATAAAAAATAGTCAACATGCCTATTGATCTGATGCGAGTCGTATTTTTTCTAGTACATATATTATTTAGTGAAGAATTAAGTTCTGTTTGTTGATGCGAAATCCTGCAAGCGGGCAATAACTATAAATTTGAACCTTCAAAACTGATACTTTCATAATACTTTCATAAAATAACGAATTATTAGAAGAATTTTAAGACAGACTTTACTACAATGTTGAATAGAAGCATATATAATTATTGAAAAAGGGGTTGCTTTAGCTGTCAACAATTTAATTAAACAATAACAAGGGTTGAGAGTGATTAGATTAGTTATTGTCATCCCCACCCAAGATCCTAATGATACTGGTATAAACAACGGCGAGGTTGCAATAATTAAATTTTGTTCATTATTCATTCCTCTGACGGTTGAACGGCAAAATACTTGCGAACCTCCTAGTTTGACTCAAATAATATGATTTATTACTATTTTATTAAACTATTGTACCGTTTATGATCTGCGAAAAATCCTACTAATATTATAAAGATGTTTGGGTGATTGCTACTCAATCACACAAAAACGACTGAACGGAATTGGTTGAATTTGGCACACAGTTTATAACATAAGATACCATACCTTTTACCCTTCTCCAGGGTTCCTTAGGGTTCACTCGGACCACAGACAATACAACAATACCAGTGACTCGGACAAAGTTGTGGGTGGAAGCTAGTAAATATTGAATAGTGAAAATAGAATTTCCATAAGTATATTAACTCGACAATTTTTTCTCTTGTCATCGGAATAAGTTATTATTATTCCGATAACAAGAGATAAAATTGTCGAGATAATACTTAAATATCAGGTAGGTACTTAAAACTTTCAAATGTGTTTTTATTGGATTACATTTTTATTCAACCTAGTAATGTTTCAAGCAATTTGGTGCAAATAAAGTGAAATATATAATAATGTGTACTTATTTGATTTTAAGAAGCTATAGCAATATCTTACTGTAGCAATTATAGTCAGAGCTTCGTATGTACAAATTTTACCCCCACTAAGAATTTGTATATTCAACCATAATTATATAATGAATATGCGGTCATAATACCTTATCTCAATGGTTTTTATGGCAAAAATTAACCAGTTAGATAACTGAACCAGACCGTTGCTGGCATTAGCTTAACAGCTATCCAAAGCGTCGTTTAGGGACATTATATTAGCATTATTGTTTCATGTATATTTAAGTCAGTAGATTTTATTAGAGAGCTAGCTTTACAGGTCCAATTAAATTTCAAATAAACTACCTGACAGACAATAACCTTTTTTAACCAGGATAAAAAATATTCTATGTTTTAAATTCATCAAAATCATATCAGCCGTTTTTACGTGATTATAACACCCTCCCCACCCTCATTCGTTCTACCGGTGTCCGTAAATGCACATAGAAAATTATAAAATGAACTTTGCCCGAAACTAAAGAAAAGTGCAGTCGGCAGTAGGCTTCCTGAACTGAGTCGATTGCTATCATTTTATATTGGGTCTGTTTAAAGATCTCACTTAAATCCATTGATTCATTAACGATTAACGTCATAATGTTGAAGTGTGCTTAAATAACAGAAGCCAAGAAGTCACAACATATAATATCAATCTTGGTAGTTAAAGTAATAATTAAACGTACCAAATAATGTTAAGAGAGTTGGTCAATAACCTCGTTTTTATTGTTTCACCTCTTTATATTTATATTCCAGGCAGTTTCATCAAGACCAAGCCATCTAAGCTTAATAGAGACTCTAGATACAAATTCCAATCACGATATTATATTATGCCGCCTAAGCAAATTGGTACAGTCTGACGAACTAAGTCGCCTGAAGTTGATGATCAAAGTTCATGGATAAGCTCGTTTAACAAACCTTGAAGCATTGAAAACTGAGTTTCAAGCTTTGTGTTTCAAGATTTGGCTGACATGTTTCTTCAGCGGACAGAACTGAAGCTAAACCAATTGTGCCTCAACAGCTGTTTTAAATATAAATTACTGTTGGTGAAATGTTTGAAGGAGGTCGCAAAGATGGAGAGATTGTGTGATATATTATTTTGCATGAAAATAAAGTGAATATGAATATAAAGAAAGTGAATGATGAGTTCACAACTGATATGGAAGAATAGAAGAAAAGTCGTAAGTACTACATAGATTGGTTCGAGGGCAGACAATCACATGCCATGAAATTTAGTGAAACTATTTGGCGAGATACTTAGGTACTTCTCCGTCTGTAAATCACTTTACAGATTCTCATTAAAAAAACTATTGTGTGCAAAATAGTACTTTAAACAAAAATAAAAACATTTAAGTGATATTTCCGAAAAAGTGATTACTCACACCTTTTTTTATTTTGGAGAAGATTAATGTTGAACAAGAAAGAATTTAACAAAAAACTAATCTAAAATGAATTGTATAACTCTCACATAAATTGTGAACTTCAAAGAAACAAGAGCCTTTATTCAAGTCGTGGAGTCTTTAGGAGTTTTGCGATAAGAATCTATTAAGCACCTGAGGTAGGGCAGGATATTTGAGCGCATTGAATTCGTGATTTTATCACATAGACTCAAAACAAAGCAATATAACAGTGAACAGTCTATATTATAGTTAATTTTATTCTCTAAAATAACAATTCATCACGCGTTCCGTGTACGCGTTTTGCTTTCTAGCGGTCTAAATGCTTGCTGTGAGCGTATGTATAAAGCTGATTACCCATACACACTTAGGTTCGCGAATTCATGCTCCGCGAACCTGCAACATGATCCAATGTGGACGCTACCTATTATAAACCAATAAGAATCGGATCGCAAAATGAGGTGCATACCTACATACTCACCGCACTATCTTGTGTACGTACACACTATACAATACTGTGCTATGGCGCACGACGCACTGTAGTAGGTTCGCGGAGCACGGAGGTCCACGAACCTATAAGTACTTTCTGAAACTTTTAAATATTCAATCAATGATTTTCATACAATATAACAATGTTTGTGATTTATAATGCTTTCTTATAAGCTAACAAATATGCTTTTTTATAAGCTAACAAATAGAATGTTGGCGATATGAATAGGGTGCAGAGCAAAAAGCCAAGCTACCAAGTTTATATACCTACAGTACAGGCAAAAATATAAAACTACTTACCACTGTTAATCTATTTTTAGCATAAAATCATTTAAGTAAATAAATTATATTGGTGCAAATAAACTTATTTTGTGAACATAATAATGAAAATCTACTCAGTGATCGATCTGTGACTGTGGAAGAAAAGCTTCTTTGTAATGCCAGTTATTGGGTTATTAGATGTGTGACCAAAGCTGTAATAATTTCAAAGTGTGCAAGTGTGTCGCGTATCCTTCGCGTATCCATCAATACTAGGGAAAAATATTCCATATTATTGCCCTAGTATATTCCACCAAATAACGTTGTTGCACAAGATCTGAAATGCTGTATAGGAGACAGAGAATTGGCCGGAAGATTGGACAAAATCATCGATACTTCCACTTCACAAAAGGGGCTCAAGAAGAGTCTGCAGCAACTACAGGGCTATCGCTCTGATATCACATGCCAGCAAAGTCCTTCTGCATATTATCAATCGCCTTAGAGCATATTAGACTGGCAAATACCACAAGAACAAGCAGGCTTTGTCAGGGATAAGGGAATGAGAGAGCAAATCCTGAACCTCAGGCAAATCATCGAAAAATGCTATGAGTTCCAAACGCCGGTCCTGATGTGCTTTGTTGACTACCAAAAGGCGTTTGACTGTGTGAATTGGTAGCAGCTCTGGCATGTCCTAAGGGAAATGGGTGTTCCAGAACATCTTATTAACATAATCCGGAATCTATATCAGACAAGCAAAGAAAACCATTAAGTTCTTCACCCTTCTTTAGAGATAAAGGTTCAATCACTCCAATTTAGATCACTACAACCACTGCCACATGTTGTTAAATTATTTCGAGCTGCTGACTACGATGCCATCAATTGTGAACTCTCAAATATAGATTGGCCTAGCCTTTTAGATACTGATGATATATCTGTTGCCGTGGAGAGATTTTATAATGTTATAACTGAAACTATCTTATATCACGTTCCTGTCAGGTCAAAGAAATTCGGCTCTTATTACCCACAATGGTTTACTAAGGCTTTAATCAAGATAGTCAATGAAAAATTGAAGATTCATGTGAAATGGAAAATATATGGCAGATTAAGTAATTATGAGGCATTTCGCTCTCTTAGGGAGAGACAAAAGAAGGTCCAAACTGAATGTTACAATAATTACGTCTCTAATTCAGAGAACCCGCAACCCCATTAAACACGATTACAGACTGAATGATAATGTCTTAAAGAGGGTTTCGGAGGTGAGGGACCTGGGCGTCTATCTTGATGAAAAGTTGACTTTTGTGGCACATATCAATTGTATTTCTTCAAAGGCTTACCGAATGCTTGGCTTCATAATGAGAGTTGGAAAGGACTTTAAAAGATGTTCGACACTGGTGCTTCTATAGAATGTTCTGACCACCCTCATCTACTTAATCTATCGCAGCGACGTACTCAACGTGACATTTTATTATTGTATAAAATTGTTAATAATTATATTGATTCCCCTTTCCTTTTAAATTGTTTAAAGTTCAGGTGCCCTCGAGCAGGCTCACGCAATAAGGAATTGTTTAGTATCCCTAGGACTAAAACTAAACATTTATCTAACACTTTCATTTACCGATCGTGCAAACATTATAACAAACTTCCGTTTAATATAGATATTTTTATTTTTTTGTCTGTATTTACTTTTGTCCAATACTCAAACTTGTGTTTTAGTAATAAGTGGAAACTTTGCTGATTTATGTTATACCTAGTTAATTTAATATTTATAAGATCAATTTGTCTTGTTTGTTTCCCAAATAAATTAAATTAAATTAAATTAAAGTTGGAAAACATTCGATCCAGTTCTTTTAAATTTCGGCGAGGAGTGCGTCAAGGCTGCGGAATATCACCCATCCTCTTTAACATAGGTATACGGCGGATGCATAATACGGAAAACGTTAGAGAGCTGGGAGGTTGGAGTGAAGATAGGAGGTGTCAACATTTCTAATCTCCGGTACGCTGATGACACTACACTATTTGCTTCTTCCGATACAGAAATGTTGGAGTTACTAGACCAGCTCAAATCGGTCAGTGAAGAGTTTGGGCTAACTATTAATAAAAACAAGACCAAGATGATGATAGTGGACCGCTTTAATAAAATTCCGCGAAATGGGGCACTGAATGAGTATGAAACGGTGGAGCAATTTATCTATCTGCGGTCCCTAATCACCAATAAAGGAAATAGTGAACCAGAGATACGATGGAGAACAAGAATGGCCAAAGCGGCAATGACTCAGCTCAGCAGGATATAGCAAGACTGTAGCATCCGTAGAACAACCAAAGTCCAAGTTGTACGAACTCTGGTTCTGCCCATATTCCTGTACGGATCCAAAACTTGGACTATAAAAGCCACAGATAGACAGAGAATTGACGCCTTCGAAATGTGGTCCTGGCACCGTCTTCTCCGAATTCCGTGGACATCACGGAGAACCAACGAATCTGTCCTGAAAGAATTGAAGCTCGAAAGTCAAGACCGCCTTTCCTCCATCTGCCTGCAACGAATCCTACGATATTTTGGCCACATCGCGTGTAGAGATACCGATAACATAGAGCGGCTCATCGTAACAGGTAAGATAGAAGGAAAAAGACCGAGAGGCAGAAACCCAAAACGTTGGTCAGACCAGGCGTCCAAAAATCTGGATATGCCAGTGAACGTCGCACTGCATCGAGCCGAAGCGCTCATGGCGGAACTTGACAGACTGGTCGTACTCGATCACTCGGTCCGGTCAGGTGTCGGATGGGTGACCGTTAAAGTGGCATTACAACTGAGCGCTTCCGTGCTTCGGAGGGTACGTTAAACCGTCGGTCCCGGCTGTTGTCATCTGATAACAGTCGTTAAGCCAAGTTAGGCCTTACAGGCGGCTTGATAAACTCTAAACCCAAAGGTGGCTACTACTCCTCATTCGATAAGAAGAAGAAGTCGAAGACCGCAACAAATGGAAACACCTTGTGCGAGACGTCCTTGCAAGGAGTCACGATCCTCAACTATGAGGGAACGACTAAGGAGGACGATATTCCACCAACCCTATGAACGGCACACTTGCACACTTTGAAATTATTACAACTTTGGTCACTTCCACAATCACAGATCGATCACTGAGTAGACGCTTTACCTAAATATAAAATTGAACATTCAATTAATATTTAATACTTACCGATTTGATATTTTTCGCAGCAAGGTGTGAAAGAGTAGGAAAATTAATATTAAAATACTCTGTCTGATAAAAATTTTCGTAATGAGTCATCCTTTTACATAGATATCTATATATATAAAAGAGTAAATCACTCACTGACTCATCACGAAATCTCAGAAGCTACAAGTGCTAGGAGTCTCAAATTTTGCATGGGGGTTCCTTTTAGGGTAAAGGTGCTCACTAAGACGGGATTTTGCGAAATTCAACCCCTAAGGGGGTAAAACAGGGTGGCAAAGTTTGTATGGGAGAAAGCGATTCCTTGGCCCGATTGACTTGAAATTTGGCATAGACATTCTTTAACAAAATTAATTGAATACGTGCTTCGTATTTTCTTGAAATGTATCCCCTAACAGGGTTGAAAGGGGGTAGAAAGCTATTTTTAGGGTGGTTGACTTCGATATCGGAATCAAAACTTCTTAGTGCATTTGTACGATTAAGAAAAATAAATGTCAGTTGTCAGGTTGTCACCTCGCCTGAGATTGTAATTATGTCACCGCACGAGCTGACATTTCATGTTGTATAAGAGTTTATCCTGATTTTCAGTACCTATTTTACGAAATATTAGTCTACTTATAAAACGTGGCAAAATCTAGCAAATATCAGATATCTAACGTGACAAGGAATGTGGTGTAAAGTGTTGAAATTGAGAGCCGGATAATAATGCACAACATAGGTTGCACCCGACATAATTTGCAATGTCACGTTATTTTAGCCAGGAACCAGGAACAGAAACATAAATAGATTTTTATTTAAAAAGAAGATACCTACCAAACTATTAAGTATGAGTATTAAATGTTACATAATATTATTATACTTATTTTATTATATTACTGCTTAGAAATTTTATTAAGTACCTACCTACCTACCTAATACAAAATCGTGAACAGTAGGGCGTCGGTTCTGTAACCAAACTCGAACCCCACTTCGAATCTCACTTCACTGCACGGGACGGGAACTTTAAATTACAAATAAGATGATGATAAGATTTTTTTTTTCATCACAAAATATTTTAGATAGCTACCTAAATTTATTGTAATCGGTAAAATTGCTCATTTAGTTAGCTAATTTCTAATAACAATTCACGCGAAGTGAAGTGAGGTTCGAAGTGAGATGCGAGTTTGGTTACAGAATCAACAGATTGCGCAGGTAAACCGCGGGGTGCAGCTATTACCTATATATCACAAAATTGTAAAAATGTGAAATTTTTGATGTTTGGATGTTATTAATTTTGTTACTCAATCACGTCTGAACGGGTGAACAGATTTAGACGAAATTTGGCACAGAGATAGATTATAGTCTGGAATACTTAACACAGGCTTCTTTTCATGCCGATCATTGGTTTCCAAGGGAAGACTTACAACGATTACCGACTCCCACGCGGGCGGAGCCACGGGCAAAAGCTAAACATAGTATAAAACAAAGTCGCTTCCCGCCGTCTGTACGCTTCTCTTAAACTATACATAAAAATCGCAATAAAATCGATCTTTAAGTTTGGGAGCTAGGTGGCCTCAGACGACACACACACACTTCAATTATATTTTATCACCCCTTGCGTACATCGTATATATGTAGATATCCTGTAGTATAATCAAATAACTTCACACTGACACCACATTAGCACAGTTTTACATTAGTAACTACATTGCACTGCACCCGTGCGAAGCCGGGGCGGGCCGCTAGTAAATAATAAAACCAGCCACCCACTACGTAGGCCCTGTGCCAAATTGTGGTTGTTAACGATTGCCAACTGAAGAGACCGACCGTTTGATGTTTATTTTTTCATGAATCTGACTGAAAAAACTTATAAGTATTAACAAATTATTACATACAACCTACGTATATCTCATGTCATGCCATATAAAATTCTAGTTTTCTAATTTATACGTAAGTAAACTCAATTGCAGTCCAAATACAACAATAATATCACATTTCGAATTCTTCTTATTCAATAGTGGGACATTATTTTCTAGATTGATTTTCACGTTACACGAAAATTGACCTAAATTGAGCTGGCTAAAACTAGGTGTAGCCGCACTTCGGATATTAGCCGGATCATATACAGTGTCAGAAAGCAGTCACATGTTGAGGTCTATCCCTTCTCCTGTTAGAATGGCTGCCATTTTGACTTTTTATTTTAGATTACGATGCCGATCATGCTGAAAAATATTAATGTCTCCTGATTTAGAAGGAAGGGTCATATTCAAACAACAATAACTCTCGAAATATACACCTCAAAGAAATGATTTTGTTGAATCCTCTCATCTTTTGTAATACCAAAATAGTTAAAACATTACTTTAACACTATAATTTATGTTTCTATCAAAATGATGGTATCTCTTCTAAAAAAATATAATAAAGGTAATATTATATAAAAATATTTTGAGGTAGTATGTATACATCAGTTATTTTTAGAAGGCAAGCAATAGCGGCAGTGAAACAACACTTAAAAAGCTGCATTAAGATAAATAAAAACAAACATTATGTTGTACAGGAAATGACCATTATTTTCACATACACTGAATTTTTTCATCCACATTTTCCAGCTTTTGTTAGTAGCCGTAATAGCGAAATTATTATATTAAACCGTGCGACCCAAAGTTCTTGCTACAAAAAATGTGGAACAGAAAAGGTAAGGTTTTATTTAAACCCAGCATTGGAGAATAGACACGTTGAAAAATGGGACGCCAGTGCTGTAGCTGTCGGGGAAAAGTTTAGATTAGATAAGGCCACGTCCTCGACTCTTCCCTTTGAGATTTTGGTTAATGTAAGTGCCTTTACAAACTCAAACAGGCAAATTGCCACACCATAAAAGAATTCGTTATATTTGTCGCCTTTTTGATACGTATGAGGTCTGACTTTGTTTCTTGACAGATACAGAGTTAACAAGATAATAAATAGGTGGGTAGCATTTGTCATTTTATTTACAAATTTTGATTACCATTTTGAAGTGCTCGACTGTCTTGAAAGTCCATTCAGGACTGTAGTAAATTAATCAGTTCCTAGTTTTAGAGAAAGTCTAAAAAAATACGACTTATAAGAAGTAACACTGGATCTTTTTTACAAGATCCAGTGTTACTTCTTAGCTTATTTTTTCTGACACTATCGTCTTCGCAGTAGTAACATACGAACAACTAACATAAAATATTTTCTCGCAAACAACTACGTTCGCAAGTTAACACACTTTGTCGGCAAGATCTTACAATCATCAAAAAATGGTGCCAAAACTCTACGCTATCTTTTCGGTAACGAATACCAAGCGGTTTTGGTACTTTGCCCTAACTTTATAGGCGCCATTTTAGAGAGTTGAGAGGGGGTCATAATAAAAACCTTTTACTTCATTTTCATATCGCCACATTTCGCAGGGGCTACCCCACGCCTATATCTGTCGCATCTTAAGATAAGAAGAACTACTTCGGTTTACGACAAGCATTTACGATGGTTCCCGGCGAATAACTCGATTTAACTTTATTTTAGGGCCCGCCTTTATAATCGAGTCACTTTTACTGTAAAAATTTAGCATAGCCATTTGGTTTTAATATTTTTGGTGCGTATGATTCGGGTTACAAGATTTTATTTGATACGTAGATTTATAGAAAAAATCCAGGAAAAAATCATCGAAAAATATGTGTATTTAGGTAAAATATTTTAAACTCCTTTTCATTGACGTGCTTAGTTATTATAATTATAAACATTCTCTTGTAAATATCGACGTTGTGTTTTTATTTTCTTTGTTAATCCATACTGTAATTCGAAAGTATCTCTGTCTATTACGTTTTCACGCCTAGACCGCTGGGCCGATTTTGAACAAATTTAGTACGGATATAGATGGAACCTTGAGCAAGGACATTAAGTAACTTTTTATCCCACTGCTGGTCGGGGCTCCGCCACGTAGTCCACGCGGGCGAAACTGCGGGAAAAAGAAATGTAATTCCTTCTTCTCGCCAGTGAGAGAAACAAAGTAGAATATTTAATAAAAACATTTTTTATCTTTGTTTGCAGGTACATATGGTGGTCGAAAATATCTGGTCTGTTGGCGGCAAAGGCCAGCGTGAAGCGCGAGCGAAGCTTTTATACTTCAGCTTAGGCAAAAATGCTTTTGTATTTATGTCAGTCCGTTTGTTATCCTCTACAGGTCGCATTTCTCATCCGATTTTCGCGAATTACATTTTTTTAATGAGCCAATTTTTTGAAATTTTTCAAAAAAAGAATTATTTCTGCTATTTCGAAAAATGTTCGAAAATTTCAGAAACGCGGAATTTCACAGCGCACAGAACCACTAGTTATTATTATTAGGTTTAAGAAAGTTGAAGAACTTAAGTTCTTGGGTAATGGATTAATCCATTCAGAGAAACTGATCGAATAGTAACTGAAGTACCTATTACACTTAGAGAAACATTCAAAATGTTTATCTAAGTGGAATAGATACTTCAGTTTCAATTTTACATACTTCAAAAAATTCGGTAGTTAGTCGCATACCTATTCTTAATTTATTCAACAAACAAAATCGTGAGCTTGTTTTTCGCACTTACTAATAATAACTTGTGCCTAATGCGTGGCATCACATAATATTAGGATAATTAAAATATTATTTTAATTTAAAAAAACGGCAAAGTGACTGCCTTTATAAACGAAATCGTTTCATACTTATTTCTTAACATTATACATATTACAAAATTAAATCTTAAATAAAAATCCTCCTCTTCTAGAAAAATAAAAAGATAATATTTACTTAGCAACAAAGAAATTCTTTCGCTTTTTAATAATGCCGTGAGCAATAACGTAAAAAGTAACGAAAAATTGTTTGTGGAGAGCGTTTCAACATTAAATGCTTTGTTCAGTCTTAGTAAGTACCTATTATTCTTTTCCTCACTGCCCGACGGCTTTCATTTTATGATTGTTAAAATCTTCAGTACCGTAGCACGAACATCTATCGAGAAAAAACGCGCGAAAAAGTACTCGATTCGATTAGTACAGTAGCCCGTAGTACATTAAAATCATGAAAAAGGTTACCGTTCGCCGTCGTGAGATAGTTATTTATTACGAAATTTTATATATTTTAAACCAAGTTTTACAGATCGCAACCCGCCGTAACCTATATTTGTATATCTCCAAAAATGATATATTTTTATTTTTCAAGGTTTACCACATGGTTTAGCTATCGTCGTGTTCTACAGCTTTATTTGATTGCAACTGATAATAGTGATAATAGATAATAGATAAAAGAAAGACTGTAAAAAGTAGCCATACACAGATTTAAGACCAGATAAAATCCATTCAGTTTCATCTGGTCTTAAATCTGTGTATGGCTACTTTTCATAGTCTTACTATTTATCAGTGGCAATCAAATAAAGCTGTAGAACACGACAATAGCTAAATCATGTGGTTAATCTCGATAAATAAAAAAATAACATTTTTGGAGTTATACAAATATAGGTTACGGCGGGTTGCGATCTGTAAAACTTGGGTTAAAGTATCTATAATTTTGTAATAAATAACTATATCACAACGGCGAACGGTAACCTTTTTCATGATTTAAATGTACTACGGGCTACTGTACTAAATAGTTTGTGAGGAAAATTTGTACAGAGCGCCATCTACCACCGTAAAGAGAAATGCCAACATCTCTATGGGACTTAGACCAATGGGGTTGGCAACGCAAAGCTAATTGTAGAAGTCGCTGCGTATGCTTGTTCCTAAGACAGTAGACGTTCAGAACAAAATGTATGGGAAAATAGGTATTTATTTTGTGGGTTTTTTTTATGAAACAGACCCATTGACCCAAAATGGATATAAAAGACTATTCTACAATGCAAATGCCGTAATTTAAAGCCAAATTAAGACGTTTTTATTCTTACAGAATTTATAAATTTTTTCTATACCCGGATTTTTCGGAAATATGTAAGTGCCAATATTTTTAAAGCCTATTACACAAAATTTTATCATTATAATGCTAAAAAAACGATATTATTAAGTAAAAGTCCTTTGTTTTCATAGCTCTCGTGGAACAAGCGTACGCAGCGCCATTTTGACAGTTGTCTTCCCCATTAGTGGCAATGTATAGTATTTTGTCTTTAAATTCTTTTGGTTAGGTAATATGATTTCATTACGCTTTGGGATTTTGGAGAAATCTTAATTATTTTCGAGCATTTTAAGCACAGCTGTTTGTCAACAGAGTCAGAGCACGCAAAAAAACCACAGACTAACTTTTAGACCACAGAGTAAAATAGTACAGTTGTAGCGTTTAATTAATAGTTTCGAAAGTATAAAAATATATAGAACAAACAGGAACGCACCTGCGTTCTTTGAAACAATCCTGCAGGTTAAGGTGGTACCCTGAGCGAAAGTGGCGCCGCGGTGAATTTTATTTAATATTATAATTCTAATACACAATTTTAATAATACTTATCGTGGAGATTTTAGGGCCTACAGTCTAGTATTTTTAGACGGTATCGTTACATTCCCTAGTAGTCACTGCTAGAAGTAGATAGAAAAACTGCTAAAAGTGGCCGTTTTTGACACATTTGCTATCTACTTCTACGAATGACTACGAGGGCATGTAGTGATACCTTCTAAAAATGCTAAACCATGGGCCCTAAAATCTCCACGATAAACATTATTAAAATCTTTTTCTATTAATAAATTATTAAATAAAAACCTCTGAGGGCGCCACTTTCGGTCAAACAACCAACCGCCTTAATAATAAAACTAGATTCCGCCCGCGACATCATCCGCGTGGATAGCGCTTGGTGGGGACCCGCCTAATCGCGTAAAAACGGCTGGTCGGATCCTGCTTTAAGGTTCCCTAAGGATTTTCTCTAATATCCACGCGGACAATGTCGCGGGCGGAAGCTAGTTAGTTTTATTATAAATCTACAGGATTGTTTCAAAGAACGCAGGTGCGTTCGAACAAACTGTTCGAATTGTTCATGACTCCCATGAAATTAGGCCACATATCTCCAAAGATTATCGTCGGATATAGGTAATGAAACTTATATGGGACCAAATGAAAATATACCTAATTGTACAAAAAAGCAACTATTAATACACCATGGCACACTATTATTACACTCTACTAGCATTCTACCCGCAGCTTCGCCCGCGTGGACTACGTTACATCATGCGGGCGGAGCCCTGCCCAGCAGTGGGATAAAAAATATCTTAATGTCCTTGCTCAAGGTTCTATCAATATCCGTACCAAATTTTGTCAAAATCGGCCCAGCCGTCTAGGCGTGAAAACGTAACAGACAGAGATACTTTCGCATTTATAATATTACTAGCTTCCGCCCGCGACTTCGTCCGCTTGGATATTAGAGAAAATCCTTAGGGAACCTTCAACCAGGATCCGACCATCCGTTTTTACGGTCCCGTTCCCGTTCCCGTTCCCGTTCCCGTTGTTAGGAATCATGTCCACCGTGTTGGACTTCAAAATAAATGTCATTTTCGCAATCACCATCCCATACAACGTCAAGAACGACATCCACATCGATTTTCATGTTTACTTTCCCCATTTAGCCCCCTAAGGGATGACTTTCAAAATATACCAAAATATGTGTTTGCCAAAATATTACACCAACGCCAGAGTAATCGATGTACATACAAAAAACAAAAAAATACTGTTCGAATTGAGTACCTCCCTCCTTTTGAAGTCGGTAAAAAGCACTTTTTCCATATCAGGCGACTAATAAGAAAAGGAATAAATAAAAGTATGATACGATTTTGCTTTGAAATTTCTGTTTGACAACTTCATTAATTAGCAAATTGCACTTCGCAAAAACAAAAACAAAATAAAAGTAGTAGAAGTTTTCTCAAAGCTTCTTACTAGTGTAAAAATCTATGTTTTTATTTTTAATTGCGTTTTATTTTGTAAGCTAGCTGCATAAAGGACGGTTTGCTATCGTTTATACAACGTGTAACGGAATTAATGGCTAAACTAGAATATGGTACAATCTGAACAACCTTTACTATGGGACCAACTCTGAAATCGCGAAAAAAATCGGCTGTTTCAACGAAAACATAAAAATGTATATGTCGTAGGATAATTGTACAAACAGGATTTTTACAAAAATCCTAGTATGATTGTAAAATACCGGATAATTAGATTCTAAAACGGATTTTTGCAATCATCCGAGTAATGTTCAGGATTTTTACAAAAATCCAGCGCATCTTAGGTAAATCGTGAATTACCATCTTTTTGCGCGCGCTGATTGGCTGACGTCATCGTTATGGACTGACGGATGCTCTGATTGGCTATTTGTTATTATTGTGATTATTGTCAAGTATTTCTCTAATGTTTTGTAAGAGTAATACGTTTTTATTTTAAAAAAAATCTGAGTGCTCAAAGCAATCAAAAGACATTGAAGTACGGTGAGTGAAGTGAGTGAATTGGATATTATACAAGAGCCGGGCTCGATCAGTGCAGACAATTTAGAGGTTATATTCTAAAAAGAACATTTCTACACAGAGCTAAGATAGTTCTACAGCACTTGTAAATATGGTTGTGCAAAACCTAAATGGACTTTCGAGCAAATTAATGTTCTTAAAATTTTAATTGAAGAATTAAATTCGGCAAAATTACAAAATAACTCCAAAACCAATCAGCAATATGATCTGACCAATCAGACTGAAGTTGTTATAAATCATCTTTTAGATTGTCCAATCAGCATTCAAGTTTACGATTTTCCGAAACATACTAGGATTTTTACAAAGATCCTAAAAATTGCTCGATGACTGTGAAAATTTATCTTAGATTTCAATTATCCGGATCTTTACAATCGACCTAGGATTTTTGTAAAGAACCGGTTTATACGATTATCCTACGACATATACATCGCCCCTATTTCACCAAATTGACATTTGTCAGTGACATATGTCGGCAATTTTTACAGTACTTTCCTTATTTTAATAGGGGACAATTTGTGCTGTGAAACAGGGGATACTTTTTACAAGTCCACAATTGTCACGCAAACTTGACTCAGCTCCAATCTCATATCAAGAATTACTGACAAATCTACAAATATGTCGACTTGTAAAAAATATCGCTGTTTCACAACATACTTGTCCCTAATTAAAGTAATGACAATTGTAAAATTAACCGACATATGTCACTGACAAATGTCGACTTGGTGAAATAGGGCCATGGGTTTTTTTTTCGCGATTTGAGAGTTGTTGCCATAGTAATAATTGTTCAGTTTGATGGTCTCTATCTACTTTATTTTGGTTTAGCCATAAATTCTGTTACCCCTTGTATAACTAGTAGGTATAATCATTGTAGTGACTAAATATACAGTTTTGCCACTTTTTTTCAATTTCTTTCATAATGTTAGCTAGGGTGCGAAGGTATAATAATCGATCGCAGCGCTCATGGTGGCAAAAAGTAGAATTAAAGAAGGCTCTATAATCTGTTTGAAAACGATATTTAATTTATTATTAGCGATACAGGAATAATTATATATGTTTATTATCACTTAGTAAAATTATTAAAGTAGCTTTATCCTCTTGTTTTACAAAATCTACAACTAAAAAAGAAGTAAACAAACTCTGATATAACCAAAATAAAACAATCTTTTTGAAGAGATCTTATTTGCCATATTTAATTTAAATGACCAAAAATGATTTCACAACACTTTGTCCACCCAAATCACAGTAATTTTGAAATTTACATTAATAACACAATGTGTATAGTATTTTTTAACATTTTGTCACAATGCCGCCATTACATATCAAAACGTCAAAACGGTCAGTGGCCCTACCATGAGTTGATGCAAACTGTTTACGTTACAGTAAACTGTCGGATATACTGCTCACAGTCAATACGAGTGAAAGAGAGAAAACGATAGTTTACTGTAACGTAAACAGTTTGCAACAACTCATGGTAGGGCCACTGGTCAGAGCCAGCCAACAAAGTGGCAACACGCTAGGTGGCGCTAAAAGCGTGCACGGAGCCAATAGATGGAAGCACATACAGACTAATTTATATTGCATTAGGTATCTAGCTAGGATATTATACTTATTGGTACTCAATTCAAATCAATCTGGCTGGCAAATGAGTGACCACATACATGATTAAATTCTGATTAACGTCAGCATTCTATAGTATAGATAGATGAACTAAGTATAGGTAACTCAATGAACTGATAGAATAAAGTTTGTAATTATACAACTTTATGAAAACATCACGCGTGAACCTTTTTTAGGGTTCCGTACCAAAATGGTAAAAAGGAACCCTTATGGTGTGACTCAATCTGTCTGTCTGTCACAGCTGGATATCTCGAGAACTACTAATGGTATCAACTTGAAATTTGGAATAGTTTAAGATGACATTTGCCTAACTATTTTGCAAATAAGAAAGAAATATAAAAAAATAATATTTTTACAACAGGGACTGAAAAGGGGTTTTACAAATTTGAAGTAAGGTGACTAGGGCATGTGGAGTATCATATGAAAGAGCGCTGTTTGCACATTTTAAAACATTTTTCCTTTTTTTTTTAGGCCGCATAGTTTTCGACTTATGATGAAAAATGTAAAAAAAAAATACCCCCCTTATCTCCGAAGTTTGCAAAGAGAAAAATCAGAAATAATTCTATGTGATAGTAGTTTATGTAAAGATTACAGGAAAAATAAAACGATGTGATGTTATATTGATAACACACTTTTTTAGAAATTCAAAAAACAAACAAAAATTCTTTAGTATTACTACCAGTCAACAGATGGCGCTGTCCTAAGAATGCTAACCTAAGAAAAAAAATAGTTCCACTATCGGTCAAGAGATGGCGCAACCTAATACTACAATAATAAATTGGTGGCTGGTTCTAATATAATTACCTACTATTTGCCGTACGAATAAACGAAGAATAAGTTCTTACTTAGTAATATAAACAGTTTGCAATGTGTTTTTCAGTCACCATAAGCAGCTGTGGTTAAGATTTGTAAATTAACTGTCCGCCTGTTCGCCCTTCCACCTGTCTGCCGTTTATCCTACTTTTTTAAAGACTGTACAAAAGTAACATCATCATATCAGCCGCACGACACCCACTGCTGGGTATAGGCCTCCCCCAAGGATTTCCACGACGATCGGTCCTGCGCTTCCCACATCCAGTGGCTTCTGGCAACCTTCACCAGATCGTCGGTCCACCTTGTCGGGGGCCTGCCCACGGAGCGTCGTCCGGTGCGCGGTCGCCATTCAAGAACCTTTCCGCCCCAACGGCCATCGGTTCTTCTCGCTATGTGTCCAGCCCACTGCCACTTTAGCTGAGCAATCCTTCGAGCGATGTCGGTTACTTTAGTTCGCCTGCGGATCTCCTCGTTTCTGATTCGATCACGCAGGGAAACGCCGAGCATGGCTCTCTCCATTGCACGCTGGGTGACCTTGAGCCTCCTTATGAGACCCATAGTTAGCGACCACGTTTCACTGCCGTAAGTCATCACTGGCAACACACACTGGTCATAGACTTTCGTCTTGAGACACTGAGGTAAATCGGACACGAAGATTTTTCGGAGCTTCCCGAATGCTGCCCATCCGAGTTGGATTCTACGAGAGATCTCCTTCTCAAAGTTGGACCTACCTAACTGGACTGCCTGTCCTAGGTATACATAATGGTCAACAACTTCAAGTGTAGTGTTCCCAACATGAACTGGAGCGGGCACAACATGGGCATTCGACATGATTTTCGTCTTATCCATGTTCATTTTAAGACCCACTCTTTGGGAAGCACTACGGAGATCTTCGAGCATTGTGTTCAGGTCCTCCAAGGTCTCAGCCATAAGAACTATATCATCGGCAAAACGAAGGTGTGTTAGGTATTCGCCATTAATGTTGATGCCGAGTCCTTTCCAGTCTAAGAGTTTAAAGATATCCTCCAACGCAGCTGTGAACAGTTTCGGAGAAATAACATCTCCCTGTCTCACACCTCGCTGCAGTTGGATTGGATTTGTTCTCTGGTTCTGTACTCGGACCGACATGGTGGCATTTTTGTATAAATACCTCAACACCTCGATATACCTGTAGTCCACTTGGCACCTTTGGAGAGACTGCAGCACCGCCCAGGTTTCAATCGAATCAAAGGCTTTCTCATAATCCACGAACGCCAAGCAAAGTGGCAGATTATACTCCTCGGTCTTCTGTATGACCTGCCGCAGCGTATGGATGTGGTCTATGGTGCTAAAGCCTTTTCGGAACCCGGCTTGTTCGGGAGGTTGGAAGTCGTCGAACTTGCGAGCGAGACGATTCGTAAGGACTCTCGAAAACAGCTTATAGACATGACTCAGAAGCGAGATGGGTCTATAGTTCTTTAAGAGGGACTTGTCACCCTTTTTAAAGAACAATATCACCTCACTTATGTTCCACGTCTTCGGCGTTCTGCCCTCGACGATGACGGAATTGAAAAGCTTCTGGAGGACTTATATGACAAAAGTAACATATCCAAATATATTTATGATTGTATGGAACCCTCGGTGCGCGAGTCCGACTCGCTCTTGACCGGTTTTTTTATTCGATATTTACAGTATTGCAATTGTTCAATGCTATCCACCGCCGAAAAGCGAAATGAAAATTTCCATACTAAGATAATGTTATTACTCTATTGAGTAATTTTATGCGTGTTTTTTTTCGATATTAGGGTTCTGAACTGACTATGGTTTGATTTGGCCTGAGATTTCATGTCCGTAATATCTATGTGTGAGTGCACAGATAGCCGCGATTTTTTCTGAGCATCTCTTCTGTCTTCTTTATATTTTGTGGTTTCGGCAAAACAATACTGTAATGTAACTGCGGTTGCCGACCGCAGCCAACCCGACCACAAGCGGACTTACTTTTTTTACATTGAAGCTTAACACTGCTTATGGTCGCGTGGTGTAACGCACTTTTCAGTACCAAAAGGATGATGCCAGGATTTGTAAGCATAAACTCCGATCCCACTATCTAACTAAATAGCTTCGTGTGATTGATACATCGTTGGATAGGATAGTGTTGCCCGTGTATTAGCGATATTTAAAAATCAAGAATAATAAGCAATGGGTTTTGCATACGAATCAAACCCGCAGCCACCCAAAATCAAAGAATTAATAATAGTATTGGTACTGACGTACCAAAATCCTTAGACAAAATACGCCTAATCTTAAACAATTTAAATTTCGGGATTAAAATTGACGATTGAATTGAATGACATTAACCATGTTTTTATAACTGTATTAATTATTAATTACTAATAGATGACATTATAGTTATTTATGCAACTGTACTATAACGAGGGGTATTAAAACACAGATGTGGGTAATAGTATCACATGAGTGTTTTAATACCTAATTATGTACAGTTGCATACAAAACTTTATCTACACCCATTTTTTTATTTTTTCTTATTTTTATTAGGGAAACAAACAATATTTTAATACATATGGATTTTTAATCCATCTAACATCCAACCGTGATATTTTGCAGAAGACGTGTGTTGTATATGTTACGTTATTTATTGAGGCGTCGCGCGGCGACGCGGGGCTGACGAATACAGTCTACTTACTTTGTAACACAGAGTTTTATTTCAATAAAACACCTGCATGCTTTTGTAAAAATATTTATTTATTATTATATACAATTAAGTGTCTAGCAGCGCACGGTCGCGCGTGCGACGGTGCGCGCACTCGTCGCGCAAGCGAAACACGGGATAGACTAAACCAACAGTAGCACGTTTTATTAACTTATTACATTGTAATGTCAATAATAACAAAATTGTCCACAGTAAAAAAATATAGGTATATATTATTTCTTTGTTACCTATTTTTCCAAAAACATTTGAAAATAATTGTTTTCCTAATAGAGTTTTTTGATGTAAAAAATAAATCATTTTCAATTTAAATAAAATAATGATATTTATCTAAACCCATGATATGTATCCTCTATAAAGGTTTTAACTTTGACTTTGTCTTTGACTTGACTTTCCTCTCCCTCCTCGTCATTATGTCTTCCGCAAGAGTGTTATAATGTTGTACTGGATTTCATAATGCAACACTCGCGCGTGGGCGCGCGGCGCTGCAGGACCAGCTCTCGCTCGGGATATTGTAATGATGGCAGTAAGCTAACTGTTTCAGAACCCCTTACAGAGGATTTAAAGCATGGGTGTAGATAAACATAATAATGTTATAAGTAATTAAGTACCTACAAAAATAGGGATTCCAGAATCAATTTCCAATAACGACCGAAACGTGCGCCATCGATTTCCCCGTTTTAATAACTTATAAATTGTTATGAAAGCGGGCCTTTATTTATCCAATATTTGAATATTAACGAAGCTATTGTTTATACAGACAATCTCCCACGGCCACCCCAAACCCTTGCAAACAATTTATTGTATCATCATTTTTTCTAACAATAATGTAGGTACAATGTTACAGTACGAAAATTTTCTATGTGACTTAATCATCGTTAATGAAATAATTAAACATTATAACGGCTGTATTACACTGTTCTAAGTAAATTAAGGATTTCCAACGCCGACAAGCCAGACACGTACCTAATTTCTTCCAATCAACTTGTTCTACCAACTGTTTCAACTCGACATCAACATTGACGTTGTGTTTCCCCTTCTTTTGTATTTATGAACACACATTATTTCCCCGTTATCTCATAACGGAGTCGCGGAGAACGAATAATTTTTGTTCGGTAAAATATCTCGATTTCTGTCAAAAGTAACTATCTTAGTTAGAACTATGTAAGTCTTTGCTGGTTGTCCTAATCATAACGTGTATTTGGAATAGATATTAAATAAATGAATTCATATTGCACAAAATCACATAGATTTCTCCGATTCCTATACAGGGTGCATTTGAAATCACTCTCCAAATTTTAAGGATGTGTTTAGTCCATGAAACTGAACAACTTTCTCTAAGAAACATAGGGTCAAATATGTAAAAAAAAATTGACGTTTCATACAAAATAAAGAGATCACGTGATCAGTTTAGTATGGGATGACCAAAATTTTTTGGCGTATTTCGATACATGTTTCATGGACTGAACACATCCTTAAAATTTGGAGAGTGATTTTAAATGCACCCTGTATAGGTTGCTAAAGCACTTGTGCTATGGAAATCAGGGACCAGTTGTTCTACAAACATCAAGCCTGCGAAAATTACAACTTCTTTCTCTAAATGAGATCAGCTGGTGATCAAAACCGATGATGGTGAAAACATGAAAACCGGGTTACAACTCACTCGAATACGGAGGTGGTCGCGGAGGCACAGAACATATTATACTATGACGGAGGTCACATTGGTTCAACACTCCATAGGTATATGGCGCACTGTTGCAACTCAGGACAAAAAAGTTGTAACCACCCTCACACACTTACATCGAAATTGTGTACACACTGTTGTGACAGTAAACCGACAAAATTAGACTGGTGAGAATCGTGCGCAAGGATTTGACTGCATTATTTTTCCCCCAGACATAATAGCTCTTATCTGAAATAACCTACTTGAGGAATAAAACACAGTTAATGCTAAGTAGATCACTACCATTGGTTCCCAACTGTCGTTAAAAAAGGTAAAGAAATACCACCAAGAAATGACATCCTATTGCACGATGTAAATTTGTCAATGCATACCGCGATCAGGACAGACAAAGTCATTTTCGGCTCTGAAAAGATGGAGTTTGATCCATTTTATCCTAGAAATTAAAGATACGATAAAAAAAAAATTACATTTAGGCCAGAGGAAGCCGTGATAGCGTAAAAAAAACATGCCCTCAGATAAATGATGCTTATGTTAAAAATAATAATTTGAACGAATTAAAAACATCTTAAAATGTGATGGAGAATATTGTGACACGCAATAAATGTATAAGTTTACATAAATATTGTTTTATTTATGAGGTGCGCAAAACTGAGTGCCTCACGTAAACATACGAATGTATTTATCATTTTAATTTGAGGTTTACCACAAAATAGCTATGGTTTATTTGGATTTAATTTATTATTATGTCAAGAAGTTTTCATAAAAAGTAGTAAAAATATTCTACACAAATAAAAGGAAAAAAAATTAAGCAAATCTCGTCGTTTTGTCATAAAAACCAGGTGTTGTGGCATTGTGCGTTGTGCGCTACCAGCCGTTAGGGGGGGAGGGTGCAAAAATACCCATTTTGTGGGATGTTACTGCTATTTCAGGTATAAGTACTTATATGAATAATAGCTTTTGTTTCACGAAACTGGCTCTGACTCTAATATACCTACAAAGAACGGCAGTTATCACCCCATTTGTGTACATATTATATTTCATCTAATATTGTTTATGTTGTAAACAAAACTTCAAAAGACCGTCTACCCACTATCTCCGACACGTAATTCGATGCAGTGTTTTGACAGCTCCAGTGTAACCATTTTAGGACAAAATAAAAGTAGTGACGTGACAAAATAATCGTTCATTCAATTAACATTCAGTTAAAAAATCGGTAAATATTCAATTTGTTCAACTATTTAAAAAATAAATATTGAAATGAAATTGAAAAGTGTTCTGTTTTTAGGGTTCCGTAGCCTAAATGGCAAAAAACGGAACCCTTATAGATTCGTCATGTCTGTCTGTCTGTCTGTCTGTCCGTATGTCACAGCCACTTTATTCCGAAAGTATTAAGACTACACAGTTGAAACTTGGTAGGTAGATGTATTCTGTTAACCGCTTACCGAATTTAATACAAAAATATGAAAAATAAAAGATTAAGGGGGGGCTCCCCATACATGGAACTGAAACTGAAAAAAAATTTTTTCTTCAAACCAACACGTGTTGGGTATTTATAGATAGGTCTTTAAAAATGACATTGAGGTTTTTAAGACAACTTTTTCTCAAAGTCAACCGTTTGAAAGATATACACCGCCAAAGTGGTAAAATGTGTGTCCCCCCCCCCCCCCCTTTAACTTTTGAAATAAGAGAGTGAAAAATCTAAAAAAAATATATGCTGTAGATCTTAATAAACACTTTCAACCAAAATTGGTTTGAACAAGATATTTTGAGATATAGCACATTTTCCAAAACCGCAAATATAACTTTGTCATTCATACCAACACTGTGAAAAACAAAGTTATTTTTGCATACGAAAAATGATAGGTGGTATTAAATATGGTATGGTATAAGGTAACTACGGAACCCTATGGCGCGTGGCCTGACACACTTGGCCGGTTTTTTAAAGGTTTTATGCTTAAACTAGATTTATAAAATAGCCAAATATTATGAATACTGTGATGATGCTACGTGCACATGTTTTATTTAAATATTAATGGAACATAACTGAATTTAAATTACAATGGTGTTTTTTTAAGGGAGCTATTTTAGTATTAAGAGAATTAGTGCGTGCCTAATGAAATGGATAAAAAAAATAAGGCAGTTAATATACTTAACTTAGGTACTAAATAAATTACAGGGCAAATGAACCACGAATTTCACACGATACGCTATCGTATACGCTTATACGCTATCAGAAATGTCGCCGTTATTATTCACCACTCATGTTGCTAATCGAAATTTACCGGTGACTCAAATAATTTTTCATAATTCCGAAAAAATATTTACTTATTTATTATTTTATTTTATATTTATTTTTATTATTTCCAAGTATCTCCAATACTTATTACGGAATAATATATTTTTCAATATCGTTATTAATTAGGTATTAAAATAAAACAACGTGTGGATCTTTATATTCATAATATTTGGCAATTATTTAAATAAAGCTAATTAATGTTGCATTTAGGTTTACTCTAATAATTAAACTAACTAAACTACTACTACTAATAAAACTAACGGCCAAAAAAATTTACCACAACAAACCAATTGAACACGATTCAATTGGTTTTTGTTCACAACACTAGTAGACATGAAGTGGCAACATAATTTTACTAACTGACAGTTCGAGCTGTCAAAACACTGCATCGAATTACGTGTCGGAGTATAGACTCTACTGCCTATCCTAACTAATATGTATTATAAATGAGAAAGTGTGTTTGTTTGTTAGTTACGCTTTCACTTCGTTCGACTACTTAACCGATTTCATCAAGAAAAAATACTATTCTCGAGGGATAACTAAAATAACTGTCCACGCGGACAAAGTCGTGAGCAGCCGCTAGTGTGTTTATACGTCGATTTTGCAGACATTTTGTCAAATCATAATTTTATCGACAGACTACACGACGTTGATATATTGATGGAGCAAGGGCTAGTATCAGAATATCTCCCGGATAAGATCGATACTTTGCTGGTCTGGATCCTGTAAAACAAACAGGGCCTTAATCTTTCTTTCTTATCTTATGAGGATTAGTGGTCACCGCTGGTGTTAGAGTTTATCAAGCCTCTAACTTGCATATGACAACAGCTGGGACCGACGGTTTAATGTGCCCTCCGAAGCACGGCAGCGCTCAGTTGTAATGCCACTCAACCGCTAGCGAAGAACTTATTATAAAATTAAAAATGTTTGTTCCCGCGTAAAACAACCAGTCAAAAGCTTCATTGAATAGCTAATTTAATGGGAAGGAAACCTATTTCGTTTATATAAATCACTTTGCTTATTTAATCTCTCAGAAGTCCCGGTATAAAGTAAGTCCCGGGTATAATCTCACAAACCAAAACACGGCGACCCTATTTTCCGCTCGAAGCGTATGTGTCTGTACGTTTCCAGCGCGAGTGTTGCCCGGGCAGATGGCGGCCTATTCTACGTTTTAATGTAGCTTCGTAGTTTTGATGAAAATTTCGTGTATATTTACAGACTAAAAGAAGTCTTATTTTAAATTCAAAACTTAAATGAACGTCGAAAGTAGACCCCCTTATTCCTTCCCGCAGCGCCACTCATACCTGCCCTGTCCGTCCGTATCTCATGCATGGACCATTACAAGGCAAAAGAAAAATCATCTTAGATTAAAATATTTTCAGGTTTTGAAAAGCTTCAGTTTTGTTTTGGGACTCGAATCTGCAACGTAACATCGAAAGTAATCCCCTTGTAGTCCTGCAGATTTTGGGTCGTACCGTGTTTTCGCGTCCGCATAAGATTTTTTTTTATTTTCATGATATGTCGACATTACTGAACAAGATAAGAATGGGTGTCGCACTGACACCCTTGAGCGTTTCGTAAAAAACGCATAATTATGCCAAGAAGCTACCGCCATTAGGTTAACCTCTAATTTAAAGATTTTATAAACCCTATATACAAGTGTTAGGTGTCTAATGAAAGGGAATTAAATGTTCTTTAATGTTATAATACACAACATAGTCTGAGTAGTACAGTTCAGAAAATATTTTGAATTTTATGAAAATTATATCTATAGAAACCCATTTTTTTTGTTTTAAGTTAACGTAATTCTTAAACTGGTACTTCTTTTCTCAAACAAAAAACATACTAACAAAGCCCATTTAACAGAGATTTAATAAAATGTAACTTTCAAGTATCTTAACGAACAATAATAAGCGAAAAAAAAATTTGGAATTTCGCGTGCCGTAAATTTCTTCTATAGGTGGAATAAAACATATTTTTTTTAGATGTAGCAATATGGACATCAGGTGAAAGCTAATAGAAAGCCAATTTCAAATATATATATACATTATGATACTTTTATGTTATTGTTTTGACAGAAACTTCAAAAAACCATAACTCAGAAGTATGCAACATTAATAAATTATTAGAAAATGCAACATGAAAATGCCATTTTTTGTGTAGATATTAACTAGATTTTTTTTGATGTCCCCACTGTGCCCCAGCAGTGGGGACATCAAAAAAAATCTAGTTAATATTTACACAAAAAGGCAAAAATCGCAAACAAGTATTAACTACGATTTTTAAATATGTTGTTAGGTTTCTAGAGAGTAGTTTATACTCAAGTATGCAACCCGGAAATCCTGTGTTGCTCGAGAAACTTAGCATTTTTTTTCAATTTCTTCAAAAAAACTACCTAAAGGAAGCATTTTTCAGGTTTTATCGTAATACTTTTTTGTAAAGCTAACTACATTTGCTACAATTTGAGTCTAAACCGAGAAGTCCAGGTCCATTGGTTGCGGAGACTCAGCTAGTCAAAAATGATTTTTTTTTCACTTTTGAAAGAAATGCCTATCTTTGACTAGCTGTGTTTCCGCAACCTACGGTTCTAGACTACTCAAATTATGCTTAAACTGTAGTTAATTTAGTAAGCTTTATAAAAATATAAAACCAAGTAACCCGAAAAACGCTTCCTTAAGGAAGTTTTTTTGAGGAAACTGAAAAAAATGCAAAGTTTTTCAAGTTTAGTTGTGGTTTTCTTAAGTTTCTGTCAAAACAGTAGAATAAAAGTATCATAATGTATATATATTTGAAATTGCCTTTCTATCAGCTTTTACCTGATGCCCATATTGCTATATCTAAAAACATTTTTTTTATTCCACCTATAGAAGAAATCTACGGCACGCGACGTTTAAAATTTTTTTTTGCTATTTTTTGTTTGTAAATGTACTTGAAAGTTACATTTTTTTAAATCTGCGTTAAATAGGATTTGTTAGTATGTTTTTGTTTGAGAAAAGAAGTACCAGTTTAAGAATTACGTTAACTTAATACAAGAAAAATGGGTTTCTATAGATATAATTTTCATTAAATTTAAAATATTTTTTGAACTGTACTACTCAGACGATGTTGTGTATTATAACATTATAGAACATTCAATTCTCTTTCATTAGACACCTAACACTTGTATATAGGGTTTATAAAATCTTTAAATTAGAGGTTTATCTAATGGCGGTAGCTTTTTGGCATAATTATGCGTTTTTTACGAAACGCTCAAGGGTGTCAGCGCGACACCCTTTCTTATCTTGTTCAGTAGGGTTAAAATATTAAGAAAATAAAAAAAAAACTTATGCGGTCGCGAAAACACGCTTCGCCCTCATTTGTTCTGAGCCTCGCTCGGACTATTGTTTAACGTACTCCCCATGAATACACTTATAAAGGTGCGCCACTTATTTCTATCGGAATCTCACGTGTGGCAAAAAACAACACGAAATACAGTACAGCGGTCAACCTTTTTTAAACGAGGTCGTCTTATACAATATTTTAAGGAAAGGCTGCCGTTTTCTTTCGAACTCGAAACTGTACCGTACCGGACAACGAAAGTAGACCCCTTATTCAATCCTGTAGCCCCTAAATACACTTATCAAGGCGTGCCACTCATTCCTGCCGGAGTCTCACGCGTGGATTCTTATAAAAACAAATGGCGGTCGTCGTAGACCGCACTCCCTTTGTACAAAGTGCGATCTAACGAAATATCTTGCAATGTCTTTATAAGCTCGTGCTTGCCAGTTTACCCTCTTTTATAGATTTCTATCGATGTTTTAGATAGAATTGTTTCTTGTTTTAATGAGTTTGGTAGACATTGAAAGTATCAACAAGGTACCTACATAATTTCATGGTATTGATTTTCGGACTAAAAATGAGTTAAATTGATGAATTTAGTTCAGAAATAGTACGCCGTAACGTTTGTCTTCTGCTTTTTATTCCTCAAAAACTACTCAAGAAGCTCCAAGATATTTATAATTGCATAGATGTTAATAATAATACTATACTAGATAGTTGATAATGTAGGTATTCAACTTACTTTAATCGAAAATTGTTCTTTCTGGCTCTGCCCAAAGATGCATGACTTATTTTATTAGTTAGTCATGCTAACTAAAGTCGATAATCTACCCGGGCAATACAAACCACATAGATGCCTAACTCACTTAATAAAATAAACTAAAAGTAGGGTTTTTATACGTAAAGTTATAATTCTGTTCATCACAATAAATATGAACTTTTTCCTGTCTTTCAAAGTGGAATATATACGCAGATATCTTTAAATGTATTACTATATAAGTATGATAAAACGAACAGGATTTACATGTCCATACCAAAACGAATTTTATTCACGTAATGCCTGGAGTCTAGACGGGAACAGAAAAAGTTCGCACGCAAGAGCGGGCGTCGTAAATCCTCGTTATTATAACACGGACTAAACCAGGGAATCTGCGCCCCAGCCCCACTAACATTAGTCAGGTCCCACTGTGTAGGACAAGCAGATACTTACTATAAGGTTTGTTAAATTGAGTAACATTAGTGATTTTATTATTTGCAATGACGCCGAAGTAAGCTAAGCGTCCAGTGATCCGCATCATACGCATCTTAAAAAATTTATACATATACCTTTAAGCTGTCCCAACATTAATTGCTGCAGCAATACAAATTACTTCGATGATTCTCTTCATAAGCCACATGATTATGATACTCGTATTATGTTAAGTTACACGATAATTATTGGGCCCTTGATTTTGCATTCCGTACAATACGGGGCAGTTTAAAAGGAAAGGATAATTAATCTTTTGCTTTTGGTCCATAAATGTTAAAAGCCATTGTGACTCGGGGATGCTGTTATGTAATGCATTGGGGAATGCCTGGCACGGACGATGTTTATGCGGCAATGCACATTAGCAGGGTATACAGGCATAGTTAAGGATGGTTTGTTGCAATTACGAAAAAGCACCTTTTCGTGGACACAAGAACCACGTGGCGATAATACACTACATAAAAAAATTCCATACCTACATTTTCCAAACAACTCATAACGTCATGAGACGTAAATAGTGTCACTTTTCAAACAATTTGATACCCCGCCTATTAACGTAGTGTCCACGAAAATGTTAATCTTGGTCAATTTGCACCATGAAGTAATCAATGTATTAATTACAACTTAGAGCATTTGCTTTAAGAATTACAAAAAGATTTTTATTCGATGATAACATATACTTAAACTTTTTTCTCCAACTCTCCTGCTCGCAAAAAAAAAATCAGCTGTTCCATACAAAAGTGCAGTACCTACTCGACCTTAATGTATGGAACAGCTGATTTTTTTTTGCGAGCAGGAGAGTTGGCCCCATAATAAAAGTTGCTTGTAATCATGAGTGGAACCATCACACGGCGGGAACCAAATGATTAAAATTTCAGCGTGTATACGATATTGCCCCATACTTTATCAACCTGAAACCAATGAGTCCCAGCTTTTAACTGTTAGTAGATTATTTTATAATTCCGTGGCATTTTAAAGAAAACTTGTAAATAAAAACATCAATTTGGCGTAGTTTCGGGTCAAAACCGAATACTGATTACTGGTCGATATTACCCCTTACGGTTTTGTCCCACTGACCAATACAACATTATTCAACATTATAATGCAGATCCGGAACTAAAATTTTGTTGATTATTAAGTAAAAATACAGTTTCACGTTAATAACATTGCACTTACCTATTTATCATAATTCATAATATATTCACAATTGAAACTTTTGATTTCAATTGATTTGATTAAAAACACCTCAAAATAATATTTAAGTGATAAAAGGTTAAAGCTGTGCCTGCAGCAATAAATGTCTGTTGAGAGATTGATCCTATTGGCTATAGTGCGGGACACGAAAGATGACCACAAATGGAGCCCATCTTCGCATCATAACTCACGAAGAAAAGACTTAAGACAAAATAATATTTTATATATGTATAGAGATTTATATTTTATTTATTTAAATATTATGTTGTCTTAACTCTTTTCTTCATGAGTTATGATGCGAAGATGGGCGCCATTTGTGGTCATTTTTCGTGTCCCGCACTATGTACTGTGTACTGTACATATGTACTGTGTACTGTGATCGGCGAAAGCGCGGCTAATTCAAAATAATAACAGACACAGTTATGCCGTACGGTTTTATTACCCTGGTATACAGTTTTGTACGTGTCTCCCCTATAGATATTTTGAAATTCGGCATAGAATGTTATATTTAACATTCTATGCCGAATTGCAAAATATCACTATTCTTTTGTCTTTAGCACGAACATCTATCGGGCAAAAAACGCGCGTAAAACTACTCGATAGAGTAATTATCTTTGGAAAAATTTAATTCGCTTTACAGTGGTAGATGTGCAAGTCTGACACTGAACAAATTTCCCATACAATTTTTTTCTATCGAAAGTTTTTACTAGCGTTATTTTTTTCGATGGCTGTTCGTGCTACGGGTACTGAGTTCATAAATATGTATAATTTTGATGACTGCTAAAACACAACCAGTGATTGCTTTCGCTGAAAGTCGAGGTTATTTAGTCGAATATCATCGAGCAGAATTGATCGATTTCTCGTTTGGTCTATTGCATTTCAGATTCGCATTCGGAATATTCTGTAAGCTTCGATTCCCAAATGACAGTCGTGAGTTCGTCACGGTGAAATCTGCTTTCATATTGTGTTGGGCTTTTTGACTGACTTCGAGTGACGTGCCTTTTGGCTTATATAGGACTATGGTATTGTGTTGAATGAATTCGAGGAGTTTTCTCTGTTGTTCAATTTCACTTCAATCGTTTTTGGCACGTCTTTTGTTTGAATAAGATTGTTGTACTAAAAATAATTTAAGGCAATTGGATCCCATATGTATTGTGTAAGTACCCATATGACACGTTTAATATTATTTATTATTAAGTAGATTCCACTCACGACTTCGTTCCAGTGGTCATTTGAAAAGTCCAAAGGTACTTTTGACCAGGATAAAATTATCCAATGTTTTAATCCAGATTATAAACTTTATATCTTAGTGCTATAATCGGAGCCGAATCCATTTAGTAGTTTTTGCGTTATCGTATCGAATGTCCGTATAAAAAAAACAATCATACAAACTTTCACATTTATAATACGTGTAAGTATTAAGTAGTAGGATTTACAGCGGTAAGAAAAAGCTATATCTAAAGTATGACAAGTAAAACTCATTAATGCAATCGCAGAATTCCTTTGTTTTAAGTTAAGGGTACTATAGCCCTCCAAGTGGCGACCTCATCTTAAACAAATTTATTTCTCACTAAGTACATAATAAAGAGCAAAATCTGGCCACATTAGCACTTTTGCCAACTCAATCTGTACCTACTAGTGACCGACCGAAGTTTTGGTTTCGGTTTCGGTTTCAGCCAGTTTCGGCCAAAAAAAACTACTTTCCGAAACTCGGTTTTCGTGCATTGTCGTGTGTCAATCGGCTAACTTCGGATCGGAGTTCACCAGCCGACGTGAATCGGGGCGATCCTGTTGAGTTGAGATATTACGTGGTTTAATGTATATACCTTCAATTACTCGCTTGATTTAAATTGTGAAAAAAACATCTACGTATTATATTTATCTACGTATTATATTTATCTACGTATTACATTATATTATATATAACTCGTGCATATCAAAATAACTATAACAGTAACTTGTCCTCTTACTGCGCGAGAGCGTTAAAAGCTTAGTCAATGTAGTACGGTAAAACACAACAAATACTAATCATACGACTATTGTGAAATAATGAATAAGTAATATTAATTATTACAAAAGTTGACTTACAGAAGTAAGTTAATTGATTATTAATTATGATATTTTTTTGTTGAACATTTTTTTTTGTTACATAACTACTTTAATAATTTTTTACTTTTTTTATTTGTGGGCATATAATTAGAAACACCAGCTGATTTTCAATACAAATGGGGTTCTCCGCCCAACAGGAATTGACTGAGCTAGCTGTGATCTAGTGATTGCTATCCAGGGAATGAATAAAGGAAATCCAGATTAGATGAGCTATTTTAAACTTATCCAAACAGCTCTTAGAATGCTGAGCTTTTGCAGTTGCATTTTTTAAATTGGCGCGAAATTAAAAAAATGGAAGGATTTATGCAAGTGAGGTCGGGATATTCTTTTATAACGGAGAAAAACGAATTTTGCGTATTGATAAAATACTACTTTTTACGTGGTAAAACCATTAAGCAGACGGAGGATAAACTGAAAAAATATTATGGGGACTCTGCTCCATCTCATGGAATGGTTCATAAGTGGTTTACTGAATTTCGTTGTGGTCGTACCACCACAACTGTCGCCGACGGCCCAGGAAGGCCGATTGAGGTCACCACTGAAGATATTGTTAGCAAATCCACGACATTGTTATGGCAGACCGTCAAGTGAAGATACGCGAGATAGCTGATGCTATTCACATCTCTACTGAACGAATTTTTCATATTTTGCTCGATACTCTCGGCATGAAAAACCTTTTTGCAAGATGGGTGCCGCGTTTGCTGACAGTCGGCCAAAAACGAACTCGTGTAACAACTTCTAAACAATGCTAGGTTTGTATAACCGCAATCCAAGTGATTTTTTTCGTCGGTACGTAACACTTGACGAAACGTGGGTCCACCATATATACGCCAAAGACGAAGCAACAGTCAAAACAGTGGACTTCTACCGGTGAACGTGCCACGGAGAAGGCAAAAACTGTTTGTTCGGCTGGTAAAGAGACGGCCACTGTCTTTTAGGACAGCAAAGGTGTTATTTACATCGATTTTTTGGAGAAAGGCAAGACAATTACCGGAGCTTACCATGTTGCTTTGTTGGATAGATTCAATATAGAGCTGCTGAAGAAAAGACCGCATCTAGCAAAGAAAAAAGTTTTATTTCATCACGACAATGCTCCGGCCTACTCGTCGGCAACCGCAACATCAAAACTTGTGGAATTGCGATACGACCTATTGCCACACACCCCGTTTTCACCAGATTTGGCCCCGTGTGACTTTTTCCTCTTCCCAAACATGAAGAAATGGCTTGGTGGATAAAGATTTTCATCCAATGAAGAAGTGATAGCTAAAACAGGAGCCTATTTTTCAGGGTTTGATAAAAACTATTTTTTGGATGGGTTGAAGAAGTTGGAACATCGTTGGTCGAAGTGTATAGAGCTGAAAGAAGATTATGTAGAAAAATAAAACAAAATATTCTTTAAAAAATTTGTTCTTCTTCACAAAGTCACGGACTTATCAAACCACCCTCGTACATGTGAATTTTCGATACATTATGTACTTAACGAGCAATAAATTTAATTAAGATGAGGGCCGCGCTTGAGAGCTATAGGAGCCTTAATTAATTAATGGAATATTGATTTTATAACGCGAATTATCTCCAAGTGAAGGACCCTCTTGTAATGACTAATGACGTGTTAATTTGGGATGTATGTCATATTACTTACCCACGTAATAAACTACGAGGAAATAGAAAACAAAACAGCTTAAAACTAAGTATACTTATTTATAAAATCATTAAATATTGTTTACTGCCACACTATGTGACATTTCTCGTACTACCTAGTTAAAAATCAGAAACAGCAAATCAAAGCTGCTAAAAATTAAAATAATATTTTTTTTATCGGATACTAGCTAGACTAGCTAACTGCTAATTGATAATAAAGCTAGCCAAGCTAGCTAGCTAACCACGGAAAATCGGGAATATCAAACAAGGAACCAAACTGATCTTTAAAAAAGTATCCGTGAAAGGTTTTCAAGTTTGAGATTTTTAGTATTCACAATGCATTTTTTATACAATCTATTATTAAATATATAGTACAGTAGCCCGTAGAACATTTATATCACCAAAAAGGTTACCGTTTACCGTTGTGAAATGGTTATTTATTACGAAATTATAGATACTTTAACCCAAGTTTTACAGATCGCAACCCGCCGTAACCTATATTTGTATATCTCCAAAAATGATATTTTTTTGTTTTTCAAGGTTTACCATATGGTTTAGCTATTGTCGTGTTCTACAGCTTTGTTTGATTGCCAATGATAATAGTAAAACTATGGAAAGTGATCATACACAGATTTAAGACCAGATAAAATCCAACCATTTTCATCAGGTCTTAAATCTGTGTGTGGCTACTTTTTATAGTCTTACTTTTATCTGTGGCAATCAAATCAAGCTGTAGAACACGAAAATAGCTAAACTATGTGGTAAACCTCGAAAAATAAAAAATATCAATTTTGGAGATATACAAATATAGGTTACGGCGGGTTGCGATCTGTAAAACTTGGGTTAAAGTATCTATAATTTCGTAATAAATAACTATATCACAACGGCAAACGGTAACCTTTTTGGGGATTTAAATGTTTTACGGGCTACTGTACTAATACCTATACTAGAAAAAAAACTGGCCTAGTGCGTGTCGGGCCACGCGCCGTAGGGTTCCGTAGTTACCTTATACCATACCATATTTAATACCATCTATCATTTTTCGTCTGCAAAAATAACTTTGTTTTTCACAGTGTTGGTATGAATGACAAAGTTATATTTGCGATTTTGGAAAATGTGCTATATCTCATTTTATTACTATATCTCGTTCAAACTAATTTTCGTTGAAAGTTTTTATTAAGATCTACAGCATATATATTTTTTTGATTTTTCACTCTCTTATTTCAAAAGTTAAAGGGGGGGGGAACACACATTTAAGCACTTTGGCGGTGTATATCTCGGTAGATCAGTTGTAAGAGCATTGAATCGGACATCCGAAGGTCACGAGTTCGAGTCCCGCCTGAGAAAATGATCTGCTGGCGAATCGAAATTTTTCTTAGTATATTAAGTACTAGCGGCCGCCCGCGACTTCGTCTGCGTGGAAAGGTTTTTTGCTATCCCTCGGGAACAATATTTTTTTCGGGATAAAAGGTACCCTATGTCATTTTCTATACCCCTGACAACGTGTATGCAAAATTTCATGATGATCGGTTCAGTAGTTAGGACGTAAAGGCGTAACAAACAAACGAACAAACAAACAAAAAAACGGACTTTCGCATTTAAAATATTAGTAAGGATTATAATCCGTAAAAAGTGTTTCATTTAAAAAAAAGCTGGTTCAAATAGTCATTGTAATTCAAATTTATTTTTCTCCAATAAATGTGTTGCTAAAATTACAACAACTTTGTTAAAAAAAACTCTACCCAAAAAAACACAGTAAACACAATATTATTTGAACCAGCCAAACGAATTTGTTCGGTAACAATGGCCAATTGAATTTCTCTGTAACGAATCATCCGTAAAAACGGTATTATAGAATACGATGTTCGAATCAATGGCTACGATGAAGATAGCCTTTTTACAATTTTTTACGAGTGCTATGCGCGATGACAGCTGTCGACAACAAACTAACTTAATATATTGAGTGCAAGGTGTTCACGTTTAGCTGTTAAATGTTACAACTGCAATATATCGAATGTAGAAGCACAAATCAACGACAATCCAAAACACTTTTGGTCCTTTATAAAGGCAAAGCGAGGTGGAACTGGCTCTTATCCTATTCAGATGTCAGATGGCACTGAATCTTCGTCAGACCCGAAGAAAATATGTAACTTTTTCACGACTCATTTTGCGTCAGTTTATACTGATAATGATAGCAGTGATAGTTTACAAAATTATACACATACAGATTATTTAAAGAATATGGAAAAATTTGGTATACATTTGTCACTACCTCTTCTCAATCGCAATTCAATTCTAAAAAAATTGAAAACCATAGACAGCAGTAAAGGTGCGGGTCCTGACGGAATCCCAGCGGTCTTCATAGTGAAATATGCTGAACAATTAGTGGAACCTCTTTTGGCTATCTTTAATCAATCGCTAAGTACTGGTGTGTTTCCTTGATTATGGAAAATAGCTAAGATTGTGCCTGTTTTCAAGTCTGGTAGTCAGAATTTAGTAAGTAACTACAGACCAATATCTATATTGTCTTGTTTCGCTAAGATTTTGGAATCATTGATTTGTCCTTATATTCATACGCATTCTAAGCAGTTCCTGACTAAATATCAACACGGGTTTGTTCGAAACAGATCAACAAACACCAACTTAGTTGACTTCTCTGAGACTTTGTCCGAGGCTCTTGACTCTGGCAGGCAAATAGATGCAATTTACACCGACTTTAGCAAAGCTTTTGATCGCGTTCCTCACAGCATCTTAATGCAGAAATTAGCAGCATACGGTTTTGGTGACACTTTGCTGAAGTGGATAAAATCCTATTTACATGGCCGTACATTTTTCACAGTGGTCAATGGGTTCCAATCCGATACAGAATGTGTTACCTCAGGTGTGCCTCAAGGATCACATTTGGGGCCGGTTCTGTTTAATATTTTTGTGAATGATATACCGGATTGTTTGTCTTTCTCTAAGCCTTTCGTATGTATGCTGATGACCTAAAGTTTTGTAGAGAAATAAACACTTTAGAGGACTGCTGTTTGCTCCAAAAGGATCTTAATAATTTGAATGAATGGTGCAAAGTCAACGGTATGGCGCTTAACATTAATAAGTGCTTTTTCATTAGGTTTGGTAGAATACATAATTTAATTTCTCATAATTATGCAATTGGTAATACCTTAATTGAAGAACGAGAAGTTGTTCGTGATTTGGGAGTATTATTTGATAGGAAAATGACATTTATTCCACATATTGTAAATGTCGCAAAACGGGCCTCGAAAATACTTGGATTTGTCCTGAGAAATATCAAAACCCTGAGGAGTTATAAAACAAAAATATTAGTCTTTAATAACTTTGTGCGAAGTGTTTTGCAGTACGGTAGCATCATCTGGAGGCCGCACTATGCAACGCATTCTTTACGAATGGAACGGATTCAAAAAAGGTTTGTCTGGCATTTAATATATTCTTGTGGTCTTTCTAAAAAGAAACTATCATCGTACAATAAACGGTTGGCGCATTTCAAGATGATCTCATTATCAAATCGAAGAATTCTTTCTGATTTATCTTTCATTTCAAAGATTTTCCGTCACGAAGTAGATTGTCCACAGTTACTGTCTAGAATTAAAATACGCACTCTGGCCAGACTCCCTAGGTGTGCAATCACCCCCCTTAGTGCTCCGCTTCGTAGAACTGTTTCTGGTTCCAATTCTCCAATCGCAAGGTTCTCTAAGGTGGTAAATGAATACAGCGATATCATTGACATTCATTACGACTCGCTAAACAAGATCCGTAAAACTATATTAGATAGGTGGAATATTTCTTAATGTTTAAAAATGTTTAGTTACGTACTTACTGCATTATTGTCTGTATCCATATCACAGAATAGATATAAGTACTACCTACATATCTAAGAATTTATCTTAAATTTGCTTGATTTTTAATTTTATTTAAGTTTTAAATTATTGGTGCATGTTGTGTTTGCCTGTAAAAGTTTGTGGCAATTAGTTATAAGTTGAAAAAGTATTACTTTATTAAAATGTATTATTGTACACAAATGTTGGCAAACCTAATAAAAAAATAAAAATATCATGTTTGTGTGATTGCATTGTTGTTTGTTGTTGATATTATAGTACTATCTGCAGAGGCCGATCGTGCTAATTTAGTACTAAAATAGCAATACTATCGAGTTTATCTGAAACGTTTTCGTAAGTAATAGGTAGGTCGTCCCATGATCGCGGCCCCTGGAAAGGTGTCGACACATGGGGAAATCAAAAATCAATAAATCTTAAGTAAATAATTCTAAAGTAACACCTAACTTAGTAATATACGTGTATAATCTGTGAAAAGTGATTTAATTTTAATGCTGCTGCGGTAGGTACACAGCTAAACGCAGATTAGTTCATGTACTGTAGAATGGTTTCCTGAAATTGGTTCTAGTAAAACAAATTTACCTACTTCTTGTTTCTAAAAAATAAAGATTATTATCACGAGAGGTATCGACATAAAAAATCTAAAACATTTTTATGAGATTGATATAGGTACATATCCGGATATTAGCTACTTATTGAAAATTGTGTACGTCCGAAGATTTTCTGGGTTGGTACGGAATGTCTCATGTGAATGTCAAAAAAAATGAATGTCAAAAAGGCCCAGAGATGCTTTGTCCACGAGATTCTATTGAATTTTTATCAATGCGCCTATATTGCCCGGCGCAATATTGCTGCCATTATGGACCATATTGCTAAACATATTGCGGTTTAGTTTATCAATCTTTACCGTGGTTTTATGTAAGTGTGTCTCTAGTAATACAAAATAAAACTGAACTTTTAAATTTAATAACTATAGAACTGTTAACCGAATATATTATATTATATTTATTTACTTCTAGGAAGAGCAACAGCAACAAACAATAATAAATGATAGGTATAGCAGTAGACAGTCAATTAAAAGTCCTCACATAACAAATGTTGTAAGTTTGGCCGAATTCCAACCATAAAATAAATTATTTTAATGTGGTAAATTAACTATATAAATTAACTTGTAATTTTTATTGTATTTGTATCAAAATCAGTTGACAATAGGAAACTCACTTTTCATAATAATATGTACATATAAATTGTGTAAATGCACATACTAGTTTATTTCTATTAAATGCTACTAATATATCGGTGTCTCTTTGGAATAAGCAAACATGGTCATTTTCAGGCTAAACATATCAGCTTTTGGCATTAATTTAACAGAGCATATTAGCATTAAAACCTCAAAACAAGAAATGTCAACCATGTCTGCTTCTGCCAAAGAGACACAGAAATAATATGCATAGAGTTTTCTATTATAATCATCCAAATTAATCAATTATAAAATTAGTTACAGGTAACCCCCAACATTTTAATTCAAAACAAGACCCAAACAATACTTAAATCGCTTTGTCCGGGAGTCTCAAATGTGTATGTTTATTTTTCATCGAATCACAGCTTAATTAAAATGTTTTCAATGGATCCGTCCCTAATTTCACTTGGTTGACAGAATACGTAAGCTAACAACGCCCGGCAGCGCAAAACCACCCGCCTTATGTTATGTTATATAAATAACAATACTCACGACATACAATGGCGGCTGGGTTTTTAATTTCTATCTCTCACTTCAATCAAGGGACAGTAATGTTCACATGAAAATTCAATAATACCTGTACTTACCTCATCAAGCAAGCATTTATGGACTTCCTAATTTAGATAGGAAAATTATGAGAATAAACTGATATTCTGTTGAAGAAAAATGCTATCTGAAACTTGTGAAAAATGCCCTGAATAAAGTAACTAGAATAGATACTGTTGTTATTCAAAAATATTTATTAAGGATAAAGACTGTAGTCGTTGACAGTTTTTTACAATACCAATTGACGTCAATTTTATAACGATTTTTATATCGTTTAATTAAAGGGATCATAACTTTTCTGTAACACTTTTAAGCTATTGATATTAAATTCGCTTTTAGGATTTACTATGAAAATTAACACTTTGCCGGCTTTACGAAAATAATTCCCTTGGGGAGTGGTCTTGTAAGTATGGTTTTAGGCCAAAATACACCTTTAGAGTGCTGATATTTATAAAACTAGGGATCTAAACGTCCTATATGATGTATTTGAAAAAGAATTGATGAAACTATCACCAAATGACTGATTTCACTGTAAATCATTCGGTTCACTTTATTGATATATCGGTCACACTAATCACATCAATATTGACATTCAATAACTCGGGAACCTTTAAAGGGGAGATCAGATCATAATCCACCGTGCGGGCAGTGTTGAACCACTGCCAAAATAGTAAGAATCTACTCCAAAATATAACTCTGACAATTCATACAAACATCGAAATCCCTTCAAAGGAGATCCTTATCTGGGCCGGGTTTTCCTGAAAAAATATTCTCCAAGAAATAATAAAACCAATAACGTACCTTCCCACAAGCTTGGCTTACTCACTCATGCTGACTCACATTTTGACTAATAATTTTGCATTCATGCTCCAGACTCGCGATAAATTCACGCACGATCTGGTAAACAACTCCGTCTAATTACAGTTACCGGAACTCCTGCAAAAGGTAATTAACTAATTTGAAATGGCAGTCTATTATAGTCTAGCTAGACGTATGTTGCGAATATTGTGCTTTTAAAAGGGTTTTTTTCACTGCAATATGTGGCTACAAGGGATACCTGGGATACCTGGCCGTCACAGAAACATTTCAGCCAGACTATAGCCTACTGACTAAGCCTGTTTAAATGCCACATTATTATTATTTTGAGTGCTAGGAGCTTTGCTGCCTGACAGAGCTGTAGTCATTGAGATCTATTGTAAATCGCCTCCAATGCTGCGTCTAAGACGTCTTCACGACGCTTAAATGCCTCATTAGGTGAAGTCGGCTACTCTGTATTCATTGTCAAGTAATTGCTGCTACTCTTAATTTTTATGTATTTTCTGATAAATAGAAATATAGGTAAGTATTAACATTTTTTTTCACATATCTATTTAAAAGATTTTCTGAATCCTTACGCCAGAAGACTTTGTACCGAGAAGAATCCACAAGTACCGGGATAGTATCTTGTGGATTCTTCTATAATACTTTACTACATTTTGATGAAGATAAAGATATTAAAAAATAATTAAAAACGCTGTTTAAACATTTTTGTAAACTTTTGATGTCATTGATTACAATACGATGTCAGATTTTAAATAAAAACGGTAAATACTGACGAATGAAAATTGTCCGTTCAAATTGGGACACGATCAATCGAAGCTCACCGATTGCGGCCCAATCGGATCATGGTGGACAAACAATATCCACTGATTGCTACCCCGCTATCTGGGCTCACAGTCTCCGGATAGCAACCGTTCTATAGTTCCAACTATTGCTTTAATTTAAATTGCCAACTTGCTGAAAACTTTTGGGTCACACGCACAAAACCGTAAAAAAATGTAAAGAGACAATCAAATTCTCCAGTTGCTTTATATTTTGGTAGTAAACGATGAGCTGAAACTAGGAAATTGTTGTTTTAATGTGTTCACATTTTTAGCCGTATTACTCAAAAGTTCACTTACTGAATTCTAGACCATCTTAAATTCAGACGTCTATAAAATCTTAAAATGTAACATTTTTGTGCCATTACAATCGGTAAAGGCACAATATTTTATAAAACGTAATTTAGATTTGGATTACTAAAGATTTCATTTCTGTTACTAATGACGGGAGTTAAAAGTCAAATTCATCGCGTAGTTTTGTTAATCTAAAGAACAACGGCGAAATAATTGTTGAGTCAATTATTATGCATATTAAAATGTCATTATTACGAATTTACGTATTATAAATTCATAAGATTTTTCAAATTAAGCTATTTTTAATGTAGGTAAGTAAGATTCTTGAACAAATAGGCTTATTTCCCATCTAGTGCTAATGTGCCAGAGCATTTTTATTGCCACTTTATTCCCTGATGCAGGCGCAGAATGGATGTTAAAAGTTTCAATAGAGAAAAAACAACTTGTATGTTCTGCCGTTCTATTTTCTATTCAGTGTACACGAGGAAAATGTTCGTGCACCTAGATAAACTTTTTAAAGCAGTAACTATACTTGATTTTTGCTATGACAGCATGGTTGAAATATGAACGATCATCTAAAAAGTTGGGCTTCAATGGTATTTTTATAAACCACAACTATTTAATTTTATTGTCACGCCTGTACTAGTTTGTGGCTGTATGTATAGCTGGTATGTAGTTTTTATATACATCAGAAACTCTTTTCGAACTAAATTGGGACTTTGAAAGATAAAAGTAAAACACAGTTTATTAAAATATTATTTGAACAAAACATCTAAGCACAAATATATAACATTTTGGTGCTGCATACGTTTGCTTGTAAATGGATGTAAGTAATGTAAGTCAGCGAAAGAGATTTTTACGTTTGACTTGAAATGTGAAACGGATTAATCTTAACAAAACAAGAGCGACAGTCATATTCTTTACACCATGGCTTCAACTTAGCGAAAATCTACGGGCACAACATTATTTAGGTATTTTTGTTAAAGATTTATCCATTTTCTTTTCAAAACACTTATAAGAAACAATCTCAGGAAAAAATATTAAACAATCTGTAATAACAATTAAGAACAACAAATATAAAAAAATCCTTCATTATTCGTAAGTTAAAATCTAGAAAACCTTTTCTATTCGTTGAAGCTGTTACCAGTATTTTTCCACACATTTTAAATCTTCTTCAGGCAAAGAGGACGTTTTTTCCTTAGCAAAAGATCTTCGCTGTAATCCTGGCAAGCGAGCAAAAGGAGCAATTAAGTTTTCTCAAAGCGGTGACGCGGCGTTAACTACTGGAAATGTCCTCGCCAGATCACACCGCAATAAGAACTCTGATCCATGAGGATCTAAGCTAAGCATAGTTCCTCGTGGATCAGTATACATAGCAATACTTGAACAATAGATTTAAAATGTGAACTAAGGAATACCATGGACGATTATTCCCAAAACTTTACGCTCGAGTTTGTTTTCTAATTACAATTAATTAAGTTGTTTTATTGTTTAATTAAGAAGCGCTTAATACATATACTTGTTTAACTTTTATATGAAGTGGGTAAATGAAGACATTTATGAAATCTAATGTTTTCTATCACATTTACAGTGATAAGATCTAAAAGCCTAGAGCTAAATATTAAACTATGGCATGGCTATATGACTATTGACGGTGAATGTGATAGTGCTGACACAATCAAGACGGTAATTGATCAACTAGATAACGTGTCACCTAAAATAGAAGTGGGAGTGCAAAAGTCGAAATTCGTATCAGTAAATTATTTACTTTTAACATCACGATAAAATAATAGAGTCAAGAACCATATTTTCCTGATATTGCAACGAACACAGTCCGTACAGTAAATATAAAGTAAACAGAAGGGCTGCGGCTCTCCGTGCATGCATACCATAGACGTTTCGCATAGAGATGGGTGACTTCTAATAATACTAATACTATTCAATCATTTGACTGCCCGAATCATTTGACGACTGGCACGTAGATCATTCAACTGGAGTCAGCGAACGCACGATGTGAACGAACAGCTAGTCAATATGTAGGTATTATTTTTGTCTTTGATCGATACGTTCGATTCAATTCGAGCTTGGGCGAAATCGCCGGTACTAATCGCCGGTAGAATAGATAGTATAATCTCGCCAATAGGTTATGTTTATGCTCCTGGTGGCCTTGTTTTTAACCTCAAAAACATGGTCTACGGAGCAGAAACTTGGACCCTTACACAACAACACGTCCAGAAGCTGCAAGTAGCCCAAAGGAAGATGGAGCGCGCCATGTTGGGTATCTCTACGCGACAAAGTTAGAAACAGTAATCCGGAGTCGCACTAAACTAACTGACGTGGTGCGCATCATTGCACAAAGAAAGTGGCGATAGACCGGTCACATATGTCGCAGAACCGATGACCGGTGGAGCAGAAAGGTGCTGGAGTGGAGACCAAGGACTGGTACCAGAAGCTTTGGCCGCTAAAAATCCAGATGGTCAGACGACATCACCACACCACAGTAGCGGGGAAAAACTGGATGAGAAAAAGACAAGACCGAATGGGATGGCGTGCATTCGAGGAGGCCTCCACTCAGCAGTGGGTGACTTAAGACTGAAGAAGAAGAAGAAGAAGAAGAAGAAAGAAGAATCTAGGCTATTTTCCGAACTGTAGCACACCAAGGCTTAGAGCCACGCGACTTCCGTCCGGAAAGTCGCGTTGCTCTAAGCACCAACGAGTTCCTGGCGCAAAAATAAATACATGAATATTCGAATATGAACATAGCGGCCCTTCTGTGTAGAACAAACATATTTAATGTCTAAAGTTCGCTTACATATTTAAGCTATAGCTTTATCTCTCTTTGCCAGTCGGTGACATAACAGATGGAACTTATGATGGACAATCCGTAGCGAAGTGGTACAGTGTAGTTGTTTCTTTACTCTGCAACGAGCAATAACTCTTTGGGCCATTTTGTCTGTCATGTCAGTCACATCTACCAAATACAACTTTTTTACAGGGAAGCGCTTGGTTTTCGTCTCACTTATACATTTGGTGTGATAGCTAGATATGATCCATAGAGGAAATAATACGTTTTAGTATGATCTTTAAAATCGTAGTTTCCCCGCGTCATTTCTCCTGTTCTTAAATAAATGTTGTTTGTTGGAATCTATATTCATTTACTTAAAGATACAAAAATACAAATACTTATTCGTATGATTACTTATACAGCTAGCTTATTAACTTGCACTGTGAACCCAACTTTTACATTTTCTTGAAATAAAACTAAACCTAACAAAACCCGTCAAAGCCTTCTCCATAAGGCGTTGGTCTCTAAGATTCCGAGTTCTATGTTACGGGCAGTTAAATTCAGTATAAGTAATCCAACTCTTTTTGTTATTTATATCTCAGGTTAACATTGTTACAAACATACTACCATTCCAATTTAAGTTTATTCTTAATCATTGATAAGATATAAGCACAATAGTGTTTTACACAAGCTTTCAAGTTATCATTTTGTGTAGGATATTTTTGCGAACTATGTTCCAAAAATCAGTTTATAATTTTTTTAATAAACTACTGTGAACTGTGAACTACAAGAGAAACCCAAAGCCTTCACTTTGATGTAACCACAATGGCAGAGACGCGTCAAATTGTTCAAAGCGCTCGTTTGCTCCTCACTGTAACCAGTGTAACCACGGATACACCTGTCTTCGGCATTCCAAACTAGACACGCATCAAAGGAATGTCATAATGTAAGCTTATTATAAGCATTTTGTTACCCTTCTCCGAAAAATTGTGGTGACATTTCGCTTGTGCTTTCATGGATGTTATAATAGGTATCATAATGTGTTGTGTTCATTTTGTATTTCATGCTTCTTTATCCTTCGTTTTAGGTAAGAAGTACGGATTATTAAAATTTAAAAAAAATACTCAATCTATATTTTTTTAATAAGTGACGCCATTTTGTTTGCACAGTCACTTTTTAACTACCTAATAAGTCTATGCCTATTACACTGCATGAAATAAGACGAAAAAGGTAACTCTTTTGTATAATTTATTATAGTCGGCAAATATCATTTTTACTTAAAAGGTTGTTCCGTACACAATACACTAACAAGTAGATAAAACAAACATAACGTTTGTTTGACGTTTATTCGTTCAACATGATTCTGCGAAAGAGAACACGCGGCGAAACTCGTAAATAAGCAAACTGTTGCAATGCCACCTGGTTTCTGCAACAAAATTAATGATAAGCAGGAAACGACTCATCGTTTTGACACTTTTGTGCATTTGTAAAACAGCCAATGTTTATAAAGCATTTGTATACCAGAACCTGACTAGTCCCCCGTATTACTACATTACGTCTCTTAAAACTTACCTGCTTTCTGAATGGCTATCAATGCGTCTCTTTTACTATACTATTTTTATATACAGCGAGAAAGAGATGTTTTAAGAGCTTGTAATATACCCCCAGAATTGCGAACTGGAAGGTACATTAATATAATCCCTTTTTTATCTATGCATGGACTAATTCCATTCTTATGCTAATTCATGGTTACTAAAGTCGATAATAGCAAATAGTAGGTTTAAGATTGTATAAGAACTATAAATATTAAATAGCGCTATATCTTTTTGCCGCTAAAGAACGTAATTGACATGATTTAATTTTTTACAAGGTACCTCAAATTTTGAAATGTTGTCAATTAGCTAGAGTGAGAATACTGCTCGGTGACAACCAGCACACTGATGCCAAAGGCGCAGTCGTGGTCGAATGGTTTTCTTGCACTGACGTCTACTATACAAGTACGCTGTATAATGGACGTCAGTGTATTCTTGCGTTATAGAGAATGTCGTTTCAGTGCTACAGAAGGAGAAAGAGCATCATAGCTTGCGTTACCAGGCAAAGCCAAGGTTGATAATGGATTTACCGCATTCTAAAATAAAATAAAATAAAATAAAATCGTATAGAAAAATAAATTGACAGGTAAAATCCTTACTTCCTTACTATTCTTAGTAATATAAATTTAATATTATAAATGTGAAAGTCAGTTTGTTTGTTTGTATGTTTGTTATACCTACCTTCACGTCTTAACTACACTGATAATCATGAAATTTTGCATACACATTTTCAGGGGTACAGGAAAGGACATGGGCTACCTTTCAATCAGAAAAATTAGACTGTTCTCGAGGAATACAAAAAATAGTTAATACGATTTTCTGCCATACAATTCGGCCCTGCCATACAATTGACATGAATAATAAATAATAATAATACATAAATATTAAGCTGGGGCCGTTCTCTGCGCGGCTGTTTTTTTTACAGGAGACAGATGAGATTACTACACAATCATTTTCTGCTAAAGTTAAACTGCCATGCCATGAAGACTATTTCCACGCGAACGAAGTCGCGGGCAAAAAATAGATATAGAATAATGGTAAAATGTAAACTTACACCGCCAATTGACCGAAGGGAACATTTCGTAAAGCTATCGGATATTCACTTTATCCCCCGTCGAAGTAATAAAATCGGTATCGGTTCAGAAAATCACGGAAAGTTGTTTGAATAAAAATTGTCAGCGTCAGGCATATCGGGCGGTTGGGAATATACCAATAATTTGTAAAAACCAACAAGCTTTGAAAATAAACTTTATGCTCGATGCTTAGAGCTTCTTTTAAAAAGACATTTTTTGCTTAACAATGAGATCACATTTTTTCTTTGTCACAGTAAACCGACAAATATTGATATGATATGTATCAGTTTTCAATCACAGATAATATTATAACGATCACGGAACTTTGAATTACTATTCAAGAAAAGTAATATTATACAGTGTTAAAAAATACGGTAGCTGGAGGGAAAGTATTCGATTTTAAAAATTAAAACTGCATTCAAAGTTATTTTGATAGATCGCTTGTCTCAGCTGGGAATTGATAAATCTCTTGCCCCTGGTAGGAATTGAACGAGCTAAACTACAATTTTTTATCTTTCTTGAGTCTGCTTTTAATTTAAGATACTACCTATGTTATTTAGAAGAAATTGACCTATAACATTGGCCCTATCGATTGGTATCATAAAAAGTGAACGATGTTATTTTTTTTTATTTTAGCCCGTTCAATTCTCAGCTGAAAAAAGAGATGAGAAAATGTTTTATCAATAATTATAAAAAATAAAAAAATAAAATAAAATAATGTTTATTGACTTTCATGACTTACATAACAATAATTGTTGAAGCCCCCTTTTAGGCAAAAAAAAATGCCTGTGCCAGGAGACTCCGCTCCTTATTACTTATTATTCTAAGACAGTCAATTAAATTTCCTTATCTAAATACTTAGTTAATTTAGAATACAAAAAAGATTTTTTTTATGACACTAGGTTTAGAATAGATTATTGTACGCAGTATTATTGAACGCAGATTTACTTATTTTTAAAAGTAAAGGATTTTTTCATTCAGTAAAATTGCCATCATCAATATTTAGGTACTACCCTAAAGCAACACGGGCTAAGGTTACATACAACCAACTATATACCGTTCCTCCAATTAGGTACCATTTTTTCCACCTTATAAAAATACGGATATTATTTTTTGTTTGAAACAACTGTTTTTTTTCGCGATTTCAGAGTTGATCCCTTAGTAAAAGTTGTTCAATTTGATGGTCCCTATCTACCATATTCGGCATTAAGTACTAGTATTTTTGTAACATGTTGTATGCGTATTATATAGCTGATGATGTTTTTCTGTTCCCATAGCATTCCAATTTCGAATGTAAAAAAATATGCATTTTTTAATGTTATTTATAATAGAAAAATATTTGTGTACTAATATGTATTTTCTGACTTTTCAGGTACGCACCAAATAAATCTGTCTTTCCGGTTGGTATTGAAAACTATTCGTAAATTCAGAGCCAAAGCGCATTTACTGGAAAATTGTGTAAGCCTAATTATTTAACTTTAATTTCGTGGACCAAACAATACATTCTGAAAGTTTGTCACGTGACTTTGAAATCGGTTTGGTTAGTAGTGGTTAGAGCTTATTTCAAATTCACCTGGCTAGCTAAGTCTGACGCCATAACAACAATTTAGAAATGGTTGTGTTTCGGCAGTCAGAGGTAAGATAGCCAGCCACCTTCAGCCTTATCATCACTTAACATCAGGTGTGGTAAAGACCAAGCACTACCCCGTTGGGCATAAAAAAAATGGGTTGCACTCCGGGAGCGCCAGCAGAAATGAAAACTTGAATATTAACCTTGCGCATTTTTGATATTTTGGAATGGTGAGTGAATAATTTTGCACGAATTGCCGTCTTACGAATTTACTCTGCATTTGAATTTACGAATATAGAACAATATTGTACGAAGGTCTTAAGCATAGCTTTACAGAAAATCTAGAGTTTTGACATTGAATTAAAAAATTAGCGCGTTGCTATGGTGACACAAGTGTTTACGTCTTGAAATGACGCGCCGCCATTTACAAGAGAGGGGGATACTCCCGCCGCCGGCTGTCTAATCTCCATCCGTCACATCCGTCTTACGAATTTTCGATCAGGGTCACGTGACCCTGACTGACGCGAATTTAACATTTTTCCCCAATACAAAAAAAGTGTACAATGCCGTTAAAGAAGTTTTCACTTCAAAAAACAATCGCCATGTTCCTGTATATTTCGCAATTTAGTTAGATCCTATTTTTATTTATCTATATTATCAATCTTTCAGTTTGAGGCTGACACAAAATTATATGAAATAATTGCTACCCTACTAAGGCAGGTACAGAATAGCAATTTCCCACCCGTTTTACTTAACATCACCCCGCGAGCGGTTTCATTTGCAAATAATTTGCTGTTCGTTAAAGAGAGACGTTGTGACACGTAGATACACAAAGCTCACTGAATATGAAACAAGTCAATGCGCCGCACTGAACAAGTCTTGAATGAGGTCGGAATGAATGCACGAGATCTTCTCCGTAAAGTAAAATAATTAATAAAAATCTTTGTGTAAATATTGATACCTAATTAAATATCACATAAATGTATTTTACTTTTAAATAGAGACGTCATAATTCAGCTAAAGTTGGGTCAAATATTAACGTTATAATTTGAATTATTAACGAAATATTAATTTATGCAAAATTTTGTTTACCATGGTAAAGTAAGGTTAACGCAATCACTACTGAATCGAGGTGCAACTATTATGGTCTGTCTTCACCAAGTCACTTCAACTTTCAATTCAACTTGCGTCAGACGCATGCATCCAAACCGTGCGCTTTCCTTTTCAACTTTCTGCCATACAAATTTGACTTTTTCAATATTGCCTCCATCCTTGCGCTTTCCCTTTTAACTTAGTGCTATACTTTGTCGTTTTTTTAGAATATAGGGCATGCGCTATTGAATGCAATGAGGCATGCCTCTGTTGTAGGTAAGCGTAAGACGAACGGGAAAGCAACGTGTCAAAATACACCTCTATAATAATAACTTGTAGAAGTGGTTCTCAGTCAACATAATATTTTTTTCAACACACTTGCTCGTAAAGTGAGCCCTAATACATCGCTTTTAGGGCCATAAACCGAGCTATAACAAACGCGTGCAATAATATATAAAACACTAGTTGGTTATAGAATTAACCCTACAAAGTTAAATTAGTACCTTACTGCAAGTCCTATGCGAGTAAACAGAGCATTCCCAATTTAACCGGGTAATACAGTTATTTTTTTTAGTAACAACAAAGAGGTTCTATGCCGTTGAAAATCCATATACATTTTTGCAATGAATAAATATGTAAGTCCTTAATAAAGTTAAACAAATATTTATTATTATCAAATTATTCATAATTCACAATATTTTGCAATAAAATATTAAAATATTTAAGTTTCACCGCTTAAAATTATAATTTTGAAGTAGGCTGTATGCTCACTAACCCCTTTGTTCGCAAAATATTCTTGCATTGGGCGTGTGAAAAAAACAAAAAAAAACCTGCGCGCCTTTTCTCATCATGATTATTATTTTGTTTTTGTCGTATTTGTTGCTGTGTGGTAAATTACTTTGCTTTTTCCTCACAAATGTGTTGAAAAGCGTCGTATGAAACTCGTGAGCTCTTACTTATTGCACACTCGGCTGAGTTACGCCCTCGCCTGCGGCTCGGGCTGCAACCCACAGCCTTGTGTGCAATAAGCAATCTAAGCTAACTTGTATCATAATGTACTATTGTCGAACAACAGAAGTAGATCTACAAAACAACAACAAAAGGCACCGTAAAAACTGAAAGAGAATAAAACTTTAAATATTTATGTTAACAAATAGTAGAAAACCGAAAATACTATGCCATCAAAACGGTTGACAGAATTACGGCGCCGACGCTAAAAGAATGAGCATCAGATAAGGCTTCTGCGACAAATCCCCGGGGATGGTAGGGTTCCTTGGGCATAGGGGAAAACGGGACGATTCAATTTGGGCGAAGGAACTTGCGAGACGCAAACGGCCACTGCCTCTGACTCCGGAGAAAATGTTATAACGCGAATTTCGAATTTGATTCAGTCAAATCGATTTTATGGAACAAAATGAAAGCAATTTATATGAGGATCTCAGAAAAGTTTTGGACTGTACGACGCGTAGGTATATCAATTATATTATCCACAGTACTAAATTTTATAGCTATGATTTCTGTCTTGTTTGGGATAGTTAGGTTTCGCACATTGTCATTTTGTAAAAATATTCTCGTGCATTTTCGTAGGTAACTTCAGAGATTTAAATTTTTCACAGCTTTTTTCAACAATTCTTTTTTCTATTAAAAAAAACATAAAGGTATATTAAGAATTTTCTCAATATTGGGATAGTTAACGTCTGACTCTTATGTGCAGAACACGCAGTGTAAACTATATTTGCGCTTCACGAGTGGGTATTTTATTTCCCACCCATAGAGGTTGTCTTCGGGAGGATTCCGCTCCAGATCGGATTGATAAAGATTCGGTCTTTTTCCAACGGTGTAGCACCGGTTTTACATGTCGAGGCGCCCGTATATTGAAGGCACCATTTAGACCTTTGCACGCTTCATGTAAGTTTGTAATAGAATCTCTTTGAATCTTTTCTAGGGACACATCTTTTAAGGGACGAGTTTTCCAATTTAATATTAGGTGTATTATATAGGTATAGATTTAAAAACAACTTTTTTGATGTTTGGAAGTTATATTTATTTAGTTAAGTAGAAAAAATTAAGGTGTTAATTATTTGAAGTTAAATTATTGCTTTTCTTTTCTTTCTAATTATTATAAAATGTGAAAGTAACTCTGTCTGTTATCTTTTCACGCGCCTAAACCACTGAACCTATTGTGATGAATTTTAGTAAAGAGATATATTGGACCACTGGGAAGGACATAGTACCTTTTACACTAAAAAACGAAGGAAGTTAAGTAGAAGTTCGTATCTGGAAAAAGCCTACGAGGGCAAATTCGCAATCGGCCCGACCGAAGTGATAACATAAAATTTAGGTTTTTGTTTGGATTTTAGCTTGAGTAATGGCGATATCATTGTTATATACTAGTACTACGAACGTCTTGCGGCTCGTTTCCAACTTGTTCTTTCAGAATGCAAACAAAGCCCTGTAAAAGTAAAACAAAAGTTTTGCTTGTGAAATCGAGGAATAACTAGGCACCGTGGATTAGGGGTTCTTTGATCAGTTTTGAAATTCAAATAGCCGTATTTTCTCAAAAACAAACGTACCGAAAACGAAAAGAAAATGAGAATATCGGTTTTTTACATATTTTAAGAATATAGTGAAAAAAAATTAAGCCATCTGTTTTTCAGAAAAAAATCAGCTGATCAACTTAAACCGATTTTGGGGTTTCTTTGATCACCCTAGATTTTTAACGAGATTTGAAAATAAACCTCTACATAAGCAAATAAAAAAATAAAAGAAATCATCCCGCAGGTTTTCTCGCTAAAGCTATCCATAGGTATATAATGGAATTATTTTGATCAATGATACAAACTGGTTATTGAATGGAGTACTGGAAAAAACAAAATCTTAATCAGTTAAAACAAATCACTTTTTTTATTTTCATCATAAAAAATATCAAAATCAACATAACAACAACAACGGAGTGACATTGATCATTATCAAAGTAAACCCGTCCTCTGACCAAAGACACTCCTGATTGTTTTTAAACCTTTAAAATAGGTACAGAAGCAACTAAAACACTTGTTTAACTAGGGTTGCCAGATGATCGGGATTCGCCTGGATTCTCCCGGAATTTCAAGTGATCTCCCGACTCCCGACAAATCTAAAAACCTCCTGGAAAATCAGCTGTTCCGAAAGTTCTCTAGAAAGCAATAATTTTCGCGAATGAAACCACAGGTTACAAGATTAGTGTATAAAACTGACTAAAAATCGTGCTGCGCGGCTATTTTATTTAACCATAGACTGGCAAGATTACAAGATTAGTGGATGAAACTCACTATAAATCACGCTGCGCGGCCGTTTTCTTATTAAAGAAAGGCAGTACGAGTGTATAAAACTGAGTAAAAAAACGTTTTCTTACTATATACAGGCATTTAAGTTACATTTTTATTTTAAATATTTATTTCTCCCGACAACAACTGCAAAATCCCGATATTTTCAAATCTTCTCCAGATATTTTGGACTTCTGATCTGGCAACCCAATGATCAACCTTGTTTCACATTCCTGAAAGTTTATAGTTTTAGATAAATAATAGTAACTTAGTGCATTTTTGATATTTTGAAATTAGCGGCAAAGGATTAAAATTATTTATTTCCTATTACTATACAGTCACACAATGGACAACATTTCATTTTGAGAAAGTACTAAAATTAGAAAATCATTTCGAGATTTTAGTGTTCTAAGCTCATTTTTTTTTCAGGATATTTTACAGGATGGATATTCATTATTTTTTTACGTTAATTAAAAAAAAACTAAAGTCTAGTCCAAATTGGGAATGTCAGGAAGTTTGAGTTGAGTCTATTTGTTGTATTTAAATTATCTGTACTTATATTAAAAATAAAATCAATTGTCATATTGACAGGATGTCTTCCGAGTGTTTTTATAGTCGCTTAGTAAAATTTAGATATTTTTAAAGTATGTTTGTGAGAGAACATAAAAGAAAGTCGTAGTATTGTTTGGGATACTTATGCGTTGCCTGTGACATTATGTTTGGTGTGATTGGCTGTAAATCTCACACAGGAAGATAAGAAAATAATCAATAGACATTATTATCATTTTATCGGTGAGTTTATATAGTTTTCGACTTTTTCATCTTATATAAATAGCCTGAAACTATTATAATATACTGATAATTTGTGCAACTAGTCTTTTGTGTCCAGTTCTTTGCCGATTTTTGCAAATATCAGATTGTTTTTACCTATTGCTATTACTATACATTATTATTATTTATTTCCTATTACTATACATTCACACAATTCAATCAGTTTGTAATTAAGAAAAGTTCTAAAAATTTCGCGCCAGTGGCCTTTTTAATTTCTACATGCACGCATTCTACGATTTAAACTTATAGTCACAGAGTATAAATAAGTCTATGATTTCACCGAAGAGATCGCTGCTATTAGTTCCATTTTCAAAATTAGCGCGTTGCTGGTGACACAAGTGTTTACATGACGTCTTCTCAGACCAAATAAAAAGGGAAGACGGAGTCTTCCAAGCAAGGGACTGAAGCCAATTTTTTCATGCATTAGTGTGTGAGCCGGTGTTGCCATAGTAATTCATATTACCCCAATGTTATAAAAATAACGCGTTATGAAATAATAACGTTATTTATCACATATCAGAATCAAAACAAAAAACTGCCTGGATTCAAGAGATCATAATACGGTCCCAAGGGGGGTATTACAAGCTCTTAAAACTTGTCAGTTTTCTGAATGGCTATCAAAGCGTCTCTTTTATTTATTACTGATGAAAGAGACGCAGACTATGATAGGCATTCAGCTATTCTGACTCTCGGGTGTGAGGCGACGGCTACACGCCTGGTACTGTGATCCATCAGTATTTAATCAGGGGCCTATTTCATAAAAGATTAGTGAATTTACTATAATAATTTACCACAGTTATTATTGGGGTAGAATTATGTTTCTTATTAATTATAAAACATAATTCTATCCCAATAAACTATTACTATGGTAAATTACTGTACTTTTTTATTCTTTTATTAAATAGATCCCTGATAAATAATACTGATGGATCACAGTATTTACCACACGTGTAGCCGTCGCCTAATGATAGATAGAAAAAGTGAGCTTGTCAAAGCCCTGCATGCAGGGCTGTGAGTAGCTCGCTTTAAAAGTAGTGGCGGAAGTAGGAAGGAAATAGGAAAAATGTAAAAAATAAAACTAACGAATACTAAAGTTTCGTGTATTTAAGGCAAGATGTTTGTTCTGACATGTTAGGCATCCATTACACGGTAGGTTTTGCTGTCAGTTTAACCACAGTCACGGGCTGTGACTGATGATTAACCTACCGTGTAATGTAGTGACTGATGGTTGCATGATGTGATTTGTTCTTTCCATCAGTCAATCAGTCAAACTCATAACATCCTTCCTTCAATATGTATGTATAGTACCCTACCTAAATTAATTTAAATTGGGAGATATTTTCGTAAAACCACTTATTTTACCTTTGTTAGGAATACCTATTTTTTTCACTTAATCCTTTAAGCCCGGAAAATGAGACACAATATTCCATTTCCATCAGGGATTGCAGGATTAAAAATAACTATTTTAGGTGACGTAGGTTTTTTCAAAGTTTTAAATGTTGCTTTTCATTTTAATTTTTTTAAAGAATTCATACTTCTAAAAAAACCCGCCTGCATAAAAAGACAAGTCTACTGAAAAGATGGAAACAAGATAAATATTAAAGGCAACATAATAACATGCTGTCAGAGGCATGCATAAAGAAAGTGACATTATGAATTATTTGAATTATATACCTCCGACTGCATGTTATTATGTTACCTTTAATATTTAGTCTTGTTTCCATCTTTTCAGTTGACTTGTCTTTTTATTGTCTTTTCTGCGGCAGGCAGGGGTTTTTTAATTATATAATTTATTTTTTTATTTATATCTTTTTAGTTATCATATATTACGGTCATGATATACCTTTTCGAAATCTTCATAATAAGCCCTTTAATTTGATACCCATATAGCAGTATTCTAAAAAAAAAATTTTTCCACTACGTATAATAGCACCGTATAGCCGCCATGTTGGTTTTTTAGAACGCCATCTTCTTAAGAACAATTGGGCTGACAAGACGAATCTAACGATATCTTAATCATAGAAATCCATTCAGTCGTTTAAAAGATATGAGATAATAAAGAATATTACATACATACAAGATAGAAGATACGCGCGAAAAACATAACCCTCTTGCAGTCAGGTAAAAACAGCATCTAAATCGGTCAAACCGTTATGGAGATAAATGAAAACATGATGCTGCAGCACTCCCTAGCGGCTAAATACTATAACACTTATCTAAGAAGCATCGCCGAAAACCATTACAGAAAGCCGTAGCGAAATCGGTTTAGTAATTTTTGAAAAACGACAAAAACTGCATTGAAATCGGCCCAGAAGGTAGTTTCCGAAGAAAATGGTAACAGACATAGACAAACAAACAAACAACCTCTGAGGCGACGGCTACACGCGTGGTAAATACTGAGATCATCAGTATTTAATCAGAGGTCTATTTCATAAAAGTATGAAAAAGTACAGTAATTTACCATTGTAGTAGTTTATTGGGGTAGAGATTATGTTTTATAATTATTAAGAAACAGTTCTACCCCAATAACAACAATGGTAAATTGTTATAGTAAAGTTACTAATATTTTATGAAATAGGCCCCTAATTAAATACTGATGGATCACAGTATTCTAACCCCAAACGCATATACCACCTCCATTCCGTTCCGTCCGTCGAGGGTAAAAACAGTCCAGAAACAGAAATAATTAACGCGTTATTTTTAACAAGAAACAAATAACGTTACGTTACTTTCCATGTTACCCAATAACAGGTTTAAAAAAGAACGTTTGGCATGGCAACACTTGTGTTGACGTTTTGTGTTTCAAGTAATACCTTAATGTTTGTTTTGAATTAGTGAAAATATTAGTTTCCAATTTTACTTTCGAGTGAAATGTGACTCCATCCTGCTTTTTATGTGTCGAAAATTGGTTTTTACACCTTTTCACTACACAATTCGGCATTTTCTTTGGTGAAATTCATAATTTATTAGTACGTCCTGGTACGTCCGCTTCGCACGCTGGCTGTTAACAAAAGGCGTAGTTTCGTTACATGTGTGTGCGTATAACTGTATGTGTACACGCCAAGGCGTAGTTTTATTGGCTTCACTGCATTGTTCAGAGGACTACGTCTTCCCTTTTTTATTTGGTCTGAGGACGTCTTAAAATGACACACCGCCATTTTCAACGCACCCCGTAGAAATAGAGGGGAATACTTCCGCCGTCAGCTGTCTTCTCTCCATCCGTCACATCCGTCTTACGCATTTTCGATCAGCCACGTGATTCCTGACGCGAGTTTAGCATTTTTTCCCCATACAAAAAAGCGCACAACGCCGCTAAAGAAATTTTCACTTCAAAAATACTTTAAATAAAATCACCTGCAGACAGTAAACGTTAAAAACTTGGATACGTTCAGAAACCAAGAAATACGAGTTTTTTTTTTAAATTGGAAGTTGTTGTCAGTGTAACGCCGTAATGTTAAAGTTTTTTGGGGGTACCCCCAATCTACTGCTTTGTTAACAAAACAATGTTGGTATGAAACAACATTTATAAGGCGGTGAGTTCTATGAGATAAGGACAGTGAAACATACGAATTGAAGAGAACTTGAACTTATTCATTTAACTAGTCTTTAGTGATTGATTGAAGAATTTATGGCACTATGGCATAGCTAGTCTGTCAGCAGATTGGTGATCAAAAATTTACCAACTTGAACTCCCGTATTTCTGAGTTAAAAGCTTCTTGACGACCAGCTAGGGTTGCCAGATGGTCGGGATTCGCCTGGATTCTCCCGGAATTTCAAGTGATCTCCCGACTCCCGATAAATCTAAACATCTCCCGGAAAAACAGCTGTTTCGAAAGTTCTCTAGAAAACAATAATTTTCGCGGAAGAAACCACAGATTACAAGATTAGTGGATGAAACTGATTAAAAATCGCGCTGCGCGGCTGTTTTTCTACAAAAGACAGGCAAGATTACAAGATTCGTGGACGAAACTCACTATGAATCGCGCTGCGCGGCCGGTTTTTATTAGTGAAAGGCAAGAGTAGGTACAAGATTAGTGGATGAAACTAACTAAAAATCTCACTAAGCGGTTTTCTTACTAATATACAGGCATTTAAGCTACATTTTTTTGATTTAAATATTTATTTCTCCCGACAACAACCGCAATATCCCGATATTTTCAAATTTCTCCAGATATTTTGGACTTTCGATCTGGCAACCCTACGACCAGCTCCCCTAAACATGAGTATCAAAACGCGATGTAGTGATAACTGTCAAAATAGAATAAATTTCGACAGTTTAGTGTCGTTTATAGTATATTGTATAGTGCTGTATCACGCAATATATTATTATATCGTGTTCCAGTGGTCATGCTACGGGCACAGAAATTATAAATCATTAAGACAATATGAAGCACTCACTGTCATTTAAATAAGAATGACTGTCATTTCCTATAATCGGATTTTATTTCGTTCAAAAAGTATTGTTCTCGATCCCACTTAAGTACTGCAAACATAAAAGTCACGTCAAAAATGGTTCCCAACAATGGCCTGTTCGGTATTTTAAACAAGAATCTCGGTATAAACAGGAGGAACTTTGATTAATGTGTAAAAATTTAATAGCACCCAAGCTCAAAGGAAGTTGTGCTTTGTTCTGATGGCGGTGAAATTCTTGGGAAACAGTGACGCGTCGAGTTTCACTTTAGTGACATGTTGTGGTAATGACATTTCCATTAAAGGATAACAAAATAGAGGTTGTTTACATAATGACGATGTTGCTGCTAGTGTCGGCATGTTGACGATAACAAAGTTTTTAATGTCGTGCCAATGTTTTAAATTTAACAAAATTAAGCGTATATTTTAGGGCCATTGTCATCACATAATAGGAATTTTATTTTATAAAAAATATGGATATTATTAGTGCTGCATAGATATTTATTCGATTTCTTAACTCTAAAGCTGACAAATATTGCTTGAAAGCTAAATTAATTACTTACCATGACAAAGTCGTATTATATGTTCGAAATTATCAAAACCTAGGATAACTTAATAAAAAAATACAATGCAAAGTCTTGCATATTCAGACGATCAAAGAAAAGGGGCCACTTCTTTGTACAGTCGAGTTCAATAATAAAAAAAAATTAACCTTTGACAGTTTATCAACCTTTTGCAATAAAAGTTAACATTCTGTCAAACGTGCCACAAATTAATTAATCAACTTGACAATACAATGTGGGTAATAATTTTGGGGTAGACTTAGGTGCAAAAGCACTAAACTTAAGAATCGCCTAAGTCTTTTTTTATCTACAACTCGACCAACAGCTACATGACGGCTAAGTTTATGACACCGTTTTAATTTGGTCGTGTTGTAGTTAGGAAAAGACTTAGGCGATCCTTAAGTTTAGTGCAATAGGGCGATAAAATCTCAAATAGTGACAGGTGCTGGCCTATCGACTACGCAATGTATGCTATGGCATACATTGCGTAGTCGATAGGCTCTGTTCTGTTGTATGCAACAGAACAGAGAAAAAAACATTTTCCACTGTTCTGTGTATTACTCCAAATCCTTGCTTTTAATCCAGTTTAAGATAATATACGTATTAACAAATTTCAATTTGCACCTTACAAAAATGTGATGTAATCATAGTAATTATCATTAAATAAATAAAAACCGGTCAAGAGCGAGTCGGACTCGCGCACCGAGGGTTCCGTACCATCATAATTGCACCTTTAAACCACCCTGCAGAGTAGAATAATAAAATTAGTATTGCAGTTTTAGGTCAGCGCCATCTCTTGACCGATAGTGGAACTAATGTTAACTTTTTAGAAATTTGATAATTTCTAAAAAAGTGTGCTATATTGAAACATCGTTTTATTTTTCCTGTAATCTTTATACAAACCGCTATCACATAGAATTATTTCAGATTTTTCTCTTTGCAAACTTCGGAGATAAGGGGGGGGGAACGGTCATTTTTTTTACATTTTTCATCATAAGTCCAAAACTATGCGGTCTAGAAAAAAAAAAAAAAATGTTTGAAAACGTGCAAACGGCGTTCTTTCATATGACACCCCACATGCCCTAGTAGCCTCACTTCAAATTTTTAAGACCCCTTTTCAGGCCCTGCTGTAAAAAAGGTATTTATTTTTTTAATTATTTCTTATTTGCAAAATAGTTGGGCAAATGTCATCTTAAACTATTCCAAATTTCAAGTTGATACCATTAGTAGTTCTCGAGATATCCAGCTGTGACAGACAGACAGACTGAGTCACACCATAAGGGTTCCTTTTTTACCATTTTGGTACGGAACCCTAAAAAGAATTTTGCTAAAGATATTTCCGAAAGAAACATGTCAACAAGTGGTTACCTATATTTATACGTAGATAGAATAAAAATAGTTAAAATAACCTTCTCTCTTTGTTACGACATTGTGAGCTACACACTAGAAAAACGTTCGTTTCGGTATTGAACGAAAATGTATTTTGTTTGTATGTTTGTTTGTAATGGGTTTGGATGTTTGTTCGTCAACCACGCAAAAACTACTGAACGGATTTGGTTGAAATTTGGTACACATATAGTAAGTAGCCTAGATTAGAACATAAAATACTTTTTATCCCGATATTCTTACGGGGACGGGAACCACGCGGGTGAAACCGCGGGCGGCCGCTAGTACTATATATAGCTTTTATTAAATGTATACCTAAGCACATGTAAGTGCGATTGATGTCTGTTAACATCCCTAACGATATTTAATTCTAAGCCATAAAATCAATCCACTAGCTAGCTCGTTCTATTGAGCTGCACCCATCGCGCCGTTAATCCATTGGCGACCACTAACTCGCCACGAGCATTCCCGCACTCGCATCGACTCGTCGCGCGCGTTTACAAAATTTACAGGCATTAACACACAGAGCTAATGGAATGTGGCTGCCAGATTATGCTGCCAATTAAACGCCACTTAAATACGTGAAATTGGTGGCTTAAAATGTCTGGATTATGAAAAATTGATAGTCCAATTATTCTGATGTATAATATTTTTAAGGCGATTCTGTGTAGCGACATTTTCAAATGAAGTTAGATAATGGTAGGATAGGGTAATACAAATAGACACACATTTAGATACAGAAATGAAACTCAACCAAAATAGTGACAAAACAAAAGATTACCTATTTGTAATATTTTTGACCACCCAGTGTACTTCGGCGAGGTTTAATTCAATGTCGCAACCCAGACACGTACAGCCTAAGCCACTGTTACAACAATGATAACATTGTTATGTTCCGGCAGTTACTGGATATGCATGCATGCACTGCAGTTCATCAGTGGTTGCGGTTTCCTTGCCACCACGTCTCTTAGGCTGGTTACAGTGCTCGACCGACCGTCGGTGCGTACGTCAGTCGCGCTTGTAATTTATATGAAAAATCAAAAATCGTACAGTGCTAGACGTACGCACGCGTATTTTGCTACGCACTGCGTACGAGGACCGTCGGTTGACCGACGCGCTATGGAAACATATGAACGCGTTCAGTGCTGCACCGACCGGTGGGACCGACCGTGCGGATGTGTGTATAGAGATTTTGTACGCTGACCGGACGGTCACTTTGTTGGTCAGGAGAGCACTGAATGATACAAACTGACGGTCGGTTAATGCGTATCGTCGAGACCGATCGTACGCACCGATAGTCGGTCGAGCACTGTAACCAGCCTATATCGGCAGTTGTCACAGATAAAGTTAATTATGAACGTTGTATTAATTCATCCAAGACGTTGTAATATAATATAAGTACCTACCCAATAATGTTTACGATGTTAATAGTAATTAATAAGTTGCGTTCTTATAACATTATTTAATTACACTTGTGCAGAGTTGTGAATGAATTCAATTATCGGGATAATTTTTCCTCTGACTGAACCATACTTGGGCACAGCTGCTTAACGCCCCTTTGCACTAAGCGAACACATTAGCCAAAATTAACTAACTTACAAACAAAAGTTATTGTTTAGAAAATGCTTATTTTATGAGAAAAGTTTCGTGCAATTATATTAATCTTGAGCCAAGACGCTTTGAATTTTGTGATACCTATTTATGGTATCCCGCCGAGACGACCAACGAATGAAAAAGACAACCTACCTTTTCTCGAAGCACTTCGTCGTTTTTTGAACCCCCATAACTTGGTTTTGGAACTCTGTAATAAACACATGTTAGCCCATCGAGTTTGGGCTTGTATAAATCGTCATGACGAAAACTCTGTTGAGAAGCAATGACCAGGGTCTGATGATGGAGCCGGAAGAAGGTTACAGGAACTATGTTATATAACCATGCAACCACATCGAGTTTAGGCTTGTTTGATTCGTCTTGATGGGTACTCTGTTGGGAAAAAAATTCCAGGGTCTGATGGAACCGGAAGAAGGCCACAGAAACACTCTAATAATATCAAAAACGCTATCGAGTTAGGGTTCGTTTGATTCATCTTGACAAGTACTATAATAGGAGATGGTGTAGTTTTAGCTTTAGCTCGTTGACTAAAAAGTAGAAAGTAAATAATAATTAGCTTTCTAATCTTTTTAATAAAAGCACATTTTAAAACGCACTAAAAAGTATGAAATAATTTCTCCCACAAATATTTATAACCCTGCTAGCGGCCGCCCGCGACTTCGTCCGCGTGGAAAGTATTTTTGCTATCCCTCGGGAACAATACTTTTTTCGGGATGAAAGGTACCCTATGTCCTTCTCTGTACCCTTGACAACGTGTATGCAAAATTTCATGATGATCGGTTCAGTAGTTAAGACGTGAAGGCGTAACAAACAAACAAACAAACAAACGGACTTTCGCATTTATAATATTAGTAAGGATACAGAAGTTACCTAAACACGTAGCAAATGACATTGATTTTTTTAGTTAGTTTTAAAAACGTGTTTTTTAATCCAAAAGTTGATTTTTCAGGTAAATTATTATTTTATCCATACGTTTGCAAAAAAAATATGCCAAACTATAAAATCCCTAAGAGAAAAAAAATATGGTTGCGAAACGCGTCGTAACATTTTCATATTTGGTTCGGGTAAATAAAAGGGTCAGGGATTGACAAAAAAGGAACAGCGAAAGATCGGGACCCTCCGTATTATCAATCGAAAGAGTGGAAAAGCATTCAATAAAAACAAAGTGCTATTGCCTGCCCGGTTATTGGTACCCGGCAAACTATCGTGTCAATGGATGTACGCTCTGAATATCACTTTGCCTTGGTTATTTACCAATTTGTTCTCAAACGTCAAGAAAATTATAAAATAGAAAACTCTTTTATTTTTTTAATCTTAATGAAAATGTAATTTTATGAACTTATTTTTGTTGAAAAATAATAAAAGACTTTTTAAAGTTAACCGTGCGTTTCCATGCACCAGCTAGTTAATTAACAATGTTATAAACAAACATGTTTTCGAAAGAGAGTCTGAGCTGACAGTGAAAGCACAAGTCTATCAAAATGTTTAATGGATAATACTTGCTTAGCAAGTCATAATGAAGTGGAAACGCACGGTTAAGGGGATACGTAAAAAAACACTTTTTGATGTAATGCCATAGGTCGCTAAAATATTCTACAGATCTGAAATTAAGATATGTATTTCTTTATTATCTTTCTCCAGACACGAGCCAGAAACACGATTCAGTTATTTTGGCTCGATACATTTTAATTTTGAAAATACTTCTGAAAAAATATTAAGTTTTAATTACTTAGAAACAATGTTAGGTATTCAACTCGAAATTTCTTTAAATGTGTATCATCAATATTCACAATCATGTAGAAGCATTTATCTTTAACCGCTTTCATTATTAACTACGAATTGATTTCGTGATTTTTAGGGTTCCGTACCTAAAAAGGATAAAACGGCACCCTTATAGGATCACTTTGGTGTCCGTCTGTCTGTCTTGTTGTCCGTCCGTCCGTCTGTCTGTTTGCCAAGACCCTTTATTACACCTAATCTGACAAATCTGTCTCGCTCTGGCGCGCGGCGTTTGCTTGTGTTTTCATTAACTATCTGTCAGACTATTGTTTCGAAATATTGCTAATTTTATAGAATAGTTCAAACGCACGGTGAATAAAGACTAAGGGTGGGATTAGCAAAATCTTCGTATTTTAGTGAGCAGAAAATATACTCGGTCAGCCATAACGGTTAGTTGGTCATAGATCATTGGTCATGGATCAGTACGAGGTCGACAAATCAACTCTAAACCAATATTTTAGTGTCCTATTAAGCTTTCTCATTATTATAATTTTTAAATTAGGGATGCAACGAATACTACTTTAACGAATACGAATCCGGATACGAATATCAAACCTACTATTCGATGAATACAAATACGAATAATTAAACAAGCGAATTAATAATACACACTATTTTTTTTTTCTAACATATTTAATAAATTGAAATTAACTGCTCACAAACTTTTGTTCAAAAAGTACAACATTTGTAACTTCTCATCTATTAGGTGATTTCTTTTTTCTGTTTGTGTACATTCTCAGCGGTCGAAAATTTTCTTTCTGATTCAACAGTAGAACGCTTTAATGAAATATACTTCGAGGCCAGTTTTTTCAGCTTCAGGAAATATATATCTTCACGCCAGAAAACCAATGGATCAGCAGGTGAGAAATTAGGTTTTTCTAGATACGTGTCTACTTCATTTCTAATCCCCCCCGTCAATAGATACAAACAGTGTAGTGCGTAGGTGCGTTCGGATACACGGTGCACAGCCAAATCATAATTTGCGTTCAGTTATAATTTATAAATAGTTTGTTTTTATATTCGTGATGATAAACGGCGAATATGAATATTCGTATTCGTATTCGTTGCATCACTATTTTAAATCATTGAAATCGCAACGCATTACAATAGATAAATGAGAAATTGCACCAAAAGGCACTGCATAAAAAATCTAAAAATGTTTATAAAAATAATGCCGATTTTTGACCGACATTTTAAAAAACGAAACACCTAAATCGATAATAACCAGCCAAGTTCATGTCAGGCCACGCGCAGTAACTACCTATAGGTTTCCGTAGGAACTTGTAAAAAAAGTTGACAAACTCACATTGGTAGTCGTATGCACTCATTTTGAATGAAAGAAACTACAAATTCAAGTTTGTAACTTTGGTAATGTTATTTTATTTTTTACTTTACCGGCCGCCCGCGACTTCGTCTGCATGGAAAGTTTTTTGCTAACCCTCAGGCACAATACCTTATTTTTGGGATGAAAGGTATCCTATGTCCTAATCTGTACCTCTGACTACGTGTTTATAAAATTTTATGATGATGATGAGTTAGTTAGGACGTGAAGGCGTAATAAACAAACAAACAAACGGGACTTTCGCTTTTATAATACTAGTAAGGATTTTGGAATATTCATTTGTTTATTACGAATGTCCGAATAAAATTAAATTGGTTGAATATTCTTTGCAGGAATAAGCTCCATTAGTAAAAAAATTCAGAATTTTCAGTTGCATGAAAATTTAAAATAAAATTAAAGTATTCTGGACTATAGAAATGAACGAAAGTAACAGCAGAATGGAGATTATACCTTTGCCACCACCTGCCACAACACAACCAAAAAAAAAAACCGGTCAAGAGCGAGTCGGACTCGCGCACCGAGGGTTCCGTACAATCATAAATATATTTTGATATGTTATTTTAGAACAGTCTTTAAAAAATTAGGATAAACGGCAGACAGGTGGAAGGACGAACAGGCGGACAGTTAATTTACAAATGCTGCTTATGGTGACTGAAAAACGTTTCAGCCACTCCACATTGCAAAATGTTTATATTACTAGTCCATCAGCCATTTTAATGTCCCCACTGCTGGGGCACAGGCCTTCCTTATGGGTGGATAAGGAGGACGGGCCATAACCCACCACGCGGGCCCAATGCGGATTGGTGGGTGTTAACGACTGCAAATGCAGCCGGGACCAACGGCTTAACGTGCCTTCCGAAGCACGGAGGAGCTCGAGATAATAAATTTTTGGTCACCCATCCCATGACCGAACCTTGCGAACGTTGCCTAACCTCCGCAATCGCTGGTCCAGGCGCTAAACCACTGCGCCACCGAGCTCCTCGTTATTATTACTATATTACTAAGTAGGAACTTATTCTTCGTTTATTCGTACGGCAAATAGTAGGTAATTATATTAGAACCAGCCACCAATTTATTATTGTAGTGTTAGGTAGCGCCATCTCTTGACCGATAGTGGAACTATTTTTGTCCCTTAGGTTAGCATGCTTAGGACAGCGCCATTTGTTGACTGGTAGTGAAAATAAAAAAAAAATTGTTTGTTTTTTGAATTTCTAAATAAGTGTGTTATATTGAGACATCGTTTTATTTTTCCTGTAATCTTTACATGAACTACTATCACATAGAATTATTTCAGATTTTTCTCTTTGCAAACATCGGAGATAAGGGGGGGGGAACGGTATTTTTTTACATTTTTCATCATAAGTCGAAAACTATGCGGCCTAACAAAAAAAGAAAAATTGTTTCAAAATGTGCAAACAGTGCTCTTTCATATGATACCCCACATGCTCTAGTCACCTCACTTAAAATTTGTAAGACCCCTTTTCAGTCCCTGTTGTAAAAAAAATATTAATTTTATTATTTCTTTCTTATTTGCAAAATAGTTGGGAGAATGTGATCTTAAACTATTCCAAATTTCAAGTTGATACCATTAGTAGTTCTCGAGATATCCAGCTGTGACAGACAGACAGACTGTGTCACACCATAAGGGTTCCTTTTTTACCATTTTGGTACGGAACCCTAACAAGTATTTAAAAAAGTTTTGAATCATTTTTTTATTACCATGTTGAAAATTGCAGCTTTACATCGCGTTTTGCATTTCAGGGTTTTTATTTGAAAGGTGTGACTGGCCTCTATAACTGCCTATACCACATGAGTAAAAAAACGTAAGCCTATGCCATATGAGTAAAAATGCAAGTTTTAAATTTTAACAAATCTGAAATACGTCGTTATTTTCCTTGTTTATGATCATGGCGAAGCCCGTATAGTAGGACCACCCAAGGTCGCAAACTTGGATTTTTCTGAAGGTCTATACCTGTGTAACACATGTATCCAAAAATAATGAATTGGATACCGACCTTTTAGCATTAACAAGGTAAAATGTACATAAAACTAGGTTATCCCGCGTATACTTATTTCAAACCGATTTATTTATGTTGGTACACGCGTAATTATCAGAATTATTATATATGTTTTTTCATGATGATATTAATCATAATCATAATTTTGCTGAATAGAACACAGAATGAATTCTTAGGGTGCTCCCACACAGCTGTTATATGACGTTATATAACTAGTGGCTCTGTGAGCTGTAGACCTCGCGTCAAAAAGTCAAAAAGTATCTCAAATTGTTTGCTGTTTAAAAAATAATCTAATGGGGTTGGCAACGCAAAGCTAATTGTAGATGTCGCTGCGTACGCTTGTTCCTAAGACAGTAGACGTTCAGAACAAAATGTATGGGAAAATAGGTATTTATTTTGTTGTATTTTATTACCGAAAATGACCCATTGACCCAAAATGGATATAAAAGACTATTCTACAATGCAAATGCCGAAATTGAAAACCAAATTAAGACATTTTCAATCTTACAGAATTTATCAATTTTTTCTATACCCAGATTTTTTGGAAATTTGTAAGTGCTAACATTTTAAAAGCCTATTTACACAGAATTTAATCATTTTAAAGCTAAAAATACGATATTTTAAAATAAAAGTCCTTTGTTTTCATAGCTCTCGTGGAACAAGCGTACGCAGCGCCATTTTGACAGTTGCCTTCCCCATTGATGTTGCCACGAGGTTTTAAAAGCACATAGTACTTGCTATTATTATTGTTTGGTATTTTTGCAACTAAATGGCGCATTTAATTTTGAACATTTTTCGAAATCACCCAATTCAGAAAAGTTATTTTTAATGATTTAGAAAAACTGTCATGACAAAAAAAACTACATGATTATCGAACTTGCCACAAAACTTCGCGGGGATCGGTTGAGAAATGCGAACTGTAGAGGAGAACATACAGCCGCACATACGAAAGAATTTTTGCCCAAGCTTAAGCAGAGACGCTTCGCTCGCGCTTTGCTCTCTTGTTCGGGTCAACAAATGTTCCAACATTATCTAACTTTTTTTTCTCATTTTGATGCAAAATGATACACATTGGTATCGAATGTTATAGTGTTACACTGTTACACATTGTTATGTAACAGCAGTGTGGGAGCACCTATAGAATCCGCAGGTTTCTATTTCAACGAAATGTTCAATTATCGAAAGCTGAAAAGTAGGTGTTAATAAAAATTGCTAGTTATAAAAAAAAGATAGTATCATCAACAATATTTTAATCAATGGCACGAATAATTTACTGGAAAATATTTTTTATTTTTATTTTATTTTATTTAATCATTTATTTCAGGCTACTAGGCATAAACTATATACCTTACAGACTAACATACATAATTATTAAATTATTAAAAATACATTCATTAATCTAATTTGACACTTTGTGTGTCGAATCGTTGGTACAAGGCAGCGTCCCTTTGAAGCGCACCACGCTCTGCGGCCAGTAGTCCTCCGTCCAGCCTCGCTGTCGGGATTTTTATCTCTATCACTTAGAACATTTCCTGTCACGATAGTGTATTTTCAAAACTCGCCTTCAACTGTATAACTGGCCGAGGGCACAAAGAAAACAGAGGGTAAAATGTGGGTAGTGGGTAAATCGTAGGCGCTTGAGATGGGTGTGAAAGCTCATCTACAAATGGCTTCAAAGGAATACAGCGCCATTCATTTTACTTTGGTAGGAAAACCAAACGAAGGTCTTTTTTAACAGGGCACATCAAAAAATAAATGATATGGTGGGAGATCGCTGTGTTTCGTAGGTAGTTGGAATTATCATAATTATTGTAGTTGGGAGTTTTTCCAATCATTGACCGAGCGAAGCCTCTCCGTTTCAGCTTGGGAAAAAATGCGTCCGCATGTCCGGATTTCCGGCTGTTCTCCTCTAAAGGTCACATCTCTCAATAAGATTCTCTTGAAATTTTATTAGCAGGTTCGATAACTATAATGGAATTTTTGCTCTACTCAGTTTTTCAAGAATTTTCAAAATGACGGAGATATCTTTTTAATACGGGTTTAATAGGGCTTTTAAAACTAAAGAAATAATATTTCAGCCATTTAGAAAAATGAAAGACATACTTTTCTAGGTATAAAGCTCACAGACCCACTTAGTTTATAACTACTCGCATATAAATAAAGAACTTATAAGATGCCAAAAGAAAGGATGTAAAATATATTTTTGATCGTCACATCCTCAATACTTTAAAAACGGTCTATAGTTGACAAAAAACTTTCATTTTCAATTTTACTTTTTTTTATACATAACGGGATAGTGCTTGGTCTTCATCTCACCTGATGTTAAATGACGATAAGGCCGAAGATGGAAGCGCACTACACCCGGAATACTGGCTATCCTACCTCTAACTGCCGGAACACAACAATTTTTAAATTGTTATTATGGCGTCAGACTTAGGTAAGATGGTGGTAGCTAGCCAGGCGGACTTGAAACAAGCCCTACCACCAACCAAACCGAGTTCAAATTGTACCCCCCCTGGGAAGCGAACCCGGAACCTCTGCGTCTTACACGGGTGGGCGAACCACTAGACCACAGAGGCGGTTATCTTGTGTCTTTTTTCTTTTTAGACAGCGTGATCAGGAAGGGTCCTTGTTTAGTTGTGTGTACAACAACAAACACACGCTGTCTCAAAAACTCGACTATTTTTTCACAAATCAAAACAAAGTACTCCTCTCATCGTTAATATTAATGATTATAGGAATGCTTACTAATTTAAAGCCACCATTATAATCTTTTACTTAAGTACGAGAACGTCATAATAAGATAAACTAATTGATGAGTACAGTAGCCTAAGAATCAAATTGATTGACTGTCCAGAAGTGAAGTAAGTCGTTATAAAGTTAATAACGATCTATGTACTTCACTTTAAGATTAAGATATCGAGTTACAACAACACGGCAAAATACACCTCATCTATATAGCTGTATCTAAGAAGCAGCTGAAACACAAAACGTAATACAAAGCGGCCTCTTTTGAACATCTATAATCTCACTGTTGACTAGGCAACTTACAAAATAATTAATAAGAGCCTCAAGCTATTTTGGAAGCCATTTGCGAAACATTAACGTTGTTTGTTTTCAATTTAACATTAATGTTACGGTACGTCAATCAGAGGCCCTACTTTTTATAATCCTTCGGCTGGCGCCAAGCGCTTTTTACAAATATCTGACTCGACGACGTCGTAATGTAGATAACAATATGTTCGTATTTATATGAAAACAACGGTGTCATAAAGTCCACGCGTACTAAGTCGCGGGCATCAGCTAGTATGTAATAACACTTAGTTCCAGTTTTGGCACCAGGTCAGAAAAGGTTGTAAAGAGCCCTCGACGCCAGCCGAAGGATTCAAAAATAGGCCCCCTGAATCTTTTCAAATCGAGCGAAAACTGTTGTATAGGCAAGTTACAATTTTGTTTGGATCTGCAATATTATTTATTCGGTGGTTCTACTATTTCAAGATAAAATAAAGAACTTAACTGATTAACCATTACATAATTTCTAATAGTTTTAGTATTATAATAAAAGATCCCTTAATATTAAAATGATGACAGAAATCTTTCTAAAATATTACGCAAATAATGACAAGAAATTAAAGTTAATTTGTCGTTTGTTGAGATAGAAGTATGTTTTAAGAGTTGTTGATATGTTATTGATCATGATTGATGAACATACAATAGCAAGGTATGCTATTAAATGTATTTTTTTTCGAACAGACATCCGTCTGCTGACTAAGACCGTTTGTGCACCGTCATCCACCGTCACCGAGAACGAGATAGTAGAAAAGTAGCGGGCCGCCTACGCCTGTCCACTGCAAACACATCACGTCTCATCTTGAACTCATAATAATAGTACATAATGAGGCAAGTTAGCTTAGGTTGCTTATTGCACACGAGGCTGTGGGTGGGTTGCAGCCCGAGCCGCAGGCGAGGGCGTAACTCAGCCAAGTGTGCAATAAGCAAGAGCTCACGAGTTTCATACGACGTTTTTCAGCACATTTGCGAGGAAAATCAAAGTAATTTAGCACTCAGCAGCAAATATGACAAAAACAAAACATGAGAATTATGGGAAAAGGCGCGCAGGTTTTTTTCACACGCCCAATGCAAGAATATTTTGCCATAAAAGGGTGAGTGAGCATACAGCCTATTTCAACATTATAATTTTAAGTGATAAAATGCAAATATTTTAATATTTTATAACAAAATATTGGTAATTATGAATTATTTGATAATAATAAATATTTGTTTCACTTAATTAAGGACTTACACATTTATTTATTCCAAAAATGTATATGAATTTTCAGCAGCATAAAACCTCTGTTGTTACTAAAAAAATATCCTGGTTAAATTGGAACTGCTCTGTTTACTCACATAGACCTTGCAGTAAGGTACTAATTTAACTTTGTAGGGATAATTCTATAACGTACTAGTGTTTTATATATTATTGCACGGTGTTTGTTATAGCTCGTTTTATGGCCCTAAAAGCGATGTATTAGGGCTCAAGAGCAAGTGTGTTGAAAAATAATTAATATCGTTCTCGGTGACGGCGGCGGCGGACAACCGGTAGCGTAGAGAGTCAACCAGGGGCCGTACCGGCTAATGCATCGATTATCGAAAAGTCTGCCGGATTTCAAATTAAAACAGATAAACCTAGCCCCAATTGGGCCAAAATGGCGGATCCCAATTCATGATATCACATGAACATCGACATTGTCCAAATTACGTCAACAGAAAGTACAAAACGAAATTCCTTACTTTGATGTTTTCTGTTTTAAGTTGAAACTCGACAGACTTTTCGATAATCGATTCGTTAGCCGGTACGGCCCCAGATCCGATTGCTTTTCATGCAAATGAAAGAAAACAATCCGCTTCGTTCGCAACTTCGTAAAGTCTCTCTGCTCTTGAACACCAGTGACTCCCATTCCGCTTAATTGATTCGATCGTTCGAGGTGATTGAAACGAGTTCAAAGTTTCATCGGAAGGGATAGAATCTTTGGATGAAAATGTAAAAAAACCTCTAAACTATTCTAGTGGCTCTGTGAGCTTGTAGACCTTGCGTTTGTGACATTTTTCGAAATGGCTGAAGAAAGTGTTTTTTATTTCGAAAAACTGAATCGACAAAAATTTATTTAGGTATATCTATCGAACCTGCTCACAAAATAGCACAAGAATCGGTTGAGAAATGCGAGCTATAGAGGAGAACAGCCGGACAGAGACATAGGTACGAAAGCATTTTTGCCCAAGCTGAAACGGAGACGCTTCGCGCTCGCTCGGCCATTTAGGAAAATCTTGTTTATATGCTATCGGGGTTGAAACTAATAAAACTTTTTTTATTTTTTATTCTTACCCAGAATTCTTGTGAACAACTTTCTTAAACTCACAAAATTGTATTGAAGTCATAAAAGTTCGGCTACCATGTTGTATAATACTATGTTGTCTTGTTTGTGGATTTTCAAAAACCGATAAAGTGAGAGACGTTCAACATTGTACAAGCAATATTCCACTTTAAATGCAGCCTAACAAAGTCCAAAATCTGATAAAGTATGTTGTTTATGTAGAGATTCAAGACAATTTACCCACTGTTTACCATTGCAGAACAGATTCTTTGATATTTTTATTATTTATGAGGATTACAATCGCGACAATTCTCGATCTGTGAAAATATGAGGAACTTCGGATGAGTAGAATTCTAAGAACGTCTACGTTTACTCTACTACTACTGACTAATTAATTTAATGCAGTGGAATTAAAGCTACAAAGGAGATATTATGAACTTTCAACTGACGGCTTTTCTTTTTAGGGTTCCGTACCAAAATGGTAAAAAAGGAACCCTTATGGTGTGACTCAGTCTGTCTGTCTGTCTGTCTGTCACAGCTGGATATTTCGAGAACTACTGATGGTATCATCTGAAAATTTGGAATAGTTTAAGATGACATTCTCCCAACTATTTTGCAAATAAGAAAGAAATTAAAATAATAATATTTTTTTTACAACAGGGACTGAAAAGGGGTCTTAAAATTGAATTTAAAATTGAAGTGAGGTGACTAGGGCATGTGGGGTATCATATAAAAGAGCGCTGTTTGCACATTTTTTAGGCCGCATTGTTTTCGACTTATGAAGAAAAATGTAAAAAAAAAATACCGTCCCCCACCCCCCCCCTATCTCCGAAGTTTGCAAAGCGAAAAATCTGAAATAATTCTATGTGATAGTAGTTTATATAAAGATTACAGGAAAAATAAAACGATGTCTCAATGTAACACACTTTTTTAGAAATTCAAAAAACAAACAAAAATTCTTTAGTTTCACTACCAGTCAACAGATGGCGTTGTCGTAAGAATGCTAACCTAAGAAGAAGAAAAATAGTTCCACTATCGGTCGAGAGATGGCGCAACCTAATACTACAATAATAAATTGGTGGCTGCTTCTAATACTACATAATTCTATTTCCCTACTACATATTTGCCGTACGAATAAACGAAGAATAAGTTCCTACTTAGTAATATAAACAGTTTGCAATGTGGAGTGGCTGAAACGTTTTTCAGTCACCATAAGCAGCTGTGGTTAAGATTTGTAAATTAACTGTCCGCCTGTTCGCCCTTCCACCTGTCTGCCGTTTATCCTACTTTTTTAAAGACTGTACTAAAGTAACATATCAAAATATATTTATGATTGGACGGAACCCTCGTTTTTTTTTACATGTGTATTATGTTTCCGTCAGTGAAACTGTGCTAACTAGTGCCACCACAGATCACAGAAACTGAGAGTGCCACTAAATGTACAGAAGAACCGGAACAATGCTGTTTTCAGTGCAAGCACCCAGGGTATTACGAACAGACGATCTCGGGTCGAACTGGCTTATGGCAGCACAATAGCAGCTCCTAGCGCAACAAAACAAAATTAAATGACGGAAGTATTTTAATTTTACACGGACCTTTTCTTTTTTGCGTTAGTTACTCGTATGATATGGCATAGAACGTCATATCATCATCCCAAAATAAATTAAAATCAAGCATAACGGTGCAACACTAAACGCATTTTTAGTCATGTAGTCAGGTTGGTATACTCCACTCCAGCTGGAAATTATTCAAAGACTTTTTATAAGTTCAGATATTATCAAAAATACAAGGGCTTGACCAGAATTTTGTTCCACACAGTTTTCTATGTATATTAATTATTAACAGCCCTAAATGCTATTTGAACTACAAGAAATCAAAACTCCTTAAATTATTTCCAGGCAAAATTACTTGACCATGACTATTTTGATTCGATATCATATTTTACCATTATAACCGAAGTACCGATACAGCTATTCCCGATTCCCAATTTAAATGGAAAATGTTGCTTGAATTACGTAACGGTCCTAAGATAAAAAGATGGATGACGGCGTCAGGCGTACAAATGAATAATTTTATCCCCATTTATTATCTTGAGCTGAGATTTTATAAAAATAATTCCGTGAAGGATGTAATTTCAAGGGGAAGAATAATTTATTCTTTGCTTAACGAAGCTGTAGACGTGCTGTAGGGGAGGAAAGACGATTTAAATATATAGTCCTGAATATATAAATCTTTGATAGAAACGTACAATAACTAATAAACTAATTTTGCTGTAATACGACCAGCGTTTAATATGCGATGAAGTTTTTTCAGCGTAGGTTTGCTTACTAGATTTAAGTATAATGTCTTCACACATTAAAAATTATGATGAATATGATAAAGATGCTGCTAATTTGCAGAAGGGAAATGCTACGAAAATGATTAACTGACCGTGTTGATAGAACGCCTTTTTTTAGGGTTCCGTACCCAAAGGGTAAAAACAGGACCCTATTACTAAGACTCCGCTGTCCGTCGTCTGTCTGTCTGTCTGTCTGTCACCAGGCTGTATCTCATGATCATGAACCGTGATAGCTAGACAGTTGAAATTTTCACAGATGATGTATTTCTGTTGCCGCTATAACAACAAATACTAAAAACAGAATAAAATTAATATTTAAGGGGGACTCCCATGCAACAAACGAATTTTTTTTGCCGTTTTTTGGTACGGAACCCTTCATGCGCGAGTCCGACTCGCACTTGGCCGGTTTTTTTCACTTGTTCATTTTTACAATACTCGTAGTAATTTAGTCCAGCAGAAATACTTTCTTGCAATTCACAACAACCGATTGATGCTAAATGATTTTATATCATGTACGATGACTTGTACACTAGATGAGACGAGGTTTTAAAGGGGTATTCAATTCATACATATAACAATCATGGTCCTGCAGTATTTATATCATGCTGCTTTGAAAAACTGCTCAAGCAGTCCACACTTTTATTTCCTAATGTTAGTTTGATTTTTAATTAATATGGTGAGGGCCAGTAAACATTATCCATACTAATATTATAAATGCGAAAGTCTGTTTGTTTGTTTGTTTGTTAAACCTTCACGTCTTAACTACTGAAGCGATCACCATAAAATTTTGCATACACGTTGTCGGGGGTACAGAGAAGGACATAGGACCTTTCATCCCGAAAAAAAACAGTTCCCGAGGGATAGCAAAAAAACCAATCCACGCAGACGAAGTCGCGGGCGGCTAGTTCAATATAATTTCATTGTTACAAAGATCATGTCATTTATTGAGACCATAATTATATAGTTTGTCGGTGCTTCTTTACTTTACATAATATGCTAATATCCAAAGCTGTTTTTAGCTGACGCCCATTTGTTGAATTTGAGTACCTATGCAGACCTTAAATTGAATTAAGTAGAAGCGGCACTGAACCAATAAATAGTGTCTCTCGAGTTCATGCATTATGCAATGAGCGATCTACCAAGCGAACTGTCTGAGACCTACTAACTAGTTGCCACACTAGCTATATCATCAATCGTTTCATTTTCTACAAAGTCGGCGCACCCTTATCTTAATAGGCTTGTTCCCACTAAGAATAAATCGGCTAGCATAAGGTTTCTAATGATTAATCATGTTAAATTGTAACCAAAAAAACACTGTTTTCATTAAAATAAATAAAGATTACCAATATTTATGGAAAATAAAATTGGCAAAATTGGCCATTTAATCACGTGACATTGAACACCAATCAGAGACGCGTGACGTCACGCCTCGCGAAATATTTGTTGTTGCTGTCATTTTCGATAACGACGACGACGACGTTTTCGAATAAAAACAATTGAAGGTTATAAACAAACACGAATGTTTCGCGAGGCGTGACGTCATTCAAGACGCCATGACAGTTTTGGCCTTTTTCGATGTCATTTTGAGTTCATTTCTTAAAACACAAAATTCATAGGTAAAATTACTTATTTCTCTTAAAATAATATATTTTTGGGGTAAAATAGATACCAAACTTTATTTTTAAACTATTTTCCAAATTTTGTCAACTAGCCTATTAAATTGACTGCTCGCTAAGTACATAATGTATCAAAAATTCAAACGTTGAGATTAAGGCTAAGGTTCTATAGTATACATATTTACAAACAGCGCATGGCGTCGCTGACCTTGTCTCTAACATAATTATCATCTCATGGAGGCAGGGTCGGCATACCTTTTGTCGATACCGGTGCTTTGGTACAATAGGCCGCATTGTTTCCTGCGACACCCCGACCTCAGACCCCAAATGTACAGCGGGCTTGGGATGACCTGGGAGCGAGAGAGACACTAGACTGACTTATGAGTGGGGCTGCGGAGGCAGAGTTGGCAAAACTCAGAGCGGTGTCAACGCCGAAGTCTGGAGCGTGGTTGCACGCTTTACCATCGCCCCACATAGGAACACTCCTGGATGGTGACTCTATTCGTGTGGCGGTGGCTCTTCGTCTGGGTTGCGATGTTTGTCAATCTCATTTATGCATCTGTGGATCTATGGTGGAAGCAAGCGGCCATCACGCTCTGAGTTGTTGTCGATGCTCGGGCAGATTCCCTCGACACCAAGCCTTAAATGACATAGTCCTCAGGGCACTCATTTCTGCCAACATATACCGTGCATGCTGGAGCCGCCGGGTCTTAGCGGCTCGGACGATAAAAGACCGGATGAGCTAACCTTGGTGCCGTGGCAGAAAGGGAAATTCCTGTTGTGGGATGCCACATGTGTCAGCACCTTCGCCGCCTCACACCTGAGCCGCACGGTGCAGTCAGCCGACGCTACTGCTGAAACTGCAGATGTTAATAAGCGGAGTAAATAAATATGCCTCTATGGCTTCTAATTATTCCCACTCGCGTTTGAGGCAACGGGATGCTGGGGGTAACCTTCATCAAGGAATTGGGTCGTCGTTGGTTCCTACTTGGCGCAAAGGTTGTCAATCGACATTAAGCGCGGCAATGCCGTCAGTATTATGGGGACCTTTGCGCCTGGTATGACCCATCTTTGAATAGGTTAAGGAATAATGTAAATTATATTAAAAAGTTTTTGCTCTTTTGCCAGCCTTTTTTAATATCCCCACTGCCGGGGTACAGAATACATAATAGTACTAATGCTGGGGCACAGAATTTCCCAAGATGTATGCGGGCCCAATACCAACTAATACGCATTGGGACTTAATTACCTAACGCGTCTTACACGGAGGTTTAAGGTAAAAAAATGTTGGTCATCTGCAATAGCTAGTAAAAATGTTGGTCATCTGCAATAGCTAGTAAAAATATTGGTCATCTGCAATAGCTAGTAAAAATGTTGGTCATCTGCAATAGCTAGTAAAAATGTTGGTCATCTGCAATAGCTAGTAAAAATATTGGTCATCTGCAATAGCTAGTAAAAATGTTGGTCATCTGCAATAGCTAGTAAAAATGTTGGTCATCTGCAATAGCTAGTAAAATCACTACAACTATCTCCAACTCTACCGTCCTTTTGTGAGAAAAACTACTGCTTTTCTCCAAAAATAGCTCCTTCTCCTAGAATGTTCCTCTTACTAAAGAAACATTCTAGAAGTATTTAACTAAACATAGATTTTCACTAAGTTGGCATACTCGTACACACGTAGCTTCTACGTTGCTTGAATCCTTGCAACAGGTGGAAATAAATGTGTAACAACGCACAAAAATTTTATGTCGGAAATCGACGAAGTAGCCCCCGATCCACTCACTTTAAATGTAATAACAAAATGTATTTTCAATAATAATTATTATAATACTGTTGATAATCAACTTATAATCTTTTCACACTGAATTAGGTGCAAACCTTGATGAATTAACCGTCGCAATGTTGTTTATATCTTAGGCTTATTCACACTACGAAGAGCCTCGCTTATTGCTAACAGTCAAGCTACTCGCTTAGTATTGCATACTATAGCAGTTGGCCACACTGCAAGCGTCACGTCTGGGTATCTTCTTAACACAATCATAGCTCTTAGGTACTTAACTCTAAGCTTGCCACCTATAGTGTGCTCTTAGCTTTATGGGTTTTTTTTGCACAACGGAATAGTGATTGGCCTTCACCTCACCTGATGTTAAATAACGATAAGGCCGAAGGTGGAAGCACACTACACCGGAATCCTCATCACTGAGGTGAGGCTATCTTAACTCTAACTGCCGGAACACAAAAATTTCTATATTGTTGTTATGGCGTCAGACTTAGGTTAGATGGTAGTAGCTAGCCAGGTGGACTTGAAATAAGGTAGGTAAAATGCTCTTTAAGGCCAACTGAATTTTGAGTACAGAAACTACTTTTTAGGGTTCCGTACCAAAATGGTAAAAAAGGAACCCTTATGGTGTGACTCAGTCTGTTTGTCTGTCTGTCTGTCACAGCTGGATATCTCGAGAACTACTAATGGTATCAACTTGAAATTTGGAATAGTTTAAGATGACATTTGTCCAACTATTATGCAAATAAGAAAGAAATAAAACAAAAAAAATTTTACAACAGGGACTGAAAAGGGGTCTTAGAAATTTAAAGTGAGGTGACTAGGGCATGTGGGGTATCATATGAAAGAGCGCTGTTTGCACATTTTAAAACATTTTTTTTCTTAGGCCTCATAGTTTTCGACTGATGATGAAAAATGTAAAAAAAAATACCGTTCCCCCCCTTATCTCCGAAGTTTGCAAAGCGAAAAATCTGAAATAATACTATGTGATAGTAGTTTATGTAAAGATTACAGGAAAAATAAAACGATATCTCAATATAACACACTTTTTTAGAAATTCAAAAAACAAACAAAAATTCTTTAGTTTCACTACCAGTCAACAGATGGCGCTGTCTTAAGCATGCTAACCTAAAAAAAAATAGTTCCACTAACGGTCAAGAGAACGCGCAACCTAATACTACAATAATCAATTGGTTTCTAATATAATTACCTACTATTTGCCGTACGAATAAACGAAGAATAAGTTCCTACTCAGTAATATAAACAGTTTGCAATGTGGAGTGGCTGAAACGTTTTTCAGTCACCATAAGCAGCTGTGGTTAAGATTTGTAAATTAACTGTCCGCCTGTTCGCCCTTCCACCTGTCTGCCGTTTATCCTACATTTTTAAAGACTGTACTAAAGTAACATATCCAAATATATTTACGATTGTACGGAACCCTCGGTGCGCGAGTCCGACTCGCTCTTGACCGGTTTTTTTTTCTAATGTTATAAAAGATTGTGCCTGCGTGTGAAGCCGGTGTTGTGACTTACTGTAGTTTCTGTACTCAAATTTCAGTTGGCCTTAAAGAGCATTTTGATCACAGTAAGGATAAGGATCGTTTGGCAATAAAAAAAAATCGACTTGATTTATCGTTTTTCCGTACAAAATGTATGGAAAAAGTTTTTGGCGATTTCCGTCATTTCTAGTACTCATAGCTTAAATAGTCCAATAGAGCTTTTTTATCACCACATGACATAGGATCGATTGGTATAAAAATATATATGGTATTTTAGCATTTTTTTGCTAACCCTTTTTTCCAAAATCTGTGAATGCAGTTTAGTTCTGAATATTTTAAAAAGTTATGGAAGGTCTCCCAGGAATGTTTTCCTGTAACTAAAACGGTTAGGTACCTGCCCTTAATGTACCGTCTCAAAATCCACCCTGTATGTTACCTTTGGCATTGGTTAAATGATCAAGCCGGTCGAGTAAATGCTGCACGTTTGTTCAGGCTACCGGAGTGCGTTTTAGTGGTTATTTTGTTTCATGTAGATGAAATATGTCGGACGTGACGGTTATATTCATATTGGAGCTGTTAACTGACAGTCGTTCTTCTAACGTAAGAAAGTCCACCAGTAAAGATCTTGATGAAGACATTGTCATCACTATTTTTTCGCTTCGCATCTGACATGATTTTATTGCATGTAACCTTTGGCAATGGTCAATGAATAGCCCGGGTTGAACAAATGCGGCACGTTTGTTCGGGCTACCGGAGTGCGGTTTAGTGGTCGTTTGTGATATGTAGACGAAATATGTCAGACAGGATGGTTATGTTCACGTCGGAACCGTTGTACCGCCACTATCGCAAATGGCAGTCGTTCGTTCTCACCAAACCGTATCGGTTGGGCTTACTAACCCCGGCCTTCGGGCTAGGTCTTGTTTGCTTATAACTTGTAAAAGTGTCTGTGTTTATTTAGAACACTAGTGTCTCTGTGAGCTGTAGACCTTGCTTAAACATATCGCCACCATTTTGATGAATTTATGTTCTGTGACGGACATACAAAGCCGGCCATACAGACGGAATCCCGATTCGGAATTCCGCGAGCTTCAAGAGAATCGGGTGAGACGATGCGACCTGTAGAGGAAAACAGACGGTCAAACATACGAAAGCATTTTTGCCCAGGCTGAAGGCAGAGATGCTTCGTTCACGCTTCGCGCTCGCTCGCTCAATGGGTGTACTGTGAAGTTCAGCATACCACCGCACTGCGAGCTATTAACCATCTCATTATTATTGCTGGCTGGTTGCAGTTCGAATAGGGGACAGCGAACCGTGAGTTCCTATGCAAAATAATACCTTTGCGTGCGTTGGCATGGACGGTCGCCTTTTTAGCTTTTGAAAGTCATTGTAAAATATAAAATCATAAAAATTCAATAAACAACTGCAAATTGAATAAAATTTACCTATTGTTTTTCGCCTCACACTTTATAGTACCTACCATTAATATGTAGAATTTCCCGGAAATGCTATACTAAATTTCGCCTAGTCAATCTAAAGAAGAAAAGACCGCATTTAAAAGTTACAAGGTATTCTCAAAGCGAAGTTCAATAATAGACGCAGAATCTTTACTTTTTATATTCTAAGCATTATCTGCTGTAATTTACAACTTCAGTTACATAGACAGGTCTTGAGTTACGGTGTGTCTCTCGACCCTGCAACAATAAATCTTAACATTCCACCTTTTTCTAGGAGCATTCGATTCTTTTTGGAAGAGAGGAAATGAATTGCTTTTGTAGACAATGACAGAATAGCGTCATACCTGTATTAGACAATACTAATCTGCCGTCCTTTAACTAAAACCCCGTTAACCCTCAGATGGTCGATTTTGAGTTTTGAATGCAACTTAATACAGTTTAAATTTCTCTATCTTTCTGTTTAGGATCGGTAGCTCTATCATTTATAGTTTTGGAGATATTAAAACGTTGTATCCCGTTAAATGGCAAAATATTCTTCAAATCCTTAACTAAAAAATGACTATCCTACAAGGTACTTTAACGTTTTTTAAACTAAGAAGTGTCTTAGTTTAAAAAACGTTAAAGTACCTTTATTACTAAATTAACCAAATATTTAGATAACATTTACTTAGCTTAAACTACGTGATTTGATTATACTTGATTACAAACACGCTAAGTGAGTATAACGTGTTTATAGTCAAGGACCAATTTTCATTAACAAACAAAAAAGCAATGCTATAAACTATTTACACTGAAAAACCAGCCTTAATTCTAGTCAAACTCCCTTAACGATAGTATAGTCAAGTATTCCATACTACAGGTGTTGCTTCAAAATACTTTGCAAGAAAATCTTATCCACGTTTCTTAACTAGAAACACGTTATTCGTTCTACCAAAACGATGACCATTGGTAAAATACTCTGAGAGAAGCATCGCTTCGCAATGTCCAGTACAACTGAGAAAGATGTTTGTAGTCATACTTTTATTATGTCAGCCATCGGAACCATTAAAATTATGAGACGATGTGATGTGAAGATAGGTATTAGACGCAGTATCAGACAGCAAAAGAGCCTAAGTGATTTTGGATTACCTTCTCCAGTTCGTACAGAAAACAATGCTGCAAATACAATGGCACATAACTACAATACAAATGATTTGACCGTTTTAGTCAATGAAAACCTGCCAAAATGAGTCCCAGATCAAGCACATGCCTTTGAGACTATAGTCGATAGCGTGAATAAATAACAAAGGAATTTTATTTGGATGCGCCAGGTGGTACTGGGAAGACGTTTCTTGCAAAGGAAAATGACCACTAATGATACCACCTCTTTTTAAGCCCCGTGTCTCAACAAAACAAATACCAATAACATTATATTCTTTTTTCAGTTCTATATAAGTACATCATGTGTCAAAAAACCCTGTCAGACCCTAAAAAAGGTGATATTGTTGCTGAAACTGAACAACATTCTCCATAGGCCGAAAAACGAATATAAATTTTCATACTCCTATACAAAATGTATTGGTCAGCTGACTATTATTGACTAACTATGGATGGATGGCGACGAAAAAAAATTTCGTTTTGCGACTTTTGTTCCTTGGAGAATGTTGTTCAATTTTAGCAACACTATCACTTGTTTCAGGATCTGACAGGGTTTTTTGATACAAGATGTATTTGAAACTATTTTTCGTTTTCTAAAAATAAGACCGTTTTATTGAGTAATTAATTGGTTTAATTTATCTCAGTCAATGTCCATATTGTCAACAGAACTTTTCTTTTATTTAATGTGTTTTTCGGCACTGTTTTATAATTTCTATTCTACACTCATTGATCATATGGTATGAATGCACCATGAGCCATAGAGCACACACAGAATCTTAGAAACTCTTCTGCTCTCATCGGTGAAATTACCTTTGCATATGCTGGAGATTTCCGACAGACTTTACCCGTCATTAACAGAGGTAAGCGAGTTCATCAAAGCATTTTTGAAATCGTTACCCTTGTGGATTTAGATTAAAAATTAAAAATTACGGATGAATATGAGAGCTCATCTTCATGGAGTTCCAGATAGTAATTGCCCACAACAACTTCTAAAACTTGAGGAAGGAATTTTTCTTACTCTAGTAGAAATTATGAAATCTTTCTGGATGAGCCTCTAGGACAAATAGTACCTACATGATTTAGAAATTTTAATAGAAAAGGACTTCCACTGGTTGTGTTCTTGTGCATTAGTGTCACCTAGGAATGATACTGTTAACGAAATAAATAATCAAAAAGATTGATTATTCAGAAAGTCCTCGGCCAAATAAAAAACTTTTTAACAAAAAAGAAAAACCTCCTTCAAAAAAACCTGAAACAAAAACAGCTTCAAAATTAAATACCTGTAAAAAAGCGAGAAATAATATTCAAATCATTAGTTACGCATAAAATTATTCATAAAACACGTCTAATGAAGTCTGGAAATGGAAATGGAAATGGTGGGGCTGGAAGACAACTTTTTTTATATTTCTAAAAGCCCCACCCGACTTCATCAGACGTGTTTTATGAATAATGTTATGCGTAACTAATGATTTGAATATTATTTCTCGCTTTTTTACAGGTATTTAATTTTGAAGCTGTTTTTGTTTCAGGTTTTTTTGAAGGAGGTTTTTCTTTTTTGTTAAAAAGTTTTTTATTTTCAACTTTTTAGTGGTAGGTATGTAAGCATGTAAATATTTTTTTACTGTATAAAATATTTTCAATGGTAAAATGCCCACAATTTAATTTCCAAATTTACGCTGTTTGTTTTTGAGGAGTTCCGTTGTGTCTTTGTAGTCCAAGTCTAGTCCGTCGTCCGTAGCAACGTTGCATCGCAGACCATGGTTTGGTTTGTTTTGGATTGTCATAAAACTACCAAAATCAAAATCACTTTACTTGTACTATTTGAATATGAGGAGTTCTCTTTAAAGGTCCAATATCGATGAAATTAAAATGTGACCACTCTTGAAGTATACCCTTTCAAACAAAAAGAGAATCATCTAAATCTGTACATAAACAAAGATGTTATGTTCGAAAATCCGTGAAAACACGTGTGTATGATTCTAATTAATCGTAATTTTTCAGGATTATGAAAAAAATACCAGCCAGATCTCTGTAATTTTTTTATGGGACCACACACGAATTTTGTTCTTTGAGATAAAAAAAGAATTGTATAAATCGAATAACAACTAACGAAGTTATGGTAAAACATACATAAAAAAAAATACCGTCGACTTGAGAACCTCCTCCTTGTTTTGAAGTCGGTTAAAAATACAAATCGATCGACACCGTCACTAATATCGAAGACGCAGTCCATTATCCGGAAGAATTTTTAAATTCACTGAATCCTACTGGACTGCCACCACACAAATTGACGTTAAAAATCGGAATTCCAATCATGCTTTTGAGAAATTTAAGCCCCCCGAGCATGTGCAATGGGACGAGGCTGCTTATTAAGGAATTAAAGGACAATTTAATTGTAGCGACCATTATCAGTGGCCCAGCAACTGGTCAACTAGCTCATAACCAAGGATACCGATAGTCCCAACTGATCTGCCAATCCCATTTACACAACTTAAAAGAGTATTCAGAGTATTTTTTTTATGAAGAGGTGGGTATTTTTTTCGATGTCGCTTCCAAAAAACAGTTTCATTTCAAAGATCTTATCCCAATAAGCAAACTATTACTGAACAGTGTAAGTCTATCATGGGCAATTTTTGAGATATTTAGGTTTAAAAAATAACATATTTGGGTAATTTTAATTTTATTGCGATGTCGCTTCCAAAAACCTGTTTTATCTTAAATTTTCAATATAATTTGTTGTTATTCTTATATTGCTTTTCATTTAATTTCCTACTTTTTTTTGTATGAAATGCTTGGCTATAAGGACGCTAATCAAAATCGAAGGAAGAGTTGCCTTTTTTTAGCTTAGTAAACAAGTGTATTTCTTAACAAATGTTTTTGTTTTATTGGTAACACTTAGCTTAAAAGAGTTTAAGAAGCTTTAGCCTCTTTTAACTAAGATAAATCATATGTGAATACGAACAAAATTCTTTGCTATAATACAGTTAAATGACTTAGCGAGTTTATAGTTAAGCATTCCAGAGTAAATTTATAAAACATTACTGACATCACAAATTTAATGAAAATACTTAATTAAAATGCCGCTAAGTGTAGGTTAGAGACCTTTTAGTACAGTATTCTTAGTCAAAAAATTAACATATTTTCTTCGCTAAACAATAAAAGACGTTTTTTTAATAATTTACAGTAGATACCCGTGCAGTATAAATCATAAATGATGTATGGAAATACATGTTACCATTTTGCCTAACAATCACTTTATCTATCTATAATGGTTTCCTAGAAACAAAGGTTCCCGCGTTTTATGCGTTTTTTTCCGAAGTTACTTTTTGGGTTTAACGTGGTTTTAGTTAAAGGACGGCAGTAATATTTCCACTTAATGTGAAAATTCAGGAGTTGATGTATAAGGAAGGAAGTGAAAACACTATTAGATAGAATAGACCTTTGCTCTTCAACAAGCAAAGGTATTCTGGAGATTTGAGATGTTATTAATTGTTACCTTCTACAACTTCCTATTTTTTTGCAAAACTTTTATGATGTATTGGATTTAAAAAAGAATTTATCTATTAGTAAAATGGGGATATATGCAATAAAATTAATAAATGAGTAGGTACTTATTAAAAACTTTATTGTATCTTATTACTTACTTTAATACTTATTAACGCTAATTTAATTTAACAAGTCAAAAACAAAAAAAATACTTCTATACATAATAGAAAGCAACATTGAAATTAAACTCTTACAAAATTCAATTGTTAAATAAGAAATCATCTCGGTAATAAAAAAATCATCATGTAGGGTACTACATGAAGATTTTTTTATCAAAGGTTTGGTAATACCATCAACTTTTTTTTGCTATTGGATTAGAAAACCGTGTGCTTAATATTATTATTAATAAACTCACCAAGTCACCAATCTGGTTCGTACAAAAAGTAAAGTACTCTTTGTTTTGTCAAAAAATACTGTTCAATTAAAGCTACAGTTTTCATGTATTTTTCAAATCGTATGTGCAACCGCATTCAAAGATTGATGGATTTGATAGCAGCAGTAAAATAGAGATTGCACCACATCATTTCCTCTGAAGAAGAGTTAACGGCGATCTTCCATTTATATTATACCAGGACTGCAAACCTTTTGAAAGCCTGGCAAAATGCCCCCGCATTCCACCCTGTCCCGGGAAAGAAAAATGTTTATTGTAGCAAGTTTAAAATTCCAACGTCTTAAAACAAATAAAAACTATGAAAATGTGTGGAACACTTTGACTGCCATTATTTTAACTTGAGTAACGGAGAAGCAACTCAAATTCAAATAAAATATTCCTAATTCATTAAAGCTCGTTAATGTTTCTACCCCTCCACCCATTCTAGACGTCCTTTGGCAGGCATGGGGAATGGCTACCAGAAACTTTCAGCTTAATAAGAAGGGAATAAAGGAATGATAGATTATTTAAGACTATAATTATTAATACATAAACCTCTTTCGATCCCGCTCTGACTAACCAAGATTAAGAAAAGCTACTCAAAATATTATACGAGTATAATACTAATAATTAGAAGATGGTAACTGATTTAGAAGTAAGGACTAAATAAGATATTCTTTGGTGCGAGACACCTTGTGAAAAACCCGAAATAAGCTCAGCAAATGCTATTTCATTTCTCATACTTGGAAAGTGAATTTATACCGAGCATCGGGTGGAAAACACTGATTTCCACGCTAGGGTGGAAAATAATTTAAACTAGTGGCTCCGTGAGCCTCGCGTTAAAAAGTAACTCAATATGTTTAATGTTGAAAAAATAATGGATGTCGCCCTCTCGCCATGAGGTTTTCAAAGCATATAGCAGGCTCACAGGTGGTAGGGTACGTGCTGTTTGGTACATTAAGTATTTGGTATAGGTATTTGCAGCTAAATGAGCTTCTAATTTTGAAAAAAAAAAAAATGTACGTATTTCGAAAATCTGGCCCAACCATAGACTTATTAAATTTTGGGCCTGACTAAAAAAATCTTGGACGAAAAAAAAATCTATATAATTTTCGACCCTAATCACAAAATTTCACAAGAATCGGTTGAGAAATGCGACCTGTAGAGGAGAACATTCCGCGCTGGAAAGCCGGGTTGAAATATGTTTTTTACATATCTCCGCCATTTTGAATAATTTCAAATAAACTGGCTTAACGAAATAAAACTATATATTTTTCAAACCTGCTCACAAAATTTCACGTTAATCAGTTGAGAAATGTGACCTGTAGAGTAGAACAAACAGCGCCGGAAAGCCGGACTGAAATATGTTTTTTACATTTCTCCGTCATTTTGCAAAAAATTTTAAAAACTAGATCGACAAAAAATCTATATAATTTTCGAAACTGCTCACAAAATTTCACGAGAATCGGTTGAGAAATGCGACCTATAGAGGAGAACAAACAAGCAACCGCCGGACAGAAATACAAAAAAATTTTGCCCAAGCTGAAGCAGAGACGCTTCGCGCTCGCTCTCTGAGAAATAGTAGTGAATTTGGTAACGTAATCGGTCATAGACTTACCTCATAGGCAACAAAAAAGTTTACAAAATTTTATAAAATATAGTCTAGAGACGAAAATTCCGCCCTTGTATACGATTACTTGTGTGTAAATTGTGTACATAAACAACCAGTGCGACGCCCTCAGAGGTTTTTTAAATATGTTAATAGAAAATGATTTCAATAAAACTTTTCGTGGAATTTTTAGCGTCCATGGTCTAGTGTTTTTAGAAGGTATCATATACGTAACATACAATATGTTTGGTTAGCGATGTCGGAGCTTTTAAAGGCAGATAATATGATCAATTTTATCGACAAAACGCCCCACATATTGGGGTCTATCCCCTCTCCTGTTGGAATGACAGGCATTTTAAATTTAACTTTTTATTTTAGATGCCCCTTAAGAAAAATATTTATTTCTCCGGATTTAAAAGTCCTACAGTTATAAAAAAATACTTTTCGCAAGCTAATAATATCTTTACTTATCAAGTAAAAAAATTAATTACGTAACTTTTTAACTTTAATAAGTCATAAAAAATTACTAAAGTAAATTTTAATCCGAAATAAGTGTGCTTTTTTTAAGTTTTTCTCACATATCTCAAAAACTAGGACATTAATGTGCAATTTTTTTACAGTACAAGCACTAAATGTTAATTTTCGAAAATGGTCAAAATTCAAAACTTGCAAATACTTGCTTTTATGGTTCAATCACATTTAGTTTTAGATAAAATTATCAAATTAATTAAAAAACTGATTAAAATGTTTATAAAATTGTCCATTTTCGATTTACTTTATTTTATTGGTTACGTAAGGGTCATATTCAAACAACAATAACTCTTGAAATATGCGACTCAGAGCAATGATATTTATGTCATTTTGTAGATTACATGCTCCTTAGAGCAGATGACGTCTTAGCGTCATCATCAAGATTTGTTCTACATACATACCATCGTGTCGAATAGTACAAATCTTTTACTCTAATCTCTCTTACGATCTGAAAGTTTCGACGCTTATCCCAAATGTCGTTCGTTGTTAAATTGCCGTCATTAATTCTGATAATTACTTGTCCCATGTTGGTTTCATTGCAACATTCGGGGAATTGAATATATTATTTGTTATTATTTCAATTTCAAAATTATTCAAACGATTCTTATGTTTTTTTTTTTTTATTATTTGATTTGGAAAAGCATATCAAAAATGGTTTGGATTGGAATTTGGTAGGTTGTGCCTACTATTCTTTGAGGATACCAATTTCTCATTTTTATACTCAATGATAATAAAATCTATACAGTCTGAAAGCAAAGCTATTAGATTCGAATAACAAAAGAGCAACTAACATTTTTCCAGAACTTAATATTCAATCTAAAGTCTATTTCTCATGCGACATGAGTTTCAAACAGTGTCCCGTAACGCTGATAGCTGGATGCTGCCTGACATCCAGTTATCCGACCATCCGGATTAGTATTCTCGGACCACCCGGGCCGGACGTCCGAGATTTGATAGCACAAGTCAGCAGTTTCAATTTGGAAGTATCTTCGTTATTTATGGACCGACCTATGTAATGTTCACTCACATTAACATACGACCCTTGTCCGACAGTCACATGTAATAAAACATACACACCAGAGGTCACATTACGTTATTGAATAACCTATGACAATTGTCACACTGAGAGATAGAGATTGATTGAATTGAATGTGACTTAGTTTTAGGGTGTGTACATTTTATTGCTCGTATCTGTACATTTACTGACCGAGTGAGCGCGAAATGCAAGCGAAGCGTCTTCGTTTCAGCAAAAATGTTTCGTACGTCTGTCCGGTTGTTCTCCTCTACAGAGCCTCTAGCATGACCATCAAAACACGGTATATATCGCGTGATATTTCGCTGCGTGATATAGCGTTATATCGACACTTTACTATCAAAATCCATTGTCTTTTGACAGTTAAACGTGATAAAATCGCTATATCATATCATGTTTCGGTGGTCTTGTTAGGGAAGGCTGGTCGCATTTGTCAACCGATTCTCGTGAAATGTTGTGAGCAGCCCCCTACTCTCAACGGGATCGAGTTCACATCATCAGGATCGAATAAACGTCAAAAATCTGTTATTTTGGTACGTACACGGTAACAGTTCTCATGGTTTTGGTAGTACCTTTTCGAAGTTTACTCGATTCGAACTCGATCTCGATCTCGTCGGGAGGGCCCCTGGGGGGCTACCCCAAGGGTGCGTTACCTAGCTTAGCCCGAGTGCACTCAAGCGCACTCCGGTGCGCCCGTTCCATGGCTCGGTAAAACTTTGCTCTGACAGCTGTCAGAGTGTAGTTTCATCCGTTCCGTGGCTCTGAGCGCAACACCAAACAACCATCAAAATAGATGGTTGAAAAACGCTCTGACGTTTATTTTTACAAAATAATGTCATTTTCATTTTGACATTATTTTGGATTTTGATGTTTTTGTGTCTAAATTTCAAAAAGTTAATGGTTTCTCCTCACAAAACAGATTTTTATTTGATTTAGTATATAGGAAAGTTTAAATTACACTTATCAAAAAAACTACACTATTCTAAACAAATGACGCGATCTTCCAATAAAACAAGAACAATGTGGCCATAATATATTATAAAATTACTATAACAAAATTACTAAACAAAACAGTAGCAAAAATCACAAACAAATAACATTGAAAATAAATAATACACATATAAAAACACCTGAAACAGTAGGTCATCAATTTAATAAATACTTTTCTGCGGTTGGTAATATACAACTAAACAAAAACTCAATTAATGATCTACCCTTGCTTAGTACACCCTTGAACACCATGTTCCTAAGCCCCGTGACTGAAACGGAAATTTCAAATATAATCCGTGGGCTTCCCAATAAATACAGCTGGAGTAGATGAAATACCACCTGCCCTAATAAAACTATGTAGCATTGAACTGACCCCGATATTAACATTCCTTATAAACCAATCCTTCTTAGAGGGTAACTTTCCTGAAAAATTAAAAATAGCAAAAGTAAATACCTTTTCTAAAAAAAGGGAGGTAAATCAGATGATCCGAGTAAACACCGGCCGATTACCCTTCTTTCTACAATATCCAAAATCTTTGAAAAATCCATGTTTACCAGAATAAATAGTTATTTGGAAAATACAACTTGCTAGACAACAACCAATACGGCTTCCGAAAACACAGATCTACAACACAAGCAGTTTACAAGTATATACAAGAAGCTTTAAATTATATAAGGAACCAAAGTTATGCTGTGGGCCTCCTATTAGACATGTCGAAGGCATATGATAGGGTATCTCATTCCATACTACTTTCAAAACTCTCCAGTCTAGGCATCCGCGGTCAAGCTTACGAGTGGCTCAAATCTTACCTCAACAACAGAAAACAATTAGTACAAATAGAACATTTTGATGAGGAAAGCGGTGACCTCCGTAGCATAGAGTCAGAAATAACAACTACCAACTGGTCTATACCTCAAGGAAGTGTTGTCGGATGCATCCTTTTCATTATTTACATTAATGATCTTCCCAAAATTTGCAACCAACTTTGCGTATTATTTGCTGATGACATATCCCTATTATTTGAATGTCCTAAAAACAAACCAAATTTAGAGAAAATAGACCAAACCCTTAGAAACATAAACTCTTTGCTGCAAAAACATAATCTTGAAACGAACTGCAATAAATCCAAACTAATACAATTCAGACCCTATCAAAAAAGTCCACTAAACCTCAATAAAATATCTAATACAATAAATATTAATGAAGTAGCAGAATTCAACTTGTTAGGTCTAACAATAGACACAAATCGTAACTGGAAAAGTCATGTTGCTAAAATAAAAAACAAACTCTCTAAATTTGTAGACCGTAAACACGTAGTGTTATTAAATTAAATACAAATACAGAATGTGCATTATCCGCATACTACGCGTATGCATTCGCGTGGCTTAAATACGGAATCGTAATATGGGGCCATAGTAGCGATGTTAAGGATATATTTATAATACAAAAAAATGCCTCCGCATCATTGTAAACATTCGGCAAAGAGTTAGCTGTAGACCGTATTTTATTAAGCACAACATACTTACTTTAACATCAATATACATTTTAGAAACAGCAACTTTCGTCCATAAAAACAAAACCCTATATGAAAAAGTTAAAAGTGAACGAAGGAAAAACAAACTCATACTACCAGAACCAAAATTAGAATTATTTAAAAGCAGCCCTTATTATAAATCCATCCAAATATTTAATAAACTACCCCCATCTATAACAGAAACAAAAGACTCAAAAATATTTACTAACAAATTAAAGTCATTATTAATACAAAAATGTTATTAGACAATAGAAGAGTTTTTTAGTGATAAGTTAAAATAGTTTTAAGAAATTCATTAGGTAAAACTATATTAAAATTTGTAGTTCCTATTAGTCTTAAGTATTAACAATAGTTTGTAAAATAAGGAAAAAATATTGAATTATATTAAATTAAGTAACTAAAATTGCCATACCCTTGCCGGGTGCATGTATAGCTATAGTCTTCCCTTGTAAGTGTGTTACATGTATGCAATAAATAGATAAATTATCTGTATTCCAAATGAAAAACGAAAACTTTGTACCTAAAGAGATTCTAAAAACAACTCGATCGTTCCGTGGTTTGGTTGCAACTCAACCGGGGTAAATTTTTACCAAACAACTACATCCAAAAGGACAGAACGTAGCCTAGGTTCGATAATTGTATAAAACAAGCGGCCACCCGCTACTTCGTCAGCGTGGAAAGTTCAATAGTTAAGACGTGAAGGCGTAACAAACAAACAAAGTTTCGCATTATAATATTAGTAAGTATAAGGATTGTATTTCGATTAAGTTTTTTACAGCTCACAGAGCCACTAGTTTGGATTTTACTACGTGTTATTCGATCTTCCGAACAGCTCGCGATATTAAAAGATCTTTTTTAATATTGAAGCGGCAACAGGTTAGCAAACGGCATACTGGATTCATACTTTTGTGTTATCGAGTTTTTGAATATTGTTAAAAAAAATTACGTCCGGTAAGTGTTTGCCCATTATCTTACGTGATGTAACGTGACGATAATACCATGTCGCCATGAAGTTTTCAAAGCACACAGTAGGTACGTGAGTATTCGCAGCTAGATGGTGCTTGCTTTGCCTTGCTTGAAAATTGCCTCGACAAAAAAAGTCTATGTATTTATTACATTTATTTATTACAAATCTGTTCACAAAATTTCACCGGGATCGGTTGAGAAATGAGACCTGTAGAGGAGAACAGACAGCGCCGGAAATCCGGACTGAAATATGATTTTTTTTACATTATCTCCACCATTTAAAAAAAAAACCGGCCAAGTGCGTGTCGGGCCACGCGCCATAGGGTTCCGTAGTTACCTTATACCATACCATATTTAATACCACCTATATTTTTTCGTCTGTAAAAATAACTTTGTTTTTCACAGTGTTGGTATGAATGACAAAGTTATATTTGCGGTTTTGGAAAATGTGCTTTATCTCAAAAACTAATTACTATATCTCGTTCAAATTAATTTTGGTTGAAAGTGTTTATTAGGATCTACGGCATATATTTTTTTTAGATTTTTCACTCTCTTATTTCAAAAGTTAAAGGGGGGGGGACACACATTTTACCACTTTGGCGGTGAATATCTTTCAAACGGTTGACTTTGAGAAAAAGTTGTCTTAGAAACCTTAATGTCATTTTGAAAGACCTATCTATAAACACCCAACACGTGTTGGTTTGAAGAAAAACAATTTTTTCAGTTTCTGTTCCATGTATGGAGAGCCCCCCCTTAATCTTTTATTTTTCTTATTTTTGTATTAAATTCGTTGAGCGGTTAACAGAATACATCTACCTACCAAGTTTTAACTGTGTAGTCTTAATACTTTCGGAATAAAGTGGTTGTGACATACGGACAGACAGACAGACAGACAGACAGACAGACATGACGAATCTATAAGGGTTCCGTTTTTTGCCATTTAGGCTACGAAACCCTAAAAACTGGCTTAACAAAAAAAATCTATATAATTATCAAACCTGCTTACAAAATTTCACGAGAATCGGTTGAGAAATGCGACCTGTAGAGGAAAACAGACAGCACTGGAAAGCCGGACTGAAATATGTGGTTTTAACATTTCTCCGTCATTTTGAAAAATTTCAAAAAATGTCGTGACAAAAAACATCTATATTATTTTCGAACCTTCTCACAAAATTTCATGAGAATCGGTCAAGAAATGCGACCTGTAGAAGAGAACAGACAGCGCCGGAAATCCGGACTGAAATATGATTTTTTTACATTATCTCCGCCATTAAAAAAAATTAAAACTGGCTTGACAAAAAAAATCTATACAATTTCCAAACCTGCTTACAAAATTTCACGAGAATCGGTTGAGAAATGCAACCTGTAGAGGAAAACAATCAGCACTGGAAAGCCGGACTGAAATATGTATTTTTAACATTTCTCCGTCATTTTGAAAAATTTCAAAAACTGGCGTGACAAAAAAAATCTTTATTATTTTCAAACCTGCTCACAAAATTTCACGAGAATCGGTTGAGAAATGCTAACTGTAGAGGAGAACATACAGCGCTGGAAAACCGGATTGAAATAGGTTTTTTTTAACATTTCTCCGCTATTTTGAAAAATTTAAAATAACTGGTTTGTTCAAAAAATTTTACATCATTTTTAAACCTATTTACAAAATTTTACTAGAATCGGTTGAAAAATGCGACCTGTAGAGGAAAACAGGCAGAGCTGGAAAACAAACTGAAATCTGTTTTTTTAACATATCTCCGCCATTTTGAAAAATTTCAAAAAACTGGCTCGATACAAAAATTATATATAATTTTCAAACCTGCTCACAAAATTTCACAAGAATCGGTTGAGAAATGCGACCTGGGGTGGAACAGACAGCCGGACATACGAAAGAATTTTTGCCCATGCTGAAGCAGAGACGCTTCGCTCGCACTTCGTGCTCGCTCGGTAAATAAAAACCTCTGAGGGCGCCGCTTTCAGTCATACAACCGCCTTAAATACTTAGTTCGGAAGCGTAAACTTACCACGTTATAAAATTTTTATTTAATAATAAAGGTTAAAGTATGAAATTGCTAACTTTTGTCTCACTCACAGAGGCTCTCATATCCTCTGTGTAAAGATGCTTTGGTTACTAGTCATTATTTCGAATGATGATCATAACGGCCCACTATCAGGAATAAAAATATTTCTGTTTTATTTTGCTGAACGTTAAAAAAAGTATCTTAAAATTGACTCCTTAGCCGATACTTGTTTTTCACTTTACACGTGTGGCATTAGTTAGCTGAGTGTTTAAACATTTGTGCATAAAAGTTGTTAAACATTAGCATTCATGGTTGTTAAATAAATCAAGAAAATGTTAGTATGGAAAATGCGAATCTTTCAAAATTCTCCATACAAAATGGCAATTTCATACTTTAACCTCTAATAATAAGAGCCTTGACATATCGTACAATATTTTAGAAGAACATACTACGAGCCGTGAAATACCGTACAAAGTCACGAAACTTCGCGTGGCGTTGAGCCGTGTCCCTAGAGATATTGTCCTCTACTCAATGCTTAGTTCACTAACACCGCACATCTTCGAACATTCTTACACATTCTTAGATTCGCTATGTAAGTATCCTAGCAATATTGTATTATTTCAAGCAGCTCTGGTGGAAACGCAGCTTATGTTAGGTACATTTTACGTGTATGTTATTATGCAATATCAATCGACATTCGTCCCTTCCGGTATTCAAAAAGTAAAAACTAATATTGGACCATATTATGTCATTATTAAGTAGGTACTCTGATCGCATTAAAAAAAATGACAAATGAACATTATAGCGTAAGTTTTTGACGTGATGGTAGGTAAACTATTGATATGAAAAAAATACATATTTTTCATCATTAAGTATCTAAGCTTTTATCGGAAAAACTTTCCACTTGTTTACACACAGAACAAAGAAAATTTTTTTCCCCCCAGTTAGTGTTAGTTTGGTTACACTGGTTTTCATACTAAATTGAGCTCATACTACTTCTAACTACTTCTATGTTCTGTGTGTTTACACAACGCATAAAAATACAAAAAGGTTTTACGAGTAGTGTATGTAACTCTATAAATCTCTTTAGGCTTTAGGTTCCCTTTTACTTCGAAATCATTCCTTTCCCGAGGGAATAGCAAAATTTACTTAATCCTGTGATCAAAAGGGGGTAACAGATGGTATAAAGACGGCTTAAAACGAAAATTTACTACAGATAAATCAGCCAACGTTTCAACATCTTAGGTATTTCTCTTACTTTGATGTTTTTAAAGGAATAGTTGAATAAGTTTCGATTCTTCAGTTGTAAGTCTCACCTATTTCTCCTGTCTCCTTTGAGCTCCATAACGAACTTTACTTCGGTTCATATTGCTAATTGGCAATAAGCTACATTTAAATATAATTTCAAATAAGCCTTGCCAATTCTAGTACAGTTTGAAACTATTACCCTTGCATGCCGCGCCGTCACAACTATACGTTTAGTTCGTGCAGGGGCGATAGTTGATGCTTTGTTACCTTTGATCAGATACCAGGAATAAATGATCGAAGTTTGTTGTCCATGTACGCCCCGCGTAGTAATGCCGCAGAAACAGTCGATGAAACCATTTTTAGGGTTCCGTACCAAAATGGTAAAAAAGGAACCCTTATGGTGTGACTCAGTCTGTCTGTCTATCTGTCACAGCTGGATATCTCGAGAACTACTAATGGTATCAACTTGAAATTTGGAATAGTTTAAGATGGCATTTGCCCAACTATTTTGCAAATAAAAAAGAAATAATAAAATTAATATTTTTTTTACAACAGGGACTGAAAAGGGGTCTTAAAAATTTTAAGTGAGGTGACTAGGACATGTGGGGTATCATATGAAAGAACGCTGTTTGCACATTTTAAAACAATTTTTCCTTTTTTCTTAGGCCGCATAGTATTCGACTTATGATGAAAAATGTAAAAAAAATACCGTTCCCCCCCCCACCCCTTATCTCCGAAGTTTGCAAAGAGAAAAATCTGAAATAATTCTATGTGATAGTAGTTTATGTAAAGATTACAGGAAAAATAAAACGATGTCTCAATATAACACACTTTTTTAGAAATTCAAAAAACAAACAAACATTTTTTTAGTTTCACTACCAGTCAACAGATGGCGCTGTCCTAAGCATGCTAACCTAAGGGCAAAAATAGTTCCACTATCGGTCAAGAGATGGCGCAACCTAACACTACAATAATAAATTGGTGGCTGGTTCTAATATAATTACCTACTATTTGCCGTACGAATAAACGAAGAATAAGTTCATACTTTACTAAGTAATTATATATATTACTATATAGTAATATAATAATAACGAAGTGCTCGGTGGCGCAGTGATTTAGCGCCTGGACCAGCGATTGCGGAGGTTAAGCAACGTTCGCAAGGTTCGGTCATGGGATGGGTGACCAAAAATTTATTATCTCGAGCTCCTCCGTGCTTCGGAAGGCACGTAAAGCCGTTGGTCCCGGCTGCATTTGTAGTCGTTAACACCCACCAATCCGCATTGGGCCCGCGTGGTGGGTTATGGCCCGTCCTCCTTATCCACCCATAAGGAAGGCCTGTGCCCCAGCAGTGGGGACATTAAAATGGCTGATGGACTAGTAATATAAACATTTTGCAATGTGGAGTGGCTGAAACGTTTTTCAGTCACCATAAGCAGCATTTGTAAATTAACTGTCCGCCTGTTCGCCCTTCCACCTGTCTGCCGTTTATCCTAATTTTTTAAAGACTGTCCTAAAATAACATATCCAAATATATTTATGATTGTACGGAACCCTCGGTGCGCGAGTCCGACTCGCTCTTGACCGGTTTTTTTTATAATAGTCCCTCAGTTTCAAAGGCATGAGTGTGTATATTCAAATGTTCAAACATTACTATCGCCTGAAAGTAAAGATTTTAATTTCTGCATTCAAGTAGAGGGTGGGAAACGTTATATAATAATAACGTTATATAAATAACGTTATATGGAGACCACGTGGTCACAAAATAAAGAGAATACGTACAGAAGTTAAACTTAGTACTACGCGCGCCTCTTTATTTTGTGACGAGGTTCACAATCCTCCTATCATACAATCCAAATTACACTTCGGCTTTTTCAGTAGATTGCCCTACTCCATTCAATCGTAGGGATAATAAACCTATTGACAACGCCCTCGCCGCTCCCAACCCGTCGAAAATGAAAGATTTACTAAGGGACACCTTAAACAGGCTTTAGAAACTCCATTAATTTACTAAGGCCTCTTTCGCTTTTGTAGGTAGGCTAGAAATATTTTGAAATTACTTTCACAGTATTGGTTAACCTGCAAAGAGCTTCCTTCTTGGCCCGATTGTGCGATAAATTACTCCCCTGTCCAGTGTCTGAAATGAAAGATTTACACAGGGACATTTTAAATAGGGCCGTCTGGAGGAAAACCATTAATTTACCGGGTCCATTCTATATTTTGATGACGCAGGTAAGTAAGTACATAAGTACATTTTTTTTTCAATTTATTTATAAAAGTAGTTTGGTGTTAAAGTTATCACTATTATTGCATAACAGTATTGTTTTTAATTTAGCTTCTTTATGTCAGTTTTAGTGATCGATTTTGTTAACGTCCGTTGTAATGAAAGCAAACTTTTTATACAAAGCGACATCATGGATTCCCATAACTAATTATGTATGAAATAGGTAGTACGTAGAATGAATGATCAAATAGGTAATAGCTATCTCATGTGTTAAAACAAATACTATATACTACTATCATTAGGCCCTTAGTAAAAACCGCCACTTATATAAAACATCGAGAGAAACTCTCCTAGTTAAGTGTACTACTCTTTAGGGTACCCGTTCTAATGCACTGCTAAAGTAGCCTGTTGATTTATGCCAAGATATCCCTCTTCCGATCCACTTGGGACTTTAGTTTGGAGGGAAATTTTTCTTTTGCTACTCTGAATCAGACAAAAATCGTCTTCGTTCCCTTTTTGGTTGTCATTCTTCGAAATATGGTTTAATATTATCGAAAAATTCTACGAGCATACATATTTTCTTTTTAAGATCACGCAAATTTTAATTAAAAAATCTGCTGAACTTGTATAATTGTAGGTACATATTTATGATAATCTTGTTCAGTTTTAATATTAATTATTAAACATTTATGAATGTTTCAATCACTAAAGTTTTATCTTAAACATTTTAGAGATTTTTCAAATGAAATCATTAAGATTTATTTAAATATTTTACAGTAATATTTTTATTGAAATTCCCTTTCCAGTATCTATACTGAAAGTTACCTTTATCATCTATAGGTGCTTAATTTTGGAAACATTATGTTCATGTCCAAACATAGAATATTTAATCTGTGCATCTGAGAATAATTTTAAACAGGATTTTGTAAAAGTTACCTAATCAAAGCAAAGTAATTAATTGGTAAATATTCGATTAAACTTGATTTTCCTTTTATTAAGTATAGGAAATTTATGAAAACGGTGTGCTGTTTGAATTTAGAACTCTTTCAACTATCGTATGCTCTAAGTATCGTACACATTGCGTTCTCGTTGCTGTATAGCCACAGATGCGTTTACCTTTCGGCACAAACTGTAAAATAAAATAAAAAATTGGCGGTAAAGCGGAGTTTTAAACGTAGTCATTTTACATTCTCTTTGGCGGAGTTCGTTGTTATTTTGTTAATAAAAAATAATTAAAATGAATTCCGATGATTCTAAAGTGAAAATGAAATGAACATTGACTGCACTCCACCAGATTTAAGATCGGAAGGTAAATTAGCGATGGAAAACCTGCTTCCAGCGAAATCAAAAGAAAAATATATGAAAGTATATGAAAATTTAATGTTCTGGAAAAACGAGAAAAATACAAAATTGTTCTCCGAAACAGTGTTTTTGGCGTATTTCAATGAAATTGCTAAAACTAAAAAGCCGTCTACATAATGGGCGATTTATTCTATGCTGAAATGTACAGTTTATATTAAAAACGGCATTGACTTGAAGAACTACGGAAATGTATCAACTTTTCTAAAGCGACAATCGTCTGGGTTTAAGAGCAAAAAATCGAAGATTTTGACTGGTGAAAACATAAAGCAGTTTCTACTCGAAGCCCCAGATGATATATAACTTTTAATATTTATTAAATTTATTACGTAAAAGGCCCTTTTTTATTTCCTTGCATTTTTTTAAGGAAAGCACTATATATGCCTCGGCCGAAATGGCATTTGTCTGTCTCGTATCATTGAAGTCCTCGCCTGCGGCTCGGCCTTCAAACTCATACTCGACCTGCAATTGCTTATTTCGCTGCCTTTGCAATAATGTACTATTTTACGAATTGACCATCAGACCGGGTGAGTAATATTACCTACATTAGCTTCTGCGGTCTATAATGACTGCGTTGCTGGCGGCGATGACGTTGACTTTTTTAAAGCTTTTTTATTTTTTCTTTTTTTGTGGTACGTACTGTATGTCAGAAGAAAGTGCCGGCCAAAAAGCAAAAGTGCTTTATTCTGATAGATTTTATCCACCTAAGCATTTCTTATTATTGCACCGAAGCTGTAGCACCGCTGTACTTGATTTTGAGTTCAAAAAATCTGTCGTTTCATACATTTTGACACAAATGTGAAGTGGTGCTACAACTTCGGTGCCATAATAAAAAATGCTTAGGTGGACAAAATCTATCAGAATAAAGCACTTTTGTCTTTTGGCCGGCACTTTCTTATTTGGACCAAAAATGTATAAAACATGGATGATGTCCTTTGCAGGTCAGTGAAATAAATACTATTTTGTTTATAGTAGTTTTGTCTTTGACTTTTCCTTTTTTCTACCTGCCATCTACCTTGGCTTCTGTTCGGCTCTGGGTCCGGGTCTGATGCTTGTTTCTTTATCTTTTAGTTTGCATTATTACCTATATTTTTATTAGCCTTACTTTGGTACTTCTATTTTCTCCTTGTTCCAATTGTTAGCGTAACCAGCTTAATTTATTGTTACAAGTGATTATTTTTATTCCAGGATTATTTTTATGTGGCAATTATTTATTCGAATTATTGACTTTAACATATGGCAACACAAGCAAGCATGGCAATACCGAGGCGGCGAATGCGAGGGTAGGACGACTTGCGAAAGGGTTGCTGGCTGGCGTGTGAAAAAACGAAAAATGGAAGATTAGGAATAATGGAAGAAAGGGGAGTAAAACCAAATGATTAAATTTAAACAAAAGTTGTGCTGCGAGGGTGAGTGTATTAATACAATCCGAAAGTTAACAAAATGTTTCACTTCTCGTCTCACTTCTACAATTTACAACTATAATATAGTTCTTAAATCTACGTAGAAAAGTTTTATTATATTATAATAAAACTATTGTACGTACATCAAGAAACACTTTAGTCAATTTGTCAAATTATTCCTGTTATTATAGACTACTTTCACATTGACGTAAACCATAAACGGTAAACAATAAAATAACCTGTTTTTTAATGTAACTTTATTAGGTAGGTTCATACCTAGTAAAACTAATTAACCTAACGCACATTTTTAAGTTTTCGCTCAACGAGCCCCATCGCTTGAAGTCCCGCGTAATCTGCTGTATCCCGTTTCGTTCCGCGCCACTTGCCACCTAAGGATCCCCTGTTCGCTTCGCTCGCTCGCTTCGCTCAACCCCCTAGCGGAAAAAGTTCCACGACAGTAAGTGCACCCAGTTTACAAGTTCAAAATAAAAGCATAAGGCGAAATGTTTTAATGACCGAATTACAGCGGTGCTGATAAAATTTAATGTTTTTCAATACTGAACGAGTTCTATTAATGTTATCCGAAAAGGTTTTGTGCTACCAGTAACCTTTTTGTGAGTACTTATGCAGGCATTACACTGTAATAGCAAACCTGTTAATTAAAAACGTGTGAAAAGCATTGTATTGTTACTCTTTCAAAGGTTTTCTTTTTACTTTACATTCACTAATAACAAGCAATAAGCAGTTTTTGTTAACTCACTATTATAACAATTTGAAAAAGAAAAATCATCAGTGAAATATGTCATTTTATCGCAAAATTAATACATTGCTGCCAAACCGTTTCAAATAACATCGTAAAATGACGAATTTGTAGTTTGTTTGCTACTGCGGTACTCATTGTACTTATAGTAAACTGTGGGCTACACTTTCGACAAGAGCAAAATCAAATTTAATTAATAATTGATTAGAGTTGTATATTATCCAAGAAATTTTCGCTATTAGTCGATATTGAATGAATAAATAAATAATAAATGACTTCTTCACTTACTAACTTCATTCGTATCGAGGCAAAATGTTTCTTGAAGAATTTATATGAAAAATTCCAGGCCTTCACCATATGGAAGGTGGCAAACATATGTGTTTGTTCACGTACTCTGGGGGTACGGTCACGATCTATCGACCTATAAGAGCCATCGTTTTTCTCATAAACGAGGGCTACAACTACATTACCCTTCTGGTAAAGAAAAATAACTAAATGTTGGGTATTTTCCACTTTCGCTTTGGATAGTGTATGACAAACAGACGTTATAAACAACAACAACAAAAATATATTAAATTAATGTTTCCACATTTCAACCACATTTTTATCTCATTAAGGCGGTTGTATGACCGAAAGTGGCGCCTTCAGAGGTTTTTATTTAATAAGTTATTAATAGATAAAGATTTTAATAATGTTTATCGTGGAGATTTTAGTACCCATAGTCTAGTAATTTTAGAAGGTATCACTACATGCCCTCGTAGTCATTCGTAGAAGTAGATAGCAAATGTGTCAAAAAAGGCCACTTTTAGCAGTTTTTCTATCTACTTCTAGCAGTGACTACTAGGGAATGTAACGATACCGTCTAAAAATACTATACTGTGGGCCCTAAAATCTCCATGATAAACATTATTAAAATTGTGTATTACAATTATAATCCTATTAATATTATAAATGTGAAAGTTTGTGGGTTTGGATGTTTGGATGTTTGTTCCTCAATCACGCAAAAACTGCTGAACGGATTTGCTTGAAATTTGGCACACAGATAGTAGATAGCCTAGATTAAAACATAGCATACTTTTATTTCGGTCAAAGGTTCCCTATGGATTTTCCGAATGTCCACGCGGACGAAGTCGCGGGCGGAAGCTAGTATTAAATAAAATTCACCGCGGCGCCACTTTCGCTCAGGGTATGATATTCCCACGGAAACGGGAACCACGCGGGTGAAACCGCGGGCGGCCGCTAGTAATATTATAAATGTGAAAGTTTGTGGATTTGGATGTTTGGATGTTTGTTCCTCAATCACGCATAAACGGCTGAACAGATTTGGATTAAATATTTGACACACAAATAGTTTATAGCCTGAATTAAAACATAGCATACTTTTATTTCGGTCAAAGGTTCCCTATGGATTTTCCGAATGTCCACGCGGACGAAGTCGCGGGTGGAAGCTAGTATTAAATAAAATTCATCGCGGCGCCACTTTCGCTCAGGGTACCACCTTAATGAATTGAGGAGGCGAGGATCAATCCACTTTTGACATTTTTGATATTTTTTTCGGAATTCGCGCACTAAATGATAAAATCTACCATTTAGAAAAGAATTTCGTTCAAACCAGCATATTTTTCCGCGTAAAACGGAGTCTTATGTTAAACAGCTTGTTCAAAACCACAACTTTTTAAAATTGAAAAATATTAATTTTAAAATTGATTCAAAATCACTCTTATCCTTTACTTTAGTAACGTATTAGGTAATGTTCAGGTCAAATCAACACTTAACCTGAACTTTATTGATTTACTCAGTAATCTCTGGATATTATGTGTGGCAAAGACTGTACAATATTTATTTTGTTTGTCTGATCGCCATGCACATTGACATAGGTAGAATATGTTCAATTAGTCAAATTCATTGACGAGTTAAGGCGAGGATGCAAAAAAAAGGGAAACTGGTTTACGTATTTACTATCGTTAGGTATAAAGAAAAATACCTACTATGTGAATGTGCTGTTTGCCGAAAATATTTTACCATTAAGGTAACTTCTTGTAATTTGTTTTTCCGTTTTCGTGGGTATAGTAACAAAAATCCACAGGCACCGAACTTCACAAGGAATTATTTGTACGCATGCTTCTGTCTGATAAAACATTCATTTGCAACAAACTACAATAAACACATACCTATAAATTTGCATTAAACATTAAAAACATTCCAATAAACACATTTTAGGTAAATTGCAATTGAAATTAACACATTTTCGATAAATTGTAATTGCAATAAACACATACGCATTGTTCTTTCCTGTCCCGGGCCTGCTGGAAGAAATTTCAATGTGAAATAAGTTGTGCCCTTGTACAATTCTTCTGTCCATTTCTTTTCTGTTTGTATTTGTGTGTGTACAGAACTTATAAATAAAATAAAAAAAAATACGCAATCAATTGCAATTGAAATAAACACATTTTCAATAAATTGCAATTGCTATAAACACATTTGCAAGAAATTTGAATCGCTATAAACTCATTTGCAATAAACCACATATCCAATCAGGTGGGTTCAAAACCACACTAATCCAAACACGTGGTACAAAACAGCACATATCCAGATTTGCCCTCCCGAAACCTCATTAACTTCTTGAGATTGACTGAAAACGGCGCAAGCAAATAAATAACACAAAACTATTTATAATGACCTGTTACTCACTTACAAAAATGGCATTATTAGAAAAATATCTAAAATTTTGCCTCACAAGTTATTAAGTTTTTTCAATTTGTGCCTTTTTGAATAAAGTTGATATGTAGGGTTTTGATCCTTGCCTCCTCATTATTAAAAGTTCTCAGTTTGATTGTTGCAATTTGTTTAATCAAAACTCTTCTTGTTCATCCTGTTTTATTTATAGGTTATTTATAATGTTTTAGGTATCAATAGATAACTTTGAAACTGCGTCGAATCGCACAAAGGAAAAAACCGGTCAAGAGCGAGTCGGACTCGCGCACCGAGGGTTCCGTACCATCATAATTGCACCATTAAACCACACTGCAGAGTAGAATAATAAAATTAGTATTGCAGTTTTAGGTCAGCGCCATCTCTTGACCGATAGTGGAACTAATGTAAACTTTTTTAGAAATTTGATAATTTCTAAAAAAGTGTGCCATATTGAGACATCATTTTATTTTTCCTGTAATCTTTATATAAACTGCTATCGCATAGAATTATTTCAGATTTTTCTCTTTGCAAACTTCGGAGATAAGGGGGGGGGAACGGTCATTTTTTTTACATTTTTCATCATAAGTCAAAAACTATGCGGTCTAGAAAAAAAAGAAAAAAAGATTAAAAACGTGCAAACGGCGTTCTTTCATATGATACCCCACATGCCCTAGTAGCCCCACTTCAAATTTTTAAGACCCCTTTTCAGGCCCTGCTGTAAAAAAAACATTTATTTTTTTATTTATTTCTTATTTGCAAAATAGTTGGGCAAATGTCATCTTAAACTATTCCAAATTTCAAGTTGATACCATTAGTAGTTCTCGAGATATCCAGCTGTGACAGACAGACAGACAGACAGACAGACAGTCAGACAGACAGACAGACTGAGTCTCACCATAAGGGTTCCTTTTTTACCATTTTGGTACGGAACCCTAAAAACACTCTCGCAAATCCTATTATCCAAATGTAATTGAACCGTGTCATTTAATACAGCAAGGGGCTGATGGGGTTATACAAGCTCTTAAAAGTTGCCAGGTTTATGAATTGCTATAGCTACATTTCTTTCTCGCTGTCAGCGAATAAAAGAGACGATTGATAGCGATTCAGAGACTGGCAAGTTTTAAGAGTTTGTAATACGGTGGCACAAAAGTATCGGGATTAACAATTTTTTTATTTTCACCTTTATTAGTAAACAGACTAAACTATTAAACAGTTTAGTTATAAAAATGTTGAATTGAAGAATGTTCAATTCAACATTTTTATAACTAAACTGTTTTTAGGGTTCCGTACCAAAATGGTAAAAAAGGAACCCTTATGGTGTGTCTCAGTCTGTCTGTCTGTCACAGCTGGATATCTCGAGAACTACTAATGGTATCAACTTCAAATTGGAAATAGTTTAAGATGACATTTGCCCAACTATTTTGCGAATAAGAAATAAATAAAAATAGAAATATCTTTTTTACAACAGGGACTGAAAAGGGGTCTTAAAAATTTAAAGTGCGCCTACTAGGGCATGTGGGATATCATATGAAAGAGCGCCGTTTGCACGTTTTTAATCGCTTTTCTTTTTTGTTTTAGGCCGTATAGTTTTTGACTTATGATGAAAAATGTAAAAAAAAATACCGTCCCCCCCCCTTTATCTCCGAAGTTTAAGAAAAATCTGCAATAATTTTATGTGATAGCAGTTTGTATAAAGATTACAGGAAAAATAAAACGATGTCTCAATAAAGCACACTTTTTTAGAAATCATCAAATTTCTAAAAAAGTTAACATTAGTTCCACTATTGGTCAAGAGATGGCGCTGACCTAAAACTGCAATACTAATTTTATTATTCTACTCTGCAGTGTGGTTTAATGGTGCAATTGTGATGGTACGGAACCCTCGGTGCGCGATTCCGACTCGCTCTTGACCGTTTTTAGGGTTCCGCACCCAAAGGGTAAAAACGGGACCCTATTACTAAGACTCCGCTGTCCGTCTGTCTGTCTGTCTGTCTGTCTGTCTGTCTGTCACCAGGCTGTATCTCATGAACCGTGATAGCTAGAAAGTAGAAATTTTCACAGATAATGTATTTCTGATGCCGCTATAACAACAAATACTAAAAACAGAATAAAATTAATATTTAAGGGGAGCTCCCATACAACAAACGTGATTTTTTTGCTGTTTTTTGCTCGATATTAATAACAACAACAGGTAGACACTTGAAATTGTCACAGATGATGTATTTTTGTTGCCGCTATAACAACAAATACTAAAAACAGAATAAAATTAATATTTAAGGGGGGCTCCCATACAACAAACGTAATTTTTTGCCTTTTTTGGTACGGAACCCTTCGTGCGCGAGTCCGACTCGCACTTGGCCGGTTTTTTATTAAACTGATTCAGTGTAACATAATTATTACTGTCATATTGTCGACGCAACGCTATGCGCTTTGCTGCATCTTAAACATCTAGTTTGACCTGGGCTTAAGGTACCACGGTTTTTCCAAGTTTATTTGTTATCTAATGATAACAAACCGCCCGCACATGCCTGATTCCGCAACGGCCGTTTGCACTACAACTCGACCCAGATAATTAGGAGCATGGCAGCTGCATCACAGCTTAGTTCATGACACCGTTTTAATTTGGTTGCAGTTAAGAAAAGACAGGCGATTCTTATGTTTAATGCGTTCAATTACAATTACTGTAGTACAATTGTACAATTTTAAAATTCATTAAGGAAATAGTGGGGATATGTCGCTAGTGTGGATGATACTTACTGGATAATTAAAAGTGGAAAAAAAACTAAGTAAACAACGATATTATCATAAAAATGTGATTCAAAAATTTTTCATAATTTACGTCTGAAAACTTAAAATTTTAACTGAGCATTCTAATTGAGATTTTCATGATCGGAATGTTCGTGAGCCCGAGCACCATTCGGTGCGGTTGGAAGAAACTTCGATCATTAAAACTAACTGTTGGATCTCGCACAGCCTCGTTAGAAAACTGTAAAACAAATTTTCTAATGTTAACTGTTTTTCTATGGACTTCCATAGGGTTTAATTGTTTTACTGAAATAGATACATACGAGTATATAGCGAAATAAATGTGTATTATTTGATTGCAATTATACCGTTGAATAGTATTACAAACTTTTGATACCTATTCTGACTTTTATTTTGAAAGCCTATTTAAACTAATTTTGAATTTAAATAAATTGAATTTAATACTTTTGTGAGATTTTGAAAACATTTAACAAAAACTAGGTAACTAAACCTAAATTAGTCTAGTCTAAATCGTTAGTCCAGTTAGGATGCCCAGTTTACTTTGTATTGTAGTACTTCGTAGGTTAAAAACGAATTCAACCCGTATGAGCAGGCAAATAAAGAAAAAAATATTTTATATAAGTGTAAATATTGTGTAAACGGGGTCTACCGTCATGTACAACTGTAAATTCTCCCAGCTTGAACTCAATATTTGTCTTCGTTACGAATATATTTACAACACATTGTGTTAATGCAGGAACCGTGTTCGGGGTTCTGTGGGTGCTTTATATATAAATAGGCTGCTAAATACATGTTAACCCTATCGTGGTGATTTCAACTCTCTTCCACGCTTCCACCCAATCTGGCGAGCATCCAATCGTACAAGCTTAGCCGCACTAGAAACGTCTAGTGGCTTGGCGACAATGTGGCATCGATCGACTTTCCCTCACATTTAGGTTGAATTCGTACCTATTTATTTCCTTCCCTACTCTTTACTAAATAATTCAACATTAGATAGAAATATTTATTAACTTAATTTATCGATTTACCAAAGCTTGTATACCAATCTTGGACGAATAAACCACATAATAGTGCATTTTAAAAATGCAAGTTTTCTGTACGTATGTGTTACAAAGACTTAAAGGCAAATACATCATGTTTAAATACTTCTACATGTGATGTTATTATTACTGTGTAAAACTAACAATACTTTTGAGGCATCAGTAGGTATCTTTAACTGCACTCACTGTCACTACGGTTTGTTTGATCTAAATATATAAGAAACATTTTGTGCACAAATGAGACACGTTTTTAACCTTTTTACTAATTGAGACATGAAATAGCCGATTCAATGCTTTGTCAGGCCAAATAAAACCTGACGCTGAATTCCTGCAAATGTCCAATGCATTTGGCAGTATTGGATTAACGAAATTGCAACGAACGTTTTTACCAATCGGATTTAGTACTTCACCATCCACAGCACTTTTCTTTTTTCATTATCGATGCAATAGAATCGGGAAAAATAGAGGCCATTTTACAACCGCAGAACAGTTGTTTTTTTTTTTCTGTTTTTACACCTACAGATAATTTCTTCGATGTTATCTTGATGTAGGTATAACGTAATCTTTACATGAATTCACCGATCCTGCATTTGTTTACTTCCTAACTACTTAGGTAGCGATTATACGATTGCGTCGCTACAATACATTCTTTAACACCGAGAAGATTGTAATAAAATGAAATAGCTATATTCTGTACTCTCATTTTACATCCCAATATGATAAGAACTCGCGCGATTCCCAGGTGAATATAACTCAATTTGCATTCAAACGGCGTCCATTAAGAATTATACCGTCGCCGTCGATATGAGGAACGCCAAAGCATTATAGAGGCGCTCGTTCTTCATAATATCCTGCCACAGAACATGTTAGCATATAAGACGAAGAAGATACCTTCCTAGGGCCCGATATACATCAAAGTGGCGCTCTCTTCTTAATTAAATTTATAGCTCGCTTTACATAATGTATCGAAAATTCACTGTACAGATTAGAAGCTAAGGTAATATATAATAAGGTTATACAACGTGTAACAGAAAGGGGGCATCAACCCGAAAGGAGGTCAATGTACTCGTGAAATTGAATACATTCCAGCAGAAAAAAAAATTCAAATAAAATAAATTTTTTTGAAGTCTCCATACAAAATGTTGGCGGCAAATTCAAATTTTCTATGGAGAGATCCAACATTTTTTTTTTCGATTTCAATTTTTTTTCTGCTGGAAGGTGTTCAGATTCACGAGTACATTGACCTCCTTTCGGGTTGATACCCCCTTTTTGTTACACGTTGTATATAAAAAAGATGCTATTTTATCAGAATTATCAGATTGTAAGGACTTTTTTTCTCAGTTGAAACGAAACAATAGAAACATCACAAATATACTAATTCCCACAGAAGAATGAATAAAAAATGTTTCCTACATAATATAACAAAGTAATTCGCTCGCACGTTCGTTTAAAACTAGTGACAAATTGTATTCGCCACTAACTCTGCAAAATGGGTAAAACCTAGGAACTAAATGTCCGAGTTCAGGAACTGCGGAGTAGTTTAGTAGCTCAACTGATAGTCCTTTTAAAGATAAAACCGACATTGATGTATTATTATTTTTGACTACTGAACTGATGTTGACTTAATTTTCTACCATATTTTTAATAAAGTGACACATGACTATAACCTAGGTGTTCGTTAATTTGACCAATGTGGCTAAATACGACTGCGAAAAGTGCCACCCTAGACGTTTTTTGAATGAGCAGACTAGTTGTTTTGGTCTAATCGAACGCAAATGAGACGCGCTTACGCGCTTTGTACTATATCCACAAAAAGTCCTAATAATGCACCATAACACGCCGACTTTTAAAAACGTCATCAGAGAAATACAAAAAATAATTAATTTATTTAATTTTGTCTACTAGCGGCCGCCTGACCCGAGACTTCTGCGTAGACGCAGTTATTTTTCCATCTGTTGGGAATAGTACTTTTTGAAGTGAAAACTTCTTTAGCGGCGTTGTACGCTTTTTTTTAATGGGGAAAAAAAAGGGAAAAAATCAGTCAGTCAGGGTCACGTGACCCTAATCGAAAATTCGTAAGACGCATCCGTCTTACGGATGGATGGAGAGGATGGAGAGTAGACAGCCGGCGGCGGAAGTATCCCCCTCTCTTTCTACGGGGCGCGGCGAAAATGGTGGCGTGTCATTTCAAGACGTAAACACTTGTGTCACCATAGCAACGCGCAAATTTTTTAATTCAATGTCAAAGCCCTAGATTTTCTGTCAAGCTATGGATAAGACTTTCGTACAATACTGTTCTGTATTCGAAAATTCATATGCAGAGTAAATTCGTAAGACGACGGCAATTCGTGCAAAATTATTCCCTAACCATTCCAAAATATCAAAAATGCACAACATTCAAGTTTAATATTCAAGTTTTCACTTCTGCTGGCACTTCCCGAGTGCAACCCGAATTTTTTTCTGTATGAAACGTAGTTAACAACGTGAATGAAAAATTTCATGATAATCGGTTGAGAAGAAGCTACGTGCATTTATAATATTTATTGGGGTTTTGATGGACAAGGCAATTTTGTTGTGTGTTTGTAAATTCAAAATACACAAACACACATCATAAGCGAGAATCTAGACTTTTTCAACTTAGGTATTTCTCGTTACTAGTCCCATAATTTTATCAAAGCAACTATGAATTTTAGAGAAAACCCTATTTCTTTATTGTGAAAATGTGCTATAGTCCGATGTAAAATGTTTTGCGAAACGCGTATAAATGTATAATCGTGAGCTCAATTCTCGCGACACGGACCGTACATTTGGTAATGAAAAAACCAATGACATCGTTAGGTGAGAATGGTCGTTATGAGCTATTACATCTATCAATCATGGCCGCGGGTAACTGGCGCGCGACCCGCTACAATCCGACTCAATTTGGAGCGGAACCTTGATTTTTAAAATATATTATATGGGCTTCGGTGGTATTATTAGCCACATTCGAAAACTGTAAGGGTAAGAAGAGCCCGAAGAAGAACTATACTATTAGTATTAAGGTATGATTCCGGTATCTCGGCAGCAAGCAGCAGTGCTGCCGCAGCACTACTAGTCCCCATACATTCTCTATAGTTTTATATGAGATTACATTCTGAGCTCGGCGGCAGCACTGCAGCGCGGCCTTGGCGGGAGCACTACCGTGCTCCCCGATATACATATAATATAACTGTAAATTCTAAATGTTCGTGCGCAATTACGCAAATACAGCTGAACGGATTTTGATGGGCTTTTCACAGTATGGTAGCTTGAGGTTTAACTTAAAATCTAAGCCATGTTTCATCAAATTCAAGAGGGCGGAACCAGGAAAACAGCTTGAACTTTCAGTAGTACTAGCTTTCATACACTAAAGAGGTCATTTAAACTGGTTTTTTATTCTTAGGACTTAGGACTCTTGACAAGTTACTGTATCATAATTACAATAAAACTGTACATCGCAGTTATTTTTTCTTGGCATTTGACAGAGAAAGATGATGAAATACTTATTAGGCTTAACGGGCGACACTCAATCGAATGCTTAAGTGAAATCGATTCGCTCTAAATCCGATAAACGCCGTGAATGGTAACGACAATTCAGCTTACTATACGTAAATCCTTAGTGTCTTCTCAGCCCATTCGATGTAACGGTGATTGCTTAATCAGAAAATCGATTTTCATGAGCTGGAACTTGATTACCCCTGTGAGAATCCGTTAAAAGAGGGTACGAAATCGACTTCGCATTCAAATCTATTTTCGGATTAAGCGGTCTCGATTCCCTCGATTATTTTAAAATGGACTCTAATGTAGAACCTTTTATATGTCATCTTATACTTTCCACATCATCCACTTTTAATGGCTCCATACTGCTGGGCCATCCCTGCCTTTTGCATGGATAAGGTGGATGGGCCATAACCCACCACGAGGGCCCAATTCAGATTGATTGGTGTTAAGTACCTAACACAGCAAATGCAAGACAATGACTTATATCAGTAATATAATAAGTCTATGCTTATATCCCGGTCGAGTTAACTCGGCACCTGAAGCGCGATAGACCCCCTTCGTTTTTTCCTTGCCTCACGCCACTGTCGTCATGCCAGTAGCGTTGGTACATTTGTTAGCGATAATTTATCGATAATCTATCGAAAACTTTCAAAAAATTGACGACGGTGGCGTGAGGAAAGGAGAAAACGAAGGGGGTCTATCGTGCTTCAGGTGCCGAGTTAACTCGACCGGGTTAGTTAATGCCTTCCGAAGCAAGGAGGAGCTATAGATAAGTAGTAAATTTTTGGTCACCCATCCCATTACCGACTGTGGAAAGTTGCTTAAGCTGCCACCATCGATGGGCGATGCGCTAACCTACTGTGCCATCGAGCTCCTCGAATCTCAGGTAGGTACTATTCATAATCATCTCTCCGTAGCTCGTAGCAACTCGCTACGTGCGTAGTCACGTAGAAAATTCATAGCTACGAACGAGCCCGTGTGATTCTCTCGTGACATAGGATGTTGATAAGGGTTACGAAATTATTGTGTGTGACATTAAGCCTACTTGAGAAGCATGTTATTTATAACCAGGTGTTCATAATTAAGGTGATATGGATATATATAAGGAAATATGATAGAAGTTAGCAACATTAATATTATGTACAATATAGTGATATAAAGCTTACAGCACATAATGAAATTGACACTAGTTCTAGTGAATTGATCTTATTATTTGAGTAATAGAAAATCAGTCAGAATACATAATATTATATTTTTATTGATTTCATTTAAATTATTCAGATATTAACTGCTGGAGTTTATTTTATTTATATTTTGTAAATACAATCTTAATATATACAAGCAGTCAGTTGCCAGATACGACGGATCTGGACTGTTCTGGACCAACATTCCTATGAAAACTAAAACCCCTTTTATTCATCGTATTTATGGTGAAAAACAAACTATGTTAGAGCTTAAACCACTTATTTATATCTGGCAGCACAAGTAAAGTTGCAAACTACAGAACATAAATATCAGCAATAATTTACAAGTCATGACTCTGAGCTTAGCATTTATTTCAACTAGCATAAAACTTAAAAACAAGAAGCAAAATTTCTAGTAGCGCCATTTGTTATTAAATCGTTACCAAAGTTGGAGTAATAAAGTCATATTTCAAAGGCAAATCTGCTTAGTAACGGAAAGATTAATGATGTATTACCGCGTATGGTCTGACGTCTTACTAACTTTGGTTCCTATTCATGTACTTAAGCTAAAGCCAAGTTACACTTGTACAGAGTTAAAGTTCGATTATGTTGAAACATTCCTGAGCCCAGATACTAAGGAAAAAATATTTTTATAGTGTAATTCTAAACACAATGTTTATTTTACGGACAATCGATAAAAACTTTTGGCCTTTTTTAAATTCAGTACTCATTTTTACAGGTCGTACAAGAAGACGGACAAGACTTCTCGGTTGCTTTTCAGGAGGTGAGTTTTAATTTTGACTAGATTTTTTTACATCCTAAAACGTTCTATACTTATATACCGCCCAGCACATAACTTGGCAAGATACATTAACTGAAAAAAAATATTTTTCAAAAACACGTTTTTAAAAGGGACTAAATTATTACAAAAAAAATCGGACTAAAAATATTAGAACAAAAAAAGTAAAAAATAAATTCTTCTGTAAATATTTATAACCCTAATAAACTATACCTACAGAAAATTTTACCCTAAAAATGTGGGGCGCATGCTATACACAATATGGATGATAAATTTTACAAAAAAATTAAATTTGTCTTATCTTTGTCTTGCCAAGTTAGCGCTATCGCACACAGGCAACTTAGTCTCCCAGCAACTGTTTTGTCTCTCACATGGAGTCCACGGGTTTATATGGAAGCGCGCACACGAAGCGACGCGGTCGTCTGCAACTTTTCATACAAATCACGTGAGAGACAAAAAAGTTGCGGAGACAAAAGTTGCCCGTGTGCGATAGCGCTTATATGCCGTCACCTATACTTGTCATACGACCTGACCTCAACCCGAACTCAACTCAAACTCATCTCAACTACAGCCCACCTTGAAATACATCCTATGTAATGTTCTGGGGGTCAAGTCTGCTAATGATTTCGTCAACATCGTAGTTCAATGGTGTTCTAATGGAAATGCTTTTTGACACAGTTCTTGTTTCTTAAACTCAAAATCAAGACACAGTATGTCTTCCGTTTTAGGTTTAAGAAAAACAATATGTTACAGTTTTGGGTTTAAAAAACAAGAACTGTCTAAAAGCATTACCATTCAAACACCATTGAACTACGATTTTGACGAAAACATTAGCAGACTTGACCCCCAGGCGTTAGAGTATATATTATGTGCCCCAGGTGAGTATGAGTTGAGTTCGGGTTAAGTTTGAGTTGAAGTCGGGTTGAGCGCGGGGCGTGTGAAGTTGCATCGACAAAATATAACAGAGCTTATTAATGTGTCATAAAGCTCAAAATTGTAAGCGATATATTTCAAGGATTGGTCTGCACTTGAGTTTTAGTTGAGTTCGGGTTGAGGTTGGGTCGTGTGTTATCCTCTGAACGCAGCCTAATTGAACACGGTTTCCCAATATTTGTTTTATTTTGATATTCCTAAATATTATCTCTCTCTCACGCTATGTATGTGTCCCACATTGTGCAGGGGTCTGCTATCCTTACCTACTTTGCTTCTCCACTTCGTTCTGATCTGAACCTCAGTTACTTTGCTCTGTATACTCTTTTAGCACCACAATCTTTCCACCTTACACTCGTATAATATTTTGGTGTATAGCTACGTTGACTAATAGGTACTACATTATACACACATCAACTTTGTCTAGGGATACCAGGTGTTATTTTCATACAAACGATGTGACTTTGAAGCCTTGGTTTGCTGCCAGGGATGTACTGTGCTGTGATCTGATGACGGCTATCCAGGGAGTGAATGGAGGAGATTCAGATCGCTTTACGCACCGAACTGATCTGATCAGCATTCGAAAAACGTAATGGACATGTTTAAAAAAACCGTGAAAGTAGCATGAAAATGTATGGAAATCCTCAAACTGAGAACTCTAACCCATTAATCTTTTAGAATGCTGATCAGATCAGTTGGGTGTGTATAGCGATCTAAATCTACTCCATTCAGTCCTTGGATGGCCATCATCAGATTACAGCACGGTACATCCCTGGCAGAAAACCAAGGCTTCAAAGTTACCTCGTTTGTATGAAAATAACACCTGTATCCCTAGACAAAGTTGATGTGTATATTATCTGTGGTACTACAAAGAGTGTAATAGTAGTGTTTATCGTAGTAAATCAACACCAGTTATCACCCAAACTTATGTTGACAACATAGAACCAAAATGGATTGCTGTGGCCGTTCTCTTATAGTTTTTTTGAATATTCATTGATAATGAAAGAAAGCAAGAAATTTATTTTGCACAAATTCCCAAGACTAATTTCAACAACCAACCGCCTAAATTATGGAACAGACGTACCTACCTAAATATTAGTAACGTTAAAAGTAAAGTTGCTTTGCCATTTATTGTGACTCTTTACCGAAAGAAAATAACATTCAAGTAATCTTAAATTAGAAATTTATATCTCATAAAAACTACTTAAAATTCTCAAAGATCACGCCTGAATATGGCACAGCTACACTTGATTTAAAAGTTACGAACTTAAACAAATTACATACGAACAACGTAGTTTTGGTTTACTTAACGTTGCCGTCGTCGTCGTCTGCCAAGATGGCTTTGCATGCATCAGCTGTAACTTTGGCACACTCAAGTCAAGTTGTTCCAGTGAAGTTTCCGTCCGCCCACGTCAGTAAGCAGTCTAAAATAATTTACAAGTCGCGAAGAGGAAATCAGAGTCTCGGGAACTGCTTACAGACACCTAATGAAGAGATGGGTAAAGTTTGACAGGCACTAGCTTCGTGGAAATTAATTTACCCGTTTTATAATGTGCTTGGGAAATTGATTTAAAGTCGACTTATTTGGAAGATTTAATAAATGAAAATTCTTATAAAAGAGTAATGAAATATTTTTTGCGAATTAAATACTTGCTCGACAATGATTGTTATGATAATCCATAAAATACACAATGAAATCGAGAGCTATTTTTTTTTTAATATTAAAAACCTTTTACACAATTTATAATAACAGACAACCCAATGTCATCCATAAAGCATGGCTTCCGAGGAATATCTGGAAACAAATCGTTAAACCCCGATTAATCAGGGTCATCACTCGCAACAAAGTCCTACTCTGAAAACCGAACCACGATAACCGAACGACATTCGATCCGCTTTGTAAAATTATTCGTTCAAAAAATGGCTCGATTCGCAGGAGGTTGCAACCTTTTCCGAAGTTGTGAATCGCATTTAAATTGTTCCACAGCGACTTTTCAACTACTAGCTGGCAACTCTTTACTTTGACGACTCATATATTATTTTCTTTCATTTAAATGACGATTCGTTGTATTTAAAATTAAAATATGTTTACATCGCTGCGTTATTGATCGGGCGAGTGCGAAGCGCGAAGGAAGCGTCTCTGTTTCAGCTTGGGCAAAAATGCTTTCGTATGTCCATCCGGTTGTCCGTTTGTTCTCCGCTACGGGTCTCATTTCTCAAGCGCTTCTTGTGCAACTTTGTGAGCGAGTTCATAATTTTTTTGTCAATTCAGTTAATCAAAATTTTTTAAAATGGCACAAAAATATTAAAAACCGGTCAAGAGCGAGTCGGACTCGCGCAACGAGGGTTCCGTACAATCATAAATATATTTGGATATGTTTCTTTAGTACAGTCTTTAAAAAAGTAGGATAAACGGCAGACAGGTCGAACAGGCGGACAGTTAATTTACAAATCTTAAGGCTTTAACATGCCTCAATCCGAGCGGGTCATTCCATGATGGTGTGAAATCGAACGTAACTCTACTCACTTTGGGTTCAAATCAGTGCGCGTTCCAACGTGGCGATTGCGTTGAGAACTAGCACCGAATTCTCAATTTTTTCATGTTTTTATTAAATTTCTTCGCTATCAAGTTAGTTGAAAAAAATCTGTTCAATTAAGATTGAAGGTATTAACATCGCCAATTTTTATGTGTTGGTTTTAACATAAACGAATGTTCTGTTTCCGAGAAATTTTGCAAATAGGACCAGAAATAGGGTCCACGGTATATTTTTTTAAATCAAAAGTGGTAACATTTTTACAAATGCTTTCAATTAAATCTATTGTGTATTATTCCAAGTACATTATATATTTTTTCCATGATAGCTTTACGCGCGTAATCTTTCAATAATTTGAATTGAATATTGGGATTTGACCCTTCTTAGCGCCTTAACCACAGCTGCTTATGGTGACTGAAAAACGTTTCAGCCACTCCACATTGCAAACTGTTTATATTACTAAGTAGGAACTTATTCTTCGTTTATTCGTACGGCAAATAGTAGGTAATTATATTAGAACCAGCCACCAATTATTATTGTAGTATTAGGTTTTTTCCTTAGGTCAGCATTCTTAGGACAGCGCCATCTGTTGACTGGTAGTGAAAGTAAAGAGTTTTTGTTTGTTTTTTGAGTTTCTAAAAAAGTGTGTTATATTGAGATATTATTTTATTTTTCCTGTAATCTTTACATAAACTACTATCACATAGAATTATTTCATATTTTTCTCTTTGCAAACTTCGGAGATAAGGTGGGGGGAACGGTATTTTTTTTACATTTTTCATCATAAGTCGAAAACTATGCGGCCTAAGAAAAAAGAAAAAAATGTTTTAAAATGTGCAAACAGCGTTCTTTCATATCCCACATGCCCTAGTCACCTCACTTCAAATTTTTAAGACCTCTTTTCAGTCCCTGTTGTAAAAAAAAAAATATTTTAGCTTTTTAGATTTTTTGCATTCACAATGCTATTTTTATATTAAGATGATTAATATAGTGAAAATATTAGAAAAAATCGGCTCACCCGTAGCAATTCAGACGGGACTCGAACCCGCACCCTTAGGATTCCGGCCCAATGCACTACCAGTTATGCTACCGAGCCACTATCCACATCCTAAGGGTGCGGGTTGCAAAGAAGCTGATACAAAAGAAAACAAATAAATTAATACAAAAGACGGAGGTCGGCTTCCTCTCCAAGTTTTCTTTCGCCATTTCTTTCTTGGAGGGGCCTCCTAATTTTATGAAATGGTGGTAGTTTCAATAGATTCTCTCTCTTTTTAGCATTAAATAATTAATCAAAATAAATTATAAATCAACATAAAATAATTAAAAAAAAAATTGTTAAATTTTAATTTCTGAACGTCTAGAAAAAATTCATCGCTTGAGGGTAGGCTCACGGGTAGCTTCAGTCCCCCGTGACCACGGCAGCTGCAAAGGTGCCGAAACGTCGGGAAAACCAAAAATCAAACCAAATACCAACTAAATACCAAAGTACATTCAATAAAACCGCGCTAGTATCCGTTAAAAAGTGTTTTATTTCATATATTAATCATCTTAAAAAAATATTATTTTTTTATTTCTTTCTTATTTGCAAAATAGTTGGGGAAATGTCATCTTAAACTATTTCAAGTTTCAAGTTGATACCATTAGTAGTTCTCGAGATATCCAGCTGTGACAGACGGACAGACAGACAGACTGAGTCACACCATAACGGTTCCTTTTTTACCATTTTGGTACGGAACCCTAAAAATGAGGTCTACAGCTCACAGAGCCACTATATTTGCTACTTAGGTGCTGTACTGTTATGCTACCTAAAGAAAATTCAACTGGTGACATTGTGTATTGTACATAATAAAACATGAATACCGAACTTGGACAGGACGTCGTCGATATAATTTAAGTTCGAGATCCAAAATCTAGTAAATCAAACAACGAGCATCGTTCGAATATTGCAGTTCTTTTTCGTAATAGGCCATTCCACCCCGGTTATGTTTCCGATCGTCTCTCGCATGCGTATGGGTTTCGTTAGCCTTTTAACCTGAAAGTATCCTTACCAAGTAACCTTTTTACTTGCAAACTGGATAAGGGTGATAATAGTCTCATTGTTCACTTCATAATAAGTATAGGGCTATCAAAATATTTATTATATTTGCCTTGATTAAAATATTTAATAAATTACCTTGTACTTACTCAGTTTAGCATTTCAAAAGATATTATAATTTTGGATAAGCCTACTAAATAAACATTTATCTTTTAGAAGCAACATTGCTTACCTAATATACTTGTTTACGTTTATTAATATTTATGAAAATAAAATGATTCAATATGGAACCAGTATAAAAAAATAAAACATTTTATACTAAAATGATATTTCAAAATATGATATTTGGCTGTATTGATTTTTCATTTAAATTGATTTTCATAAAAAAACTTTCACGTGTCCAATCCACGGGGTGTTTGGTAATAGTCTTATAAAACTGGTAAAGCCGAATATGGTAGAAGGGCACCATGCTTACAACCCCGGAAATTATAAACCCTGAAATCAGCACATGGATGAGAAATTTATTTGTATGAAAAAAAGAAAAATGACAACCCTAGACGCAAATCTATTGTATTTGATAAATCAATCCCATTTAATGGGAAAAACCAAAACACAATTTTGGTCTAGGGTTGCCACTATACAGTTTATTATAAAAAGAAAAACTTTTTCCTTTTTTTAAAAAAAAAAAGTGGTTGTATGCGTACAATATCTACCGGTAGTGACGTTGTCTGCTCACGACATAAAAGTGCAATATACACGGCGTTTGGTGATCGAGGGATATTCTTTTTAGTTCGTTTGGATTTTTAATTGAAGAAAAGAGGCCGCCCCATTCACCCTTATACTGCACATACAAAGAAGGTTCACCCTTGTTCAGAAGGTTCAGCCTGCCAAAGGATATCCCTCGATCACTAAATGTCGTATTTTTGATCTTGAACGCCAGAAGTTATGCTATGTTGTCTCGTCATAAGCCTGTAGTAGCATAAAGAAAATAAAAACATAGATTTATGTCTGTGCACCATATTTATTTACTTAACTGTCTTATCATAGATTTATTTTAGTTTTTCATGAATGTTACTAAAACACATCAGATTATTACTATACCAACCTAATAGATATCAACTTTGAACATCAGCACATCCAATCTCCATTGGTACTTACAACGGTCATGCATGATACCGTAAAAATCCCAGCTTTTTAATGGCACAAATTTTAATCGATTCTCACTTCGATCCTGTATTCTCATTACCGTTGAGCTTTCATTTATGTCATTATAAGTCGATTTTCATTAACTGTTCATTTACGATGTATTATCTGAATCATAAATGATTCAGGATACAACAATAGGGTTATGAGAACAAAGAATAATGCATTTTCGCTTGCCATTCAGTAATGTTACAGATGAATCATGATGAGATTCGAGTACCTGTCTGCTAGTGTCCGTTTTAAATTGTGACTTTATTCGTTCAATCATATTTTCATTCATAATTCTGATATCATGGAAAACGTGTTCCGTAAATTCTGGTTCAACTTGGGTACGATCATTATATTTATAATAATCAGCCGTAGGACTTCAAACTATTTTATAACTAAGTACGAAATACATTATGGATACAATGTAATTTAAAATTCTACAAAGAATTCTCAATGAAGGCTTATGTTTTATAAATGAATTCCTTGGACGCCGGCAAGCTGGTTGTTATGGTAAAGACAAGCACTATTATTTTTATGATAATACTGAGTTGGACTCGTAGTATCTTTTATTACCGTTTTCAATAAATATATTTTTTGAGTCATCCCCTACATAGGGTACAATTGTACTCCCTATTACTATAGTACTAGCTTCCGCCCGCGACTTCGTTCGCGTGGACATTCGAGAAAATCCTTACGGCAGATCTCCTGCCGTAAGTGGCAAACGCCCTGCCTTGCAAGCGAGGTACGTCCACACTAAGCGGGCTGCCCAGCGTGATCAGGAAGGTTCAATCAAACTTTCGGTTGATTAACCCCTTTTATTCCCTAAGGGGTTGAGTTGCAGAATACCACGAAATACGTGTTTGCTTGTTTCTAGAAATACTCCGAAGAAGTTTCAAGTCGAAATATCTATTTAAAATATTTTCCCACAAAAATTTTCACCCCCATTCCACACTCCAAGGGGTTGAATTATGTCTACCGTGTTGGACCTTAAAGTAAATGGCATTTTCACTATCAACATCCCATAAAACCCGATTTATTTATATCTATATTAATTTTTTTGGTTCATTTATTTCTTTTATCCCCCAAGTTTCGGAAAATCACGAAAAATGCCTTTTGGTATCGAAAACGACTAGAAATTTATGATTATAGAAAATTGTTCAACTGGTTAAAAAAAGTTTGGGGAATAAAGCGAATGGAAATTAAAATAATAGGGAAAAATAATTTCGGGGAATCAGCCTCTACAGTCGAAAAGACTGACTGATTGCCAGGGAAACTGATTTACGTTTTTACCATTAAATTACGGTCTTTCAAAAATATATGATATACTTAAGGATATTACCTAATGAATGTACTTATTCATTTCAAGATTTGATGTACTTTACTCCAATTACTCGATCATATTTAATTCCGAATACAGGGTAAAACAAACAAAACAAACAGGGTATTTCAGATTTCTTAATAAATTACTTGGCTCAAATATACTTACCAATCGATAAAATATGATGTAATGTCACAGGAAATTGTAAGAAAAGTACAATTCCAATTTAATATGTTGTATAATATTTACATCCAACAAGAACTTAATACGGTAAATTGAGTACGTATCAGAATGTCTAAAGTTAGAATGTCTAAAGTTAAAATGGCAAAGTTGAAAATGTCAAAAATTAAAATGGTTTAAAATGTCAAAAATCATTATGTCTAACTTCAAAATAGCAAAATTCAAAGTATCAAATGTATCAAATACTTTACGAGTTAAAATATCAATGGACCGTCGGCCCAGGAGCTCATTTTCAATCTAGCGCATATTGGGACCAGACCACATTGATAAGATAGCCATTAGTTTGGTGTTATCAAATATTTTCGTCTGGGTTGCGAAGTAGGAAGCTTCTGGAAGATATGCCACCCTGAACATATGGCCTCCAATACAATGATCTCCAATCGCAAAAAATAATCGATCGAATATTGATATAAATGTTGAACAGGGTCGTAGGTGGCATCATTACAAACATGTTAGAAATCGGCTTGGTCAGTTTTCAGGAAGCATGCACGTGGCCAGAGTAGAAACATAGAGACTTTTTTCCAAAAAATAATCGACTACATATTGGCATATAATTACATTCAAAGTATCAAATCAAAGTATCAAATCTGCCACTATGCTTGGCGTTCGTGGATTATGAGAAAGCCTTTGATTCGATTGAAACCTGGGCGGTGCTGCAGTCTCTCCAAAGGTGCCAAGTGGACTATATATATCGAGGTGTTGAGGTGCTTATACAAAAATGCCACCATGTCGATCCGAGTACAGAACCAGAGCACAAATCCTATCCAACTGCAGCATGGTGTGAGACAGGGAGACGTTATTTCTCCGAAACTGTTCACATCTGCGTTGGACATCATTAAGCTCTTGGACTGGAAAGGACTCGGCATCAACATTAATGGCCAGTACCTAACACACCTTCGTTTTGCCGATGATATAGTCCTTATGGCTGAGACCATGTAAGACCTGAACACAATGCTCGAAGATCTCTGTAGTGCTTCCCAAAGAGTGGGTCTCAAGATGAACATGGATAAGACGAAAATTATGTCAAATGGCCATGTTGTACCCTCTCCAGTTCATGTTGGGAACACTACACTTGAAGTTCTTGACCACTACGTATACCTAGGACAGGCAGTCCAGTTAGGCAAGTCCAACTTTGAGAAAGAGATCTCTCGTCGAATCCAACTCGGGTGGGCAGCATTCGGGAAGCTTCGAAAAATCTTCGCTTCCGACTTACCTCAGTGTCTCAAGACGAAGGTCTATGAACAGTGTGTGTTGGCAGTTTTGACTTACGGCAGTGAAACGTGGTCGCTAACTATGGGTCTCATAAGGAGGCTCAAGGTCACCCAGCGTGCAATGGAGAGAGCCATGCTCGGCGTTTCCCTGCGTGATCGTGTCAGGAATGAGGAGATCCGCAGGAGAACTAAAGTAACCAACATCGCTCGAAGGATTGCTCAGCTGAAGTGGCAATGGGCAGGACACATAGCGAGAAGAACTGTTGGCCGTTGGGGCGGAAAGGTTCTGGAATGGCGACCGCGCACCGGACTACGCTCCGTGGGTAGGCCCCCGACAAGGTGGGCCGACGACCTGGTGAAGGTCACGGGAAGCCACTGGATGCGGGTAGCGCAGGACCGATCGTCGTGGAGATCCTTAGGGGAGGCCTATACCTAGCAGTGAGTGTCGTGCGGCTGATGTGATGATGATGAATTACATTCAGGGGGTGCGGCAGGTCCCAGGCGTATATAAAGCCACAGTCTTGCGTCGCTTTCAGGAAGCGTCTAGGAGATCAGGCCAGGTAAGTTCATTTCACATATATGCTCTTGTGATCCTTGTTCCTTATTCGATCGATATGAAAACACGAAAAATAGTTCAGGTAATGATGCCACCCACGACCCTGTTCACCATTTATATAAATAAATGCGATAGATATTTTTTTAGCGATGGGTGACCATGTTCAGAGTGGCATATCTCCCAGAAGCTTCCTACTTCGCAACCCAGATGATGATATTTGATAACACCAAGCTAATGGCTATCTTGAGAATTTGGTCTGGTGCTAATATGCGATACATCGAAAATGACCCTGGTTGGCCGACGGTCCACAATGGTCATTAAGTCTAAGTTCACAATGATTTATTTAAATTGGGTTGGATCTTAAAACTAATCGCTTTCTTTGAGGTTAATTGAGTCTGTGGAGGTGTCTTTGGGCTTCACCTGAAATGCTTCAAATAGCAAATTTAGTTGCCGGAAATGAGTCTAAAAGTCTAAACTAGTCTACTGGGACTTAGAAACCGTAGACCGTAGGTCACGAGATAGGTGCGAGGAGCGTAGCGACGAGCATGTTAGGTTGACATGAACCCAGCGCGCGAGCCGAGCGAGCGAAGCGAGCGTGAAACGGCAGCGGCCGGCGAAACACCAGGAAAAAATCTATTTCAAACTCATTGTTGGTTTTTGTTTGCCGGCTACTGAATCAGTGACTGGCATTGGCTACCGAATCAGGGAGCGCCGCGGCTATGGTGATGTGCGGCGGAGGCACAGAGGTTAACACGCAATTATTTAACCTAATTAATTAGGTACCTAAATGAAAGAAAGGCATAAGTAAATTGTATACGTCATTATAATTATGTATTTGGACTAATTAGACATTTTAAGTTTTGATTATTTGAACTTAGACATTTTTATTTAGGACTATCTGACCGTTTGACATTTTCGTTTTTGACATTTTGAACTTTCGACATTTTAATCGTTAGACATTCAAATTTTTGACATTATGAACTTTGCCATTTTAAGTTTAGACATTCTAACATTCTGATACGTGCCCTTTGTAATACCTCGCGGCTTCGTCTCGAAGGGAGCAGCCTTAGCGATTATTACTCTATTCAAATTATTCTGGCATTTTTTGCGGGGGGGGGGGAAAGTGCACACAAGTGCAGTTCCGCATACTCACATACAAAAACAACACTGTAAAGACGATACCAACACATAAAAAATAAAACAAAACAGCAAAAATTTGTGTACGGATGAGTCATATAAAAATATGACACGTTTTTGACATACAGGGCTGGGCTCAACTGTCGTTGCAGCAATATCGATACGGAAAAAGGAATAAAGGTAACAAACTCAAACATTTTACATGGGGTGAATAACAACAAAGAGCCCAACAAGCAAAAACCTTCTGGACCAACTGACCACTAAATCTCATCACCAGTGGTCAGTTGAGAAGAAAAATTTCTTATCTGACCACTGGAGGTGAATTAAGAGCAATTTATCCCTAATTCATCACCAGTGATGAAACTGATAAAGTGGGGGGGTTTTTCTGTTTCAACTGACTACGGATGACCTTTTGAAAACTATGTAAGCCTATTTTATTAAATCATATTTTAACCACCATAAGTTAACCTTCTCCATATTTATGTGATCCTGGTTCTTTGCATCTTCAAAGTATTTGAACAAGTGATTGAATATTTAATTTTGAACCAAAGCGAAGCTAGTTGCTAGTTTATTAATAAAATATAAATGGCACAGAAAATTATAGAAGTTAACCTTCTCCGTATTTATATGATCCTGGTACTTTCGAGATGTAAGTAATTAAAAATATATAAAAAAACTGAAACTTTATAAAAAATACTGAAACTTTTTTGGTTTGGTCACCACAGCACTGGTGAAATGGGAGAAGATGGTGTTATTTGGTCACGGGTAGTCAGTTGAGAAATTGGAGTTCCAACCAACCACCGGTAGTAGGATTTGGTGGTCAGATGGTCCGAAAGGAGCAAAAAAGTCTCAGGATGCGCACGTTATTAGAGTCGTAGGCTTACAGAGCTCTTATAATTATTTGTGACATGTCATCGTTCTTAAATGAGTCTTAAACAAGTTAATACGGACTCAAGAACACTCAGTCTTATTGTCTAGTCTCATATACGTATTAAGAGCATTTTATGACGTTTTTCTATTATAAAGGAATCTTATTCCATTCATTTTTATATAATAATATCAAAAATATCAAAAAGATTATTTATTCTGTGAGAGAACCAATTAATTTTGCTGTGATATTATTTTACTCTTTGACGCAGAATGTGACAGTGCGAAACTGCAAAGACCAAATTGAGTCTGTCAGAAGTTAAAAAGGATTAATAAATATTTAAGGATTTTTCAGGTATATCACATTTATGAGACTGCCTGGAGCAGGACCAGGCCATGTCCTTTATCGACAAACATTGTGATACGGTAACATCACTAAGTTGCTCATCGGCGAGAACTTGGATTTATCTAGCGACAGATCTGAAATTTGTACGGACGAGCCATGGACGAGCAGACCCGATGTCACTGAACAAATTTGACAACTAATCAAGAATAAAATATACGAATTTAATGTTTAAATGTAAACAAATAGCAATAATACGACAAAAAATTACTTTCATGTGAAATGTAACACCGTCTTTTTACCGACTTCAAAAGGAACTCGACAAAAGGAAGGCTCGACTAGTTTTTTTTTTTTGTTTTTTGTATGTACACCGATTACTCGAAGACGGCTGAACCGATTGAAATGATTCAAACGTTATTACATTAAGTAAACTCTCAAGTTGGTCCCATTTTTTTAAAATTTTGAATTCGGTTCAGTACTTTTCAAGTAATCTTGAAAAAAGCACGAAAATAGTATGATTTTGTGTGAACTACCTCGATGAAATCGTAAAACTTCTTTGTTTATGAACTGAATAGGATAATTATTTTTTTGTTGGAAAAGGGATATCTTAAGTGTAGTTCTTTAACCGACTTAAAAAAAGGAGGTTCTCAGTTTGACCCGCATGTATGTATGTTTTTCCGCGATTAACTCACGTTTGGCTGAGCCGATTTTTCTACCTAAATAATATACATAATACTACCTAGTACAGAAGGTACCTACACTAAAAATAAAAAAAAATAAAAAATTGTTTCAAAAAACAAAAAACTGACTTCAAAAAACCTACCTCTAAAAAGCACGAAATAATATTCGTAATAATAAAAACACGTCTATTGAAGTCGGGTGTGGCTTTTAGAATATAAAAAAGGAATTTGTACTCCAGCCCCACCCGACTTCAATAGACGTGTTTTTATTATTACGAATATTATGTCGTGCTTTTTAGAGGTAGGTTTTTTGAAGTCGGTTTTTTGTTTTTTAAACAATTTTTTTGTAAACTTTGATGTTCCAGACCTCTTTTAACAGCAAAAAACTCATCAATTCGGTATTTTAAACACTGCAGCGTTCACATGCGCGACTGGACTCGGTCTAGAAAGAAATCCGGGCGCAACTGGTTTTATTAACCGCGTATGCCCATTTGGGCTTGTACTTCGGCAGAGGGGAACGCTTCGTATGGCTTCTCTTTCTGGGACAGAAACGTCACAGAAACGCGTCTTACTCCACAGAAACGTCACAGAAACGCGTCTTACTCTAAGCCAAAAACTAATACCAACTGCATTTATTACTTGGTTTATTATCGTAATTATTTTTCTATTCCGAACGAATACCATTCATAAACGAATCCTTAATCTTAATACAAGTTAATTAAATAGATTTTAAACTTGATTTAGATTAAGATAATTATTTAATAGAAAAAATACTAGAAAAAATCGACTCACCCGTACCGTTGAAATCGTCATTAAATAATCTATGAAATTCTTTGTGCATATAAATAGCCGAAATTTGATGATTAAATTACAATATAAAGATAAAGTATTTATTTTTTATAAAATTGTGAATGACAATATTATTCATAGGGTAACAAAGTCGTCGTCATCCGACGCGCGTGGTCGACTTCTGAACTTACTTACTTACCGAAGTTAATTCACGTTTGGACGCAACCTACCATTTTCCGATTAAGTAAGTAAGTAGAGGGACAGTTGAGCTTACTTACTTATGGATGTGTAAATCGGCATTACGGAGATTTTTTGTCTCTCGACATTGTGGCATGACTTCGCTTTGTATCCAATACTTTTATTTTTGTACCTAATTAGCGTTCACGAATGTTTTATAAATTAAGAAATTTAAACTTTCAACAAATATGAAAACAAACAGTAGGTAGAGTTCTAAAAACGTTAAGCGTCACCGCTGAAGGGCGATTAATTGCTGAGCAATTTTTTGTCGCTGAGAATAGAACATACAGAGTTCTATACGTAAACGCCCACGAGCTACTTTTATAAACGCGGCGTTAATCGCGGCGCTTTTTTGTCGCTGGCTAAGTAAAACATTTGTCGTGACATTTCGAGGGCGATTATCGCCGCGATTAACGCCGCGATTATCGCAGCTACAAAAAGTCGCTCGCGAGCGGTGACGCTAACGCGAATCCCGACGTTAAGTATTACAAAGTCATGTGTAATGTTACATCGTAATGAGCATTACGAGCTCAGAGTTCGTTAGTAAAATAGTATCAAAGATTAAATGTTCATACAGATGCGTAATAATGTGGGATCTTATAGATATACTTTTAGCTGGAAGCTTTTATTTGATGCGAAAGAATAATAAGCAAACAATACTAGGCCCCATGGTCCTATTGACTAAAAAAAACCACGAAACACAACAAAATGGTAGGCATAATGATTGTGGATAGAAATAATAAATAAATAAATAAAAAGGTATTTACGATTGCTAGTCACATGCTTCCACCTGTCTGTTTCAAAGTCTTTAATTAATATTTCTAGATACCTAGGTACTATTTAAGAAAACTAACATTTTACTCTCAAAATAGCCTTGGCTTGGACATAAAACCCAGGATCCGTTGACGGGATGTATAAATTACATTAATTTCCATAAATTTTATTTTCGGGTATTTAAACGTCAATGAAAAGTTGGCTACACTCACATAATGCATAATTAATGACAGCACTTTTTTAACCACTCCGATCCTTGGCAGTCCCTCGGAGAGTCAACGAGTTTATAGGCAAAAAGCGGGGCTCGCAGCGCCCTCTAATTACTTTTAAAGCCCGGACGACCCTGTTACAAACCTTTATTACGTATTCCATCGTAGTCCCTGGATTACCTGTCCCCAACGGTGACATTGTTATGCTAGACGTCCTTGTCGCACTTACACACCGCCACATATTTCTCTCCCTCTCGGTCCCCGGTGTCTGCGTTTGACGTGTAAGTGTACAGGGCGTGAAATAATAATCGCGACCTGTAGGATTCGGTTTTGATGTTTTTGGGGAGATATGATGTTGTGTTTACCGCCTTTTGTTGATAGTTCGGCTCGATTAAATAACCTTTGTGCTACTTTACACGTTTTTTTCTGGGAAGAGAGCTGAGATTTTTTTCGTACTTTTGATCTTGTGACGATTTTCCTAGGTAACAGTTACTTGCAAGTTAGCTTAAAAATTCAGCAGTATTCAAATTTGAAATGAACACACGACATACAATTAAATGTAAAAACCATTGAATTTTTAGATTTTAGAACAATGCTATTTTTATATTTAGATAATTTATAGGTATACTTATTAGAAAAAATACTTGAAAAAACGACTCACCCGATTGAACTGCTACGGGTGAGTCGAATTTTTTCAGCTAAAAACATTCTTCTTATAATGTATCACAGATATATAAAACTTGTGTCTGTACCACACCCCGGGCACTTCATACAAGCGTCGCGTTTCAACTCATAGAAAAAATTTACTTCTAGTTTCAACTAGCACAGACGCTACACAGTGACGTTTTTGCACACGTGCAACTGTGTGCGAGCTATTGAATGAGCACACAGATCGGCACACGGAACTCGCGCGGTGGGCGCCAGTGGAGTGAGGTAATTGATTGTGTGGCGGGGCGGAGAGTTTCCTTTCTGTACGGTAGTACTTATAGCTATTCTGTGTCTGTACGTAGCGTAGCGTAGCTCAATAAAGTCACATCTGAGTTGCCATTTTACCTACCTACTTATTGGTTTCGTGTGTGTCGTTGACACATCCATGCAAATCTACATGTTTAGATGTTTGACGATCAAAGCAAAAAAGAATGAAAATATAGTCTTAAGCTCAAAACGCACTTTGGTGGCGCTGACCGGCGCAGCCAAATATTTTGTATTCAAACCGCTTTATAGTAGCGCCGCGTCACGCCGCTATAATGCAGTTTGCATCATTGCAATTAATGGAAATAATATTTATAGTCCGTAAGCGCGCGACAATATTGCCTACATCATATGACATCACGATGAAATGCATGGCACACGGTCGGAAAAGTTGTGCTGAGCGAGGATCAAAAGATTATCGCAAATAAAATTGGCCGGAAAATTAAGAAAATCTTTCACTTCCGATGATAATTTTAAGGTTATATTTACGTCATGTGACAGCAGTACGAGACCCGTGGCATCATTTAGATTTTTGACTAAAAAACTAAAATTTTATGTTTAAGGTATTTCGGCCATTTCAGAACTGACAGACTTATATTTACTCTCTCTATTAGTGCATTCCGATTCAGGCTAAAATCACTTTCAGCGTTGACCACGATAACAAGCGTACCGATTCAGATAATCGCGCTTATGACAGTTAGGACTATCAATAATTCGGAACGCTCGTGAGCGCGCTCACCGATGTCTTGACCTACATAACCTCAATATAAATTTAAAAGTTTGAAATTTGGACCTTTTTGCTTTATATATGTTCATATATCTTTGACTATTACTTCCATGGTATGCGGAAAGAATTTTCAATAATTATTGAACTTTCATTTAAATGCACCTGAGGTAAACAAAACAAACAAGTGTCACTTTTGTCAGAACGCTCACAGTGATTATGCCTTGGAGCATGGGCGGCGTAATCGCAAGATGGCGGATGTTATGACGTAATCAGTGACGTCACACGGGCTATCGTTATCGCGCTCACGGTGATTCGGTACGCAAATCAGCGCGATGACATCGATGTTGGCGTGACTCGGAATGCACTACCTGATTGAAAACTAAATGATGCCACGGGTCTCGTACTGATGTCACATGACGTAAATATAATCTTAACATTTTGACCGTAATTGGAAGATTTTCTCAAGCTTTCGGCCAATTGCTATAATCATCCTCGCTCAGCACAACTTTTCCGACCGTGTGCCGTGCATTTCATTGTGATGTCATATGACGTAGGCAATATTGTCGCGGGCTTATTAGCCGCGGCGATCCGCGCCTCGCCGCGCAGCGCCGCGCTGTTGAAGTGCGTTTTGGCCTTTAGGATCAATCGACCATGAAGTTGTGGCAAAAAGCTGTGTAGGTATCAGTGGCGAGAGGTGAAGTGATGGCGAAGGTAAGCCGCTCTACAAAAATGATGAAAAATGTCGTGATCTGCATAGTGAATCAGTGGGGTGGGATTTCCAAAAGGTAAGCCGATGGGAATCGGCTTGTATGGACCCTTCGCCACTGGTAGGTATTCTAGACAAATGCGCCGCTCTAGCCGTATTTTCGAAAATACTACCGTCATCATACTAACGTCTTTTATTTTGTTGCGCTAGGAATAACCTTTGGGCCTGATGAAACTATTTGATTTAATGTGCCCAATAGTGCCCATATTGAATAATGGATCATTACGTTTCAGTGAGGATGGTGAACTCGTGTGAACGTCGCGCGGTCGCGTGCGTCCTGCTGGCGGTGACCGCGGTGGTCGCAGCGGCGTCGTACGATCGCGAGCGGCTCGAAATAGCCAAGCAAATCTTAGAGGAGGTGCCTCTCACTGACGGGTAAGACCGCATGGTATTTTAGTATAGGAATTAATTAATTGGGTGACTGGAAATAATTAAAGGCGACTGTTAATGGGACACTTAAATACTAAACCGGGCAGCAGTTAATTTTTTGGGCGACAAAATAACTATACGAGCGACAAACAGTGGATAACAAAAATACTTAAAACGGGCGACTACATGTGGGTGATAAATAACTTAAGTTGGCAGTGAAAAATCTAAATGGGTGACAAGAATACTGAGTGGGCAACTATTATACCAAGTAGGTAACTATATAACTGATTTAAGCTGCCCAACATGGTATTTTTAACACCATTTTATTAGGTTGCTTTCTCGTTTGTATGCTTTTTGTTTTTCGTCAGCTCGATTAGGATAATAGTCACCTTTTTGAAATAAAATATATGCCAAATTTTAAATGTTTTGTGTGCCCTAAGGTTGTCGCCCAAATAGTTAGTTGGTCGCCCGTTCTGAATAACTAGTTACTCAATTTGTATTTTAAAGTCACCTATTTTCAATATCTGTAGTCGCCCTCGGGTAACATTCTCACTAGTTCCAGTGGATATAGTTCCATGGAACTACTGATACTGACCATTGCCAATGGAACTAGTGAGAATGAATATATGGAACTACAGAAAAAAAAGTATAAGTAGTTCCATGGAACTATATCCAATGGAACTAGTGAGAATGATTCGCCCTCGGTCCGTCGCGTCGCCCACTTAGTATTTCAGTACTCCGCTATATTCAGTATTTTTGAAACCCGAAATGGGAATTTATTGTTACCCGATTAAATACTACCCTTTTAGTAATTGACACTTTTTCTAAACTAGCGGCCGTCCGCGACTTCGTCTGCGTGGAAAATTTTTATGCTATCCCTCGGGAACAATACTTTTTTCGGGATGGAAAGTACCCTATGCCATCTGTACCTCTGGCAACGTGTATGTAAAATTTCATAATGATCGGTTCAGTAGTTAAGACGTGAAGGCGTAACAAACAAGGGGGCCATCCATAAATTACGCCACACGTTAAGGAGGAGGGAGGGGATCAACGAAGTATGTCATTGTGTGACAAAGGGGTGAGACTGGTCCGAAATTTCGTGACGCCACATTTCAAAATCATTTAAATTGAAAAAACTGAACAGATTTTTTTAGTTCGTTAATTATTTCTAGATGTAAAATCACTACTTAGTATAAAACAAAGTCTCTTTCTCTATCCCTATATCCCTATGTATGCTTAAATCTTTAAAACTACGCAACGGATTTTGATGCAGTTTTTTTTAATAGATAGAGTGATTCAAGAGGAAGGTTTATATGTAAGTATAATACATGGTGTCAAATTCCACACTACACTGAAGCGAAGCGAGGGCAGGTCGCTAGTTGTAAATATGTGACATCACACTAGGGAGAGGGGTCTCACAAATGTGACCAGCTGTGACAAGGATGGGGGAGGGGGTCAAGAATCATGAAATTCGTGTGACGTAATTTATGGACGGCGCAGTTAGGTTGGTAAACTCGTGCTAAAGTCATCGTGAGTCCTTTTCGTGATGACTCCTGCTCATCGTAATCACGCGTTGTCTACTCTATTTAAAAATAACGTGGGTATAATTATACCGACAGTCTTACCGACCATGGCGAATTTAACCATTACTATCAGTTTTCTTTGCCGCAAAAAACCACTGACGTCTGAAAGTATATGGTGGTACTTGTCCGTGGTCTCCCAGTCTAAGGCCCATATTTATAAACCGCTCTCAAATTTGAGAGCTATTTTGAGATCATACCTGAGATGCTGTTCCTATAAGAAGAGCATCTCAAGTATGATCTCAAGATAGCTCTCAACGTTGTGAGCAGTTTATAAATACGGGCCTAAGTTCCCCTTGGGGTACCACGAGCATAGCCCACGGAATACCCAAGGAGGACAAAGGGGTATCATGGGAAAAATATATGACCCGTGGTACCCCTAATCTTTTTTATGTCAGATTGAAATGTTTGAGATGGAGTACCACGGATAATAAAAATATATTTAACAAGGAGATTGTTATTCAGGGGGTTCCACGGGAAAAAATATTTGCTTGTGGTACCCCAATAGGAACTTAGACTGGGGGGCCACGGGCAAGGAACGGCTAAATGCCATTTAGTATACAACGTGTTCCAAAAATACCGCTAATGCCGAATATAGTAGATAGGTACCATCAAACTGAACAACTTACAATGGGACCAACTCTGAAACCGTGAAAAAAAATTAGCTGATTCATACATTTTGATATTTTCGTTATTATTTTTTGTGTGAAACAACAGATTTTTTCCGCGATTAAAAAGTTGGTCCCATAGTAAAAGTTGTTCAGTTTGATGGTCCCTATCCACCATATTTTCGGCATTAGGGGTAATTTTGTAACAAATAAGAAGAAACTTTTCAATTTATTTTAACAACAACTTTATCCTATTAAGCTATTTTAATAATCAGATCTTTTCTCTTTTCTTAGGCACAATGATCTTCCTTGGAACATAAGGAAGTTTCTGCGCAATCAAATCAATGAATTCGAGCTGGACACCGACCTGACGGTGGTCGAGCCGTGGTCCATCTCCAAGTACTCCCATACCGACCTGCCGAGGCTCAGGGAAGGAATGGTGGGCGCGCAGGTAACCACAACAAAGTATTTATTATGAAAAAAAAATTAAAAACACGATTGCCCCGCCAAAACCGAACTAAAAAGTGTAATTGCAGTCAGGGGACCATTTTGTGGAACAATTTTTAATCAAAGAGGTCCCCCGACTGCAATGACACTTGTTATTATTAACTTTTTAGTTCGGTTTTGGCGGGGCAGTCGTGTTTGTAATATTTTTTAAATTAATTAATTTTTATTTCACACATTTTAGTGACAAATTATATAGTTTTAAAATGTGCTCATTATGGCCTTTCATTTAATGCCCATATTGTAATAATTGAAGAAAAAAAATTTTTGTTTCACATTTGAAAAAATATAGCCAGTGTCACTCGGAATGATGTAAGAATTCTAACGATACCCCATACATCCAAATCCGTTGAGCCATTTAGAAGTTATGGTGGAATAAATAAACTCACATACCCACAAACATACATGAATCCTGAACACATATACACTCCTTTTTGGGCAGTCGTGTAAATACATAAACCCTGAACACATGTACACTCCTTTAAGGGCAGTCGTGTAAAAAAAGGCTCTTACCGTGCCCTTGTCATTCGAATAATTACTATCCAATCATGATATTCGTGATGAAATAAAAAACCAAATAAAAACAGCTTCAAAATTAAATAGCTCTAAAAGCTAGAAAAATATTCATAATCATTGGATACGCACATCAACTTAGGAAGTAAGGTGGGGCTGGAAAACAGCTTCTTTAAAAGCCTCACCCGACTTATCTAGGCGTTTTTTTATATTAAAATTGTTAGGTATATGCGTATCTAATGCAAGAAACAATATTCAAGTCATTGGCTTTAAAGAGCTATTAATTGGTTTAGGTAAACGCGAGATAATCGCGAACGAACATACATACATACGGGTCAAACTCAGAATCTTCCTTTTTTGAAGTCGGTTAAAATACTAAAACCTTCTCCTAAGTGTAACAAATACTTTTCTGAAAACGGCAACAAAATTGGTTTAGCTGAACGCAAGATAATCGCGGACAAACATACATACATACAGGTCAAACTGAGAACCTCCTTTTTTAATTTTTTATTTTAATTTTTTGAAGTCGGTTAAAAAATTTATAAATTCTGTAAGAATAAAAACGTCTTAATTTGGCTTTCGATTCCGGCATTTGTATTGTAGAATAGTCTTTTATATCCATTTTGGGTCGATGGGTCTTTTTCGGTAAAAAAAATACCACAAAATAAATACCTATTTTCCAATACATTTTGTTCTGAACGTCTACTGTCTTAGGAACAAGCGTATGCAGCGACATCTACAATTAGCTTTGCGTTGCCAACCCCGAACTTCCTCCTTTGAATTTTTTGTAGTCGGTTAAAAATAGTGAGCCATCGTTATCCGCCACCAGTAAGTAATAGTTACTTACTTTTATTTTTTGTCAATTACTCGTTACGCTGGTGCCAATTTACAGCACAACTAAAAATTTAAATATACATGATTTGTCAACAATAAACAATTTGACACAGTGAAATATAATCGGCAGACGGGGCGTTCCGTCCGCAAACACACCTGTGACTCGATAATGCAAACGCGAAGGGGAGTTAAAATACGTACACAATTTACAGCGTACATTCCCGGGTTGCTTTACGATCAATTTTCTTAGTAACCGATTGAGAGTTGGCACTGCTTTGTGTTTGTAAGCATGCGGAATAAGCTTTTGAATTAAAGCCATAAAGTTGGAACTTAATTTCGTCGAAATTTTTGGGACATTCCATCTTGTTTTGGAAATTTTAACTTGAATATAGTAAACTTTTTTATCATTACACGATCAAATATTTTATAGGTATTTAGTTAAAACTTACTTCAGAATCTTATCAGTGATAATTAAGACGTTAATAGTGATAAACTTTGAAAATTGAATTTCTAAACAAGTGATAGGTATACATTTTATAAACGATTTCTGCTTGCCGTGAGTGGAAAATTCTATAAGGGTATTATCATTAAGCTATTGTAATGAGTTTGGCGGATAAAACATAATGAATGCTGGGCTGGAAACTGTGGAAATGTTAGCGGAATCTCCCTTAAAAGTAAGCCCCTTTCCTTTTTAAGTACTTGCCTAATCCCACTCAGCTTAGGTCACTTCACTAATACCTTTGCAAGTGGTGGTGGCTATGATTTATTTGTCTTATGAACTCACAAAGCCAGCTTATGGGATAATAGTACTTTGGTTCGGACAAAAGGAATATCTTGACTCATGTATCAGAAAACTTGTTAAAAAGCCTTCCACCGCTTTGCACTGAGTAGGTGCTTACTTCAATCCCTTTATTCCATCCAGTATTACTTCAATCAGACATCGTTACTTTTTGTTTAAGATAGAAATGCAATGTGTCTCAATATATTTTATAATATTAAAATTGATGAGCATATAAGTAATTTCCCACTCATCCATCAAAGAAAAACAGATTAGGGACCATCCAATTACTAAGACAATTATGAAAACAGCTGTATTCCGATGAGCCTTCAGCGCGTCATAGCCTGACAATTTATTGCGTAACCAATAATTTTGCAGGAGCAGAAAAAAATTTATGGCTGCCATAAATTTCAATTTTGCCTCCCTGTGTAAGAGCAAAAGCGCCTATAGCCGTCTAACGGGACAACAACATTTTTTTTTTCTTCTCGTTTAATCTCCTACATTTTTATTAATTATTTATTCAACAGTAGGTCGGTCTATTAGCTTGAAGTAAAGACTTAATTTTTCACGCAGCCAATTTTAAGGTAAATTGCTCACATTAATTTACCAATGTTAAAGTGTAAGCAATTGTAAGCAATTTTAACAAAATAAATATGTATGTTTTGCCACTATACTTTCTAAATTCAGCGTTTATTGGATGTAAGTTAAAAATACTTTGGCGTCTATAAAAAGTCAGTAAAAAAGATTTCAAAGATTTTTTTGTTGTTCAATAAAAAATCTTTTAGGTTTCAAAACCTGACACAATCCCCGCTGTGATGGATAAATGCATTATCGACAGCCAACAGGTGCGCTGTGAAAAATATAGCTCCGAAAAGCCAAATTGAACGTGACCAAAAAGGATTCGGTCAAAAATATAAAATATAAGTACTTATGAGTATTTTAACCACAGCCATTTTTATGTCCCCACTGCTAGCAGGTGATTTAGCTCAGGTGCATTAAGTCTAAGACGGTACCAAACCAACAACTGAAATGATTAAAACCACAAATTTTCCTATTTCCTTAGACTTCTTAAGAAAAACAAAATGAGATGCTGACTATACATGAATGAAAAGACAGTATTAGGGTATTAGCACAGTACTACGTGTATTAGCACAAAATAGAAAGGCATGCCTATATATGTACACACTACTAACTTGGAAATTTTTTGGATAAAACATAATACAAACAAGATAAAGGGATAATATCTCTAGTTCTTTTATAACAAAGGATAGTACGATGCAAGTTACACTAATTACAATGATAATTTTTGCGATGAATAGAATCGTTATCCAACTACCCAGAAAGGTTTACAAGAAAAGGCAATGTTTCTGCAAAACAAACGTATTTACCCAATATAGACCTTCATACGTTGAAATAAGCTTACATTTGGTGTTGAAATGTTTGCAAAATTCCGATCAATTTCAGAACTATCAATATTGGACTGTATTATATAAGGATTGGGCCGATATTCCGTTGCTGTGAGTTGCACGTTTGGCTCATTTAACCAAATACTACAAATGTGACTGGTCATCCGTTAGGATCCATCAAAAATGTCAGAAGTGTGTTTGCGAAAAGTATTAACAAAAACCGGCCAAGCGCGTGTCGGGCTACGCATAGAGAATGATTTCCATAGTCTCTGCTCCAACTTGAGCTGTTTCAATTAATATTTTCCAAATAGTAGTATCAAATGTGGAAAACCTATTTACATTTACTTAGATCCATTCAAGTCCATTCGACTTGAACTCGGCTTTCCTTGTAAAATCTGTACCTATATTTTCTCATCGTAAACTTATTTTAAATAAAACCGGTCAACAGCGAGCCGGACTCGCGCACCGAGGGTTCCGTGCCATCATAATAAATACACTGCAGAGTAGAATAATAAAATTATTATTGCAGTTAGAAATTTGATCATATCTAGAAAAGTGTGCATATTGTATATTGTAGCATTGCATAGTAGTAAATTGAGACATCCTTTTTGCTTTTACACTGTAGTTTTTATATAAACTGCTATCACATAGAATTATTTCAGATTTTTCTCTTTGCAAACTTCGGAGATAAAGGGGGGGGACGGTATTTTTTTTACCTTTTTTCATCATAAGTCGAAGACTATGCGGCCTAAAAAAATGAAAAAATGATGCTGAAACGGCGCTCTTTCATATGAAACCCCACATGCTCTAGTAGCCCCACTTCAAATTTTTAAGACCCCTTTTCAGTCCCTGTTGTAAAAAGATATTTTTTTTATTTCTTTCTTATTTGCAAAATAGTTGGGCAAATGCCATCATAAACTATTCCTTTGAAGTTGATATCATTAGTAGTTCTCGAGATATCCAGTTGTGACAGACAGACAGACTGAGTCACACCATAAGAGCAATAGCACACTTACGGCCAGGCCGCAGCGGCCAGGTCGCGGCGGCCAGCGAGATCGCTACATTAGTATGAAATCGCCGCAGAGCGCGCGCACCTGGCCGCCGCGGCCACACCGAGCCGCGGCGGCCAACAAGTTTGAAGCGACGGCTTTGGCCGCGTGTTTGGTCGCGCTATTGTTCTTAGGGTTCCTTTTTTACCATTTTGATACGGAACCCTAAAAACTGTCTTGTACATGTACATCAACCAGTATAGTTTAATATATAGCGATTGTTTAGTTTAGGCTCAACTTCGTTCCATTATCTTTTCATAAGGCAAAGTTGAAGTTAAAGGCCTGGGCACATCGGCTGCGTAGACACGCGCGTGGTCACGCGCGCGTATACACGCGCGTGGTTACGCCGTAACCCCCTGACACACCGAGTTACGCATACGTCTACGCGGCACGCAACGCAACCTGTTGATCCACTGGTGGAGCTTCGTCGGTGTATCGTAGAGGAATGAGGGGTCCCTTGCGTAGACAGCCGCCCCGCTGCGGCAGCCATCTTTGCGACTCTAGTGCGCGATGTCAGACTAAGATTGAGTAAATGGGCTAATTTTTTCGCACTAATTCAATTAGTTTTTCTTTAATAGCGTTATTCATTATTTAAATACAAAATAAAATACCACTTACTACCGGTGGTACCGGTACTATTTGTAAACAAATACAACTGAATACGTAGTCACGCGCGTGGTTAGGCATCCATTACACGGTACGTTTTGCTGTCAGTTTAAACACAGTCACGGGCCGTGACTGACGATTAACTGACGATTAACCTACCGTGTAGGTACTGTAGTGACTGATGGTTGCATGATGTGATTTCTTCTTTCCATCAGTCAATCAGTCAAACGTAATTCATGACTGATGGAATTTGACTGACGCTTTCATGACTATGTAATGGCTGTCTTACGCGCGTAGTGACGCGCAGCAAAGATACGTGCGTGTTCGAATTTGTTCGGTGTGACGTCCAACAGGGAATGCCATAGACTACAACGTCATCAATGCGTTCCGCTCTGCGTAGGTACGCAGCCTGTTTGTCTCATGGGAGCTGCAATGCGTAGGGTTACGCATCGGTCTACGTGCACGCGTACGTTACGCAAGCGGTGTGCTATGTCTCATAAAGTTTCAGATATTACAACGTCATGGTACGTCTACGCATCCGGTGTGTTTCGCTTCTAAGATTTTCGCGGAGAAAACAAGCCATCTCCGAGAATCGAGATGTCCGTCACAGGGGGCCTACTCCCGATCGCACTTTTCTGTTTCGGAAATTACTTACTCTGTGGTTCCGAAGACGGGCATAATAACTGTTCTTAGTTTCAAGTTCAACAAAATAATGCTAGGGCTACATCGGAGCGAATACGGATCAGCCACCCTTCTCAAATAACCATGGCCATGGCCAATATTTTATACGTTTGAATCCTACGTTTACTTTTAAAGTTTAAATATGAGCAATAGATGTTTAAATCACACGTCGCAAACTTATGACAATCACTGACTTTGTTGATGTATTGTATGCTATTGTATGGAATTGACAAGCTTACGGCACTTAAATTTATTAGTTAAGTTACACGTAATTTTATAGTTAGCGTGGCCTTCAAACGCATAGAATGTTGGCCATTTGAGTAGGGGAGCAACTACAATTTCTCTTATTTGACCATATACAATAAGAGCCTCATGATAAAGAACTAGGATAATGAACAGTTTTCTATGTTCATGTGAACGGATTCGGATCGGACGCAGTGCGGAACTGCTTTTGTTTCGTAAATTTGAGAACGTTTCGTACAGCCCGAAAATACGGACGAGTGCAGTCAGTTGTAGGCCTCCAGAAACAGCAGGTCGTTACCGCCGTGAATTATTCATATTGTATGACATCGATGCGATCATCCTCGTGAACTGAGCCGCTCCCATGTATACGTATTTATGTATACATATGTGACGTGTTGATTTGTCACACATTTCTGTTTAAAACTCGAGATGTTAGATTTAGTTTGCTTTCGTATCGTAGTCATTTATTGAATGTATCTTTTTATCGTTCTCTAATTATTTTTATTGATTAAGGCCCCTATATACGTAAAAGTGGCGTAAACATAATGTATCGAAAATTCATATGTACAGATATAGATATAGCACCTTAGTTCTATAATTAATTTACGAACAATAACCTCAGTAAAATCTTATTCGTTGTGGTAGTAGTTAAAAAAAGGAGCAAAAAGCGGCCACATTTGGCACTTACTTTACAACGAACCATATTTTATTGAGGTTATTGTTTGTAAATAAACTATGGAATCTTGGCTTCTGCTCGAAATGTACATGTGAGTTTTCGATACATTACGTACTTAGCGAGCAATAAATTTAAGATGAGGGCGCTACTTGAAGGTGATAGTCACCTTAAATTCATATTTTGATGAGATTAGACGCTGAGATTTTTTATTCGTTGAAGCCACTTTTGTACATATTCTAGTTTTTCTTTTATAACTTGGTTTGACTCAAGAGTAGGCGACGCGTGAATATTACTACCATAAAAGTGTCGCAAACATCTATAGGGAAAAGTGACCCTTTACAACCAGAAAGGCCGTAGGTTTACAGCCCTGTAATATAAAATCTTGCGTAACTTTTAGAACATAAAATCTCAGAAAATTTTACACGTGTATTGCATTTTTTTTATTCGGATCTGAACATCATTAATAAATGCATAAATCAAAATTAATACCAATACTCGTTTCCTCTTTTAGTCATGTGTCAGCTTATATATTAGTATGTGTGTAGTTTGTGTACAGCGTAAGTTTATAGATCTGACTGTATCACAATGGTTCAAAGACTCGCTGTCTGAAATCCAATAATCTATCCCCAGTAAAAGATAGGCCCACATAAGATTGGCTGCCTAGATGTGTAGATGATATAACAGGAAATAACAACAATTGACCAGAAACTAATCCATAGCATACCTTCCTCTCACTGGAGACGAGATATTTTAGGAATTGGCCGTGACAAAGAAGAGAACAACCAGTTCCTCCCAAACTTGTATCTTAAAATATAAAAGTTTTGACTAAGTATTGTAGAACGGTTAGACTGTTTACTGATTACTATAACACAAAAATATAATTTTCGGGAAAATTTTAAAGATTAAGATAAAAGTTTGGGATGAGTGCGAGTTACTTAAAACAAGTTTTAAGATCAATTTTAAATCTCGCGCGTTCCTTGAGTACGTGTTGAATTCCTTTTCACCTTTACCTTTTCACACATAAACACAACAGACACGCACTAGGAAAACATGACCCTCATACTACGAACATAACAATGAAAGCATAATATTTTATTTTGAGAATTACCCAAAGCTCCACCCCAAACCAATATTTCAGAGATACAGCGGAAGATTTCCAATGACTTCCACGCACCGATTATTTTGAGATTTATTTAACTCCCGCTTGTGTATTAATTTGTGAAAGGTAGCCAGTTCATTTAAACACAATTTGAATCAATTGCTTCTGTTTTATGACTTCCGATTGAATTATATTTATAAAAAAATAGTTAATTATTAAAAATCGTAAAAATGTGTGACTTTATGTAAAATTTATTTTATTTCAATGTAAAGTAGTTACTAACTAGTAAAGTAGATAAAAAATTGTATAATACTAATACCTAATTAATTTGTCCACTGCTCTGTCAACCTTTGGAATATCAGGATAATATTTATGAAAAAAAAACACAACGGGTTTTTTTCATGTCCCGTCGGAACAAGGTGATTTCTTGACATGCATTGTTGCCTAAAAATATATAGATACAAATATCGAGAACGCGGACGGGACGGGACGTGGGTGGACGAGACGGGAGGAAATGTATGGTGCACAGCGGACTTCCCCGTCTCCTCCGAGGTATTTTCCCGTCACGTAAACAGCTACCTTTAACCATCATCATCATATATAGTCCACTGCATGACGTAGGTCTCGCCCGTCGCAGGATAGTCTCCACTAATGTTTGGAGATGGCTAGAGTTTGGAGATGGTTGTTGGACCGTTTACATCGGCAAATGCTGCTACCCCTTCTTTGACTTTTTCCCCTTTGTCGTGTACTAGCTATATCCTGTTTCCTTTTGCAACAGCCCTAAAAGTGAAGGGTTGGTGCTATTCTACTGTGCCGGTCGCAATCGATAGTCGGTTTCGTAACTAGACAAAACCATTTTTCCCAACCAGAAAAATGAAAGTGAGGTAGCATCAGCAAATATTATTTCGACTGTAGTATCTCAATGTATACCTAAATCAAACGGGACCCTCGCAATAGTTTAATATTCACAACAAAGGATTCCCAAATCATATTTAGAAAAAACCTTTACCATTTTGCGCACGTGGGTAGAAAGGGCCGTGAGATTTACTCAAACTATTTACGGTCGATGAAATGTCGATCGTTCAACGAACCCACAATACGTTTCGGTGCGACACGTCATAGGGATATACTATATTGACTCGCTGGCTCCGCATATCTCTGTAGCTTGAGTTTTTTTGTGTTGGGGTCTAAATTGGTTGGATGCCACAATCGCTAGAGCAAGAACACTGCTTGGCAACCACCTGCTATGGAACAACGTGGTACCCGTTGGGTCAACGTAGCTTATACCTGACTGTAAGATACTACAAACGAAAATTATATTTATATGTTGTAATAAACAGTACAACCGTTTTTCACGAAAATAACTTGTTTATTATTGTGAGACGTGTATCTCAGGCTCTGTTTTGGCGATTGTAGTGCTTCCTATATGGAGCTACAACCTAAACATACGCAGAAGGACACTGTTATCGTTAATAATATACTCGATTTTTTTTTCTAAGGATTCAATGCAATTAATTATGCATAGGGTCGTCGCTCATCTATTAGCATCCTGTTGATGCCCCGTATGGTTTTGCCACAAGTACTGGTTTTGCAAAATATCTAAATAAATCTGACTAAATTATCTGATGGAGGACATTATCCAAGCGTAAACTAAGGCCTCAATATTGTGTTTGGTGATTCACTAATCAAAGCAGCATTTTCACTACTGATTTGGACGAACTTTTTCAATCCAATAAAGGAATTTGTGTTTAAATAAACTAGTGGCTCAGTGAGCTGTGAGCCTCGCTCAAATTGTATGCTGTTTAAAAATTATTTTGAAAAACTGTGCTGTTTGGTAGGTCAAGTATCTCATATCTAATTTAATTTTGCCCAAGCTGAAGCAGCTAGACGCTTCGCGCTCGCTTGGTCAATGAGGGAAATAATCCCTTCTTTTCCGTAACTCCATTGGATGTCCCATTGATGGGATAACGGAAAAAATAATTTAACCGTGGTCCCATTGATATAAGGAGCCACTGAAAATAGTTTTTACTCCACTATCTTTATATTCCGTACCCAAACGGATTATTATTCCATACAAAATTTGGCTGGATGTGGGCAGCGTAGAAACGATCATTGGGGGAGGTATTTACTCATACTCAGTAGTGGGCTTAGAGCATTCAAGCAATGGGTGTCGTTCGGCTGTATGATGATAGCACAATTTGGACCCCCATTTTGGGCCCTTTAGGGGTGGAAATCCAACAATGTGATGTGAATCATTTCCACCTTGTTGGATTAAAAAATAAATGCCATTTTCGCAATCAACATCCTATAAAACCTCAGTAACCACATTAAATCAAACTTTCGATTGATTTACCCCTATTATTTCCTATGGGGTTGAGTTGCAGAATACCACGAAATACGTGTTTGCTTGTTTCTAGAAATACTCCTAAGAAGTTTCAAGTCGAAATATCTATTTAATAATATTTTTTCACAAAAAATTTAACCTCCACACTCCAAGGGGTTGAATTATGTCTACCGTGTTGGACTTTAAAATAAATGCCATTTTCACTATCAACATCCCAGAAAACCTGATTTATTTATATCTATGTTAATTTTTTAGTTCATTTATTTCTTTTATCCCCCAAGTTTCGGAAAATCACGAAAAATACGTGTTTACTTATTTGTTTTTAGAAGTAATCCTGCACAATTTCAAGTCAAAATGTATTTTTTTTATACACAACGGGGTAGTTGGCCTTCATCTCACCTGATGTTAAATGACAATAAGGCCGAAGGTGGAAGCGCACTACACCCGGAATACTGGCTATCTTACCTCTAACTGCCGGATTACAACAATTTTTAAATTGTTATTATGGCGTCAGACTATAGTAAGTATATCACAAAGGGAACGCTTGTGCAAAATTGCAGCTTTCCAAAAGTTTGGGCTGGGCGTTGATAGTTCGGTCAGTCACCCTTCATTTTTATTTACGAGATTAATGTAAAATAATTATTTCATAGTTTAAAGTAAATATCGGACTATTCAAAAGTTTTTCCATGTCGTGTTGCTTTGTTCCAAAATTTCGGTAGTTTCCCTTTTAAGCTTCGTACAGACTGAGGCAAGCGAATCGCGCGCGTCGCTCATTTTGACAGATTTTGATCGCGTAACTCAAAGCAATGGCCATAGCCATAGCCATTGCCATAGCAATTTCTTTGACAATGGCTATGGCTATGGCTATCGCTTTGAGTTACGTGGTCGCACTCGCGAATTTCGCGCGGAATTCGCCTCAGTCTGTACGAAGCTTTAGAATGCAATGGCAGGTGTTTTGTGGTGGTGACCGCAGCTCACAGGCAGTGAATGGCGACGCGCGTGGCGTGTGGGTGTGGCGAGTGGTAGTACGGTCAGTTTAGTACTAGCGCAATTTGGCATGAACTTCTAAATTGCAGCCATTGGCTACGTTTTATTTAAATAAACGATTCGATTATGATGTAGTAAAATCATTGAGTCCCGTCTGAGTTGCTACGGGTGAGCCGATTTTTTCTAATATTTTCATTATATTAATAATCTGTAATATTAAAAAAACACCTACCTATTAATCAACGGATCACAGATAACATAATTTTTTCTCCGTACCTTGCGGTATCTATTGTGTAATTCCCAACAAGCAAAAACGTCATATAAGTTCTGACTTGTACGACTTTAAGTTGGATAGCAGTCTTACAATAGTAATGAGATGACTGCTAGGTCATACAGGCGTCTTAAATCTAACTTTTTAGTCGTGTGACTAATATGTCGTAATAAACTGGTCATAGTAACGTCGGCACGACTTAAACTATACGACATTATATTAAAGTTTCAGCCAAAACGTCTGTACGACTTGTAGTCGCATTGGAGTCAAGTTCCGACTTTTAAACGACGTTTAACAAAATGGCGGCTTAACTTAGTCTTCAAATAACCTTAAAATGACTTTTTGTATTTAAAACGTCATATAGAGATTAGTGTGCGACAAAATTAACATGGCTGACATTTAAATAAAACAACAAAATTGTATTAATAAAAAAAATATGTTTCAAACGCAAAACTACGAAGGGGCATGAAAATATTAATTGTATTTACATAGGTATATTATCATAAAACTTTAATTCCCAGACGAACTAAACGGTATAAGAGACAGACACAGTTGGCAAGATATGAAAGTTATGTAATACTCACCTTCTATTTCCTTGTAATAGATTTATTTTGCACTCAGATTTTGAAACATAACCACAAACACGAGTCACTGACAAACATTAAAAATCAGTCGTACAAGTGTTGTTACTTGACTCATATACAACGTTTTAGTCATTAAAAAACATCTGTATGACCACAATATAACGAAAGAGTCGTTGTAAAGTTTTGATGCGACTACTGTACGATTAAAGTAGTAATCTTGTGACTTTTGTATGACCATTAAACGACAATGTAGGTCGTATAAATGGGGCCCTTTTCGCGTTGAGCAAACGTTATTATAACGTAAGTGTGACCTATCTTTTGCGACCAGTGGTAATAAGATAACGTTTGTACGACCATTGTACGACGTAAAATTGTTAGTTGGGTTGTCTCACATCACATATAGTCAACTTATGAAAACAAAATAACACAAAAATATGCTTGAGACCTCCTTCCAGACCTACCACTCTTTAAACTATTACGAATTGATACTATTTAATATGAAAATGAGTAGTGTTTATAATATTATGTCACATCAGCTTATTATTGCAGTATCTTTATGTCCTACATAAACTTATTCTTCACAATTTTAGCTCCGTAATCCTTGAATTGCTTCTTAGTTACCCACATTGGTTTTGAAGCTGGCATGCCAGCGAAAGTGGCTCCCCCTAGCCAAGCAACAGCGTACGCCTCAGACGACATTATTACATTCACAGGCTTGTGTACCATCTTCTCTAGCTCCGTTGCCAGTCGAATATTCAGACCAGGAATCATTGACAACCCACCACAGAGAACCACAGCGTCGAACAACTCCGATCTCAAATCAGCATCACATTTCATAGCAGCGGTAACTACTGCTTTATGTAATGGTATTACATTTGTTTTACATCCCTTTACTTCCTCAGGTTGAAATATCATTTCAGCAGCCATGAAAGCTTCCTCTCCGATATCTATTTCTTCGCCACTAGGCAATGTATAAATCCTTTTATGATCCTTTCTTGACATCGTCAAGTTCTGAGTTACATACATGTTTTTTTTCATACCTTCAAAAATATCTGCTGAATGAATTCCCAAATCGCAATATCCCTTCTCTTCCAAACTCTGTTTAAAGAAATCCGACATTTGTCCACTGGCGTAGTTAGTCAGCATGTGAGCGTAACGGACCAGGCCACCTTCGTATACGGGGCAAATGTCTGTGGTGTCGTATCCTAGATCTACAGATATCCCCGAGGTGTATCCAGAGCCATATAGCGACAGGACAGATTGAGATTGAATACATAATGCGGGAAAATTCAATGTCTCGAACATTATTTCGCAGCACTTCAATCTGGAAATTAATAAAGGTGATAAGTACATAATACATCTATCTATATCGGGTCATTTTGAACTTACCATCCAAATTTTAAGGATGTTTCTATGAAGTGTCCATGAAACTAAACAACTTTCTCTAAGAAACATGTGTCAAATTTCGCCAAAAAATTTTGGTCATCCCATACTAAATTGATCACGCGATCTCTTTGATATGTATGGAAAGTCGATTTTTATTTTACATATTTGACCATGTGTTCCTTAGAGAAAGTTGTTCAGTTTCATAGACTGAACACATCTTCAAAATTTGGATGGTGGATACAAAATGACCTTGTATCTATATATTTCTATATTATTTACTGTTATAAAACTTTAAATCAGCCATGTCTGTATATGGAATATATTTCAGAAAAACTAGAATGATGAACTTTTCACGGTTTAGTAGAACCAGGAAAACAGTTTGAACTCTCCGTAGTAGTGTTGATAGACTAAAGAGGTAATTTAAACTGGTCGCCATCTACAAACATTTGATATTGTGAATTTATAATTTTTTTGAGTCCTTTTTAGGATTCCGTACTCAAAGCGAAAAAACGGTACTAAGACTAGGATGCTCCGTGGGTAGGCCCCCGACAAGGTGGACCAACGATCTGGTGAAGGTCGCGGGAAGCCACTGGATACGGGCAGCGCAGCCTATACCCAGCAGTTGGTGTCGTGCGGCTGATATGATGATGATGAGGAAGACTCCACTGTCCGTCTGTCTATCACCAGGAATTTTCACATAATATGATGTATTTCTGTTGCCGCTAAAATATTTAAGTGGAGCTCCCATACGGAACCCTTCATGCGCGAGTCCGACTCGCACTTGGCCGGTTTTTTTATTTATCTCATCATAGAACTCATTGATTTATCTGTAAAAGGGAGAGACTTAATTTCCACCATCTTATTCTGCGAGCAACCTATTTGCCATCTTGCATTCAATATTTTTCACTAGGTATGACAAAATTTAAATCGATTCGGTGGCGCAATTTTCAACTTTCGCAAGGGTCAGTTATGGGATGAGTGACCATAAATTTATTATCTCAAGCTCCTCCGTCCTTCGGAAGGCACGTTTAGTTGGTCCCGGCTGCATTTGCAGTCGTTAATACCCACTAATCCGCATTGGGCCCACGTAATGGGTTATATTCCATCCTCCTTATCCACCCATAACCTGTAGTCCTGTGCCTTATCAGTGGGAACGTCAAAAATGCCTGATGAATCGATCTTGCTTATATTATTTATCGAATACCATGACAATATTTTACTTTCTGAAAATCAATGTCATCTGATATCTGAAGTTTTACTCTAGAGTCTAGATCAATCGAAAAACAATAGCGGTGGATGACTTTATTCTAAACAAACACGTAAAATGTAAATACGTAAAATACCAAAAATCTACGACGACGTGAAAAAGTAAATGGGCGCTATTTCCTATTAAGTATTTCCGGGTCGGTGTGGAATTCCTGTGAAATCGATTCCCAGCACTGATACAACTTTTCAAACGATTAGGGTTCGGACCGTCTACGGCGCGCTTGCAAGGAATTTAGATAACATTATGTTTAAATATTTGTTTGTATAGTCTACTTATTTTACTAAGCAACTCTCAATTACCTATCTTCAATCTTCAAGACTTAAGATTACTGATCAATTACCAGGCAACTGTTGTTATTTCCAATCATATAGAAATACAAGGGCTTTAAGATCTTTATCTTTAAGATCCTCTTATTAGAAAATTATAAAGTACTTTAAGTAGGTAGTAGGTACTAAATCATAATAATTCATTGAATCAAGCTCAATCAAGCCCTAATTTGTTTATCTAATTGAATTTATAACACGGTGAAATTTCAATCATTTAGTTTTTACACGATATCAGAGTTGGCCCCATAGTAAAAGTTGCTTGTAATTATGAGTGGTACTACCCTAGTGCGGGAATTCAATGATTGAAATTTCACGCTGTATAAATTCACGATAAAACTCTAAGCCAGAGACCTTCCATTTGAAAAACAGATTCCACATCGTCTCTCGTCATAGATTAATGATGCCTTCACATTCACATTTCATGACATGACTTCTAGTCGTTGCCCTTGACTTCAATGTAAAACATAAATTATTTCAAGAGTATCATCCGAGTGACGATGATATTAAGAAACACCAATTTTTGTCTAGAGACTAGAACTTGGAGCATTAAAGGAACAACTTCCTTAATTACACCCGACTGAAGACTCAAGTAACGTTTCAAGGCCTTCATTACACTCCCTCGGGAGTTAAGTTCAAGCTTTCTCATCCTACCATAACATCCTACCCAGTCGTAACGAGATCCCGGTATAGCTTGGGAACATTTTGGTAGATTCAAAATGTCTTATAATCTACGAGTAAGTCAGGAAACTAAAACAGCTAAAGTCAACCTTGGTTTTGTCACTTCGTGGATTAGTGATTAGGCTACTAGTTGTATGCTCAGAAGTCTTGGCTACGTTTTCCAAGGTAAACAATAATGCTGAATTTGGTTAGTGGTAGGACTTGATTTAAGTCCATCTGGCAAACAACCACGCGATCAGACTTTCTGTGAAAATTAAAACTAAATTTGAAACTATATCAATAAATTACTTAAACTCACTTTTCCTCCATCGTACAGGTTGGGGAGCAAGCTAAAATAAGTGATCGATCCTCTGGCGCTACTTTTAATTCCCGATAAACTACGTGGTGCCATATCCTTTCCATATTTTCCCAATGGACTATCCTCCCCTTCACAACTGGCTGGTTGATCTCTAAATCTTCTATCTTGGCCATTGCGTCATCTCCTGATAGAAAAAATTAGTGCACTGAATCCCTTTTTTGTGTCTGTGATACATTTTTGTACTAATGATCTTTGAGGAAATATGCTGTCATGCCTGTGGATTATAGTTATTTTATATGTGTTTCGTAATTATTATTGCATTAGTTTCTACCTATGGTAAAATCCTTTATTATACTTACGTAATTATTCCGATATCTAAGTACTGTCTATTACACTTTAACCGGTAAATGGAAATAAGGATAACAAAGCGTAACTAATGCCTGGTTTATACGGGGTCAGTAACATGGCAGTACAGTGATCCAATCCAGCGCTATCTTGCTACTGGGCTCATGTAGATACTAGTTTCAACCCAGTCCAGGGGGGGTATTACAACCTCTTAAAACTTGCCAGGTTTATGAATTGCTATTGTTACACCTCTTTCTCGCTGTATAGATTAAAAGAGATAGATTGATAGCCAGTCGAGAAAACTGCCAGGAAATAAGAGGTCACAATACGGCCCCAATGCTGACTTCTCGCTTGCAAGTCAGTCCAGCTGACTAGCCACCCGTTCTATTTTCGGGCACAATACACTTACTGCCGATCATTTCTATATGCACCCAGTTACTGGGTCTAAAATTCCGAATCACTGGGTCCAGTCACAATTACCAAGCAATTACCCCGTATAAACCAGCCCTTAAAAACTAGCTATTTTAAAATAACTAACCTATCAGGACATCATATGGCTCCCGGCCGTAGCTACCATTCAGGTAATTGGGTCTTCCGACAACGGTCCTGAACATAGAAACTGGATGATTGTCGCAGGAGAAACCTGCTTTGATATTATAGCTTCCATTGTCTATGACGACTGCAGGCTTCTCAAAAGCCATCCTTTAATATAAGTTAAATTATTAATCAACTCCACATAAAACGACATTAATTATCTAACAGATTTTTATTTACGAAAAAATAGTACAAACGAATGCAAACTAAACCAAAATAAGTTTATGGCAAAAACTAAAAAACTGACATTGACCAATGACTTCCAGTCATGTCATATCAATCACAACAAAAGTTTACAAAACACAGACAATAAGGTTTTATTTGCTGTGGTTAAACACTGACAGTGTTGTTAACACAACCAAGAAGTTTAAATACATTATAATATAAAGGCCTGGGTACACCGGCTGCGTAGACACGCACGCAGCAAAGATAGGTAAGTGCGTGTTCGGTATGACGTCCAATAGGGAATGCCATTGAGTACAACGTCACGAGCTGCAATGCGTAGGGTTACGCACCAGTCTACGCGTTACGCAAGCAGTGTACCATGTGTCATAAAGTTTCAGACATTACAACGTCATGGTACGTCTACGTGCACGCTTACACATAGGCTTACGCATCCGGTATGTTTCGCACTTTAGAAGCGATACACACCAGATGCGTAAGCGTAAGCGTGCACGTACGCGTAGACGTACCATGACGTTGTAATGTCTGAAACTTTATGAGACATGGCACACCGCTTGCGTAACGTACGCGTGCACGTAGACCGATGCGTAACCCTACGCATTGCAGCTCCCATGAGACAAACAGGCTGCGTACCTACGCAGAGCGGAACGCATTTATGACGTTGTAGTCAATGGCATCCCCTATTGGACGTCACACCGAACAAATTCGAACACGCACGTCACGTATCTTTGCTGCGCGTCACTACGCGCGTAAGCACGCGCGTGACTACGCATTCAGTTGTATTTGTTTACAAATAGTACCGGTACTACCGGTAGTAAGTGGTGTTTTATTTTGTTTTTAAATAATGAATTACGATATTAAAGAAAAGCTAATTGAATTAGTGCGAAAAAATTAGTCCAATTACTCAATCTTCGTCTGACATCGCGCACTAGAGTCGCAAAGATGGCTGCCGTAGCGGCTGAGTACGCAAGGGACAGGTTGCGTTGCGTGCCGCGTAGACGTATGCGTAACCCGGTGTGTCAGGGGGTTACGTGCGTAACAACGCGCGTGTCTACGCGTGCGTGACCACGCGCGTGTCTACGCAGCCGGTGTGCCCAGGCCTTTAATATGAATTTTAACTTCTTGAACAATGACACAACCCTTCAAAAACAACTGAAAATAACATAATTTAAATTAAATTTATAGTGGCTGTGGACACACAGAATCCCAAGAACCAATCACAAGACGTAAAACAAACGAACCAATCACAGAGCTCTATTTTAACGCTGTGTGTTCGCATAGGCAAGTCGCGCTTTATGGTCATTTGAGTGTTGTTTGTGAATACGGGTGTAACACTTCCAAAGCAATTGCATTTTTCAATACCATTGATTCGCTAATCGTTAGGTATTAGAAAAGTCTGTTATATTTTAAGATTATAATTAATTTAATATTCAATTAGAATAGTAATTTGAAATAACAATCTTATAACGAGCTGTCAAGCTATGAATAACCCCTTTGATATCTAGGCGCTTGCTTCACGGGGCTTAATTCAATTTAACGCTGTCAAATTTCATAGTAACAAAAGGGCTTTGGCCGTCTCAATTCGAGCGGTATTATGTTCACATGACTGAAAACTGCCCCCGAGCTGTAGTATTCCATGAACAGTATTGATCCTGACCTAAAATATTTATGCGGAAAACTTCCACAGAAAAGTTTTGATTGAATTTTGGTTAACAGTCATTTATTTGCGTTTCTTTTTCAAATTTTCTTCACATAGAAGATAGAAGCTTTATTTTTATATATTTTTTTAAATTTAATATTTTTATTGTCATGACTTTTTAAACTGTATAATAGAGGTGAATTGTCGTCAGAAGAACTGAAGTAGATAATAAGCATAACAATAATCTAAAATATTAACAATTGCCCATGTTTAGGACAAAAATCTCATGGAAAAAATATTACGGAGATTATTGTACAGAATAAGAAAAGAATGCATTAGGGCTTACAAGTAAACATCTCTTTTCGCGGAGAATTTACAGGAACATTCTCTGAAGGAGTTGGCGAGGCCATTTGGCAAATATAAGAATTTAAGAGCAAAAGAGGAGAAAAGAGTGCGTGTAAATTAGGATAATAATGTTGACATTGTGACTTACAAAGACACTTTAATTCAAGTATTTTTATAGATTGAATTCAAGATTGGACATCAATAAAAAGCTTTTTAATGTCTTATCTTGACTTCAATCCATTAGGACAGCTGTCTTTACCAGACATAATTTTGTAACATGTTCGCTTGCCAATGGTCACAGTTTTTATCACCACAAAATGCACACTCTTTTTTTGTCTAACCAAATGTTAGATAAACTCGATAACATGACGAGATAATGAAATCTCACTATTTACTTTCAAAGGAAAAATAATATTAATAAAGATGTATATCACTCATAATATAGTAACGCGTAGTGCCTTCAAAGTTACAGTATCAATCCACGTTATCGAAAATAACCGAACCGGAATACAATACCATTACGAGAGAGACGGCACATAGAAACATTTTTATATCTTCGTCTTACAAGTTTATTGAAATGTTTTCCCGGAATTGTGGTACGCAATGTGCAGCTTTATGAAATATCGCTTTGATATTTTAGAATAGTTTGCCTCGCTAGTTTTATTTGACATTCAAGAGCTTATTATAAACAGTTACGTTGAAATAGTTGGAAATGCGACGATAATTTTGCAACGAAAATGTATTTCCTTGGAGCGGAAAATACGCCGTTTCGTGTTGTTAATCCAGCAGTTTGCTTCTTAGAGGTATGTACTCAAGTATTTAAAAGCGTGGCTTGCTTAAACAGCATTCCAAGCAAACTGCAAGTTTTGACGTAATAACCCAACCAGCAAAACAGTCTTAGGGTGCGCACTTTATTAGAGTGGTAGGCTTACAGGGCTCTTATAATTGTTTTACAACATGTCATCGTTCTTAAATTAGTCTTAAATGAGTTAGTACGGACTGAAGAACACTCAGTCTTATTGTTGTCTCATATATGTTTGTATATATAAGCATTTTATGACACTATTTTAAGCCTCTTGCTCATAAAATAACATTTACGAAGGCGCTTGAGAAAACCTGTTCTTATAGCCCCATTCTCTAAGCTCATTTGATTTTATAATAGACTTGCTAAATGCTGTTGTAAAAGTGTCATACTAATATCAGCATAGTATAATAATATTGTAAGTATGTTTGTTTATGATCTTATTTAACGCTATAATGAGATTAACAGCAGATAGCCCTGAACATTATGAACATAAGCCTTAATAACTACATTTAGTCTAAGTTACTGCACTACCTACACCATTTTTCGAGTTTTCTGTATTGAGGTTTCGTCCACAGTTCTGGTCAGCATTCGTGCCTTGCGCCACTCAGAACAAGGACGCAGTGCAGCTCACCCTCGAGCAGATCGACGTGATCCGCCGCCTGGTCGACAAGTACCCGCAACATCTGCAGTTCGCTACTTCGGTCACCGGTGAGCACGTTATTCAAATGACTTACTGCTGAATCATGATTTTAAACTATATTGCACCTTCATTCATTGATATACTATCCAACCTAAGAAGGGAAGAAGAGCATTACACTTTTCCTGTGTTTATTTGCCTGCCAGTTGAGGAACGCATCGCCAGTTTAATCATAGCCGACCCCAGTTATACATCCTTACTAATATTATAAATCCGAAAGTCCTTTTGTTTGTTTGTTTGTTACGCCTTCACGTCTTAACTACTCAACCGATCACCGTGAAATTTTGCATACATATTGTCAGGGATGCTGAAAAGAACATACGGTACGATTTCATCCCGAAAAGAGGAACTGTTCCCGAGGGATAGACAAAACACTATCCACGCAGAAGAAGTCGCAGGCGGTCGCTAGTCATTACCAAACTTATAAATGGGAAAGTTTTAACTAAAGTCTAAACTACTGAACCTATCATCTTGAAATTTGCTTACACGTTTGTCAAGGGTAAAGAAAAGAAAAAAAGATAAAGCTAAAAACTGTCCACGCAAACGAAGTTGCGTGTTCGTGCGTTCGCGGGTCGCGAAGCTAAACAGTTTTGTCAGTTATTGAATTTATTCGGTCATTACGCAAAATTAACAAAATTATTATCCTGGTTTATCGTTGCGTACTTAATATAAGGATTGAAAGAATAAGAATATCCTACAGCATTTAGAGCAATGCGGGCTTCCGTTCCGGACGGTAGCCGGGTTGCTCTAAACTACAGCATGTATCGGGCAACGCCTGTAGTAGCACACCTCGCGCAGAAGGGGCGTAGCATCGCCTGCTAGCGTGGAGCGCGCTACGGAACTTTAGTAGCGCGCGCAGTGCTACGACCGATGATGTCAATATCGGTCAATCCATATGGAACTTTACACCTACACGGTACCATATACTAAAACTTATTCAATTAATTTAGTTTTAAGTGTTGTTCACATCTTTATTTTTTATACAATAACTCGTTTTATTATTCTGGTATTCCAGATCATAACGTGTATGCCTATAGTAGAGTGCACAAAACTCCGAAGTCACGGCACTTGACTTACTTGACTTAATATCCTGTGACCCCTAGATGGGGCAGAGGGCGTCCGTCCACAGTGATCCTCCATCGCGTTCGGTCTTGAGCTTCGCGTTTTACTTCGCTCCAAGTCATCCCGATGCCTTTCGCCTCGTCTGCTACAGTACGTCGCCATGCTTGCTTGGGGCGGCCGCGTTTACGCTTTCCTTGGGGATTCCAATCTAGGGCCTGTTTAGGAATATGATCGGAGTCCCTGCGTAGAGTGTGGCCAATCCAGTTCCACTTGCGGCGCTTGTCTGTTGGTCGATTGGTGTTTCGTTGCAGCATTCTAAACGTTGTTCGTTGGATATTTTCTCGGGCCAGTAAATACCGAGTAATCGACGAAGGCAACGATTAACAAAGACCTGAAGCCGCTGCGAGATGGTTTTAGTGACCTTCCACGTCTCGCACCCGTATAGCAGTACAAACTTGACGTTGGACTCGAAGATCTTGAATTTCACTCGACGGGTCAGTTTCCGTGACTGCCACACCGGTCGCAACTGTGCGAAGGTGGCTCGGGCTTTGGCAATTCCAGAAGTGATGTCCTCTTTTGTACCTTCAGTTTCTGACACGACACTTCCGAGGTATGTGAATTTGTGGACGCGTTCCACATCCTCTGCACCAATCTGTAACGGTGTGCTATTGCCCACGGAGTCACGGCACGGCAACCTAGATAGTTATTTTCTGCTCTCCCTCTCCGTGCCAGTCTAACTAAGCCCTAACATCGATTGATTTGACAATATTATTTAAAATTAAGTTCCTAGCTCCGATCAACAAAATTTTATTGTTAAAAAAAACCGTATAAGAGGCTAAAAATGTTATAAATAATTCTTTAGTAACTTGTGTCCCTAAAAATGTTATAAATAATTCTTTAGTAACTTGTGTTCCTAAAAATTAATAAGATTTAATGTTATATCATATCATTTCCTTGGAAGGATAGTGATTTACATTTCTACTTGCCGACTTGAAGAAAAAATCTTGAAAGACAAAATGTCTGCTGTGATTGACTATTATTAGGTCGGTACGTAATCAACTAATCAATATATCTAGTATAATGTGGTTTAATATAGGCGTAAGTCTCTGCATGTTGAGCATTAGCTTGCAATCCCTACTCAATCCTCGTAACCCTTCGGTAACTCGCAAATCTAAATTGAGATTTATAATCCCGGTCACACGGTCTGAAGAGCCCACCAAAGTTATTTTGTGTGAATAAGAGCACGCCTCTCATGGTATAGTCCCGTGTGTTCAATAAAAAATACGGCGTTTAGTGATCGAGGGATATCCTTTGGCAGGGTGAACCTTCTGAACACATAGATCATTTTAAAAAGGGGAGCCATCTTGGATTTTTGTATGGAAATGAGTTATAATACAATCTTTTTAGGGTTCCGTACCAAAATGCTAAAAGGAACCCTTATAGTGTGACTCAGTCTATCTGTCTGTCACAGCTAGATATCTCGAGAACTACGAATGATATCAACTTGAAATTTAGAATTTAAGACGACATTTACCCAACTATTTTGCAACTAAGAAATAAATAAAATAATAATTTTCTTTTTTACAACAGGGACTGAAAAGAGGTCTTAAAAATTTGAAATAGCTCTGTTTGCACGTTTTCAATCATGTTTTCTTTTTGTTTTAGGCCGCATAGTTTTCGACTTATGACGAAAAAATTAAAAAAAAAATCCCCCCCCCCCCCCTCTTATCTCCGAAGTTTGCCAAGAGAAAAATCTGAAATAATTCTATGTGATAGCAGTTTATATAAAGATTACAGGAAAAATAAAACAGTGTCTCAATATAACAAACTTTTTTAGAAATTCAAAACACAAACAAATATTCTTTAGTTTCACTACCAGTCAACAGATGGCGCTGTCCTAAGAATGCTGACCTAAGAAAAAAACACTTTTTTAGAAATTATCAAATTTCTAAAAAAGTTAACATTAAAAAACTGCAATACTTATTTATTATTCTGCTCTGCAGTGTGGTTTGATGGTGCAATTATGATGGTATGGAACCCTCGGTACGCGAGTCCGACTCGCTAAAGTACCAGAATAAAAAAATAAAAAAACTAAATGTTAGATTTATCAAAAATGCTTCCAGGATGTTAGATAAGAGTATATTAAAAGTTATTTGGCGTATGTTTCATAAGAATTCATTTTGTGGTTTTCTTCCTGCAAGAGCCCAAACTTAGTATGTTGGAAAATGTTTTTCTGTTTTTTTTTAAACCAACAGCTGCAATGTCGTTATATTGTATATATTTGGAATCAGCTCAAAAAGTCCTTTCATTCGATATCCCACACGATGGGAATTTGAAGAAAAAAAATTCAAATTTCAAACAAAAAAAGATTATGATATAACTCATTTCCATACAAAAATCCAAGATGGCTCCCCTTCTTAAAATGATTCAATGGTTCAGAAGGTTTACCTTGCTAAAGGATATCCCTCGATCACCAAACGCCGTATATTGCACTTCTATGTCGTGAGCAAATGCCGCATGTCGCCAGTACTGTTGAAAATGGATAAGGCGTGTGGAATAGAGGACAACTTATTTAAAAAAAATAGGTACCTATACAACGTGTAACAGAATAAATGGCTAAACCAGATGGTAGGGGACATCAAACTGAACAAGTTTTACTATGGGACCAACTCTGAAATCGTGAAAAAAAAACAGCTTTTTTCGCGATGTCAGACTTGGACCCATAGTAAGTTATTCAGTTTGATGGCCCTATCTACCATAATCTGGTTAAGCACTTGTACTATTATGTATTCTGTGGTTAAGCCATTAATTCTGTTACACGATGTATAACATATCATATCACAGTAGTGTTGAAAATGGAAGCCATGAACGTATTACAACTTATTTTTATAGGCACCTAGTTTACAACCTTCTTTGAAATATTTTCAAAACTTATTTTATCTGTGTTTGACTTAGTCTCGGAATAGTAAACAAGATCGCTTCGGTCCTCGTCCACAACAACTTTTCAAGAAAACACGGAAACAAGGGAAATTCTGGCATGTCCGACGATACAGTTTTAAAGTTACAAATTAGTTTAGTTGGGCGAAAGCTGCATTCTAATGCACTGAGATTGCAGTCTGGTATAGTGACGGGAATGAAACGATGTTTAATTCTGATATAACAACAGTGTAAGTAAGTATTTTAAAAGATGAACCAACAAGTTATTTGCTTTAAAGATGTTTCGATGAGTTCCGTATTAATAACTACCAGAGCATCTTGATCATGTTTTTGAATTTTTGTTTCATGTGAGATTAGTGTCAATTACTTTCCTCTTCCCTCATATTGATTACTTTCAAAATATTATGTTTTAAAATCTATGGCTAACATTGCTATTCAAAACATAAAGTTTTATGAAATGGAAAGCTAACTTATGATGAGGGGAAATATTATAATTCGGGCTCATAAAATATTCATTAACGACAAGTTATTAATTCACTTAATTCATACAGATTAACTACAGGTTGTTCATACTATAACGAAAGTACCTATTGAAAATAATGTTAAAGTCATGTTAAATGACATGAATTACTTATAATAGGTTTTAACGAGGTTGAACGAGGCGTAATGATTGCGGATGAGCAGTAAATTAATTTTTTGACTTTATAAATACATTTTAAAGAAAACATGATCGCTTGGCTGCTCTGTAAAAGGCGGCCATTTCTTATTTATTTATTTATTGTTATTTTATTTATTAGTTCTGAACACACACAGTTACAAACAGAAAAGTAATGGACAGAAGAATTGTACAAGGGCACAGCCTATTTCACATTGAAATTTCTTAATTTATTTTTGTTGCTTATTTTTGGCACAAATATCACATCCAATTGTCAAATGAAGCCAATAGCTATACAGTACAGTTGCGTCAAAGTGATTAATTCTCGTTGCGCGATAGGGCCGCATCTGAATATGGGCTGGTTTGGCCTGAAATTGCATTGTGTTGAACAACGGATGACCGTTGGTTTTTCCATAGATAGAGTCTATGAGGGTGCATGGAAAAACCGCGATTAATTCCAGCTAACTTTATATTTCGTGATCATACTATATCCGCGACTTCGTCTGCCTGGTCAGTTTTTTCTCGATCCCTCGGGAATTGTACTTTTTTTGGAAAGAAAGGTATATGCCCTTCTCTGTACCCCTGACAACGAGTAGATATGCAATATTTCATGATGTTCGGTTGAGTAGTTAAGTCGTTAAGAAACAAACAAAGAAACAAACTGACTTTCACATTTATAATATTAGTAAGGATTTAGTTTACTTTAGGTTTAGGTTTTTAATTTCAATCGCATTTATTTCCTGTCAGATATCCTGCAAGCTCACAGCGCCCGCCCCAGGAAGATCGCGTCCTTGATCGGTATCGAGGGAGGTCACTCCATCGCCAACTCCCTCGGAGTTCTCCGCAGCTACTACCAGCTCGGAGTCCGCTACATGACTCTCACTCACACATGCAACACCCCATGGTAAGATCATCCAACTTTGTGGACCTAAAGCCTTGTTCGCACTGGCGAGAAAACCGAAAAAATCATTTTGCTACCATAAAAACTGGCTGAAATTATACAAAATTATAAAATTATTACCATTTTCCGGGTTTTGTTACAAAGTGAAGTCGTCACTTTTTGAAAACTCATTGAAAGAGAATTCGTCACAAGTAGGTACTTTTAAAAATTATGTGTTAATTCGTCATTCAACATTATCACTAAAAATGGACTTTAACTCACTTTTCAATTCACTAAGCGACAGGTGCGAACAAAGCATTACTTCTGGCTATGCGAAAACATTAACGCCTCGCGACTTTTAACTATTTATAAGTACATCACTGATGTTAATTGAAAAATTGTACTCATCTAGACTAGATATTATAACCATCATGAATCCTAGCTAATGAACCAATTGTATAGCTTATTAATACTATCGCTCATCTGGTACTGCAAAAATATCTGAAATTAACCTAATTTTATTAAAACTATGAGACTATTATGGGGATAACTTTCGTATAATTCGGTTAGTTTCATTTTTTCTTCAGTTGTGTCGCTGCCGCTCCGAATGAAGGCCGCAAGTAGGGATTTTAACACAAGTAATCATAATTCTGTCGGTAAAACGATATCTAATCAATTAATCTAGAAATAAATTATAAAAATAGTAGAGAAAAAGCTCGCAAAAAATACTGCAAGAGTTATCTCAAGGTCCTTGTCTCAATATGATAGAGTGTTTAGGGTGTACATGATTCAGCTCCTACTCCCAGCGCCAGGAAGTGGAACACCTGGCGTCAGCACGCTTCCAAACATCCCTTTGAGCGACTGCTGACTGCCTATGTTCCATGACACTGTGGTCTGACTGTTATTTTCATAAGTTATGCATAATAATTAAGCAGTATATGAGTTTTCAGCCTTGAGATAGCTCTTGTACCGTCCTCGAAATTCATATAACTTACGTGGCGTGCTGACTCGGCATGTTCCATGACACTGCGGTCAGACTTCCGTCTTATTTTTTTGTGTTATTCTCTACCATTCTGCCAAATTTGAACCTTGAGATAACTCTTGTAGAGCATGTCGAAATTCTACATGTTTGGAAGCGTGCTGACGCCAGGTGTTCCACTTCCTGGCGCTGGGAGTAGGTGCTGACTCATGTATACCCTAAACACTATCATATTGAGAGAAGGACCTTGAGATAACTCTTGTAGTAATTTTCACGACCTCTCGTACTATAGGTACATCTTTTTTCAAACAATCCTACTTCCTATTAATATTATAAATGTGAAAGTGGGTTATGGATGTTTGGATGTTTGTTCCTCAATCACGCAAAAACCTAGTATATTAACATTATTATACTAGGTTTTTGCGTACATTTTAGAATACATACTCTATGGCAAAAACTACTGAATGGATTTGGTTTAGGCACACAGATATAAATAGCCTGGCGTAACATAGAATACTTTTTATCCCGACATTCCCACGGGGACGGGAACCACGCGGGTGAAACCGCGGGTGGCCGCTAGTATATAATAAATAGATTACATGAAGATAATTATAATGATAAAATCTTTAATAACTATACACAATAATACAGATTAATAAGTATTGCAAAAAACATAACTTTTCTTAATATATTAGATAATATTGCAAAATATTTGTCAGCTTGCATTTTATTCCATTCTTTAAAAGTAAGTAATTAAAAAATTCTATGCGCTAAACTGAATTTATTCCATATAAAATAAAGAGCATTTCAAAAGTAAATTCAAAGTATGGTAACAAAGGGGATCATTCTTTTATAAAAGTATGACGGAACTGCAGCAAACTTTTACCATTACAAGTCGTGTGTCGCAACGGATGGTTCCAGGCATATTACTTTTATTCGCTTATTTTACAAAGAAACTGGAACTTTTATAATACAAAAATTGCATAATATAAGATTACAATAATAATTCTAATCATTTATTTTGGGAGAGTACATTTTTAAACGTACGTCCACGGATAGGTTAGATGAGGTTAGACTAGCTAGCCCGAATTCGGTATTAACTTTCCCCCCTACTCAAATGGCCACTTTTAGACTGAGCGATCACGGGATTTTTGGTAACGATCAAGGAAAAGGTTAGATTCATTTTCATGGGTTGTAGAGTGGTCCCCTAATGTGAATGATGTTGGTCTGCCTGCTCTTAGTGGTTGCAAGTTCGAGTTATAGCGCTTACAAGAGGCATCATTTTTACGAAAAAAAAAAACGATCAGAGAAATGGTCAGTTTTAGTAGCTATTCAAAGTATGGCGTCTCCGTAGCTGAAATGATGTGGTCTGCCGGCTCTCAGTGGTTGCATCTCAGAGCTATGAGGCGCGCAAGTTGCAAACAATTTATTTTTTCAATGCAAACAATGTATTTTAAAAATACTAATCGATAAAACTTTTTATTTTAATGAAAACATGTCTTTAGTCATTTTTGTCAAAAATGAATAGTTTGGTCGGAAAAAAATATTTTATGTTTTTTTGTATGGAGTAAGATATTCAATGTGCTCTTACGGCCAATTCCTAATTTTTTCTGCCTCAAAACTACTTCTGAGTCAATATTTTATTGTTACTTTAAACGTTTAAATAATCCTACACTATCAACGCGCGCCCAAAATTGTCCGTTTAATACATATTGAATTTTGAAATAGTATAAAATCGCAATTTTTAAGTAAAAACTGATTGTTTTGTCATTATTTATTACTTTTTTATCAATTTAAACACAATAAAAACCAACAAAACTTTCGGTTACTATTATTACTATGGATAACTTTTTTCCAAATAAATCAAATAAAACCGAAATAACAAAATGTAGCAGGATGTTAGTAAGGGCCAGGCGGGTTATTACAAACTAAAATAGTATTATTATTTTACAAGAAAAAAGAAAAAAAAGAGAAAAGGTTAATTCAGATCAATGAATAATATAATATTCAAATAAAAGAAGTTTTTTAAATTATAACGACGAAACTAAATTTAATTATGATTTTTAAAAACCTTTATTTTGGCCTTTACAAAAAAAAATAAGGCTCGTTTATAAGTAATTTATCACAAAAGTAATGATTTTGAAGATATATTAAGATCAAATTGTATTTATGAACATCGATAAAAACATCGATATATTTTATTATACGATGCATAATAAGAAGCACCCAGTTAATTAATTTTCATACATCCTCCGCCAGGGATTGATCAAGCTTTGATTTGAAGACGGCTATCAAGAGAGTAAATGAAGAGGATCCAGATCACCATAGACACACAACTGATGTATCAGGATTGTAAGAGCTGTTGAGACAAGATTAAAAAAATCGCGTAAATAGCATTAAAAGTTATGGAAATCCTGAACTTTGGTACATACAGCTCTTAAAATGCTGATCAGATCACTTGGATCTATCATAATATCAGCCGCACGACACCCACTGCTGGATATAGGCCACCTCCAAGGATCTCTACGACGAACGGTCCTGCACTGCTCGCATCCAGTGGTTTCCCGCGACCTTCACCAGATCGTCGGTCCACCTTGTCGGGGGCGCCTACCCACGGAGCGTCGTCCAGTCCGTGGTTGCCATTCCAGAACCTTTTTCCCCCCAACGGCCATCGGTTCTTCTTGCTATGTGTCCAGCCTACTGCCACTTCGACTGAGTAATCTTTTGAGCGATGTTGATTACTTTTAGTTTTCCTGCGGATCTCCTCATTTCTGATTTGATCACGTAGAAAAATGCCGAGTATAACTCTCTCCTTTGCACAATGGGTGACCTTGAGCCTCCTTATGAGACGCATAGTTAGCGGCCACGTTTCACTGCCGTAAATCATCACTGGCAACACACAATGGTCATAGACTTTCGTCTTGAGACACTGAGGTAAATCTATTTATCTAGTGATGTGATCTATTGTATTATAGTTTTTCCTGGGGCCCTATTTTTTAATCCTTCGACTGGCGTCGAGCGCTCGTTCTGATTTTCGTTCGACTTTTGACTCAATCTCCATACATTTGAGTTTGAGATTCAAAAATAGGGCCCCTGAGCCCAGCCTGTTCGATTAGTTGATTTTCATCAACATTACCAGATATTCTTTCTAGTATGACATTTGCAAAGACTTTGTATATGTTTGAAATCAGTGAAATGGGCTTGTAGTTTACTATGTCCTTCCTAGATCCTTTCTTCTGTAAGAGTATTATTATGTGTGACTCTGCCCATTGTCTAGGTATAATAACCGTGCGTAGTATTTCGTTAAAGACTTTAGCCAGTATTGGCCCCATCTCTTCCGCAATACCTCTTAAGAGTTCGTTAGGAATTTGGTCAGATCAAAAGAATTAATGAAACAATTACAACTCAGATAATTACGGTTTTTTGTTGGGGAACATTTTAGGTTTATATTTTAGTTGCGTTGTAATTATGGTAAAAACAATTATATAATAGACCTTAACTGAACGTTTTGTAGGCTTTTCTAGTGTTCAAATGGATGATGAGAAAGTAATATAGAATGACAAAAAATCAGTTTTTACTAAAAAAAAAAATACGATTTTATACTGTTTCGAAATCCAAGCTATGTGAATGTACAATTTCGGGCGCGCGTTGATAGTGTATGATTATTTTAAACGTTTGAAAAATTGACGCAGAAGCAGTTTTGAGGCAGAAAAAATTAGGAATTGGCCGTAAGAGCACATTGAATATCTCACACGATAAAAAAATCATTAAGTATTTTTTTCGACCATGTCTTTGGTCATTTTTGTCTAAAATGAATAGTTCATTTTAGACAAAAATCACCAAAGACATTTTTTCATTCAAATAAAAAGTTCTATCGATTAGTATTTTTTTAAATACAATTAGACGAAAAAAAAATAGTTGTAACTTACGCACGTCATAGCTTTGAAATGCAACCACTGAGAGCCGGCAGACCACATCATTTCAGCTACGGAGACGCCATACTTTGAATTGGCCATTGACCTGACCATTTCTCTGATCGTTTTTTTTTCGTAACAATGAAGCCTCTTATAATCGCTGTAACTCGAAGTTGCAACCACTGAGAGCAGGCAGATCAACATTTCACATTAGGGGATCATTCTATAACCCATGAAAATGAATCTAACCTTTTCCTTGATCGTTACCAAAAATCCCGTAACCGCTTAGACTATTTTCTATTCGTTCGCTAGCTTAAAGGTTAAAAATAAGCAATTAGACGATCAAGTCACACGTAGCAAGTTTATGTAAATCACAGACACGTAATTTTAGATTTTATGGTTTAATTTTAATTTTTAAGTTAGCAAACGAATAGAAAAGTGGCCATTTGAGTAGAACCCTTTGTTTGATAAGTTGTAACAAATGTAGCTAATGAATATGCTAGACTATCTACAACTAATAACTTTAGCATATTATCATAATATTTTTGTGCTTTCTCAGCTAATGGATGATTCTATTTTTTTACGGTCGATGGGTTAACTAAAAGTCAAGGTCATAGCAAATTCATTAGGGTTCCGTACCAAAATGGTAAAAAAGAACCATTTTGGTGCGACTCAGTCTGTCTGTCACATCTGAACTAGGTACTAATGCTATCGGAAAACGATGACAATCTATCATAATATACATATTAGCGGAACGTCTATAGACGTCGACGTGATAAAACGTTGTTCATGATCATATCTGATGCCGAATGCTTTGCTGCGGCGGAACGTCTATGGACGTCGACGTGATAAGACGTTGTTCAGTATTATACATATAAGGTCCTTCTTAAATAGTGCACATAATTTTAAGGGGTCAATGTACTCATGCATACAAACAACTTTTACTATGGGACCAACATTGAAAACGCGAAAAAAAAATCAGCTGTTCCATACATTTTGATCTATTCGATTTAAAATTTTCTATGGAACAGCTGACTTTTTTTCGCGATTTCAATGTTGGTCCCATAGTAAAAGTTGTTTGTATGCATGAGTACATTGACCCCTTAAAATTATGTGCACTATTTAAGAAGGACCTTATATATGATGCCGATTACTTTTCTGCGGCGGAACGTCTATGGACGTCGACGTAATAAGACGTTGCGCGTTGTGGCATACCAAAATTATCTAATTTGTGACGGAAACGTGATTGAACGTTTGCATTTTTATATGAAGAAATCCTGTGTCACAGCACGTAATTCGGGCAGGGTACCCTGCGCGCGCGAACGTGTTAACATTATGTGTGTCGGAGAGCACGTACGTACATACAATAGTTCCATTGTATGTCAAAATCCAATCAATCTAGACGATTCTCCGGTCAGACTGCCTGCTGTCCGTCAGAGACCTACTGCGATAAGAATGTTATTGCCATACATAGCTGCCTAGAAACAGTGCGTTGTATTCGTAAGATAATACAAACTGAATTAAATGTGTATGAATGTAATAAATGCTGAGAGTCTAAGAAATTAAACTACGAATACAAATACAAATACAAATACAAATCATTTATTTGTAAACATAGGTTAAATGTTATACAGCTGGTATGGAAAATTATAATGTATCACTATGTTCGGCCAACAATGGGCGTACAAATCTTAGTTTTAGAAATTAATTACGATTAAAGAATAGGTATGTCAATAAAATATTAAAAAAAAAAACATGTCAAAAAATTATACAATAAAAAAACTAAATCAATAAAATGTCAACAATATTAAAATAATAAAAAAGAAAACAGTTAGAAGTCAGTAATGATAATCAATCAATCATAATCAATAAATATCAATGTAGTTATGAACATAAATAGGCACTATATCTTATCATTCAAAAATTCTGTCAGGGTATAATAAGCTTTTCTAATTAATAATGATAACAATTCCCTGCGAAAAGTAGTTAAGTTAGCCTCTTTCAGTTTTTTTGGTATTTTATTATAAATTTTAGGTGCCATACAGAAAAAGCTATTCCTCTTCAACGCAGTATTTCTATCCGGTGCTCGTAATGTATTTCCATGACGTTTGCTTACTTTCAATTGTCCAGTGGATATTGTGGGAAATAGATGCGGACTTCCCCTGACAAACATAGCAGTTTCATATATGTAGAGGGATGGTACTGTAAGTATCTTCAAATCTATAAAATGTGGTTTGCAACTATCCCTTCGTTTTAAGGATTTGATAGCCCTGATACATTTTTTTTGGCTTTTAAATATCACTTCCTTGTTTGTGCAGTTGCCCCAAAATATAATTCCGTAACGCAAGATAGAAGCGACATATCCATTATAAGCAGTTAAAACTGTCTCTATATTAGCTACTCTAGATAGAGTTCTTAGTGCATAAACAAATTTATTAATGCGTGTACACAAATCATTGGTATGACTGAGCCAATTGGTTTGATAGTCTATGTTTACACCTAAGAATTTTGTTTCGGTGACAGGTTCTATTGTAGTACCATTGTGACATACTGTCACTTTCGGTGCCTGAGTGTACTGTCGAAAATGCATAATTTTTGTTTTGTCAATATTTAAATTCAGATTGTTCATGTCAAGCCATTTAATTATATTTGCTAATGTCATTGTAATTTCATTTTCATACGTCAAGTTATTTTTACATTTTATCAATATTGTACTATCATCGGCAAATAATGTCATAGGATATTCAATGGATATTGGCATGTCATTAATATATATTAAAAATAATAGAGGTCCTAATATTGTCCCTTGAGGAACGCCATACTCTACATCTCTACATTTTGAAATATGTTCCTTTTCTATTAAAGTATGTTTGCAAATAGTTTTGATAGCAGTTTGTTGCTTTCTGTTGCTAAGGTAAGATTCAAACAACTTTAACGCAATGCCTCGTATTCCATAGTGGTAGAGCTTTTGCAAGAGAATGCCATGGTCAACGTAGTCAAAAGCTTTTGACATGTCCATGAATATTGCGCAAATGTTTTCCCTTTTGTCGATAGAGTCAGTCACTAATTTCAGTAAGCTAAAAATAGCTAAGTTTGTGGATTTGCCTCGACGAAAGCCAAACTGTTGGGAAGAAAAAATATTAAATTTTTCAAGAAAAGAGTAGACTATGTTATATATTATTTTTTCAAAAATTTTTGATAGGATTACTATGAGAGCGATAGGTCTATAATTTTTAATATCTTTAGTATCACCCTTTTTATGTATAGGTTTAATTATAGACAGTTTAAAGGCCTCAGGAAACGTTCCTTGGCTAAGAGACAAGTTTATTATATGGGCTAGCGGAGAAGCCAGATGTCCGGCACAACATTTAATTGCGGCGGTAGATATATCATCGTAGCCCACACTATTTGTGTTTTTTAGGGATAGTATAATCTTATGTACTTCGGGTGGACTAGTTGGTGTCAAAAAAATAGAGCTAGGATTGGATTGCATTTTAATGTCAACTTTATTGTTTTTCAATGTCACTTTTGATGTAGAATTAATTTGCTCTACAAAATAATTGTTTATCGCATTTGCTATGTCATAGGGATTGGTAATAGTTTGGCCATTGGAGGAAATCTCTTTAATGGTCTCAGGTGGAAAATTGTTTTTATTTTGATTGATAACAGACCAAGTAGCTTTGGATTTATTACTAGCTGTTTTAATGGTGAAGTTATTTTGACTTTTTTGTGTCAAGTTAATTATTTTTTTAAGACGTCTAGAATAATCCCCAATTAGTACTTTGTTTGCCAGGGTAGGTGATTTTCTATAGTTCCAAAGTAGCCTTCTTTTATTTTTACTGCATAGCTTTATTCCTCGAGAAATCCACTTCGGTCTTTTTCTAGCCTTTATGTTAACAAATATATAAGGAAAGCAAAGGTCGTAGAACATGCGTATCGTCTCATATAGTGAGTTGTAAGCTTTGTTAACATCAGTTAGTTTATATACATCGGAAAAGCTCAAACTTCCTATGGCATCATAAAACTTTTTTAAATTCTCACTACTCATGTCTCTTTTTCTTATGCGCCAAGAATTCAATGTACATTTTTTATTAACAGGAAATGTAAGTAATTGTGCAGTATGATCTGATAGGTTGAGATCCAGCACCTCAGATTTACAACGCCAGATGTTTGTAGCGAAATTATCTAGACATGTTTTGCTGATAGGCCTTGTAGGTTTATTAATTTGTAGCTTAAGATTATAATTAAGAAGTAGGTTTTCAAAATCCATAGACATTCGAGATTTTTTTAGTCTATCAACATTAAAATCTCCGCACAGGACAATTTTTTTGTTTTTACAGTGGCTTAAATAATCTAACATTTGTGATAATTTTTCTAGAAATAGATCATAGTCAGATTTAGGCGGCCTGTAGATACAGACAATAATCGTATTAACAAGTAAAAGTTCCACAGCACAACATTCAAATACACATTTAACACAATATTTTGAAATATCAACAGTCTTGAATTCATGTCCATGGCGTATAAAAATACAGGAACCACCTCTTCGAGTATTCCTTGAGTAGGAGGCCGCTAGTTTGTAGTTACATATTGATATGTTCGTTTTATCCTCATTGAGCATGAAGTGTTCCGTTAAGCACAGCACATCGGTATCACGTCCATCCGCGTAGAGTTCTTCTAGATGAAGGGTTAGCAGGTTAGATTTACTGCGTAAGCTGCATATGTTTTGATGAAAAATATTGATGTGATTATAAACGAAAAAATTTTGAATTTATTCTCTCGTCGTCATTTACTTTCGTTTTATCCAAGTCATTTGTTAAAGCTATATTTTCTTCAGTGTGAAATATACTGATAATTTCTTTAAGTATGCATTTCATGCCTGTTGCTTTCAATTTGCCTGTGTATGGAGAGAACATATCAAAGGATAACAGTCGGTTAGAGTCGATAAGATATGCATATTTGTGAGTCTGCACGTCAAGGTTTAGGAGACTGTTAAATATTTCCACCCTGCAGTTGTAAATAACGGCACCGCATATATAAGTAGGCACAGCTATAATTATGTTGGTATGTTGCATTTGTTGAGCGAATTCTCTTATCTTGTAGATTAGCTGTGTATAATCTTTGGTAATGTTAAAGTCAGATTCACCAATCAATATAATACAATAGTCGTTTTTATTAAAGTTATTTAATTCCTTATTCGAGCAGTCGAATAACTCCATTACACCTCCATTAGTTATAAGGTGATGACAATAACTGTAATGTTTATCCATGTCAAATTGTTCAATGTTTTTTATCATGTTATGTTTTTTAGATGTGCTAATTATACATAGTCTATTCTTGGATTTTTTCTCTGTAGCGACATCTGTTGACCTCTTTGAGGAACCGTTCTTTTTTTTGTCGATAATTGAGTCCGCTGTAGTGTTTGTATACTGGCTAGATGGCGCTGCTTCGGGGTTATCATCAGAACATGATTTATTACATTTTTCGTCCCGATAAGAGAAATCTAGTTTTGTTTTATTTAGGTTTGTTCCTTTCTTTTTTACATTTTTATTTTGTGGTGTAGATTTACATACACTTGTTAGCTTTTGGATTCTTACTTCATAGTTATGGATTTTCTTGGTAAGTGTCTTGTTTTCAGTTAGTAAGTTTCCGATTTCATTATCTGCTATTTGCAATTTTTCTTCAAGTTTAAGAATTTTTCTTTCTAATTCACTTATTCTGTCGCTAATATTAGTCTGTGTTTCGGGACAGCTTCTATTTAATTTAGTGGAAGTAGATAGGAATGAGTTCTCACTACTTTCACTATCCTCATCTGACAGTTTTTCGAATGAGTTCTCAACAGGAACATTTATTTTATAGTTTTTGTTACGTTGAGTTACATTGTCGTGGTCCATAATTTATTGTAAGTGGAACAAACGAAGCGGCGAGATTTAATTGAGCCGCTGTCTATCGTGCAGTAGCTGAACTATTGCTTCCTGGTTATTATTCCAACAAATTCAACTTAATTGTAGGTGTTCATAGATGGCAGTAGTAAATAGCACAGATGAAATTGATTAGTTTTTTTAAAATTTCCGCTAGATGGAGTAGAATAGGGCCATCTATTGGCGAGTAGCTGAACTGTTGAAATTCTGATTGATGATTGGTCCGTGGCTCCGTGAATTGGTCAGCTGACTTGTGTTTACATGCATTCGAATAAAAATAACGTAGTTCAATCAGTAAAAATCATGATTTTCGACCACATACGTATTAAAAGGTTGATTAATTGCATGTCAGAGTATAAGTTTACTGTCACTAAAAAGTTTTTTTAAGATTCAGATGCGTCAATTAAAAAAATATGGAATATATTCACCGGATCGTTCCTCAGAATTATTTTGTGAAGATTTACTGCAACTGTAGCTTTTCTTCTTTAGATAACACTAGAGCACATGTATTACATGTATACTTGCATGAATCACACTATAAATCAAACTTAAATACTTTATAACTATTTTTAAAATTATTTAGTATACAGAGACGATCTTAGCCGTGACAACTAGCGCCACCTATAGACCGCCACCACGAATAATTATAGCTTATTTTATAAAAAATATATCATATTTTTAAAGCCTAATCGGTCTTATTTTTTACTACAAGTAGCACTCGTAGTTAAAGAACAAATCAGTCACATTTTATTATACACGCTGAAATTTTAATCATTTGGTTCCACTCATGATTACAAGCAACTTTTACAATGGGGCCAACTCTCCTGCTCGAAAATAAAATCAGCTGTTCCATATATTAAGGTCGAGTAGGTACTGCACTTTTGTATGAAACAGCAGATTTTTTTTTTGCGAGGAGGACAGTTGGCCCCATAGAGGAAGTTGCTTGCAATCATGAGTGGGACCACCCGACGGCCGGAACCAAATGATTAAAATTTCACGCTGTATAAGAAATCCAAAAGATCTAACTTTAGAATTTTAAAACCTCAATATCTTCTTATTGTTTACAACTGAAACTATCAATTCCATTCTTGCTATTTGTAACATTGCTTCAGTTCTTCAATCGCACTATTAACCCTTCGGTGATCCAGAAATCCAGCTACATCAAAAAATAAGTCGTATGATTCCTTTTTCACAAATTTTCTTCAAAGCTTCTCGGTGTTTACTAAGCGAGTGTTTACCCACCCGGGCTCGTCGCACAAACGACGTCGCATCCGTTATCCAACTTGTCCCGGCTTAAACGGGACGCATTCCATACGTTTTCTGGGACACGGAAGGCACCGTTCAGTCATTTATGTATGGCATATTTTTTCATATTTGCCTAATTTTTATGAAGGTATAAAAATTAGCAAAGGCGCTAATGATCCCCATTTTGAATCCCAAGTTTTTTTGGTTGTTCTATAAATCCAGCTAATGCTAGTTGTGCTAGCCCTTTGCAGGACGTCGGCTTCTCTCGTGAGAGAATGGGTTGGTAGGTGGGTTGATTTTTTTCGGAAGACGCTACTGTCAATTTTCAGGACCACGGAAGTGTAGGATGTCATTCCAACACCTTTAAGTCATTAGTCGTCTTTTATGACAGGCTTTAAATGTGAGTGTGAGGGTGACACCACTTCCAATGACGTACACTCGTCGGCATGCTTAACTTTGTGACAAAAATCTTTGGTAAAAGAAATCGATTTCACTGCGCACATTTACTGAAAACCAGATGAAATTAAAACAAAAAAATATCTAGGCATCACAATTAGTTCAAACGAAATACGAGGGTCCACCTGAATGTTATAATGCTGTCGCAACAAAACGCCTGTGCAAACATAAAATTGCGAAAAAGATGAAAAAAGTATATATGTTACCGGCAATGTGTATAATCTGACATTGTATACAATGCCTAGGCATTCTATACAATGCCTGAAACGACCAGGCAATGTATGAAATATTATTCATTTTATACTTTGTCTAGGCATTGTACCTATATGTTGCAGTAAAAAGCCGTTTTTAGTTAAAACGCGTTTTCTCTAGTTTAAACTAAGTACTTTTGTAAGAACTAATTTTACCTAGTCGAAACTAGAATTTACTATAACGTATATTTAAATTTCAGTTAAAACTAGTTCTTACTGAGAACCTCAGTTAAAACTAGTATTAGAGAATCTTATTTGGAGGAATGACTCAATCAGAGGCAATTTGAAGTGTTGATGGGGGATAGATCGTTAAAGATTTTTTTTTTATGAAAAGATTTTAATTCGTCAATGCTTGAGCGGCTGAAAACGGCCGGACAACAATGTCTAATTTTCCGGGCCTTGAAGGGTTAAAATTGTTGATATTGTTTTTAAAAATATTACTTAATGGACCCAGCTAGAGCGAAGCGTCTCCATTTCAGTTTGGGCAAAAATGCATTTGTATGTTTGTCCCGCTATCCGCCTGTTCTCCTCTACAGGTCGCATTTCTCAACCAATTCTTGTGAAATTTTGTGAGCAGGTCCTATAATTATATTTATTTTCTCGGTCGGTACCGCGGTATTTCATGTTATTAAGTTAAGGCACATTTCTTGTGGCCGGGCTAAAACGTATGTAGCCTGGCTCGGCTACGCTTCTATGTTATTACTAGTAAGTAGGTAATTACTAGTAAATAGGTAAGCTTACCTTATTAAGAGGGTATTATTTTTCAATTAATATTAACGACATAAACATGTGACCAAGAATTACTTCGCGTTAGTGACATTTTTGAAATAGCTGAAACATGATAAATTCCCCATATTTCCACCATTTTGAAAAAATTCTAAAAACTGACTCGACCGAGAAAATAATAGTTAATTATGCAACTGTACTATAATACCTAATTAAGTACAGTTGCATACAATACTTTATCCCCACCCAATTTTTTTTTTTTTTTATTTGGGAGCCAAACAATATTTTAATACATGTGGATTCAAAACACCCATGATATTTATCTTCACCCATGAAATGTATTCTCTATAAAGGGTTTTTACTTTGACTTTGACTTTCGTCCTCCGCCTCGTCATTTATCATCCGAACAAAGTGTTATAATGTTGTATTGAATCTCATAAACTCGTTGCGCGTGGACGCGCGGAGGAGCGCGACATCCTCTCGCTCGGATATTGTAATGTTGGCATGTTGTTGGTTGTAAGCTAACGGTTTCACCCTTTACAGACGATTTAAAGCATGGATGTAGATAAATATAATTATAGGACCTGTTCATAAAATTTCACAAGAATCGGTTGAGAAATGCGACCTGTTGAAGAGAACTGACGGATAGCCGGACATCGGGAACGACATACAAATACATTTTTGCCCAAGCTGAAACGGAGACGCTTCGCTCTAGCTGGGTCAATTAAATAATATTTCTAAAAGCAAAACCAAGCATTTTAACGATTCAAGGCCTGGAAAATGATACATTGTTGATTGTTGTCCGGCCGCATTCAGCCGCTCGGGCGTTGATTTATTAATATTCGTTAAAAAACCGACTAGTAAAAACAGACTAAAAAGTAAAAAAATAATTCTTCTGTAAATATTTATAACCCTATAATATTTATACCTACAGAAAATTTAAACCGTGGGGCGCATTTTGTAAAATTTATCATCCATATTGTCTTTAGCATGCGCCCCCACGTTTTTAGGTTTAAATTTTCTGTAGTATAAATATTATAGGGTTATAAATATTTACAGAAAAAATCATTTTTTACTTTTTAGTCTGTTTTTACTAGTCGATTGTAATGTTTTTAGTCCGATTTTTTGTTGTTATAATTTAGTCCGTTTTAAAAACATGTTTTAAAAAAGTTTTTTTTTCAGTAAATTATTATTTTCTGCTTTTTAGTTAACGAGCTAAGACTTAAAATATACCATATCCTATCGGAGCACTCGTCGAACGAGCCCAACTCGATAGCGTTGCATGGTTTTATTACAGAGTTCCAGTGGCCTTCTTCCGGCTCCAACATACCCTGGAAACTTTTTCCCAACAAAGTTCTCGTCAAGACGATTCAAACGAGCCCAAACTCGATGGGGTTGCATGGTTTTATTATAGAGTTCCTATGGCCTACTTCCGGCTCCATCATCAGATCCTTGGACACTATTCCCCTTTGAGTACTCGTCAAGACGATTCAAACGAGCTCAAACTCAATGTGGTTGCATGTTTTTATAACAGAGTTCCAGTGGCCTTCTTCCGGCTCCATCATCAGACTCTGGACACTATTTTCCAACAAAGTACTCGTTAAGACGATTCAAACGAGCCCAAACTCGATGGGGTAGCGTGATTTTAATATTGAGTTCCTATGCCATGGCCTTTCAGCTTCATCATCAGACCCTGAACCTCATCTCCCATTAGAGTACTCGTCAAGACGATTCTAACGAGCCCAAACACAATGGGATTGTATAGTTTCATCATAGAATTCCTGTGCCCTTCTTCCAGTTCCATCGTCAGATTAGCTCAATGATACCATAATATTGCATTGCCTTCCAGTTCTGACCAATGTTCAAAGTTTCAAGTCTCTAGCTCATCTGGAAGCTAGTATAATATCGTTCGCAAACTTTGTGGATAAACAAACAATCAAACACACAAACGAGAAAGCAACCTAATGAAAACCGGCCAAGTTCGTGTCGGGCCACGCGCCGTAGGCTTCCGTAGTTACCTTATACCAAACCATATTTAATACCATTTTGTATAATAAAAAACATTGGCAACGTTGGAACGATTACAGTTAAAAAGTTGGGATGTTGTTAGAAAACATAGTTATTTCTTGATTCTTGAATAGCCTTTATCCACTCATAAATTTGTATGTTCATAAACCCAAAAAATACAGAAAATCTGTAAAAAAAAGAATATCGTGACTCTGAAGATTATTAAACAATATTATTTGCCAGTCATGGCATTATTTTTACTTAGAAATATTGTAGAATCGGAAAATATCGAAGGACGACGATCGATCGTCCGATTTTCTAGACGTTTTATGAGTTTTGCTATAATTATTTTGTGCTAAGACAAAAGAATAACAAAATGGATTTCAAACATAGCTTTTCAGTCGTGTAATAATAAAACTATTCATTATATTTAAATTGGTCTCGAACCACCAACATTTGCCAGACGTGTGCGTTTGACACAGACTAATGCTGGGGATATTTAATTTTATCCGCTAATTAAATAGTCTCATATGATAATATTCAATGGCTCTTGGCGAGTGCCATTTTAGCATACTACCATTTTAATCGATATAATACTGTTGTACAATTATGTTACCGCTCAAGTACGGAATAATTTAATGTGCGAATGAACTAAGTAATATGCAATTTTAATTGATGATTAGTCGTTAATTAGCAGATATTACATTTCATTCATTTGAACAAGGTAATTTTTTCCCATTTTAACGGACTCGACTGATTAATCTTCAGTTTAGATAATCTTTATGCACATTAACGGTAACAAATACAGGTGGATTTTTTTAAGTAAACCTAGAGGAGAAGTACATACCTTAAATAAAGGAGATAGGAGTTTTTGCTTGAAGGAGACATTCCTTTATTTTTGAAAAGAAGCCAAACTGCATTCAAAGTACTTTTTAAAATACATTTTCTATTCGTTTGAATGATTACTAACGTTGACGTAAAGGTTAAAAAAAAATTGTACACACAAAGAAACAAACCTATTAAAACATGTTAAAATAATTGCTAAGACATAACAATGAAATCTTGCTTCATTTCATAAAATACATCAATGTTTGACAGAAAAAGTAGAATGTTAGCCATTCAAATGGTGTATTATGCTTTAAGTCGATTAAAAAAATTACATTTACTCACGGTGATTTAGGTAAACACATGTCTGGAAAAGCCTCGATTATAGAACGTTGTTAAAGCGCTGTCGCGCTAACGTTACGTCGAGAGCTTACACCAGTTTTCAAAATCTTAAGAGTTTAATTACACGTATCTGTATTAAACTAAGTAAACGGAGTACCTAGTTATTTCTACACTTACCTAAAGCCTGAAAAAATGTGTATATCATCGATGGGCGTGCAAGATCGCGGAAGAGCAGTTTGCAACACCGCATATATATTTTTTTTTAATTTTACAGGGCGCAGAAAAAACTTAATATCTTGGCCATTTAAATACATTTTTTGACTGAACTTGTTTGTAGTTTCTTTGAGTAAGTAGGTATTGTTTTATAGAAATGTGACGTAATTTTACGAAATTTACCGATAATTTCATAAGATTTTCGTGTAATATACCCTCTAAGCCCTTTTTGGTACTTTCGTAAATACGCGGTATTGCAAACTGCTCTTATGCGGTCTTGCACGCAGTGTGACCATTTGTGGCAGATTTCTGCCATTTGGGCAGATTTAGGGCCTAATTTTTAGCTGTGGCAGAATAAGTTGACGATTCAAAAAAGTGGCAGAATTTGGCAGATTTCAAGGACACTTTAAGATTTTAAATACACTTGTATACCTATATATTAGTATTTTTCTATATAAAATACTTCTAATTTTCTGTCTTATTTACTAATTATTTACTTTATATTTTAGTATGCATTTATTTGGCAGGAAATTATTTACTGAGGTGTTAAAAAATAATAAAAAATCAAAATAAAATTGTTTGTTTTTATAGCTTTTTTATTTCTCAATGAAAATAAACTAGGAGCCCTCTAAACACGACATATATCGCGTGTTATAGCGTTTTATCGACACTCAACTGTCAAAATCCATTGTCATTTGACAGTTTAAAATGATAAATCGTAATTATCATAACGTTTTTCGTAATTTTCTGGAGTCGGCCTTTCTATTGTCTAATTTAAAAATCTATCGCAATCGCTTTCAGAATGTCATTGAAGCTTCTTTTTGGCACAAATAAAAACTTACTAAAGAAATGCAGCAATGTGTTACATCCATCTGTCAAACGAAAGCGATTGCGATAGATTTTTTTAATTAGACAATTAGCCCCCTGGTTTGGCAGATTTTATGCCAGTGTCGGGCAGATTCGCCATTTTTGAGATGGTCACCCTGCTTGCACGCCTCTCGAAGATATCCCATAATTATTACGTGAGTGAGCTATTTTGCGTCATTAAATGACATAATGTAGTTATAAAATCTTCAATTTATGGAATTTCCCGTAGGTAACATGAACACTATAATTGCATCACTCGACCTAGAAAGTATCAATGAATAGTCGACGAAGTCTTGCAGTTCATTCCACTTCGCTAGACTGCTATTTGATTCATTACACTCCGATATTAATAGTATGTTATGTGATATTTATTTGCCCTTCAATAGGGCAAATTTTTCAAACTGAATGACATTTTTTTTTTAATAACACGACTTTCCGGAAAAAGCTGAAATATGTGTTTGTATGTATGTAATGTGAGTTTCTTTAATCCACCGTAACTTTTAAGATGTATGGAGTATCGTAATCTCCCTGAGTAATACTGATTATAAATAAATAAAAACCGGCCAAGTGCGAGTTGGACTCGCGCACGAAGGATTCCGTACCAAAAAACGGCAAAAAAATTACGTTTGTTGTATGGGAGCCCCCCTTAAATATTAATTTTATTCTGATTTTAGTATTTGTTGTTATAGCGGCAATAAAAATACATCATCTGTGAAAATTTCAACTGTCTACCTGTTGTCGTTATTAATATCAAGCAAAAAACACCAAAAAAATCACGTTTGTTGTATGGGAGCCCCCCTTAAATATTAATTTTATTCTGTTTTTAGTATTTGTTGTTATAGCGGCAACAGAAATACATCATCTGTGAAAATTTCAACTTTCTAGCACAGTTCATGAGATACAGCCTGGTGACAGATAGACAGACAGACAGACAGACAGACAGACGGACAGCGGAGTCTTAGTAATAGGGTCCCGTTTTTACCCTTTGCGTACGGAACCCTAAAAAACTATATGGCGACTGCAATACGACATAATTAAAATGTGAAAAAAAATCTTTAATTATTTATTACAATATTGTGTATCAAATTAAAGGTCTGTATGAGCAGACTCCAAAACTTCATAATTTTTTACTAAAATCGAAAGAAGGAAAGATAAATAAATAAAAAAATATTAAATAAACACAATACACTCCTTTTTCTGGACATTCGTGTAAAAAATACGACACGCCACGTATATAATATGTAAGTTCCTCTTTCGGAAAAATATTGTGATCTCATGAGCTAATAACTAACTTAGATACCAGCGGTTGAACAAAAAATTGTGAGGTTTAGCTAAGCGCTCGAATGAAAAACAAATACTTCATTGTAGAAAATAACAATTGCCTCGCAGGTTTTGTGGACTTCAGGAAAAATAGCTACCCGAAGTCCTGGCGAAAGTACAATACTCGCTAACAAAAGACGCGCAAATGCACATGTTTTGTCTTTCTTTCCATTTTCTTTTGTCGCACCATTTATTTGTATTGTTGCGTTTGTTCCATAGGGCTGATTCGTCCAACGAGCCGCCGGCCGCTAACGGACTCACTGAATTCGGAGAGGTAAGCAACCACGGGAAATACATCTTTATTACAAGGCAAACTCTGTTACTTAAAGCTCGGCGAACGGTTCACGCAAAAATGTTTTCTATTCACCTAGAAATAAGAATTTGTCTCCCCCCCGTGTACTACCTTGGATTGATGAAAAGGAAACGTTCATGCCATTAATTTAGAGCTGAATGTTTGTTGCTATAAAATGAACGATTCCGGACTAAGTACACCTTTAACTATAGTGAATTATGTACTGCTGAGGCGAAAACGTTTTTTCAAACTTTATGATTAATGATAAAATGAGTTCGCGATCTGATTACCCTTCCTAGCCTAAATTCATCACGGTCCACGTCAAACTTGAAACGAAATTAAAAATTCAATCAATCTTGGTTTTTACTTTTTCTTTTTTCTAAATACACTGAATGTTTGGGAGTTTAACATATGGTAGTTTTAATACATTATTACATACATGTCAATAACTACATTCTCAATGAATTCTGGTTTGTAGAAAAAAGTTTTTGTAAAACTAAAACAGTTTCTCTGAAAAAAATCGTAAGCGATTACTTTTTAATCTCGTTAAAACGATTGGCCAATTTTCGCGTTCATCCTAAAGTTCATTAATTTATTTGCACAATCCCTTGTTTTAATGACATTTTTTCATTCCCTCAAGTAAGGTTCGCTTCGTCCTATCCAATTGAAATAAAATAGGTACTCTGGTCGTCACGTTTGAATCTCATTACCATGTTATTAAATTGGCGGTAGGTATTGCGAAACGGAATGAATCGGGGATCGTACCATTCCCGGTTTCGTCATGAGTTATGGCAGAACAAGAATCGATTCCTGTTCCATTGAATATGGTAAGGTGCAGTCGGTGCTTGTTCACTTCAAGTAACGCGCGTGGAATCGGTTACCTACAAATTATGTAAACTTAGTTGCAAAAAAGCTCTTTTCATTGTCAAAAAGTCGCTTTCGTAAAAAAATTATATAAATAGAAAAAAATAAATACAACGTCATTTAACTCATCGTTGTACGGTGGAAGCAGTATTTTATTTATGAATATAAAATTCACTTGGCTTTGTTCAAGTGAAGTTAATGTATTGGAAATAAATAAGACAGGTTGAACGGTATTATGTTGTCAGAAAAGTAACTTTCAAAGAACTGTACACAATAGGAGCTTATATCGCATTTTCTTTCAGATTGCAAATCTTATTTAAATTAGTATTCATTTTTTCTTCGAAACGGTTTAATAGCAGCGAAGTTGAAGTTTTTTTTGTAACTAACAAATAAAACTTGTAAGTAAGTACTTGTACTTTAAATGAATACGATAATTTTGCAACCATGTTTATAGCAAAATAAAATTAGGTACCTATTCCTATTCTTATTCTTCATAATCTGATCTAGACAAACAAAATGTTTTATTTTGACGACCTGAGTGGTGCAGCGGTTAACATGCCGCCTAACAAGCAAGAGGTCCCGGTTTCGATTCCCGGCCGGGCCGAAATTGAAATGTTGAATTTTAATTTCTGTGAAGGGTCTGAGTGTGACTATGTAAAAGTATATAAGTAGTATATCAGTTGTCTAGCACCCATATCACAAGCTTTGCTTAGTTTAGGGCTAGATGGCGCTGTGTGAAATTGTCCAAGGAATTATTTATTATTATTTATTTAAAATAGTGAATAAAATGCCTTCATTAGCATTCTTTTGTTTAGATGCTCAAAAGTTTTCATAGTATTTACCAAATATATCCACTAGATTCCCTACACACAAAAGGAACTAAAATTTGGATCTAAAATTATGTCACAATAATTCCGCTAGCACAGACGAAGTTAAAATTTTCACTCAAGAAACCACGTCTTATTACGGAATGGTTACGAGATCCGAGCCAAGTAAAGTATAGCAACAGGGAAATGAGAAACGTAATTTTGTAAGGAGCTTTTCGTGTCTTAGTCATTACGGACGTAACAGGTTTCAGGGATTAAATTATGAACCTTTGCAGATGTGTAAATAGTATGCTGCTCAAAAGAAAATAGGGGCCACCTTATTATGATTTGGCATACATAAGGTGATTATTTCCTCTGTGTTATAAGAGCGAAGTTCAAAAAGGTATTTTTCTGAAATATTTAATCAGATTTTATTTCAATTTAATTTTGTTTGAAAGCTATATTAATCTGTAATTTTACTGTATAATTTCTCATATTCGCCGTGTGTCAGTTTTAATTGATATTTTTTTTTTAATTTCGAGTAATTTTATATGAAACTCCAATTTCTCTTTATTATAACTGATACGCGGCGAATAGGAGAAATATACATGACAAGTTGTCTATTACAGCTTTCAAACAATATAAAATTCAAAATTTGGTCTTTGAGCCTAACACAAAAGTCATATCTTACTGTAAATTGTGAGGTAAAAACTTACATTAGGCCGCGGTACCTTATTTTATATCTTTAGGCAGCCACGCAGAAAGATCTTTTGCTAGAACGAAAATACGTTGACGACCGTTGACCGAAGCCGAAAAGCGAGCGGCCGAGAGGTTTTGTTGCTCTAATAAACGACGTCTCTTTAAACGTATGATAGAAAAAAATAGAATACAAAAAATGAGTGAAGGGCAGACTAATGTAACTAAACTTTATCAAACCGTCAGTAAATATATCTTTGCCTCACCATAAGAAGAGAAATTTCACAAATATATCGATATTGTTAAGATCCACGACCATTTTTACCCACCGCAATGTGAGTCACTACCCTTTTCTAGCTGTAGTAGTGTAGTCAGAATTGAAAGAGCTACGACAGTGTAAACGCATAACTTACCGCTTTGCAAATAACTTGTCCCCTAACATACCCAATGAGATTAATTTTGGTTTTTGTTTCAAACGTTGATAGAACTCACAATTATTAGTGTAATTTAATTATCAAGTACCTCATGCGGTATAACGGTGGGAATGTTAGGAATTCAAACTCCCGTAACGCAAACATTCATCCGCAGGTCTTTGTTGTAGCGAAACACCCGAAACAATTAACAATAGAACGTGCCGAGATGAAATTTAGGCTGAAAAGGTTATTATTTCGTTTGACTGTAGCGAAAAGTAATGAGGGAAATAAAGTTGATTAAATTGACAAGTTTTTACGCGATGCAATCTGTGTAAGTAATAATTTTTAAGGTAGAAACTTAGTCATTTAAATCTCGGTCGTTGTTTTATTTTACCTAACCTAACCAATATACATGTTGAACTTACTAATGTTGTCATTGAATTGTAAATAACTTTAATGTTAATCAGTATTATGCCCAAAAAAAATATAAGTTTGGTTAGGATTGCGAAAGAACTTTTGGCTGAATACTCAAAGGCTAGTTAAAATCTTAAGTTAAGGTCTCCTTAACTTTAAGGAAGCTGTCAGTTTCATGGAGTTACATTTTTGAATTCAAGGTGGCCTTAACTTTAAGTAAGTCTGGTATGTCCAGCAAAAGCTACGGAATAGTGGTTAAGTTTTTAATGACCGAAGTGGACCACCTTTTGTTTTCTACTTCTGTTTCACTAGCACGAACATCTATCGAGAAAAAAAACGTGCGTAAAAATACTCGGTAGAAATTGTCTATGAGAAATTTAATGTCGCATTTCGACGGTAAATGGCGCTGTACAAACCCCTACAAAATTACAGTATAGAGTTTTTTTCGATAGCTGTTCGTACAACGAGAAGGTACTGAAATTCTCCACAAAATAAATAAATTCCTATTTCTTGTACGTATAATATAATATAATATAATATAATATAATATAATATAATATAATATAATATAATATAATATAATATAATATAATCTATGTAATAATATATAATGATGTGCGTAGACGTAAAAATAATTTGTTCCCAGCTGCTCTACTGCTTTTGTATTTTATGACGTTGATATTCCACTAATTTTCATCGCTCGGCGAATTGTGAAATGCTTAATAGAAAACATGAAAAGTAAAATGTTGTTGGCAGAAAGTGATCAAGGAGATGAACCGGCTAGGGATGCTGGTGGACTTGTCCCACGTGGGGGAGAACACCACAAGGGCTGCCATCAGGGTGTCGAAGGCTCCGGTCATATTCAGCCACTCGTCAGTTTATAGCCTGTGTGCTCATAAACGGAATGTACCCGATGACATCATACAATCACTCGTAAGTAAATATAAAATAAAAACCGGTCAAGAGCGAGTCGGACTCGCGCACCGAGCGTTCCGTACAATCATAAATATATTTGGATATGTTACTTTAGTACAGTCCTAAAAAAAGTAGGATAAACGGCAGACAGGTGGAAGGGCGAAGAGGCGGACAGTTAATTTACAAATCTTAACCACAGCTGCTTATGGTGACTGAAAAACGTTTCAGCCACTCCACATTGCAAACTGTTTATATTACTAAGTGTGAACTTATTCTTCGCTTATTCGTACGTCAAATAGTAGGTTATTATATTAGAACCAGCCACTAATTTTTTATTGTCGTGATAGGTTGCGCCATCTCTTGACCGATAGTGGAACTATTTTTTCCCCTTAGGTTAGCATTCTTAGGACAGCGCCATCTGTTGACTGGTAGTGAAACTAAAGAATTTTTGTTTGTTTTTGAATTTCTTAAAAAGTGTGTTATATTGAGACATCGTTTTATTTTTCCTGTAATCTTTACATAAACTACTATCACATAGAATTATTTCAGATTTTTCTCTTTACAAACTTCGGAGATAAGGGGGGGCAACGGTATTTTTTTTACATTTTTCATCATAAGTCGAAAACTATGCGGCCTAAGAAAAAAGGAAAAAATGTTTTAAAATGTGCAAATAGCGCTCTTTCATATGATACCCCACATGCCCTAGTCACCTCACTTCAAATTTTTAAGACCCGTTTTCAGTCCCTGTTGTAAAAAAAATATTAATTTTTTATTTCTTTCTTTTTTGCAAAATAGTTGGGCAAATGTCATCTTAAACTGTTCCAAATTTCAAGTTGATACCATTAGTAGTTTTCGAGATATCCAGCTGTGACAGACAGACAGACAGACAGACTGAGTCACACCATAAGGGTTCCTTTTTTACTATTTTGGTACGGAACCCTAAAAATCCATCTTACATTAAGGCTAGTCTACGCTTTAAAACCAGCGCCACAGCTCAGGCGCTTTCCGAAGCTAAAATGGGGCGGTTTCAGAATTATTTATCAAATAACACAATAAAACCCACATAAAATATTAGCACTCAAAAGTGACTAATTATTTTAATAAACATTATCTTTATCACAATAAAAAAATTGTAGTACAGAGGTAATAAATACCTAATTAAATTATTTATCATTATTTATTAGCAAAGCTTATTAGAAGCTTTGATAGATTTTTGCATCGCACTTATTCATGTGAAACACTTTTTAACTAGGCACGTTCCACATATTATTCGCCAGCTTTCATACGTTACATACGTTTTTGTATTTTTATTTAAATTCAAGTTATACAGTTATTTCATCTGTATCGCTTATATTTGACGCTTGCAATCACCAATTCAGTTTTGCAATCACAAAATCACCAATTTTCTTTTGGTTAATGTTTTTTTCGATTTTAGCTTTCAATAAATGCTTCTGATCTTTTGATTAAGGAAAATGTAATGAAAATTTTCATCACGAACGGGATTCTGATAATAAGGAAACGAAATATGTTTATTATTACTTTTTCCAAAGATCACATTGTGTTTACTCGTAATGTTTTTGACCGGATTTCTGAAGCTCTACATTTGTTTGACAGAAAGACAACGCCGGCATCATTATGATAAACTTCTTTCCGGACTTCGTAAAGTGCGCCCCCAATGCTACGCTATCCGACGTTGCTGGTAAGTTTCAGTATTATTTTCAGAGGCCGCGTATTACGAGCTCTTAAAACCTGCCAGGTTTATAAATTGCTGTAGTGACATCTCTTTCTCGCTGTATAGCAAATAAAAGAGATAGATTGATAGCCAGTCAGAAAACTGACTGGAAATAAGAGGTCATAATACAGCCCCAGTTCTATCATCCTTAATTTTTAACCGACTTTAAACACAAGGAGGAGGTTCCCAATTCGTCTCGTATATTCTTTTATGTATGTTCACTGACTAATTACTCGGAAGTGGCTGAACCAATTTGGCATGATTCAAACGTTATTACATGAGCCCCTTACCAATCAACGGCACGCTGCGCTACCACAACCACAACAAAATAATCAATGCGAAAATAAGGTTCAAATTTATTTTTTACTGTTTTGTATAACATGATACTCGCTCAGCACAACTTTTCCGACCGTGTCCCGTGCATTTCATCGTGATGTCATATGACGTAGGCAATATCGTCGCGGGCTTACGGACTATGACTGGTATGCTGCTGACTGTGCTATATGATATTAATTTTGACAGATATTTGTTATACAGTTTATTTTCAATTAAAACGCTCTTTTTATTCCGATTCTAGGTAATTCCTAAGTTAATAACAAATGATAAGTATCTGGGGTTAAAAATGTTTCACAAACAAAGAACGAAATAATAAAAAAACATAAATTAGTTAATATTTCCATAACACCATAACCCACTTGATGTGAGGAAACTCCAAGTCAACTGAAGAGAGGTATTAATTAAACAGCTATTCACTGGAGCTCTAGTGGTTCCTAAAATTAAACAGCAATTTCCGGTGAAAACATTTTCATTGTAAATTCCCTGTAAATCGGCTAGCAGCCACAATAGCCAGAAAGGGCATTCGACACTGCAATCAATTGACATACTTTTTTAGAGCTGCCAAAACAACAATATTGTATTGTGACGTTACCCATTTGGCAACTCAATTCACTAAGTATTTATTGATTTCAAAGCAAATAAAAATCTATTCCATCAGTTAGTTAAAAGATAACGGAATTCGATTAAAGTATTGTTTTAGAAAACTTATATCTTGATAATATTGATTTATGATGTTTAATAGCCAATTCCATTGATACCTAGTTCAAACATTTGGTGCTACCGCGTATTTTTAGCCGTGTAACGACGTTGTACGTCAGGATACGTCGATAAAATGTGTCGCTGCACCGAATTCCATTTCGTCACGTACGCATTGATTGATGTCAAATCGATTGCGTGCCCAATGCCATCTGAAAAGAGTCAGTGAATAAATTAACTTTGAAAAGGGCCAGTTTCACAGGTCCTGAATATTTTACTAATTAGCTTCTCTGACTTGAGAGAAGAGCCGAGCTTATCAAAGCTTATAATGACTAAATAACAGATAAAAATACATATACTTTACTAGGTTTTGAACCCGGCACCTTGGCAGCATTGTTAGTATCGCTTATTCAATCGTGAATCGTACGGGGCCGGTACCTACTTAAAGGATGTCCCACAAATTTTGCCACACGGAGTTTATAAAAGAGGACTTTATTTTGATTTTAAAAATAATTGGAACTGTATTCAAAGATTTTTGAAAATCGCCTGTCTGAACCAGGAATCAAACCTAACCGATCGAAAGGGTTACTTGTTAGGATGGTTTTTTCTTCAGTAATTCAGGAAAGACCATGAAATTTAACATTTAAATTTGAATTATTACGTATTGTATCAATTTGATATATATAAATAAATATTTGAATGCACTTGCAATAGGAAATATGCATCAATTTTTTTGTATGTGTGTATTTTAAAAACAAATTGAAGTCTTATTTCTGTAAAATTTCCTATCTTCAATATTATGAGGTACTTTCTTTCCGTGTGGCAAAGCTTTAGGAAACTGCAATTTAAGTATGGCGTGCTCGATCGCTCAATTGCCAACAATGTTTAGCTAGTGCACACAACCCACCTTCTAGCTATCAACTTCGCTTTGTCAGAACTTGCAGCGGTACGTTGCATGCATGTAAACACCACAAACTACAGTTTCTATCTAGAAACTCGACTTTTATAAAACTATTATTAGATCTTTACGTGATAATTAAGGCATTTTTATTTACTTTACTTGTCAACTTTTAACTGATTTTGTCAGCAGAAAAAGTATAGAACCGAAAAATGCTATCACGAATTAGCTAAGATTTAAAACTCCAAATGCCATATAAGCAAATAATGCCTAAAATCAATGTCTAATTAAAGCAAAACTTGCTACAAAAACTAAAAAAACTAATTAAAAAGCAAGAAATAATTTTCAAATCATTAAGAAAAAACGTCAATCAAAAATATTATATATTTTTTTTATATTTCACACTTTTCAAGTTGTCCTTGATCATATTAAGGTAGGTACTACTACTTGTAACTTGTTTTTGTTTGTCATACATAAACCTATCAATATTTTAATCACTATTTTCCCATTTGATTTTGAGGAGTTCCCTTGTGTTCTTCATCTTCAAAGTCCAAGGTCCAATACCAAAGAAATTAATACGGTTTCATATCATATTTCAATCGGTCAAGTCATCTTCGAGTAATCGGTGTACATACATAAAAAAATATGCGACAAATAGATAACCTCCTTCTTTTTTGAAATCGGTAATACGTAATTTGCCTAAAACTTAAATTCCTTAGGATGCACAACATCGGAAGCTTTTTCGCTTGATTGACCTAAATAGCCGAATGCCTAAAACTTGATTAGCTAAACAATTCTGGCTCGCAAATAGATGAACGATCCCTATAATCAGTGTTTGAAAACCTCTCCAACGCAGATGCACGATTAATTGCTTTAATTTTAAACAGTAAATCTGAACGTTGCAACTAACCAAACTGAACGGAAACTTCTGTTTGTGGTCGATTACGAGATTGGGAGCGAATCCCAATCACCAGAAACTACCTCTACGTGAGCACCATTGGCACACGTTGCACAACTCAATTTCTGCACTAGATTTTCCATTTGACCTCGTCCGCATACAATTTTTCAACGACATTTTCATCCGGTAGTCCACGTCAAGTCAAATTTCTTTTTACTCGAACCAATATCAAATAGCTTACAGCCAATTCGGTTTTAAATACGAACGGTCATATATTTACACTTAATAAAATTTAAAAATCATAATAAGTGTCAAATTCTAATTATTTATATGACAATATAAAACAGTGATTGTACGGTGGGTTACAGAATTAATGACGTCACGTGATGATGTTTCTAGACTTCAGAGTCTAGAAACATCACGTACGAATTCTATCTCAGGATAGAATTCGTGAATCGATTTAAGTATAGCCCGAGTTGGTGAAACCCAGTCTATGGCCAAAGGCTGGCAAGTTGCCAATTCTTTTGTCGCAAATATGAATCGATCAGACAACTTCTTAAACGTTAATTTGTGCTGATTCATTGTTTAGTTGGGTATAGACGACTTCCAATTCTTGGTCTCTTCACAATTTTGAGTACTTACATAAGACTGTACTGGAGCTTAAAGAAAAAGCTATAAAAATATAGATTATAACAGCATCACTATTATTATAATTACAATTCAACTTTATGTAGTCAATAAATCGAATGAGATAATTATGAACCGTCTTTTATCTTCTACCATTTGTAACCCTTTAAGACACCCCACTGCGAAACGGACTTAATTAGAAATCTTACAATCCCAGAACTTTAGTAACACAACTTGGTTTATACACGTTATCTCTCTGATAGGTAGGTAGGTTAGGTAGGTACTCCTTATTATTCCGTAATTAACAAAGTTCTACGGCGTCGTGAACTAGGTGAATAACGTTATCTTTTGACTGCCGCTGACCTGACTTAATCCCAATTACAGCCGATCGTTTATAAACAAAAGATCCCGGGAACACCTTAAGGCTCTAAACGACGCTCACTTTGGCCCATCACAATGGCTAGGATTACAGGTTTCACAATTAAGCCACTTCAAAACGAAGTTTGCGCAACCAGTTTCGTATACTTAAATGTTTTGAAAAATGTATTGTTCGGAAAAGCATCTGATATTAACGCAAAGATAGTAGGTAGGTTAAATAATAAAATTAACGTTATTGATAGTAGAATCTTTTTTCTATTGTGATCGCGTTTAAATTTAGTTACAATTAATAAAAGTAAATTAATACATACTTTAGCCCTGTATTCTTGCGTCTATTATTAGTTTGGCATACCGGTATGACTTCTAGGACCTACACGTCGTAATAATAAAAAATAGAAACAAAGGATAGATAAGTACTTACTTCATACTTTTAACAACAGCGAAACTTGGCCCTTTTTATTTAAATTACAGATTGCATAAATTACAATCTAACTGCTTAACTTTTCAAGTCTTAAGTAACTTTTGATTTTATGCTACAAGTAGGGTAAGGTAAAATCAAAGGTTAGGTAAGCGAGTGTTATAATCTCTTAAACTGCGATCGCTCAATGGAGCGGTTACATAACCGTTTGAGTACTCAATGGAGTACTCAAACGCTTATGTAACCGCTCAAATCAGTTCAATTTGAGTTTAATCGGTGCCTGGAATTCAGTAACTTTGACTAAACTTCGTCGTATCAAGATCACGAGCTCACGAACATTTTGGGAATCCTTTGAACCTTTTATATTATCTACGCTTTGAATGATTGAAGCCAACAATCTTGGGGCAGAAACCGCAGAAATAAAGGAAGATTTCAGAAAATCACCTCAAATATTAATACCTTACCGTGTAGGTAACTTTTACACAATCCACTTCATATACAGGCTGGGTCAATGAGGATCCATTCGAAAAATGAATATATTTTTTTTGTATATCAAATAAAAATTCAATATAAATATATTGAATGAATAACCTGAGTAAATTTCTTTTTAAATTACTCAAATCCCTCAAGTAATGAAAAAGTTATTAAAGTTTTAAAAAGGGAGTTTAAAAAACACGGCCGTCCCTTGCGGAACATGCGATGATGTCACGTGCCACGATTGCCTGAACAAATACCCGCCGCGCCGTTGAAAAGCGAACGTGGCTGATGACGTCATCAGCGAATCGTGTAGGTAATTGAGATGATGTAATTTTTTTTATTTTATGTTACATAAATTATATACCTCTCAAAAAAATAAACATTGGTAAAAGAATTATTTCGCTAGCATGAAAACTGCCCGAGATATCACAGTTTGAAATGCACACAAATTGTCTCACCCAAAAATACTCCATACTATCGGCTACTCAATTATGACGTCACGCCTGAGTAGTTTGTATGCAACGCGTAGGAAATTTGTTCAGCAGCTATATTAAATATTGTGTTTATAAAAATGGTTTCTTAAACAAATTTGCTATACATTTTACGGACTTATTAAAGGTATCATTTATTTTAATAAAATTTATACTTTTTAAATGGACTTGTCCATCCAACTTTGAAGGGTCATAAAACAAATAATAAGCAATATATAAAACCAAGAGGTATACAAGCTACTCTAAAAGTTTAATATGTTTTTATTAGTATTTCGTTATTTTATTCATTAGTCATCATCCCAATTGGGGAGCGAATGCGACACGAGAATCGCTCTATCTTCGTCATTTTTGGTCCAATTTCAATAATTCTTTCACTGAAATAATCGATTTTGATGTCTACATATTCAACTAAAAACCTCGTTGATCTTCATTACTTTCACACTGTTGAAACATTTCATGCCGTCATAATTAATTGTACTTAGTCCACTGCAGGAAATTTGATGGATTGAAAATCGCGAAGTTATACCATTTTCATCAAAAAAAGCTTTTTAAAAAAGAAAAACCCTAAAAAAACGGCTCTATTAAAGCAAGAAATAATGTTCAAAATATTAATTTAAAAAACATTTATTGAAGTCGGGTGTGGCTGGAAGTAATTTATTAATTATTCTATTTTTTATAGTCAAAGTCAAAGTCAAATAAGCTTTATTCAAATAAACTTAATAATTAAGTACTTTTGAATCGTCTATATTTTTCTACCACCCGTTCCAGACTTTTTTAGCTGACAAGAAGAACGGGCGCAAGAAACTTATCAGCTGTAACAGCCAAAAGTAACGATATTTACAAACTTGAATATATCGTTACCAAATAATTACAACAGGGTGACAGGATTATTGGCAACAACATAGACTTATTACATATATTACTTCAACAAAGTACTTATAGTAGCATTCCACGCATTTTGATCTTTAAGATAATCATCTACTTTATAATAACCTTTACTCATGAGCGTTTTTTTAACATGGTTTTTAAATCATCCAAGTTTTAAATTCATGCAAAGGAAGATCAATCACTTGTTGCGGAACTTTATTAATAAAGGCTATGCCTTTCCCCATAAATGAACCTCTAGTTTTTGCAAACCTAAATCTTGGAACGGCAAGTTTATCTTTATTTCTTGTATTAAACTGGTTCTGTTTTTAGCAAATGAATCATAGTGTTTCCTTACATAAACTAAATTTTCATATATATATGTATTGGCCTGCCAAAGTTAAGATATTTATTTCTTTAAACAATTCTCTCAAGCTATCTCTTCGCCGAAGATTGTATATGGCGCGAACAGCTCTTTTTTGGAGTACAAAAATATTTTCAATACTGGCAGCTGAGCCCCACAAAAGCAGTCCATAGGACATTACACTATGAAAATAACTAAAATATACTAACCTTGCCGTTTCAATATCAGTTAAAAGCCTTATTTTCTTAACAGCGAATGCCGCTGAACTAAGTCTACTTGACTAGGCTTCAATATGTGGATCCCATTGCAGTCGAGAATCTAGTGTAATACCTAGAAATTTTGTACTCTCAATAAACTTGACTTCATCGTTATTTAAATTAATATTTAATTTTGTCTGCTCAACATTAGGTAATGAAAATTTTACACATTTAGTATTTTTGGGGTTAAGTGCTAAATTATTGCTATTAAACCAGTGTGAAACTTTAGAGAGGGCACTATTTACTTCGTCCGAACAGTTATTACCTCTGTTTACTTTGAAAACTAAAGAAGTATCATCCGCAAATAGTACTGTCTCACATAAATTATTCGCGTAGTTGGGAAGGTCATTTATATAAATTAGAAACAGCAATGGGCCCAATATTGATCCCTGCGGCACACCCATATTGGTGGGGGCTCCAGTAGATTCAGTTTTATTAATAACTACTTTCTGAGTTCTATTGTACAAATATGATTTCATAAGGCTAACTGATTTATCAGAGACACTATAATGTTCTAGCTTCTTTAATAGTGTTTGGTGATCAACGCAATCGAATGCCTTAGAAAGGTCACAGAAAATGCCAATTACATCTTGCTTTTCTTCCCAAGCGTCAAGAATATGTTTGAGAAGTGCAATTCCAGCATCAGTAGTATTTTTACCCTTGGAAAATCCAAACTGATTTTTATGAAGAATGTTATTGGATGTGAAATAATCTAATAATTGGGAATATATATTTTTTTCAAATATTTTGCTAAGTGCTGGTAGTATAGATATTGGCCTACAGTTAGCTGGGTCACTTTTATCCCCAGATTTAAAAAGAGGAATCAATTTACTATTTTTCATTAGATCAGGAAAAACCCCTTCATCAATACATTTGTTAAAAATTAAAGCCAAGTAAGGGGCTAGTATATCAATTATTGATTTATTAATGCTTGTTGATATGCCCCAAAGATCTTCTGTTTTTTTAACATTAATTGTTTTAAAAGCTTTAATAATATCTTCACTATTTATATATTTAAAGAAAAAGGTTTCCTTGCACTTATCAACACCAGACTCTAGGAGGGAGACAGCGATGTTGGGACAAGCACTAAGAGGACTGGTAGTTTCCATTGGTATTCGAGCAAAGAAATCTTCAAAGACTTTAGCGACCTTATCGTCAGATTCAATAGTTTGATCACCAATTTTTAAACAGAAGGAATTTATATTGGATTTTGATTTGCCCGTTTCTTTGTTAATAATGATTTAATTTTATTTGAAAAGTACTTCGACTTTACTAGAATACAAACTTCTCTGAATGTTTGTGAATACTTCTTGACAAATTCAATGAAGTTATGATCACAAGAAGTAGCTTTCTCTGCATAAAGTTCGTATAATTTCCTTCTGCTTTTATATATACCGGGTGTGGACCAGTCACTAAATTTCGTACTATCATTACTCATGATGACTTTTTGTTTAAAATTTTCACTAAATTCAGTTTTAACTACGCTAAATAAATGGTTATATAAGTTATTGGCTTCAAAATCTAAGAGTACCTCGCAGACTTGAACGTGGTTGTCGCAGTAGAGAATTATTTCACATTCCTTACAGCAGAACTTGTTACATCAGAAATAATATGTTTACGAGACGTGCATGCAGAATGTTTGATCAAAATAAGAAACTTACAACTATAGATGTATTCAATTCTTCGATACGTGAAATTAAGAATGCCTTTAAAGAGGTTTAGTGCCTGGGTTGTTTGAATTTGTTAATAAGTATTATTATTTTTTGTGTTTAAGAGTTATACATCCATATGTTATTTTAACTAAATCGTAAAGAAGGACGCCCATTCCTGACCTGTCAAAATGTTGAATTTATTAATTGTCTTGTATAGAAGGGTAATTTGGCTCATAAAATTGCATCTTTATTTTTATTTATGAATTGCTAACTAATAATAAAAATCAGCAATATAACATTCATAGAAAAAATAATTATAAGTATTTTCGATAATTACAATTTAATTAAGTAACATAAAAGAGAACATATTGTTTTTACCATTGCATATTTTTCTGGTTGTCAAATTAAAATTCAATAATATTGCTAGTGTTCTTCGGAAAAAAAAAATATTATCACTAAACATCAACTTTGAAAAAGTTTTTTGCCAGGTCAATGCTTCTATGGGTAATTTGTTCTTTCTATGTTATGTAATAATTTACTACTTACCTATATTATATACCATCGCATGTTTTCTAATTATACATCAATGTTGTGTTAATGATTCGCACTCCATTGTTTCATTAAGGAAACTATAGGTCTTGTGTAACTTTTCATTTATAATTTTCGTTCAATATATGTGTACGACCGTTTGTTTCTAAATAAATAAAATAAAAAATAAAATAAAATTTGGTTCTGGTAAAGTTTCAATTTTACTTGTGACATTGTTTCTGAATTTTTCAATACAGTGTTTTGTTATTGGCCTACACATTATTTTCCGTTTAGACGGAACATGATGGTGCTCAATAGAGGCTAATTGTCCACTATGGCCGGATTTAATACAATTCAAAATTGATTTTTCAAGTACATTACAGTTACAGTAAATATTATCTTTGCTTAGATACCGTTACCGATGTGGGTGTGATTCGCGATGGTTCATTATTTTATTTATTTATTTTATTTTATTTATTTCGCGACTTTTTTATTTTTCCTACAAGTTGTTTTTAAGACTTCCTCCATAGTGTACTCAAACTCAGAGTAATTCGCGCTGGGGGGTCTATATACACATACTATAATTATTTGATCAAGTTCCACACAAGACAACTCAATGGTTCGTTCAATTGAGAGGGATACTACATCTTTGCGCTCTTTACATTGCAAACTATTGTGTATTATATTCTAAAATACCCACCCTACTTCATTAGACGTTTTTTAATTAATCGATTTGAACATTATTTCTTGATTTTTAGAGCTTATAGAGCAACGCGGCTTCTTTACCAAACGGAAGCCGCGTTGCTCTAAGAAGCTGTTTTTTTTAAGGTTTTTGAAGGAGGCTTCGCTTTTTTTTAAAGCTTTTTGTTTTCAACTTTTTTGTGTGGTTAAAAACCGCTGCTGTCAATTTTCTGGTCCTCGGAGGTGTGATTTACTGCCACTAATTCATTAGGTAATGGCCACTTAGAATATTCCAAGGTGTAAATGGTTTGTGCCGTTTTACTCTGCTAGACACCACACGACTATGTGAAAAGCCCTAACTATATAAAAAATATAGCCTGCAATATATCACAAATCCACGCCCACGAGAGAAAAGATAAACAATAGATTGATTGCGTTAGCTATAGTACAAATGCATTAACAAAAAACCGGTCAAGAGCGAGTCGGTCTTGCGCACCGAGGGTTCCGTACAATCATAAATATATTTGGATATGTTACTTTAGTACAGTCTTTAAAAAAGTAGGATAAACGGCAGACAGGTGGGAGGGCGAACAGGCGGACAGTTAATTTACAAATCTTAACTACAGCTGCTTATGGTGACTGAAAAACGTTTCAGCCACTCCACATTGCAAACTGTTTATATGTATTACTAAGTAAAGTAGGAACTTATTCTTCGTTTATTCGTATGGTAAATAGTAGGTAATTATATTAGAACCAGCCACCAATTATTATTGTAGTATTAGGTTGCGCCATCTCTTGACCGATAGTGGAACTATTTTTTCTTCTTAGGTCAGCACCATCTGTTGACTGGTAGTGAAACTAAAGAATTTTTGTTTGTTTTTTGAATTTCTAAAAAAGTGTGTTATATTGAGACATTGTTTTATTTTTCCTGTAATCTTTACATAAACTACTATCACATAGAATTATTTCAGATTTTTCTCTTTGCAAACTTCGGAGATAAGGGGGGGAACGGTATTTTTTTACATTTTTCATTATAAGTCAAAAACTATGCGGCCTAAGAAAAAAGAAAAAAATGTTTTAAAATGTGCAAACAGCGTTCTTTCATATAATACCACATTCCCTAGTTACCTCACTTCAAATTTTTAAGACCCCTTTTCAGTCCCTGGTGTAAAAAAAATATTTATTTATTTTTTCTTATTTGTAAAATAGTTGGGCAAATGTCATCTTAAACTGTTCCAAATTTCAAGTTGATACCATTAGTAGTTCTCGAGATATCCAGCTGTGACAGACAGACTGAGTCATACCATATGGGTTCCTTTTTTACCATTTTGGTACGGAACCCTAAAAACGACACTTGAAATAGCTAAGCAACAAATAAAGTTGCCCTCGTGTCGTGTTTATCAGACATCCTGATCTATTTTCCTTTACATTCTTTCATACCGCACTACTGGTATCTAACGACCGAAGTTGTAACTAGCTTAGGTTTTGTTAGGACAAACCCCCTGAAACAACAACAGCACACGAAAGGCTCTCCTGAATCTATTGATTTTCTTTCCGGGTTACTTAGTCAGGATATTATATCTATACAGTGCCTATAGTTACAACGTCTTAAGAAAAACAAGAAAAATAAGTACATATTACTTTATTATTTACTAAGAAACAAGAGGAAACATAATTATTTAATTATTTACCTTTAAATATTGATACGCTGCTGACTGCTGATAAATGTATGTGTGCGTACACGGAAAAATACGATTTGTTCGGAGCGGCTGTCTACATAATATTTGGTGCTACCACTGTACCAAACGCACGCCGATAGCTGGGTCCACACCGAGCGAGCAGCCTCGCCCGGGGCGCAACTGCCTCGCAAGGCGGCTCCCTCGGTGTAGACTTGCCTCGCGCGCTCGCCCTAGTTCAGCCGCGCGCTGTTCGCTCGGTGTGGAACTGTGGACCCAGCTTGATAATGTTTTTTTTTTATTTCACAGAGCACTTCCACTATGTGAAACGGATGATCGGATCTGACTACATTGGAATTGGCGGTGACTTCGATGGAGTTAACAGGTAATTGCTTAATGAATTGAGATTGAGATACATAAAATTAAAAGCAATAGGTTATTACGAATAATTGATGAATAATCTTGAATAAACATTCAGTAGGTAAACAAATAATAATAAGTTTCCTTTTTAATGAAGTTCTTATCTTAAAAAATATTTTTATGAAATTACTCACAAAACATTTTTGTAGAATTAGGCCCGCATCATACAGGCGGAATTTCGGATTCGGAATTCGGCTAAAATTTTCGGAGTCAGTATGTGGCGGGCCTTAGCAATGAAGATTCTTCAGGAAAAATGTGTAAATATTTTGTAACATACGTTAACAATAAAATTCTAATCTTTGACACATAGTTATCATGATAAGATCTTTTAAGATTCTTCTGTATTATAATAGGCTAACGGCTACCCGCGACTTCGTCTGCGTGGACAGTAATTTTTTATCCCTCGGAAACAATGTTTTTTTGGATAAAAGGGGTACCTTTAAAAATAAAGGTAAAGGACATAGATAGGGTACCTGCTTATAAGGTATTATAAGTACCCTATAGGGTACAGAAAAGGACATATATATATGTCCTTTTCTGTGACCCTGACATATGACCGGTTGGGTACTCAGTTATAGGTAACTGAGTACCCAACCGGTCATATGTCTTTCATGTCTTAGGAGACATGAAAGCACAGAACATAGAAGATTTTTTTCTTTGTTCTGTACGTGAAAGCGTAACAAACAAAGTATTCACTTAGATTCGCATTCATAATATTAATCGATAAACTTTAAGTCTTATAAAATTTTGACCAAAATCAGGGTTCCACGTGGGTTGGAAGATGTCTCCCGCTATCCGGAACTGTTCGCGGAACTGTTGCGTAGCGGCCAGTGGAGCGTGCAGGAGCTGAAGAACCTTGCTGGCCTCAACATGATGCGCGTGATGAGGCAGGTCGAGAAGGTATGGTGAACATCTCCTATTACCTACCTATTACTTAGCGGCTAATATTGGGTGTTTAACTAGGAAATTGCCGTTTTGTATAGAATTTTAAAGAATTTGCATTTTCCATACTAACATCGTCTTTTTATTTAACAACCATGAAAGCCAATTGACATATACTTGACAGTTGCCTGGTTACTCATTGTTATTGATTTCACGTTATGAGAATATAATTTGCTTAATATAAATTGAATATTTATTATTCGCGCTAACGTATCAAACGTGCGGGAGTTCGCTCAGGGCGATCGAGTCCAGGCCCGGGACTACACGACCTCAGGTCCCAAGTGGCAGTTTGGGGTAATCACCCAGCGGCTTGGCTGCCTACATTATCAAGTCCGGACTGATGACAGCCGAACCTGGATCCGCCCCCTGGACCAGCTCCTTCCAGCTCCCCTGGTCGAGTAACTCGCGGGGGAGACGTGACATATACTTGACAGTTGCCTAGTTACTCATTGTTATTGATTTCACGTTATGAGAATATAATTTGCTTAATATAAATTGAATATTTATTACCAATGTTTTAAAACTTTTGTGCACAAATGTTTAAACACTCGGCTAACTAATGCAAGCTAAGTGTTTATTTCTGCTAACGAAAAAAGGAGTCACTTTTGAGATTGAGAAAATCAGAAATATTTTTATGACTGATGGTGGGCCGTCATGATCATAATTCGAAATAATAATAACAAGTAACCGAAGCATCTTTACATCAAAGAAGATATGAGAGCCACTGTGTGTGACAAAAAATCGGCAATTTCATACTTTAACCCTTATGATTATGATGGCAGAACCCAGCAAGCTAAATGTGTTAGCTAAACTTTCAGCTTTTTGTTTAAGAAGAGCCAATAATAAGCTACATATATCTCATATTGAGTAAGACTGATAGCTCTCTATTTATTAGATCCCAAAGTAAATAAATAAAAGTTCACGGCCGACGTGTTCTTCATTAATATGTTTATTTATCTTTCGTCTAATATTTCTCCCCTCACTATTAGGAAGACAAGGTCAGCCTCCGCTCCGTTCAGCTAGTGTACGAGCACCAACCGGCGGCTGCGTGACTGACATTCTAATTTGCAGTGATATATAAACGTTAAGACCTCTTGGCCTGGGAGCGTAGGAGCGGGACATTTGATGTCTCGTGACGCGAAACAAATGTCGCAAAACGACAATTTGAATTCCAGCAAAAGAGACGGAGTAGTGAAAGAATACAGTTTTATTTTGTTACCATTTTGGTGCCAGCTAGGTATTGGCGCTTTATTTTCTTCTTAGACATAAACTGGCTTTTTAGTGAAAGCTCTACTGCTTTGAACCTAAAAATTATTAATCAAGAGATGAGCTTCACCACATTTATTCTTTGTGTAATTCTAAGCATTTCTAGCGCGGGCCACAAGAAAAAAAACTCCGCTGAGGCGAGAGAGGGGGGTAGGAAGAAGCCGGCCGTCCACGCTGTTAAAAAAATCTACATGTTTCCAGCAAGCTACCATGGCAAGTTTTGTGTTACTTTAAACTTCTTATCTTCAGGCAAATCCATTGAGAGGCATGGAATCGATAGCAGATCAAAAAAAACTTCTTTATTTGAGTCCACGCGAAGGAAATTTGCCCAACTTTTCAGGTTTCTGATTTTTTTTCCTCAAATTATTATAAAGGGTGGTTGTTGAAGTTGATATTTTTCGAATTGGCATTAAATAAGCTTCACTTGAGTATTTTTTGTTTGTTTGGTTTTCCATCTTTTCAAAAGTTATTAGCTCTCAAAGCAAAACAAATCGTTGCATGCTTTTTACTTTTTTTAAATTTATTTGAAAAATTACTATAAAAATGATTAAAATAAATATCAGAAATGAATTCTACACCCTTAATTTATACGAAAATGATACCAAACTTGCCATGGTAGCTTGCTGGAAACATGTAGATTTTTTTTAAAGAAAGTGGGCGGCCGGCTATTTTGTACCCCCCCTCTCTCCTCTCAACGGCTTTTTTGTTCTTGTGGCCCGCGCTAGATATGCTTAGAATTACACAAAGAATAAATGGGGTGAAGCTCATCGCTTGATAAAAAAGTTTTAGGTTCTGTGTGGGAGCGTAGCAGTAGATCTTGGACTATTTTTGTGCTTATCTAAACTGTGCTCGGTATTGAAAACGGGTATGCATTAAAATGTAGAAAATTCATCTCTTATATAAAAGTGAAGGGGTGACTGACAGACTATTGCCCAGCCCAAACTACTGAACCTAGAGACTTGAAATTTTGTACTAAGATACTTTATACAGTGTAAACACCCACTAAGAAGGGATTTTTGGAAATTCCACCCTTAAAGGGTTGAAATGGGGGTACAAAGTTTGTATGGAAAAAAATTAAATAGACATTTTGACTTGAAACTTCGTAGGAGTACTTTTAAAAACAAATAAGTAAACACGTGTTTCATGGTTTTCCAAAACTCAACCCTTTAGGGGGTAAATGGAGTATAAAAAGCCCAACATCGATATGGGTGTCGTTATCGAGGTTTTATGGGATTTTGATTGCGAAAATGGCATTTATTTTTTAAGTGGTAGACCTTATTCAAGCCTTAAAGGGATCAAATGGGGTTCAAACTTTGTATGGAAAAAATATAAAATAGACATTACGACTTGAAACTCCGTAGGAGTACTTCTATAAACAAAATATGATCAAACATTTATTTCATAAATTTTGAGGTCCAACACAGTGGCCATGATGTTGAATCATGGCCACTGTGTTGGACTTCAAAATAAATAATAATAAACCTTTAAAAAATCTTATTTTGTATGGGTTTTTTTTTATTAACAGACATTTCGAATTGAAACTTCGTAAGAGTACTTTTAAAAACTAAGCAAAAACATGTATTTCGTGATTTTCCGAAAATGTTTAGGTTTACTTACCTACCCCTAACCCCCCAACCCCTTGGGGGTTAGTGGGTAAATCAACCTAAACATTATATTCAATAGACATTCTGACTTGAAACTTCATATGAGTACTTCTAAAAACAAATAAGCAAACAAATCGATATGGACGTCGATATTGAAGTTTTATGGGATGTTTATTGCGAAACTTTGGAACCTAAAAATTTATTTTAGGGTCCAACACGACCTAAAAAAATACGGGAACGGGAACAGGAATGAGAACGAGAACGGGAACTAATAATATTATAAATGTGAACATTTAATGTTTGGATGTTTGTTACTCAATCACGTCAATGGGCTGAACGGATTTGGAATAGCACACAGATAGTTATAACCTGTGGTAAAACATGGATACTTTTTATCTCGGTCAGAGGTTCCATAGCGATTTTCCTAATGTCCTCGCGGACGAAGTCGCGGGTAAAAGCTACTAACACATACAACCGAAATATCGACGTATAAAACACCTATTTTCAAAATACCAAAAATCCTAAATGTCGCTATCCGATAGACCGAGACATGAAAGTTTGATTATTAAATGACCGATAGTTCAAAATCCCGATAGTTAAAATGCCGATAGTCCGAATAGTTATGTTCCATTGCGACCAACAACGCACTGAATGCCGAAGTAGAAAAGATCGAATTTTACAAGACCCATTGACGAAAGACCGAAAATCATAAGGTCGAATGGTTGTTTGGCCATACGTTTAAAATCACGAAAGGACATTTTACCGAAAATACTAAATCCCAAAGCTTAAAAAACCGAAGGTTAATATACCTACGTTCTATACCCCGAACTACTTAATACCGAATTAATTAATTCGGTCTTTTCAACTTTGGCATTGTAATACGATTATAATGTTCGTAGTCAATGCAAGTATAAAAGGGAGAACGATAGTTTTTAATGACGACTATGAACTTTTGCTAGCGCCACTGATGTGTCACTTGAAGTCTTGAACAAATTGGATCGGCAACCCCGTGTACGCCTGGTGTTACCGACGTCTAATACTTACATGGTAACCGAAAGACGCTAACCAAATGTAGGCGGAAAAATCATGAGCGTAATTTCACAGCTTCCTGAACATTTCTACTTGCTACGAATGGCTACGATATGGCGCAACACACTTGTAACATTTGGCGTGTCATAACATCGTGTCTATCATAAATCGCTAGTTTGGTTGTGCTTGCGCTATGGTATTACTTTGTCAAAGAGACGATGTATTATAAAGACACGGTGTTCTGACACGCCAAAATGTTACAAGTGTTGGATTTATCACGAGTTGGATTATCCACCTTTAGATTTATCACGAGCTCATTTCTCACACCATTGTTATCTTCCATAGGTCCGTGATGAGATGCGCACCAATGGGGTGGAGCCCGAGGAGCATCCGGATTCACCCAGCGACAACGGCAACTGCACCAGCAACGCATTCTACACCGAATACGTATAAACGGACACGTGTAAAGAGTTTGATCAAGAACACCCTAGAGCTGCGGTCAGTCTCAAAAACGGCACCACGAAATAACACCCCACTTTCAAACTGGTCACTTAGCTTGTACTAAGTATTCTTTTATTTGTTTCTTACTACCCAAGTAACAAAATTTGATACTATAAAAGTCCTGAGAACGCTTTAGGACGTGCTAATTAGTTTCATGATAAGCACTATAATGGTATTGTAAACCTTTACAGAACCCCAAATAGGCCCTAGTTTTATCACTGATTAATTCTATAAACATTACATAAAGCCTCTCACGGTAATAATTCAGCTCTATACTTGAAAACCAAAACATGTTTATAGTGCTATTTTGATCTTTTTATCACACTATTGTTCGCCATTTTGTTCGTGCTGTGCTCTTGTCATCGTGAGTGTTCTCCAAGAAAACAAAATGTCATTCGCTACTACAATTTGTAATACAAGGACATTCTACAAAACATCACCTTTGATCGACCATTGACCGTAACTCCACCGTAACTTGCACTTGCGAAAATAATTGTATCGATAAAATCACTATGCTGATTTCAAATTTGACAATGCGCCCTCATAATTTTCGTGATTTAATTAAATTTAAATTAATAAAATAAGGACTCGTCCCGACTATGTCTGCTATAGTACACATTGGCTCCAGCCGTGCTAGTAATGTGCTATCATGGCATAAACAGCAGCCATATTTTCAGCGAAAACGGTTTAGTCCATTAATTATTCATTTTAGTGCTTTTATCTCACGCTTTGGTCAGGTAGCAGTAACACAAAAAGTTTAAGTTATTTAGCAACTGCACCAGAAGTCGCTATGATACTATTTAGTACCATAGAAGAGTTTTCATGACTTTTACAGAACTAGCCCCATAGCGATGTTGAGGGAGCATTTAAGAAGCTAAACCGTGACATAATGGTTGTGCAAGGTACTTTTATAGTGCAGATTGATTCTGTAATAGTGTTTTCGATACTGCTACAATACTAGTACTGTAAAAGTTATTTTGACGCAATATTAGTGCAAAATATATACATAACAGTGACATTAAAGTCGTCTATAGTACTAAATAGTACTATAATCGCTTTTTTTCATATCTATTACAGTGCAACACTTTAACGATTCTTTTGTATGTCCTGTAAGTGTTCTAAGAGCTGCACCATAGAACTTAAATGCTCTTTAATATTATAGAACCAAAACGCTCTGTGGAAAACCTTTATATCACAAGCAGTCACAACGGTTACCATTTAAGGCCTACTATATCACTGTTTGGTGATAAAACCCCTTAGTTATAGAAACTTTTGTTACTTGGGTACCTATTTAAAGTTGGATTCGAAAAAATTAATTCGGTATTGTACCCAAATAAAAATATTTATGTGGGGACACAGAAAACATATGTTGGGGATTTGAATTTTAACATTTCGAATAGCTTTTTGTTTTTTCAGTCGGTGCCACATTTGCGTGCTGTTTTAGTATACTTCGTGAAGCGTCATCTAGGGTATTCTTGATCAAAGTGTCGCGCATAACTGCCATACAAAAAATCACGTGTTTAATAGTTACTTTGGCATCGAACAATACCCGGTTAAATTTTTTTTTTCAAAGTGAATGATGTCCAGTACCATATTGTAAATAAAAAAATACCTATAAAATATTTATTTATTTTTTAGAGCTAAGTGAAGTATTGTCACGTGCTACCATTTTGTAAGGGTCCACTTCACAAGTGCTACCAGTTTGTAGCTTAATTTGTATGTGTTTTTTGGTCTTCATCGTTTTTATATTGCGTTACGTAACTCAGTAGTAACCTTTCAGTCATAAAATAAATGATCTTTGAATGCACTCAATAAATAAATTCAATATAAGAGTAGCTCTCAAGTCATAAATTTCATTTAAACACATTAATTTTTGAGGCTTTTCACGTAGCTTTTTTGTATGGCAGGTATGCGTAAACATTTGCGTAAACATTAGCATTTCAATCCGACAGTTAAATTCAATTGATGTAATATGTATACAACATAATGTTAACCCCAATTGATGTGTCTCGCCTCGTATATCGTATCAGGCAGTTACGGTGATAGGGAAAAGTGTGGTCTAAGTCCAGTAGTGATGTACTTACTAGAGTTGAATTTTCTTACAAATCCTAAACGTCTATGAATTCTGTTTTGAACGACGAATAAGGGAAAGAAACGAGCAGAAAAAATCTCAAATCGCATTGTAAAGTATGTTTTACGCTTGAGTTCGACAGCGAAATTTCGTAGCATTGTTTCTCACGATAACCAGAGACGACACAAACTTTCTACTGGAATCAAACTTTTATAAATGATGATTTAGAAAGCACCTCAGCATTTTTAATCACATCTTTATAATGCGATTGTGATATCCCCCATAGCCTTATTATATCAATGTGTATCCAATATAGAATAAAGTTCCGTCTGTGAAAATCTTACGGAAACTATGTGTAAATGTAATCAGTGTTGTAGTCATGCATGATAGATGTTTACTATGAACTAAGCACTCTTCCTTTAGATCTCACTGTACTCTTTTGGGGTCACATATCACTCTTTAGCTATTCTTCGTTGACAGAGCTTCACAGTTCTACATCATTCTGCAACATTCTCTACTTTACCTAGAAGCTCTTCAGTTAGGCCAGAATTTCAGCTCCTTGAGGCCAGTAAGTTCAATGTCGAATCGAGTAGTTAGAGAATAATTAAATCAATTGAAATTCTATTGGGTTTGAATAACATTAAATTAACTTGAAGACTTTAAAGCTTTTAAGAGAGAAAAAAGGTAATTAACGGAATAAAGCTTTATTTACAAATGATATTTAAAAATAAAAATAAACGTTTTGGATTAGGGATGTAGGTAGAAAATAAATTTTGACAATGTTAAAATGTTATTATATTGGTTGAATACGTAAGGGTTTTTAACACTACCGGTTTTTACGATTCGTTTGTAACTATACTTACGCTAATGTTAAATAAAATAAAAATATCATACTTACCTTATGTGAAAATAAGCCATACTTTCATTTTTTCATTTTAATAAAAATTATGTTACCGTTCAACAAGGATGAAAAAACGGTTCAGTGATTTTAAATGGATGAGATACTTAACTGGGTTTTATACAAGATAAGACCTTTCACACTCATTTTGAATTTAAACAAGTATCATGTAAAACTCTTCCTATTGAAGTATACTTAAGTTAAAAACGTATTTAACTAATTATTTTCAGTTAAGTGTTAGGTACATAATGAAATGCCGAAAATGTCTAGCACAATGAAATCCCTTTGTCACTTTTCATCACACTCATATCGCATGTAGGTAGGTATGTTACACACGGTAATTAAATAATATTCTCATCTTTGAATTTTGTTGTCATGACGTCATCTTCAACTTTTTTTCTCCATTTGACAATAACTCCTTCAGGACGTACCGCCACTCGATCTGAGGACGAAGCTGTGAAACTTGTTGATATTAAAATATAAAATATAATGATATTGTGAAAATAAAATAAATACTATTTCTTATAAATTACGACTGAGCAATTTTTTGAACCTTTATTATCGTAGCATAATTAAGTATTTTGTCTGAAATCTGGCTGTTATTTTGTGATTCATTTTAACAATTTTCTATTGATATGATATATTCACTATACTTCCGGACGCAGGCGCACACAAACTAATTATTGTCTCTTAAATTATTTATTATCTAATTACTATCTAAAAATTTTTCCTTGTAATAAATGTTTGCATGTCTTAATTTTGCGAAGACTTTTCATTTGTTTCTAATTGTACTACTTAATTTTATTATATTGACTCTTTCCTTCTGTGCTATGAATATTACGAGCTTTTTAACGAACACGTGTGCGCTTGGGTAGTATCTGTTGGGTGGTTCGTTGCTTATTTTTCCTGCTGTATATCTGCTTAGTCGGTAACTATGTTAATTTCCTTATTTTTCTCGCTAGTGTACCGTTCCCAAGCAATGCGCCACTCAACATTACTCTAAACTGTTTTACATTAAATACACGACTTAATAAAACAATTAAACACGATTGCTGTATAAATGTTGTTTGTTTTATTTGACCATTTTCCCACCTCCAGTACATAATAAATTATTAAAGAGCTCATTTCAAAGTGGCCATATAAATTTTATTCCCAACTCTAGTGCAGTCCGAACGGGAAATGTAATGCCAATGGGTCCACGGGTCATTAGGGGTAAGATGGCAATGGGACAGAGTGGGGACAGAACTTATGGCCAAACTAAGTTTACCACTGACTGATTCAAACGCAATAACAACTTACTTATGTTTGAATACCTAAATCATTATAATTTAGTAAGTAGGTATTCTGTAAAATTCAAGTTCTTATTAGTGCTTTCTTGATAATTACAACAATGTAGGAGACATAGAAATAGTAGATTGTTATATAAGGGTCAAAAGGAAGCAATACCCATACGAGATATTTAGATGGCTATAGTTCGAGGATGGAATTGATGACTTTTACCCGTGTTTAACACTCTACTTTTCATTTCGAATATAAGGAAAGTAAAAAAAGTCTTAGATTTTCCAAAATGTTTATTAATAAAAAGATGTAGGTACTAATTAACTACATAGGTAGACCTTATATTTATTTTACTAACTTACCTTTTTAAATTTAATTAAAAAATTAGAACAATTAGTAAAACTTAAAGTTTTATTCTTGCTTTTAATATTTACACAGCTTGATATAATGATGACAGATTTGACTTTATTGGATAACTGTAAAAGTTAGAAATAAGCTTTGGTCTTTAAGGCCGTTGTACTAGCAAAACGTGGTTTTTAGTAGGTTTTCATTCTCTATCTCCTCTTTATTTAATGAATATTAAAACAAAGTAAATATACCATAAGAATCTTCAACATTTTGCCTATCGATTCCACGATTAACATTTGTTAAAAATATTTTACATTATGCCAAAAATCTCATAAATAAAATCGACTAACACTTTTGTTTCTGTGCATCTCCTCCGTAACTACGAGTCCTATGGAAATTTCGTTACCACCAATCGATAGAGGAGAAAAAATGCTACAAATTCCACGAAAGACATTTTCGGAAAGACCATTTATGGGATTTTCGCGACAATTTTTCAAAAATTCAGATACATTTTTGATAGAGGGTGCCCTCGAGGGGAGCGGGCGGCAGACCGCCACCGGCGCTCGGACGGGGAACACGTATCGCTCATGCTCCCACTGACAGCTACACAGTTCTCTATGTCTCGCTCGTTTGTTTTAGCCTTGCTTTAGCACTGTCAGAATATTACAATTATGTTTTGAAAATTCATTTCGAACTGAAGACTATTACAAAAAAGCATCGCGATAAGCGTACGATATTCGTCCAACACCGTGGCACTATTTCCTCACCAATAAGGTTCAATATCAAGTAAATTGAACGACGAATTGCGTCCGACTATCGGTTTCTTTTTTGTTTTGTAATAGGCCCTCTGATGCATTATTTTGCCATAGATATAAAAATTACGCGTAAGGACGGTTAGTATAAAATACCTACCTATTGAATACTATATATGAGTCTTCAAATCAAACATTTGTAGGTAATAAATCACACTACTGTGAGTTAATTTATTTCACTATAACTTTTTAAATGCCTGAACTGAACAGATTTGGATGCATGCAGGTAGGGTATAGGTAAGAATATTTATACCATCCTGCCCCCCCCCCCCCCCCCCCTAGCATGACCATTGACCAGTGACCACTGAAACGCCATAATAATATCGATTTATTACTTTTAAGGACAAGGGTTTTGACAGTCAAGTGTCGATAAAACGCATCACGCGATCTATAGGCTGTCCCAATACTTTGCCTCATCCAGGAATCGAACCCACTAAATATATTTTTACGATACCAATCGATAGGGTTTCTCATCAGACCCCCTAGTCAAAGTAATATTTGCAAATCGTTATCGCTTCGCTTTTGAAACTGTATGGAAATGACATAGGGTACGTTCAGATGACAAGCGCTCAACGCGCGGTAATTTTTTCAGATTCAATAATTTGGTATAATTCGATGGATTCGAATTTGGATTCGATAATATAAGCGCGCATTGACGCGCGCTGACAACAGTTGAGCGCTAGCGCAGCGTTCAACGTGCACTTTATCAAAACTCGCGTTAAGCGCTTGTCATGTGAACCTGCTCTTAAGGTTTCGTTAACAATCTAATTTTAAAATCATATGTTAATGTAAGTAAGTAATCGAATTTAAGAATCAAACGAAAAATGTAAGGATTATAGTCTTAATTCATACATTTTTCGGAGTGAAGTGATAGCGAAAATTTTAATGTGACATTTGGCTACAGGCTCTGGAGGCCGATCGCGCTAATTTACAACATGAAAGGTTCACATTAGGCTGCTCTTGTTCCAGTTCTGTCAATGATCCAACTGTGGTGAAAAACCGTATCGCCATAAAGTTCCACCGCCAACCAAACTACCATCATTGTTGAACGGCTGTCAGAGTTGAAACGTTAGGGATGTCATACGCTATTTTTAGCAATCGACGGTCGACTTAACAATTTTATCACATCACTAGGTGTAATTTGACGCTTCTTTTTTTTAAGTGTTTGTTTTGAGTTGAGAAACACAGGTTATGTTATTATTACAAATAGAATTAATATTTAATGAAGTATTATAAAGCAATTTTAAAGTATGTAATAATTTCATAACAGAGTGAATTTTATTGAGATCATTTAGTATTGTGAAAATATTGTAGTGCTGCTAAACGAACAAATTAATATCTTTGTAAACGAAGCGATTGTTTAAGTTGTTAGTATTTTGTGATTTATTTGTGATCACATAAAGTCATATAACAAACGGACATCCCACCAGTCTTTGAAGTGTAACGATAAACAAAATACGACCGAGCCCCAGTCAACAAAGTACCTCAATAATCAAAGGTATGTAATTATGTATTAGCAGTGAACTTTTTATAGCTATGCCAAAATGTAGAAGTAATAATGAAAGTGAATTTTTTTACAGAAGTGCAAAGCAAGATCAAAATTGAGCATAATGCTGACCAAAGAGATAGAAAATACACAACCATCAAGATGCAGCTTTCATATAATAATATAACAGCATTGGAGGAATTTTGTTTCTTTATTACCGAATGAAGAGGAAATTTATGTATAATGATGAACGGTAAGATCAAAACCTATTACTTCTCTGTTTTAGAAAGGTAATAAGTACTAGTGAAACAATAAATAGAATTTAGAATTTCTTCCGTTTAACTTCCTACTAATATTTTGTGCCCTTTGATTATTAGTGTGCCCTTTTTCATTCAATATTTAATAACATCAGTTCCGGCTCCAATAAGTATTGTAGTATTTATTTATGTAATTTCCCTAATATTTTTTATTAATTTCAGGTTATAGAATATCATAAGCATTACAAAAATTAAGATAAATAAAAATTGGTTCTACAATAGATAAAATGAAGCAACATTGCAGTTTGCAGAGATTTAAAATGTTTGCAGAAGGCGGAAGTCAGAGACCTTATGTATAAAAAAGGTAATATTATTTTATCTAATCTAGATATTAACTCGTCAACGCCCGTAAAACGAGACACAATCGATTTTCTATTGTGGTCCGGTCGCCTGCGACCGCTAATGAATTAAAATAATATGCCCCAATATTATTAAATCTATGTTTAAAAGATACAAAACATCTAGTTATCATTAGAGTTGAGGTTTTGCATCTAGTGTGATTAGATTAATATTTATTTTAAATCATATACTAGAACAAAATGACTCGTCACTAGCTCGTCAGATGTGGCCATGGGACTCAAACCCACAGCCTTTGGATCTACATCTAGTTATGTTTTTATTACTTAACTGCTGATTTGAAATCATATTATTAAAATAAATATGTTATAAAAGTGACTAACAATTTTTTTATGTTTTGTTTTAGTATTGCCAACAAGGATATGCAATTGGAGGAGAAGATAGCAGTTTATGCAATTGGAGGAGAAGATAGCAGTTTAGTTAGTAATTAATAAGAAATAACATTTATAAAGTTTCCTAAAATAATTTATTATTATTATTCAGTTGTCCTATTACCCTGAAACAATTAGGTAAACGATACAGTAGCATAAACTGAATGAGTGTAGCCGCGGATCGTGCTCAGTGGAGTGCACTCGGAGAGGCCTATGTTCAGCAGTGGACGATGATAGGCTGATGATGATGATGAATTAGGTAAACAACTCTAATTTTGTCAAGAGCATCAGCGAGCACCACACCTAGCTAGTATGTTACACTTCCACTAGTCCTCAGTCTGCTCAGACCCACGGTTTCTGCCACCAACAGAGTGAATAACGCATTGCCTCTTTGTGCTTTATGTCTAATACAGCACACAACATGCATTGGTTATCTTCGTAGGCACCTAAAACAAAACATGTTAAAAGTTAAAGGACTATAGATGATTCAACAATAATGTTAAAATAAATAACATTGTTCTTAGCCTATTACAGATGCCGGCATATAAATTGGCAAGAGAAAGATGAGACAAAAGATGTGCCGAGTTTAGTGTTTGTGGCTACTGCGCATCTTTTGTCTAGTTTTTATGTTGCCAAGTTACGTGCCGGGCAGTATACCTAGGTACTCATAAATGTTTTAGTTGTATGTATGGACAAGGGTGAGTAAATTAAAATTGTAATACCTAAATAGGTAGGTACTTTTACCTAACTTACTTAATGAGAAGTTTAGATTCCAGTGGCATTTTATGGCTAATACCACCAAAATCTAGGTACCTATACTAGTAAGTAATTAATACAAAAACAAAGAAAGAATGAAATTTATTCACAGTGAAAATTTTTAGGTTAGGTATGGTTATCTTACCTTTATCTTGTTTCCACACCGAAGGCATCCGAATTGGCATAATTATGGTGTTCATATCTCATAAGTAAACAAACTAAATGATTTGATAGTCTGTAGCTTTTTACAAATTTGCAGAATGCACATTTGAATACACTTTTTCACGACTTTTTCACAGTTCATCCATTAAATTTAGATTATTTAGCACTCTTACAGAAGATCTTCTTACAATAACCATAAAAGCATTGTATTGTTTTGCATTTAGACTGAATAAATATCACAAAATTGTGAGAGTAAACACCAAATAGTTGAGAAATAGTCCAAAAAAAGTAGCATCCTTTTAACTTTGTCTTGGACGGCAAGTTACGGTCCAGTTCCGCATGACATCTGTCTCAACTAGCTGTCAAAACGCTAGCGCGATACGGAATATGTCAAAAGTTATGATTGATCGCGGTTCAGTCGAGGTCCAGTTGATCTAAATATTAGCGCGATTGGCCCCCTGGATTATTAGCACGTTTTTAGGGTTCCGTAGCCTAAAAGCAAAAAACGGAACCCTTATAGATTCGTCATGTCTGTCTGTCTGTCTGTCCGTTCGTATGTCAGCCATTTTATTCCAAAACTATTAGAATTACACAGTTAAAACTTGGTAGGTACATGTATTCTGTGAACCGCATTACGATGTTTACACAAAAATAAAAGATATGGGATTTATATTTTTAAGATTATTATCTTAAATATATAAATCCCTTTATTTTATTAAGATTATTATCCCCATACATGGAACTGAAACTGAAAAAATTTTTTTCGTCTATGCGTGCGGGGTGTCTATAGTCTATAGATAGGTCTTTAAAAATGACATTGAGGTTTCTAAGACTATTTTTCTCAAAGTCAACCGTATGAAAGATATATACTGCCAAAGTGGTAAAATGTGTGTTTACCCCTCTAACTTTTAAAATAAGAGAGTGAAAAATCTAAAAAAATGTATGCTGTAGATCTTAATAAACACTTTCAACTAAAATTGGTTTGAATGAGATATATTAATTATTTTTAGAGATATAACATATTTTCCAAAACCGCAAATATAACTTTGTCATTTATGCAAACTCTATGAAAAACAAAGTTATTTTTGCAGATGAAAAATGACGTGGTATTAAATGAGGCATGGAATATGGTAACTACGAAACCCTACTGCGTGTGGCCCGACACGCACTTGGCCGGTTTTGTATGAGGCCTAATCAATCTGAAATGATGGCAAATTGTAAATTGGCAGACACAAAATCCGGGGCGGGGGGGGGAGGGCACTCTCTAATTTTTATTACTATTTAGACGCAGTGAACGCACACCAACTTAAAAAAGTTAGCCTGTTTTGTTTAGTACCTACTTACGTCAAAAGCTTTTTCATATTACTGTTGTTTATCCAACTTCATAATTTATAAAAAATATTTTATATTATTGAAATCTTTTAAACGGTCGTGATATCAGGCCTCAAACTTCGTCAATCGATATAGGTTTTAGATTCTATGATATTTTTTTCGTAGTGGTTAGATTATAAAGTACCTACTATACTTACCAGAAATATTAATCTCCTCTGGTGATAATGTTTATTATTGCGTATACCTATTTTACCAACAAATACCAATATATTACACCATCAATAAACAAAATGTAGTTGTCAACAAAATTAGTAAATGCATTTGAATTGAATTGAAAAAACACGAAAAATGTAGTAAGTAGATAATCAAAATACTTCCTTTCCGAAAAAAACGATATTTTAAAATTATTTGGAAAAGGAACTAACACCATCATTTCAATGATGCCATACAATAGTCTGCGCGCGACGCGATCACTATAAAAAAACCTTTGAAATAAATTAAAAAAATTCAAAATTCAAAAAATCATTTATTCAGTCTAGGCTGTTACAAGCACTTGTGAATGTCATAGAAGCTACGCCATCGGTTCGCAAACCCTAAGCGAGAGACCTTGTAACGAGAAGAACCGGCAAGAAACTCGTCAAGGGCTGCTTTTTTCTCCCTGTATATTTCATACAGTCGTCAACATTTAAAAATGACCTCCACATTTAAAGTGAGGTCATTTACACAATAATTAACAAAAGTTTACACGCAATAGGTAGGTTGAAGTTATTTACCTACTATATAATGGATAGGTAATTGTGAGAGTAAATAACTTTCAACTAGTTGGGAAATCACTTTGTCTGCTACTCCTAAGTAGGCAATATTTACCAAAAAACACTTGATACAAGATATAAAAAATAATAATGAAAAAAACGCAATTCTTACAATTCAATATGCGTTAAGATCGGTACTCAGAAGCAGACCCATTCCCACTGGCAGCATCCGTTCACGATCATGACGCATGAACCAGCCATCGTTTCGCTCAACCATATTTGAGGGAACGTAACGACCCGCCTCACACGACACCACCGCAGAAATGTTTAAAGTGAGCATGACCATAAGACGTACCTAGTTACGAGTATAAGTACTATGCAAAATGTGAAAAAATCGGTTGGCACTCCGGGAGTGCCGGCAGAAGTGAAAACTTGAATATTAACGTTGTGCATTTTTGATATTTTGAAATTAGCGGCAAAGGATTAAAATTATTTCTTTCCTGTTACTATACAGCCACACAATTCAATCAGTTTGTAATTAGAGAAAAATTCTAAAGATTTTGCGCCAGTGGCCTTTTTAATTTCTACATGCACGCATTCTACGATTTAAACTTATAGTCACAGAGTATAAATAAGTATAGACTTTTCATCATCGAAGAGATCGCTGCTATTAGTTCCATTTTCAAAATTAGTGCGTTGCTGGTGACACAAGTGTTTACGTCTTAAAATGATGCGCCGCCATTTTAACGCGCCCCGTAGAAAGAGATTACACTTGAAAGTAGGGGATACTTCCGCCGCCAGCTGTCTACTCTCCATCCGTCACATCCGTCTTACGCATTTTCTATCAGCCACGTGATTCTTACTGACGCGAGTTTAGCATTTTTTCCCCATTACAAAAAGCGTACAACACCGCTAAAGAAGTTTTCACTTCAAAAAAAACAGTAAAATAACTAAAACATGAAACAGACTTGACTTCATACATAATTTAATTTTAATATAAATTGCGGCTGATTGATTGAACATTGCTGATTTCTTGTTTTTTTATAAAACAATTTACCTTCAATTTACCTACATAAAATTAAAATTTAATATTTTAACAATGCCATGCTGCCGTGTCTCCAACTTTCTATGGTCCGTGAATTTTGGCCAAGCTTTGTGTAGGTTACGCATTAGTTTTCAAAAATTTTAATAGATGTCGGTAATAAATTACATCTTAGTTTTTCAAATTTTTCAATAGATGTCGCTAATAAATGACTCGCGATGTAATGTAGAGGGTGGCAGGGTGAGGGGAGTCAAATCATTAGCTGTCACTTCACCAAGAGCCGCCTTAATTAGACGTTGAAGTCCATGGTAGAGACTCTCCTGCAGTAGTTGTTTGAGGCGAATTAGAACGTAGGTTTATTGTTTCTTTTATTTAGTTTGAACTTTTGTTTTATTTTTAAACTCATTTTTAGTACATACAAAATCAACACAAAACTTTAATACGGCACACACAGCTCAAAGTCACAGAGCTAGGTATCGCGCTAATATTAATTTATAGTTTTTCTTAATTTTAATTTGGAACACGCTGCGTCGCCGGCCGCTCCGCCTAATAGTTTTAATTTTGCACTGGCTGTTTATACCATGTTTCATTGTTGTTCGTGAATGCGCCCTATCTATTTTTTTTAAACCATTACCGATGAGGTAACTCTATGGTTGACTATGTAACCAAATTCAGTTCTATTTTTAAATTTATTTTACTCCCTAGGGTGGAACGAAGTGTTTTGGACCCGCTACTCAGTTTAAATATACAACACTTTCCGAATATGAGAAATGAAAAATAAATTTACGTTTGAATTTGAAAGCCGGTACCAGGGATCGGCCGGTCAGCAGAACTCGAATTTCAATTTTGCAGATTACAACCTAACGCTTATTGAAAGTACGTCAGTACTATACTAATTCTGTGTTGAAAGTAAGACTACTTTTAAGTACCAAAAAAGTTTCTATTCGTCAAGAATTGCTATGAAGAAGGGCCACACGATTGTTTTGGCACAAAAGGGCACTATGTACCTATGAGCTGAGGTTTTGACACAACCGATAGAGACCTTAAAATTTATAGGAAAATGACAAATGTGGTAAAATATTCGGCGTCGGTCGTTTGAGAATATAATATTGTGAGAATGTAATATTTTTCGAATGTAATATTTTGGCAAAGAGGGACTTCGCAAGTTAAGGGTTCCGTGCCAAATAAGGCTAAGGGGCGGGGCTTATCTGTGCTACGCATTGATCTCAAAATTATGTTATTGTAAGTAATAGAAAAATGAGGGATTCAAAGAAAAAATAAGATTTATCAATATACACAATAAATATCCTTACTAATATTATAAATGCGAAAGTCCGTTTGTTTGTTTGTTTGTTTGTTTGTTACGCCTTCACGTCTCAACTACTGAACTGATCGTCATGAAATTTTGCATACACGTTGTCAGGGGTACAGAGAAGGACATAGGGTACCATTCATCCCGAAAAAAAGTATTGTTCCCGAGGGATAGCAAAAAAAGTTTCCACGCAGACGAAGTCGCGGGCGGCAGCTAGTTACAACTAAATTTTAAGTTCATATGACGTTAGTGTATATTTTCTTTGACGATGGGAAGTTAAAAAATACTTTGGAACTAAATATTGGAAAAAAAACTGACTTTGGCGGCTTGTCATTTCTTAGTTTTTTAATATTTTGAATAACAAAAAATACAGTCTTTGTCTACTTGTCACGTTCTAAACAAACGTACTATAAGATACAGGTTCGGGTAAAGTCCATTCGTTTAGATAGTGTCGGTACACCCGCAAGCACTTGTGTTCAGAGACAGGAATACCGGTAACAAACACAACCTTTCACTACGGCATTTCTATGTAAACTGCCAAAATCCAAATTGACTTGCGAGTGTACGCCGCACGCGGTATCCTTTGTTTATGCGGCGGCATCCTTTGACAAGAAGCGGCACGTGCAAAGGCGGCGCGATAAATGGGCGACACTATCTGAGCGAACGGACTTTAATATAAAATGTTTTTGAAGCCCTCTTACTTGTATGGGAGACCCTCTAAAATATTTAAAAACATTTTTTATACTTTACCTGGCTGTCAGCATGACCCACATTGGGCACAAATATGAAGACTGTAGCTTCAATGGTTCAGCTACTAGACTAGAATTTTGTGACAGACGGATATACCCATGAGTGACAGCAATAGGGCTCCGTTTGTTCGGGTACGGAACCCTTAAATCGATAAGAAGGAACTTTCCTAGTTCTATACATTAGTGACTTCCATAAATGAAACCACAACGTTGATTTGGCTTTAGATATTGTCATACTCATTGAGTCTTTGTATTTCCTTTGGCAAATCTCCAAATAACGCCTCCTATTGTACGAATATGACGCACCCTGTATACGAATTGCTACAATGAGTTTTATGGGAGCGATTGAATAAGAACGAGAAAATTAAAGAAAGCCAAGTGAAATAAAAAGGGGATTTGTTTTTTCCCATTCATTCGGGTAAACAAGGCCTTCTAATTCCATCAACAACGTATTTTATTATGATAGGTTAAGTAGGTAGGTATTAGAAGAAATTAGGTAGATACCTACTCAATCGCCCTTAGACACATGAACATAAAGTAAGTACCGTAAAAGTACTGAAGTACCAGAATAGTCAGTTTGGTCAGTTGGTCGCAACGAAAAGGTGTTCTCTTCAATGTCTTATTTTCATAATTTTAGAGTAAGAAAATTCTATTCTCGTATCCAGTAAGTAGAATAGGTCTCAGACGAGTAGCGTTTAGCAGCATTAGTTTCAATAATATCGACTTAGATTGCAAGTAAAATTTATTATTGCATTAATAATTAAACAGCCTAATAACTTTTTTAAAGATTGCGAAACTTTTTCCGGAGTTCCCGTAGATATAAGTATCTCAAAGCAGAAAGCCACAGGAACTCTATAATAATTAATAATACCACACATCGAGTTTGGGCTCGTTTGATTCATCTTGACAAGTACTCGGATAGGCGATGGTGTCCAGGGTCTGATGATGAGGCCGGAAAAAAGCCACAGAAAAAAAAATACACAGATAAGATTAAAAAGCAGAAAATAATTAAGTAGGTAAGTATATAGTTACTTATTGAAACACGTTTTTAAACGAACTAAAAAGTAAAAAACCGGCCAAGTGCGTGTCGGGCCACGCGCAGTAGGGTTCCGTAGTTACCATATACGATACCTTATTTAATACCACTATAATTTTTCATCTGCAAAAATAACTTTGTTTTTCATAGTGTCTGTATAAATGACAAAGTTGTATTTGCGGTTTTCGAAAATGTCTAAAACTACTAAATATATCTCGTGTATAACCAATTTTCTTATTTTAAAAGTTAGAGGGGGGGGGGGGACACACATTTTACCACTTTGGAAGTGTATATCCTTCAAACGGTTATCTTTGAAAAATTGTTTTAGGAACCACAATGTAATTTTTAAAGACCTATCAATATACACCCCGCACATATTCCACACAAAATCTGTATAATGGTGGATTCAAAAACCAGTATATGTCTCCGAGACTAATAAAAGATATTTAACGGCTTCCACAAAGTATAAACTCTGTTTAATAGAAATAGACAAGCGTAATAATTCTTAAAGTTATATTATAGCTCCAGGTGTATCTCCAATGTATTATTAAGCGATGTGTTGTAATTAACAAGTAATATATGCTCTTTTACGGCTTCAGCTTTTTAAACGAATTTGTTACGGCACAATACTTTAAAAAAGCATTGCAAAAATATCTAATAAAACTTTCGGATGTACTATGGGCAACAGCGTCGCTTAACCAGTTTGCAATGAAATTCGTGTGCGCACGTATCGCCCCTGCACGAACTAAACGTATGTGACAGCGGGCGCGGCGTGCAAGCGATTTTAACCTTAGCAGTGGTTAAGCGACGCTGTTGCCCATGGTACCTAGGCTTGGATGAATTAACCACCTAGGACACACTGAAAGTTTTGCACTTCGGCAATACACAAATATTTGAATATAGAATGTTATGTTTTTTTAAACTTTAGAGCTCATTCATGAAATCAAAATAAAAATTGTAGTTGCGAGTCATTTGTTTTTTAACACAATGCGAAGTTCGTCGCCCGTAGCAAAAATAAAATTTACGCGAAAAGATTTTAGGATGAAATTTTTGTATAAAAAAGAATAAAAAGGCCCTTATTTAAATATCATAAAACATTGGTATGCAGAATGTAATCGTTTTCGTTTCTCTCCTATAATGAAATTGGTGAAGATCGGCATTAAAATGCGATCACTGTGCAAAAGAAGACTATTGTCACATGATTAATTGAAGGCAACCGGCAAATTACCTACTGAGCAATTTGAGGATACTTGGGGATTGGTATGACATAAAATAAAAAAAAAAATATCAGCATTCAAAAGTAAAGGCTGCGCAGTCTGCACACTAGCGCCGCCATTAGAAAAAAAATCATAGTGCTTAAATAAAGACAAATTTTATAAATTATCTCTCTGGAGTGCACTCCGAACAAGCTTTGTGGTACTTTTTATCACTTAAGCAATATTTTCTAGCCTGTCTGTCTGTGTGTGGGTTTGATGAAAAAAATCTTTTTCCGTTTCAGTTTCATGTATGGGGAGCTCCCTTATTCTTTTATTTTTTATTTTTGATACATTGATTTTGAATACATCTACCTATCAAGTTTCAACTGTGTAATCCTAATAGTTTCGGAATAAAGAGGCTGTGACATACCGACGGACAGACAAACAAACGAATCTATAAGGGTTTCGTTTTTGCCATTAGACTACGGAACCCTAAAAATCGGACTAAAACATGTCTGTAAAAACGAACTAAAAAGTATAAAATAATTTCTCCCTTAAGATTTATAATAACCATATAACAGAAGTTTTTTAAACCTAAAAACGTGGGGCGTATGCAAAAGACTATGCGCCCCACGTTTTTAGGTTTAAAACTTCTGTAAGTAGGTATACCTATTAGGATTATTTACGGAAGAAATTATTTTGTACTTTTAGTCCGTTTTACAGGTATGTTTTTAGTTCGATTTTTATACTTTTTAATTCGTTTTAAAAACTTGTTAGGGTTCCGTAGCCTAAATGGCAAAAAACGGAACCCTTATAGATTCGTCATGTCTGTCTGTCTGTCTGTCTGTCTGTCTGTCTGTTTGTCTGTCTGTCTGTCTGTCTGTCTGTCTGTCTGTCTGTCTGTCTGTCTGTCTGTCTGTCTGTCCGTATGTCACAGCCATTTTATTCCGAAAGTATTAAGAGTACACAGTTGAAACTTGGTAAGTAGGTGTATTCTGTTAACCGCTTAACGATTTTAACACAAAAACAAAAAAAATAGAAGGTTAAGGGGGGGCTCCCCATACATAGAACTGATTCTGAAACCATTTTTTTTCTTCGAACCAATACGTGCGGGGTGTCTATAGATAGGTCTTTAAAAATGACATTGAGGTTTTAAAGACAATTTTTTCTCAAAGTCAAGCGTTTAAAAGATATACACCGCCAAGGTGGTAAAATGTGTCCCCCCCCCCCCCCCTTTAACTTTTGAAATAAGAGAGTGAAAAATCTAAAAAAAATATATGCTGTAGATCTTAATAAACACTTTCAATCAAAATTGGTTTGAACGACATACATTTTGTAGTTTTTGAGATATAGTACATTTTCCAAAACCGCAAATATAACTTTGTCATTCATACCAAAACTGTGAAAAACAAAGTTATTGTTGCAGACGAAAAATGATAGTGGTATTAAATATGGTATGGTATAAGGTAACTACGGAACCCTACGGCGCGTGGCCCGACACGCACTTGGCCGGTTTTTTTTAAGATTTTTTCACGACTTAAATTTTTTTCAAATAAGGTTCATATTATTGGTACCCTTGGTTTGTATAGCATTTGTTTCTTATTAATTATTTAAAATTATCACAAACCATTAAATTCTTCTATTTGCGTTTAACAGCGAGACGTGACGAGCGGCGGGAAAAACAATCCCGGGTATTTTGTGGACGCCTCTTTGTGGTGAGTGAAAAAAGGAATTGGTTTTCCTTGTGTAACTGGTACCAGAGGAGCGATCGTGAGAAATCGGCCAACCGTTGCGTTGCGACCCCGAGTAAAGACAACTATAAAAGCAAAACCTTTTTTGGATGGAACAATTCAGTTGAATTTCTACCTAGCTTTTATACGAATTTCCCAGTAAAAAAATGTGACTTCAAACAATTAAGAAAGTTTAATTCAATTCAAATTTATTTATTTAGTCTAGTCTGCTACAAGACTTGCAAGCACTTGTGAACGTCATAGAAGCTACGCCATCGGTTCAACCTTAACCGTAACGAGAAAAATCGGCAAGAAACTCGTTAAGGGCTGCTTTTTAACCGACTTCAAGAAAACAAAAAAAGGTTCTCAGTTTGACCTGTATGTATGTATGTATGTTTGTCCGCGATTGTCTTGCGTTTGGCTGAACCGATTTTGATGCGATTTTTAGAAAAGTATTTTTTAGACTTAGGAGGTATTAATTACGTTTTGTCAAGATTCTGCTTAATGCTTGGTAGGTATCTAATTACAGAGATGTGAATTATTTGAAATACATGTATTTAAAATACAAAATACAAAATACGTATTTGTATTTTGTATTTAAAATACTATTTTTCAAAATGTATTTTGTATTTTATTTGAAATACTTTTTATGGGGTATTTAGTATTTTTAAAATACAAATTACTTTTTTTTGTGTATTGGTAAATGTATTCTGTGGTATGGGTATGTCATGTCAATGTCAAACAAAACAAAACAACCAATTACAGAGCTCGATAATTTGTCATGACACTTCGTTTAATTTTTATCTATACCAATGGGTTTACACTAGGCAGAAATGGGCCACGTATGCCGATCTGCGTATAATATTAAGGATGATCTCTTTGAACAAATGCTAGTGTTAAAAATCAGTGAAATAATATGAAGTTATTTTATACCATATTTTATTTATTTGACCAGTTTTAACAGTAATATTTTTTAAAGCTACAAAGATCCCAAGTTAGAGTGTTTGTAAAAATTAGTCTGCCGTTATTGGCCCAATTTAAAAAAAGTATGGTACAGAAACGAAACTTGTTTCGAAGTATAAAATCTGGCCAACGAGTCGTGTCATCTCAAACCCGCGACAAATTTAAAATTTTCTTTCTCTAGATATTATTATCATTAGGGCTGACTAATATGGCACCAAAAAATGTATCCCAGTGAAAAAAAGTTATAACCTCCTTCAAAAACCTAAAAAAAAAAACAAAAATCGTTAAACATAGCTCTAAAAACCATGAAATAATATTGTAATCACAAATACGCATATAAATTTTAATAAAAAAACGTCTATTGAAGTCGGTTGGGGCTCGATGGAGGAAAAATTTTTTTATTCTAAAATCCCTACCCGACTTCATTAGACGTTATTTTTTATTAAAATTGATATGCGTATTGGTGATTTTAATATTACTTCTTGCCTTTTAGAGCTATGTGAAGCTGTTTTTGTTTTTATTTTTAGGTTTTTGAAGGTATTTATTTTTTTAAGAAGCTTTTTTATTTTTAACTTTTTTGTGGTAAGTGTCTAAGCATGTAATATTTTTTTAATTTTATATATTTTCAAAATGCCCGTAACTCAATTTCTTAATTTACGCTGTTTGTTTTTAAAGAATTGTTGTGCTTTTGTAGTCCAAGTCTATTCCAGAACGTCGCAGACCATAACTTGATTTATTTTGGATTGTCACAAATCTACCAATATCACAATCACTATACATATCATATTTGAGTTTGAGGAGCTCCCTTGAATATCTTCGAAGTCCAAGGTCCAATGTCAATTAAATTAAAAGGACACTTAAGGGTATCCCTTTTCCAACAAAAAATCGGTTCATAATAACCAAGTCGTCAAGGTAGTTAACGCAAAATCATAGTATTATCAGGATTATTTGAAAAGTACTGGGACGTTTTAAAAAATCATAAAAATTGGGACCATCTCGCAAGAAAACTCAATCAAACAAAAAAGAACCACGAAAATCGGTCTATAGGTATAAATATCGAAGATATTATATTATTATATCGATATCGCGCGAACAACTATAAAAAAATACAATCGAATTGAGAACCTCCTTCTTTTTTGAAGTCTGTTGAAAAAAGACAACCCGAATGATATTGATAATATCTATATTTGGAAACAAGTTTCATTTCTGTATCATACTTTATTAAAAATCGGGCTGTGGCCCGATTTTTGTCAAGGGAACAGAGTGGAACAGTTGCATTGTCTAATTGCGTTGTTTTTTGGAAACTGTATTTTTTTGCGGTTAATTATTGTTACTTTAGAAGAAAGTTCATGAAATGATCTAGTGTCGGCCACGGTCATGCTCTTTGTTTTCTTATGTTTATGTATTAGGCATGAGGGAGGCAGTTGTTTTCATAACAATATACCTAATTTTATCGACAAAAACACCCACATGTTGGGGTCTATCCCCACTCCTGTTGGAATGGCCGCCATTTTAAGGGTCATAATTCAAACAAAAATAACTCTCAAAAAATGCAACGTAGAGCAATAAATTTTGAAGTCGTTTTGTAGATAATATCCCTGTGTATTTGAATAATGCAAATGTCCTAGTTTTTGAGAAATGTAATAAAAACTCAAAAAACCGGCCAAGTGCGTAGTTTCGTATTTATTTTCGTATCGCGTTCCGTAGGTACATTATATACCATACCATATTTTAATACCGCTATCATTTTTCGTCTGAAAAAATAACTTTGTTTTTCACAGTGTTTGTATGAATGACAAAGTTATATTTGCGGTTTTGGAAAATGTACTATATCTCAAAAACTAATTACTGTATCTCGTTCAAACCAATTTTCGTTGAAAGTGTTTATTAAGATCTATAGCATATATTTTTTTTGAATTTTTCGCCCTCTTACTTTAAAAGTTAAAGGGGGGGGGACACACATTTTACCACTTTGGCGGCAGATATCTTTCAAACGGTTGACTTTGAAAAAAAATAGTCTTAGAAACCTCAATGTCATTTTTAAAGACCTATCTATAGACACCCCACAAGTATTGGTTTGATGAAAAAAAATATTTTCAGTTTCAGTTCCATGTATGGGGAGCCCCCCCTTAATCTTTTATTTTATTTATTTATGTGTAAAAATCGTAAAGCGGTTCACAGAATACACCTACTTACCAAGTTTCAACTATGTAGTCTTAATACTTTTGGAATAAAGTGGCTGTGACATACGGACGGACAGACAGACAGACAGACAGACAGACAGACAGACAGACAGACAGACAGACAGACAGACAGACAGACAGACAGACAGACAGACAGACAGACAGACAGACAGACATGACGAATCTATAAGGGTTCCGTTTTTTGCCATTTTGGCTACGGAACCCTAAAAAAAGTACACAAATTTCGTATAAAATTTTACTTCAGTAATTTTTTATGTCATATTTGAGTTGAAAGTTCACACATTATTTTTTTCGGTTGATAAGTGGTATTATTAGCTTTCGAACAGTATTTTTGTTATAACTCTAGGACTTCTAAATCCAGAGAAATTTATATTTTTCCGCACGGTCATCTAAAAAAAAAGTCAAATTTAAATTGGCGGCCATTCCAACAGGAGTGGGGATAGACCCCAACATGTGGGTGTTTTTGTCAATAAAATTAGGTATATTTCACACCTTTAAATTATCGTTAGTTCAAGACCAAAGGCACTGTATAAACATTTATAACGCTTTCTGAAACTTTGTGTTTTTTGTTTATTGCAAAAGATAAAGATAACGTCTTCTAATTAATTATTATGGACTGACTGTGTAGTACCTAGTGTGGTAGTACACTTGTAACTGTTAATAAAAATAATAACAATGATAAAAAATAAGATACGAAAAAAGGTATTTTATTTGAAAAAAGTATTTTGAAAATACGTATTTTGTATTTTGTATTTAAATACTTTTTTTGAAAACTATTTTGTATTTTTATTTGAAATACAAAAAATAGCCAAGTATTTGTATTTTATATTTAAATACTTTTAATAAAGTATTTTGCACATCTCTGTCTAATTAACAAAATTTTAGCTTAATCTGTTGAGGATAAAGCTGTTTTAAAATTCAGTTGCAAAATTTGACCCGAACAAACAAACATTGCAAGTTAAATAAAAGCTTATAATAGCCAGTTGACATCTGCGATGTAAATAATAAATAAATAGGTAGTTATCTATAATTATATTTCGAGTAAATACAAAAATATAAAGATTAACAGCATTAGTAAATTTTACAACTACCTGCGAACAAAAAGTTACAATCTGAGCCAGTATTGACTAGCTCTTATTCTAGTATAGTCAGGTAAACCTTCTGTCGGGCCTACGGCAGCTACAGCAGGGCATCTATCGTAAATCCATCTCTCCAATGCATCTGTAATATTAAGGTAATTTATTCCTTTCAGATCATAATATATATCGCATATCCCTTGCCTGCCGCATGAGTAAATAGTCTGAAACCCCAGATCGTGGCATGAACGAATCGCACCATCGAATCTTCGAGCAGTCTCCAACTTTAGAGCATTCACCGCTCGTTCACCATCGAAGTATTGGATCGTGACGCACATGTTCATCCAAGTCTTTTGCACATTATACAGCATATCCTCTACGTCCATCTTCTTGGACACAAAATAAATACCCCAAAGACCGGTATCTCGATACGGAATGTAAAATGCTTCAAAATAATCACAAATATTTCCGGCAGAAGCAGCTCGTGCTATAGGCGAAGCATTATTCTCTAACCCACCTTGGCCTTTACTCCATGTTCCAATCATATGTTTAGCCGTCAGTAGTGGTAGATAATCGTGACTACCATATCCGGGTACTTCAAAAGCCACAGCTACATGAGCATAAGGCATCGAATCATCCCTAAAAATAACTTGAGAACCTGTAAACCGACACGGCCCTTCGTCTGAAGCACAACAAGGGTCACCAACCATATGATTAAACTTGTTTCTGGCTAGACATACCATTGTGTCGTGATCGAGGCAGCCTACACCAACAAGAGCTAATTTGTAGGGTTGATAATGATCTTTCACAAAGGATGATAAAGTACATTTATCAAAATAACTTAAGTTTTGCAAAGGGCCAATTACGGGCTTCGCCAGTGGAGTGCCTTGATACGCAGTCTGGTGGAGGTAATCGAACAGAACTTGTTTGGGATCGTTCTCCGCATCCATTATCTCTACCTCAATGTTTCTTTTTTCACATTCAATTTCACTTTCAGAAAGTTCCAAATCGGTGATGATTCCGGACAAATAAGTGACTATATCACACACAGATTCTGGTAGACATCTAGCTGAAAATATTTGCATTTCTCTGGACGTATGTGACCATATTTTTGCACCCATACTCTGCAGCGATTGGTTAAGTACCTCTTTTGACATGCATTTGTATCCTTTGAATGCCATACGCTCCACAAAATGAGTAATACCATTGTTACAAGCCATTTCAAATCGAGGGCCTGCTTCGATATAAAGAGATATGCATGCCATTGAAGAGCAAGTAGTTTCAGTGGCCACACGAACTCCATTATGTAGTAGAAAAAGCTCTGTATTTTTTGGCGTCTGTGATGGAGCGCACGGACATAAGCAATAATATCTTCTGCTAACCCTCATCATATTTGATACAAATGAAACTCCTTTTCTGATCATTTTCCGATCAAGATAACCAACTAATACCAATATTAATAGATGATTTTGTTCTCAATTTGCTGTCTAAATAATTCAAAGATCTAATTTTGCACTGTCAAACGTGTCAAACACAGATTGCTGTCAAATATTTGATATATTTTTAATTAAATTTCTGATACCTACCTTGCTGATACCCTTTGCTGATACCTAACTAAATTTTTTAAAATATAGACCTTTTTAGGGTTCCGTACCAAAATGGTAAAAAAGAAACCCTTATGGTGTGACTCAGTCTGTCTGTCTGTCTGTCTGTCTGTCTGTCTGTCTGTCACAGCTAAATATCTCGAGAACTACTAATGGTATCAACTTGAAATTTGGAATAGTTTTAGATGACATTTGCCCAACTATTTTGCAAATAAGAAAGAAATAATAAAATTAATATTTTTTTACAACAGGGACTGAAAAGGGGTCTTAAAAATTTTAAGTGAGGTGATTAGGGCATGTGTGGTATCATATGAAAGAGCGTTGTTTGCACATTTTAAAACAATTTTTCCTTTTTTCTTAAGCCGCATAGTTTTCGACTTATGATGAAAAATGTAAAAAAAAATACCGTTCCCCCCCCCCTTATCTCCGAAGTTTGCAAAGAGAAAAATCTGAAATAATTCTATGTGACAGTAGTTTATGTAAAGATTACAGGAAAAATAAAACGATGTCTCAATATAACACACTTTTTAGAAATTCAAAAAACAAACAATTTTTTTTAGTTTCACTACCAGTCAACAGATGGCGCTGTCCTAAGCATGCTAACCTAAGGGCAAAAAGTAGTTCCACTATGGGTCAAGAGATGGCGCAACCTAACACTACAATAATAAATTGGTGGCTGGTTCAAATATAATTACCTACTATTTGCCGTACGAATAAACGAAGAATAAGTTCATACTTTACTAAGTAATTATATATATTACTATATAGTAATAAAATAATAACGAGGAGCTCGGTGGCGCAGTGGTTTAGCGCCTGGACCAGCGATTGCGGATGTTAAGCAACGTCCGCAAGGTTCGGTCATGGGATGGGTGACCAAAAATTTATTATCTCGAGCTCCTCCGTGCTTTGGAAGGCACGTTAAGCCGTTGATCCCAGCTGCATTTGCAGTCGTTAACACCCACCAATCCGCATTGGGCCCGCGTGGTGGGTTATGGCCCGTCCTCCTTATCCACCCATAAGGAAGGCCTGTGCCCCAGCAGTGGGGACATTAAAATGGCTGATGGACTAGTAATATAAACATTTTGCAATGTGGAGTGGCTGAAACGTTTTTCAGTCACCATAAGCAGCATTTGTAAATTAACTGTCCGCCTGTTCGCCCTTCCACCTGTTTGCCGTTTATCCTACTTTTTTAAAGACTGTCCTAAAATAACATATCCAAATATATTTATGATTGTACGGAACCCTCGGTGCGCGAGTCCGACTCGCTCTTGACCGGTTTTTTAATGCTTGAAGCGTTCTCAGCGCCAATATGGCGATTTTCAAATCGGCACAAAAAATTGCTGTCATTTTATGACAATAGCCCAAGGAAATAGGGTATTTGACAACATTTAAAATATACTGCAAATCACAGAAAAAAGAAAAAAATTTCCTCCCCAGTAGAAGTCGCAAGTAGGCGGGACCCGTGTAACCTCAAGTGAGCGTAGCTCCGCATACTTCTGAATTTTGCTACGTCAGTCGTGTGAGCGAACGCTAAACAAAAACATCTCCAAAAAACATATAAAAATGCCGAGTTGCATTATATAAAAGATCAAAAACAATATCCACATATATCATTTAGCAAACGGGTGCATAAAATATCAGAGGGAAGCTTTATTTAATTTATTTTGATTTTAATTAAAAATTCAACCTTTTAAAATTCAAAACAATAAATATCCACCTTTATGCGGCATACACTTATGATCCATATTCCAATGCGCTATTTGACATATTCTTGAAGTTTCATAAACATTAAAATATAGACTAGCGGAAATGTTACTCAATAGGGGAGACCGAGAAAAGTTGTGACTGTGAAGAGTTGAAAAGTATTAGAGTCTGGCCAACGAGTCGTATCATCTCAAACCCGCGGCAAAAACTGACAATACTCGCCGCAGGAAGCGCAAAAAGAACAACAGCGAAAATATACCTATTAAAACGTTTAGCATTTAGAAAAATGATTTTCAAAAGTCTGAGTAAAATCATAGTTTAAGAATTTATCAGGACTTTAACTGAATTCAAGAAAATCTGTATAAAAACAATAATTTTTTTAAAACTTAAATGACCAATTTAGTTATTATAAGCCAACCTTATACGCCAAATAAGTATGTATCAATCAACCACAGAGAATTCAACTGTCATATCAAAGAGGATATAAAATATAATAATCACTATATTTTTGGTCTATGACAGTCAGCGAACTAAAATCTATGGAATAAGCATTCTGCTCGAAAAATGGTACCACACGAAAAGTACAACTAAGTGGATAGAGCTAAAAATGCTGGCATTTAATTTTGTAGCACAAAGCGTCTGAACACTGGTTGCTTATTAGCGACCATAATTTGTATACTCATAGATATTTTCTATACTCAAACGAAAAAATAAGATACGTTTTTTCTGCATCTTTTTACTGCCTTCTTTGCATCTTTTACACCATTTGACTATAAAGGACGTCATTTCTAATAAACTCTCTCTTTCTATCTTTTCTCTACAATACAAACTGCAATTTATTGAAAAGAACACGAACGTCAGTCACCGGGTGCGTGGCTGGCCCGACTGAAGCTGAGCGGGTTGTACTTTTTCAGCCCCATGGTGCAATTTTTTAAGCAATATTTGTTTGCAATTACACTTCCATAGATATTAGTTCGCTGATGACAGTCATAGCCAAAATGACTTCCAAGTATAACCCAGTAAGGTGTAAGAGTCTATTTTCAGTAGGTACTGAATGGGCATCAACATTCAGTTTAACTCGAACGGATTATATCCGAGCTCAGAAGAAGTTATTTAATTCAACTTTTTTGCTACGACGGATTCAAAATACAAAATGAAATTTCCTGCTAAGAATGTTGATGCTAAGTTCCCTAAAAATGAATTCTGGATCGTTTAGGCAGTTTTTCATTTATAAACGCTAAAATTTTAAATCAAATAAATTCATGTCATGTATGGCGGGTCGTCATTGTTCTTTGAAACTTTATTCACTAAAAATACTGCGAAATAGCTGTTTTAGACTTTAATTATATTGTTTTAGCTTGGACTTTTGTCAAGGTGTACAGTGCCGGTTTTAGCACTACCAGCGCCCCTGGGCGACATTTCTACGGGGCGCCCCCTATCTGTGATTCCAAGATTTTAAATTTTGCCTGTTAGCAAAAAAATGGCCGCAGCGCGATTTTTTATATCAGTTTCACCTACTAATCTTCTAATTTTGCTTATTAAAGTAAAAAAACCGCCGCGCAGCGCGATTTTTAGCCACTTTCATATATTAATCTTGTACTTTGCTAGTTTATAGTAATAAATGGCCGCGCAGTGCGATTTTTAGTCAGTTTCATCTACTAATCTTGTAATCTCACTTGTTCATAAAAAAATGGCCGCGCAGCGCGTTTTTTAGTTAGTTTCATCGACTAAACTTGCTTGTTTATAGTATAAAAACAGTCACGCAGCGCAATTTTTAGTCAGTTAATCAACTAATCTTGCTTGTTTATACTAAAAAGGCTACGCAGTGCGATATTTGGTCAGTGTTTCATATCGTCTTCCTCGACAGCCAATAAAGAAATAATTTGTGCTACCTACTTTTAAGACCAATCTTGGACGAAACGCCCCTTTGCTTCGCTGTTGTGCTCAGTATAATAATCTCAAAAGAGAGATCTCTGATGATATAGATGTTTTTCGCGACCCATTGCCTAAATTTAACTCCACTATCTTTCATTTTTGAACATATTAATCGATATCCGATACATTTATTTTATTTGGAATTCTAATATATTTGTTGCCTAGTAACACTAAGGAATGTGAGGATTTCACCGAATTATGAAAAAGAATTTAACGAATATTTGATCTGAAACTATTAGGCTAAGTTAAGTGAAAAATGTCAACCAACCTGGTCTCCCATATCTCGTTAAATTTTCTTAAAGTACTTTATGTCATAAGTCATAACAAATAAGGTGGTAAATCGCATTATTAAAATTTGCTTGCGCCATCTAGCGGCTGAGTAGCAGCGTTATAAATATACGTATTATTTAATTTGGTACCAAGTGCTATGGTAATACGATTGAATCTAAATAAATAAACTTTGTGATTTTGATATTACACATTTTTAATCGTTATCCAATTACGTGTTTACAAAGTATGTGTGCGTAGCATGTAACTATTAAATGGGGGGCTTGGCTTCGATTTTTAATGTGTTAATTTGGTTACACTGGTTTTCATACTAAATCGAGCTCATACTACTTCTAACTACTTCTATGTTCTGTGCTGCAAATTGTGGTCATCCTAACAGATAGTGGCGTAAAAAACATATTCAACTATTATATAGACTAAATTAAGTCAATTGATTTATTAATTTCACCTCGAAAAATGCAATAATTTTTGAAATTTTTTCTGTGGCGAAACCAAGAACCTTATATATGACTCTGGACATTGCGTCACCTTTTGGGGCTTGAGGAAGGAAAAAATAACCTTGAATGACGTCAACGATATTTTCCATCTCTTTCATTAGGGTGACAACAGTGTTGTCCATTCGTAGGACAGTCACTACAAATAGGTACTTACTACAGACTATCAACTTATGCCTACGGCGTAAGTTTTTTGGACGACCAATCCAAACATTCAAAAGTGTTTAGATTCTAAACATTTGAATGTTTAGAATAGTTTAGATGTTAGTTAGTGCCAAAGTTTGTATGTTTGGGTATCTCTAAACGTACAAACATTCGCATTTAGAATATTACTGCATTTATAGGATTATTTCTACTCTTGACCAACCATATTATAACCTTTCTATATATTCATTCAAACCCCCCTTTTGGCCAGCGGCGGCGCGCAACACAAAATATTTACTTAATGATTATTTTCGGTTGGCTCCTCTCCGGATGGACGATACTGTTTTGGAATGGTGGTCACACTGGGGGTCAAGTCTGCTATTGTTAACATCATATAATCGTGTTTCAATGGTGTTTGAACGGTAATGCTTTTTAACACAGTTCTTGATTCTTAAACACAAAACTGAGACACAGTGTCTAACGGGTTTGGATTTTTAGGAAAAACAATGTGTTTCAATTTTGGGTTTACAAAAACAAGAATTGTGTCAAAAAGCATTACCATCCAAACACCATTGAAACACGATTACGGCGTTAGTCACGATAATAGCAAACTTGACCCCTTGGTCCTGTACGGTCCGGCTGGTTAAAAGTCAAAACTTGGAGATACGTGGTGAGGTTTAAGACTTAGGTACAGATGCCGGCATATATATTGGCAAGAAAATGAAAGAGACAAAAGATGCGCAGTAGCCATAAACTTAGTGTTTATGGCTACTGCGCATCTTTTGTCCCTTTCTTTCTCTTGCCAATATATATGCCGGGCAGTTTTTTTTTATACACACCTGCCCTTCCACCCTAAAGTCACATGTATTTTTATTTTGTACAATGAGGAATGTCCAAAAAAACAAATTGGCTGAATATTTTTATAGGCAGGAATAAGCGCCCTTAGTAATAGAAAAAAGTTTTAGAATTTTCGGTTGTGTGAAAAAAAAAATTAAGTCTCATTATTAGTCATTGTATTAAAAAAAGTTGCAATATAAAATGTCAAAACTGCATTATTTTGGCCGTTGAAAATAATTTCCCTCTAACGGTAATTGGGATATACTATAAATGTTTCTTTTCCTCATCGTTTCGGAATCTGAAAAATAAAATAAGATTAATTTTTATTTTGTTACTACGAATAAACAATGGGTGTCAAAGACCATAATAACTAGTATAGTAGTAAGGTAGTAAGTTAGGTAGGTCCGATTCTTAGCTGAAACTGATCTAAATTGTTTAACTCAACTACGTAAGATAATATTTTAGTTTACATTACATTTTTTCTCTCTGTTAAGAATACAAAATAATTCCGCTCTCAAAGTTAAATGTGGCATAAAAACATAAAATGTAATGTTAGGTAGGATAAACGTAAATTTTTCATCCAAATCTTTCTTTCTTATTCAAAAGTTCTGCTGTGATTATGGTCACCCTGCGATATGCAGATAATATTTCTAAAGCTTCTTATGTGTCGAAAATGAATACAGATTTGTACATATTATATTTATTATATTGAAATAAAAAATACGTTATTAAGGTGGAATTATAATTAACTTCTATAATATTTCCGAATTAGATCGGAAACAATCTTTGAAATCTGCTAAAATTCAGATTTCTGAGAAGGAAAAATTGAATGCTGAAAATACTTTAAAAAACACTTACTTGTGAAATATAATGTTAGAATTTGATTTTGAAACACTTTTGCAATTTTGCACAATGCAACACATGCTTTGTAACGCGAATTTTATTTAAATAATTTTATATTTTGTACATAAACGTGAGATGCGGTGGAAAATCATTGACATTAGTGACATGTCAAATCAAAGACAATTCCATCAGTGATGCCACCTTATTTTTGTTTGGTAACTTATGAAATATGGAGAAATTACTGTTAAACGTAAAATATTGTAATAACAAAATGGACTCATCTGTCCTCTAAATAATTACTTTGGCATGTACTAATAAATTTTAACATCATGTAACTAATTTAAAGTGTGCCGATATTTACATTTATTTAGAAAATCTAATTAATTGTTGTACATGACCTGGGTAAATTGACTATGGATTGGGATATTTTGTACTTAGCATGGCAATTTCAGTCACAGTGTGAGAGGGATAAAAGAAATCTGCAAAGGTGAATGACCTCATCCCCAACCATCCTTCAGTAGTAGAATGTCCAGTGTCATAGAATATGAATATAAGGTTCTTGGGCGAAACGCTCTAAGATTACCGATGACGTCACTTGCCTGTAAATAAATATGGCTTCAGGCGTTACGACCATAGACTTAGGATCCGCGATTGATGGCTGTCAAATGGCTAAGGATATTACAATGTTTACAGGCTAGTGACGTCAACAAGTGACGTTTCCAGCGCCAAAGCGTTTTTGGCGCGGTTTTAAAATTTAAAACTTTAACATTGATTTTTTAATAAAAGACCATAGACTTATTATATTACTAGTTGTAAAAGACATTGATTTTTCTTGAAATATCAATGTGGTGCGCTTATTACGTAATAAGGAATAATTTAAAATGGTTTTCCAAAATTAGTCAAATAGCCTATTAAGTACTTCGTACAAACTGCGTTTTACATGGTACGAAGTACCTACTTACAATTTCCTTGTTGTACTCATTTGTTCATTTTTATTACATTGTTTACTTATATACTCTTTTAGAGCATCTGTCAGTCAAAAATAAACTAAAACGTAGTGATTATTTCCTTTATGATTTAAACAACTTTTGGTATAAACAGCTAGGCACCTACGGAGAAAAATATTGTGGAATCATGTTTAAAGTTCAACGGCTGTTAAGCAAAGTTTGGAGCCCTCTGAAATATACGGTGCGTAATAAACCATATCCAGTAATATTTCACAATTACCTCAAAAATCTGCCGACAACCGAGATTTCTAAGCTTATCAATGGGCTAACTATTGCAACTGAAGAAAGGGAATGCCCCAATGTCTGTGTCGGTTTATATATAAACGCCGGTTCCAGATACGAAAGTCACTTTGAAAATGGTATTACTCATTTTTTTGAACACATAGCCTTCAAAGGCACCAATGCTCGAGCAAAAACTATTCTAGAGGACCAGATGTCTGGATTAGGTGCTCAGTTTCATTGCTTCACTACCAGAGAAATAACCTGCTATTATGCTGAATGTTTATGCGAAGATGTATCCCTGGTGGTCGATATATTGTCTGATTGTGTCTTCAATAACTCTTACTGCCCAGCGGACATCGATATTCAAAAAAGCATAGTGTATTTAGAAATGCAAGAACACGATAGGGACCAAAATGAGCTTCTTTCAGATTACCTCCACGGCACTGCTTTCCAAGGCACACCACTAGCACAATCAGTCATGGGAGTGAGTAGTAACCTTTATAATTTTTCCAACTGCACCATCAGCCGATTCGTCGAAAGAGTCTTTGACCCGACCAGAACGGTGCTTGTCGCTGTCGGTGGAATAAAACACGAACAGTTGGTATGTTTGGCCGAGGCTTACTTGAGTAGACTAGAGCCAATAAAATGCTTAGACACTGATGAATACAGATTTACTGGGTCAGAGGTGAGGTACAGGGATGACTCGATGCCGGTAGCCAATGTTGCGATCGCAGTAGAAGGCCCATGTTTATGCGACCCTGACAACGTTGTGATGGAAGTGGCTGCGCACGTGGTAGGCGGCTGGGACAGGTCGCAACCCGGAGGCCAAAGACTCGCTCCACGAGTGGCCAAAGCATCGTCATTGGAACATTTTTGTGACTCTTACAAGGCATTCAATATTAACTACAAAGACACGGGTCTTTGGGGAGCTCAATTTATGGGACCTGGTCTTGAGTTGGACCACATTTTGTATATGATTCAAGGCCAGTGGATGAGTTTATGTACGACAGTAACTGATAGCGAAGTAGAGAGGGCAAAAAGAGATTTAAAAACTAAGATATTATGTAAGACGGAAAGCTGCAAAGGTGCATTTCATGATATTGGCCGGTGGGTTCTTTATAACGATCATCGCCCTTCTCTAGAAGACCAAATTTCGAGTGTTGAAAAAGTATTTGCAACAGATGTAAAAGAGGTATGCAACAGATACATTTACGATAGATGCCCTGCTGTAGCGGCTATTGGCACGACAGAGGGATTGGTAGACTATACAAGAATAAGAGCTGGCATGTACTGGCTAAGGGTTTGAATATATTTATTTTATAACGCAGCTAAAGATCCTATCACTATTGCAACTTCAGGAAAGTTGTTCCACAGAATATTTATAGTAAATACTTGTAATAATATTTTCTTATTCTTATTGAATTGAAAATTGAAAAACGGGGAGATATTTATCATTATATAAAATCTGAAGTAGATTCATAATCTAACTATTATTATATTGATTTTATAAATAATAGTTTTCATTGATTAAGAAACACAATGGGTTAATAGGGTTAAATTTTTAGGGTTCCATACGCAAAGGGTAAAAGCGGGACCCTATTACTAAGACTCCACTGTCCGTCTGTCTGTCTGTCACCAGACTGTATCTCATGAACCATGGGCGTACCCAGCATCTACTTAGGGGTGGGGCAAAAGTAAGACAATTCGATAAATAGGTACCTAATAGGAATTTAAAATGCTTTGAAAATAAATCTGACCTTATATTAATAATAACTTACAAGGATTCTGGCAAAATTTCGTTTTCGAAATAGTGCCAAAAAATTTTTATGTCTCAAGGCTTAGATTTTGTTAAATAAATAATTTTGTAAACATCTAGCTTAAATTACTTAAAGTCAGGGTGGAGGGTGGGGCAGGCGCCCCACCTTGCCCCAACGTGGGTACGCCCATGTCATGAACCGTAATAGCTAGCTAGACAGTTGAAAATTTCACAGATGATGTATTTCTGTTCCCGCTATGACAACAAATAGTACTAAAAACAGAATAAAATCTCTATTTAAGTGGAGCGCCATACAACAAACGTGATTTTTTGCCGTTTTTTGGTACGGTACCCTTCGTGCGCGAGTCCGACTCGCACTTGGCCGGTTTTTTATTTCATCATACACTGCACAAAATTATACTACCCCGGGGCTAATCAATTATTACCTACTTAATTACCCGAAATAGAATTTTAATAGAATATAGAAAATCCTAGTGAACTACCTATACCTACACGTAAACAATATTCAGGAATAAGGGTGTGGGTTTGAGTCCCTCGACTCCCTCGTCCCTTCTGAAAAGCTACGAGGGAGTTTTTTTTTTAGTATGTTTATATTATTTAACTTAAATACTTAATGTAAGAATAGCATTGTAAATTTTCTGAAAAAAACTAAGATGAGGATCATATTAGGATGTTTAATGGGGCAAAAGTAGGTAGGTATATTTCTGAATTCCACTTTTTGCGCTGTTTTTTTCTTTAGTAAAACGCATCATCGGTTTCTTAAAAATATTAAGTTCGGTTTATTTATGTTGAATACTAGCTTTTGCCCGCGAATTCGTCCGCGTGGACATTCGGAAAATCGCTATGGAACCTTTGACCGAGATATAAAGTATCCATGTTTTACCACAGGCTATAAACTATCTGTGTGCTATTCCAAATCCGTTCAGCCCATTGACGTGATTGAGTAACAAACATCCAAACATTAAACTTTCACATTTATAATATTACTGGCTTTTGCCCGCGACTTCGTCCGCGTGGACATTCGGAAAATCTCTAATTCGATCCGATCCTGGTTGAAGGTTCCCTAATGATTTTCTCTAATATCGGCCCCAGGGGCCGTACCGGCTAACGCATCGAACTTCGATACGGCTGCCGGGTTTCAAATTAAAACAGATAAATCGAGCCCCAATTGGGCCAAAATGGTGAACCTCAATTTATGATACCTATCACAAGAACATCGATAACTTCCAAATAACTTCAATAAATAGTACAATACGAAATTCCTTACTTTGATTTCTGTTTTAAATTGAAGCTCGATAGACTCGCCGAAGTTCGAAAAGTTAGCCGGTACGGCCCCAGGTCGAGTTAACTCGGCACCTGAAGCGCGATAGACCCCTCTCGTTTTCTCTTTTCCTCACACCACCGTCGTCAATTTTTTGAAAGTTTTCGATAGATTATCGATAAATTATCGCTAACAAATGTAGTTACGCTACTGGCATGACGACAGTGGCGTGAGGCAAGGAGAAAACGAGAGGGGTCAATCGCGCTTCAGGTGCCGAGTTAACTCGACCGGGTTGTAGATAGTTATTTCGGTTTGCGACGAAACGTAGGTTTCACACCGTTGAAAGAACAAGAGCAACATGCAAAATTACTTCGCACAACGCAGTTAAAAAAAGCATTCGCTTAAAAAATAACGTTCTTGGCTTGGCTTGGCTTTTAAAACAAATAATTACAAAACTCTAGCATAGCCTCTAGTATTCACGAAAACTCATACAATCGTTTCTAATTTCTAACTCAACACTAGGTAATTGTACAGAAGCAACAATAAGGTTAAATAAAACCACAAATATACAAAATTATAATTTATTTTACTTTATTTATGTAAAGCTAATATAAAAATATAAGTATAGATTTTGAGTATAAACGGAGAGCACGTGGAGTTTTTAAGACAATTATCGTTACAGTTCAATACATACACATAATACACACATAAATATATAATCTATATTGCTTTAACACACAGTTTTAGAGATAGTACAATAATTTGAAAAAAGATCGAAGCTTAGTTGAAATAAATACAAAAGTAACATCAAAAATAGCTCGCTTCTAATAAAACGGTTTAAATCTTATTTTAAATTACATTTGACAAAGATGGCTACTTTTCAGAAACTCTCTAATTTGAGCCATTTTTGAAGAAAAATAAAAAAAAACAACAACCATGCTTAATATACTAGACTATTATGGTTTATTCGTACGTTTAGACGGAAAACACAGCTATGCGCTTAATATTATTTGTAAAAAAAATCACATATTAGAGAGCATTACATTGTACCTGTAAATAAGTAATTCGTTGTTAGAACTTTAACGTATTCTTATCACCGTCAACTTAGTCAATTTTAGGTCCATAATTAAGTATTACAATTATCGCTCCAATTAGTCATTTTTATAAAGAAATATGAGCCCAACAAAATAGCGTTTCCAAAAACTTGGTTTGTAATTTCTAATTAAAATGTCTTTTATCTGTAAAAGTTGAGTGAAAATTATTCGAAAAATGTTTATTCAAAAATCTTAATAGTTTCATTTAGGATTTGTACTTTAAATAATTTAATAAAAGCAGATTTCTGGACGTCAAAGAACAATGGCGCTTTAATATTCAAAAGAATTCTCAGCGTCTGCAAATTCCACTGTGATAAATAAATAAAAAACGATTTTGTTCCTGTTTATTCTGTTGATATTTGTATTTTTTGTCTGCAATCTACAAGTCCTGAAAACTATCCAAGTCGTGTGTAGTAGACTGACTGCTGTATATAGCTATGAACAAAACTCTGTACTTAGCATTTTTTTATTTACAGTCGCTAAAATATTCATCTGAATAAATAAAATTTGTACGAAAGTTCACTATTGTTCAAGCTATGGCAGCGGCGCCCCTTTGAAAAAAGGTAAATTAAAGGTATATAATGATTTGTACTAAATTATTATCACATCGAAATATATATTTTAATTGATATGTTTTCACACACACAATATGTCCGATGTTTTTACGTTATACGAGTTGAAAATACACTTGATTGAGAGCATCTGACCATTGAACAAGATACACAACCAAATTTTTTAATCATTTTACATGAATACATGTACCTACAATTGTACACAACACCTAGATTGTCGAAAAACATTTACAAACTACGGTTTTTTTAAAAGAGCAGCCTTGTTTCTTGAGATTCAATCTCTAGAGGGACGAACAACATCACTGCATACTGAACTATCAAAAGTCTTGATATAAATACTGGCCAATCTTAGACAACTTATTGTCTTCGTTACATTTAATCAAACGTATCACGTTTTCAACATCGATAAAGGAGTATAATTTTCAAAATCTAATTATATGACAACAATTATTTACGGCCGAAATACGTCCCTTCGTTCTAATATTATTTTGTTTCTCAGTATCGATGAAACCAGTCATTGGTTTTATAAAAGAATTGTAAAGACTTATATAGATAAACCCTTTAAAGGGTATACATATACTAGATTATATATCATTATTATGGCGAAGGATAATTATAATATAAGACATCCACGACCTACCGATTGCAACTGTAAACTTCACACGACTGAATCGGGTGGGATACATATTATTTCAATCTCCAAAATCGTGTACATCATAACTTTATCAAGAACCTGTAGATTGAACTTTTCTTAAAGAACTTTTCCTCGTCATGTGAAGTTACAGTCCAATATAATAAGAATGGTGAGGCGGGCTGTACAACTTAGATACTATAATTTTACCCTAGAAATGTCATGGACATACAGATCATATTATTGGTGTATAAATAGACATTTATGTTTGAGCACAACTTATAAGAGATATTTTAAAACAAACTTTTGGAATGTAGAGTTATACAATGGAATGTAAGAAAAGAGTTTATACAAAGTGAAAAGAAACACCCTGTTTCCTGGGAAAAACCCTGTACCATCATAGTCCCAGAGCCACATATAACGTCATCGTGATCAATAAACACCAGGTGCTTGATTAGGGGAGCAGGACAGTCTCGAAAACACATGTGGAGATATGCAAATGGCATAGACGGAGACATAATATTATGTTATGAGTATTACTCCATATATTATTTTTACTTAAGAAGTTACAACATCTAGAACGCAGACATAAGCACGACCGTCTCTAAATATGAATGCGTTCAGGCTGTAGCATATTTTCCACAATACACCTGCACCTTGAATACGTTATATACTATAATGTAAAGAGCATTGGTATAAAAAAAATTTGGTAAAAATATTATAAATGCTAACACCTATAAAATATACAGCTACCAAATTATGGAATGTTACATAAAAGTTTAATTAATCTCCTTTAATATCATTTTTAAACAGACATTATTACAGGTATCTTATAAAGAAAAAAATGTTTCCTTAACAATAATATAATATCAGGTTGATTACGCATACTTAAACCTAGTGGAATGTAGATTATAAGATTCTTAAGTTTTATAAATGTTAGTTCAATTACCCCTTACACTTAATGGTTAGAAATACCCAAACCGTAAAAATACAATCAAAATATCGGACGCGAACGTTATATAAAAAAAAATCTCAAAAAACGCCAAGAAGGCTACGGTGACCACATTACAAAATGCAAAATATACATTCAACTTCTTAGTTGACGTCTACTTAACTAAGAAAAATACACCATTTTAGTAGACGTCGTATATAAAAATTTACACAACTTGCTGGGCGCACCGTCGTACGATAGACTTTGTTCTCTTCTATTGCCCGAGTCCACCCAAAGAGAGCTAATGACTACAAATCACTTTCGACTTCATTACGATGGGATGTGTCTCCATACATTAAAGCTTATTTCCCAAGCTCGAAAGTCACAACTTGGTCGACACCTACGTTTTCGTTCGAATGAACCTATCACAACCGTCATAATCGCGTTTGTTGATATAGAATGTAGTGTCTCGTCACATAATCGCTCACCAGAATACCGTTAATGTTATTATGACAGACTTTCATTACATTATGTCGGTGAACCAAAGACTATATATCTTACACATAAAGTCACTTCGAACGATGAGGTAAATAATATTCTTATCAAACCTAAACAACCCTTGCATAATGATCAAAGATATCATGATTTGATCATAATTTACAAAATCGAAAAATAATGTATACATACTTACGAACTAATATTGTACGTATAAATTGTTTTGTTCTTAATTAAAGGTGGCCTAATGTTAACATAGAAAACTTAAAACTAAGTAAAGCATACATTCATATAAATGATTATTATACACAAATATCGTATTTTGTACTGTAAGGTTATGTTTTGTCGATGGTGCGTGGAGCTGACTCTATCTAGATTTCAGCTAAACGAAATAATAATAAACAATTTTATCTGTACACTTTGTAATGAATGGCAACACATTTTAAAATAAAAAAAAACTTCCTCTTGTTCGATCTAGCTGCCTACATAAATTGTACTTTTTGATTTAAATATAAATATTATATTGTTATGAATGTGACACAAGTCGGTTTACTGCAAGAAGTCTTATTCCTTAGAATGTTTCTCAAGGTTTTTCTCGAACCTTTTAAATTGATTTCTGATATTAGAATTTGCAAAAGCTTATTGATTATGAGCAATTCTTTTTTAAATGCAAAAAACTCATGAATCTTACGTTTAATTTCATTTGTCTACACTACACACATGTTTTAAATACTATATCAAAGTTTCTGAAACAGCTTATTGCCAACATTAAAAAAAGCGTAATGCGTAAAGTACCCGATTTCAAGATATTTGCCACGTACTGTAAATGAAGTTTTTGACATATTGTCGATAATATTATCATTCATTGCAACAAAAAAAACTGAGCAAGTCAATTTGACGTGACTCGTGAGTTTTTCCCAAATAGTGACCTCTTGCAGTAAGCTGACGCACTATGAATCGTATTACTAGCGTAACACAGTAATCAATAATGGTAAACACGGTGAATATAAATTGAGGTTCTTTCATCTTAGTTTCAAATAAGTAACATTTACAAGAGTTTTTTTGTTCTTAAGATATAACTACCACCCTTTTTGGTGATTGGTTAAACGTGGCATTCCTCTAAATCAAGGGTCTCCAAACTACGGCCCGCGGGCCAGATCCGGCCCGCAAGTACCAACAGTCCGGCCCGCGAAAGCGAGCCGGATCGTACCAACATACTGTAATATACAGTATGTTGATACGTTGCGCTAGCTTAGTCCTGGCCCTTGGGACTTCCTGGAGGAGTTAGTCCGGCCCTAAGGCTAAAAAGATTGGCGACCCATGCTCTAAATTATTGGTATTATTCAAAATGCACCACAAAACCTACCATACAATGGGATTACTATAATTTTGTGGTAAATCACGGGTTGGGTGTAGGTGGTTTAACATTTAGATACGCTTCGATGTTCCTTTATTTAAAAAGGGTGTGAACCACTGTCAGTCAGTGTGTCGGTCTGTCAGTGGTTCAGTCGGTCAGTGGTGTGAACGTAAGAGATATTTAAAATTATGTTTACCAGGCTACAGCACGAGTAATACTTTAAATAATACGGGGATATAAAAAAGATGTGAAATGCAACTCCGATTTTTTATCGAATACTTATCACCTATAATATATTTTGTTGATGTCCTTGTGTTGCGTTATCATTTTTAATCTACCGAATAAAAAAATGAACTTTGTATTAAATTGACTGTAGTGTAGAGGATCCTACTAGTTACTGATATTGAATATGGCAATAAATCTCTAAAGTGACGCAATTGTGCTGGTGTAACCAGTGCCGATCAAGGAAATTATAAATCTGAATAATAAATAGGTATTCTCTATTCTGAGCCGTTCGGAGTATTTAAAAATATTCCTTGAGTCATATCAATTATAGTGTGATCGTAGATTTTAGCTCACGTACTTGAACGCGAGCTATTATTGCGTCTACTTTGAATGATAATTTTCACTCAGACTTGCGTATTTACAAAGCCACGCACTTGTCACGCTCACAAACAAAGCACCGAGTGACGTCATTTGATTTATTATTCTTTTAAAAGTTACACACCCCGTGTATGAATACGATACATATACATTTACAAAGAGCAACGTGCATCTATTTATTACTTACATACTTTCCTACGGATGCTTCAGTCTTTGGAACTTGTGTGGTGGAATGTGCAAACGTCTATTTGACGCAACAGTGCAACTAGAGGTTAGTCCTCTAAATTTATGAAATACTTTAACGCTACGCTAAGTTTCGGAGTGAACTCCGATAATCTCATATAATTCGAAGTTAAATTTAGAAGTTTTTTCCAATTGTCCCCCCACCTGTATACCAATAATGGGACATAAACTGCCCTGCGTTTCGAAACCGCAATATACATTCTCAAAAATAACATCTAAAATCTTTCATTCTTTCAAGAGCACCGTAAAAATACTGACGATAACCTTGGCGTTTCATCCGATCCTAAATTCCGTTATCGACATTACATTAAATAAACGTACAATAAGTATCGCATATGACAAAGTCTTAGATCATACACTAAGATACGTCTAAATCGTCTAAGAACTACGAGTATAGCAGAATACATGAAAAATGGGGTCATGCCCGTACTTACGAATCAAAGTACTGATTAAATATGGTCGACGGCACATTCTGAAAGGAAAAGCCAGAGGTGCTGACTGGTGTAAATTTGAATTTTCACCTTTTCTTAAATCGTAGCAAGCTGCCTGATAGTTTGACAGCTACACCCTACGCTAGCGTATATTGTAAGTGCCGTCAATATTTGTGGTATTTGGTTTTGAAGACGCACTTATTCCAATAGCACTGCTGCGTGAACATTCTGAAGAGATGGGCCGGGTCAGGGAGATCGGGGCGCGAGCACACGATGTTGGTTGTTAATCATACGGTTGGCGGATCCGCTTCGGTCTTAGGTACCACGGAGTCAGCGGCTTGGACGTTGGCCTCGTCCATGGTCGGGAATGAGTCGGCAGTACTCGGAGTTGGTAAACTGAAATGAGAAATTATGTATTTATTTTTTACACGTTTATATTTTATGTCCTCGTACGCACGTATCTTGTATAGTTGTTAGAAGATTTTTTACACGAATATTGGGGATTAACAAAATTAATTTTAGAAACTTTTAAATCATTTGCTTAGAAATTTGACAAATGGAAATAAAAATCGCATAGTAAGGTCACAGAATAGATATAAGTACTACCGTACAGAAAGGACACTCCGCCCCGCCCCAGAATCAATTACCCCACCCCGCGAGTTATGTGCCGAATCGTGTGCTCGTTTAGTCGTGTTCATCCACTCCACCACTCCAAGCAATGCGTCGTAACTTTATAGTCGTGTTTATCAACTGTTAACTTATTTTGATATTCAAAGCAATGCGTCGTAACTTTATTTACCAAAAAGTTCGAATTATGAATTGAACGCCGCTCATACAGTACAAACTGTACGGTAGCCCTAGACAGTTGCGCAACAATGGGGAAGGCAACTGTCAAAATGGCGCTGCGTACGCTTGTTCCACGAGAGCTATGAAAACAAAGGACTTTTACTTAAAAAAAAATGTTTTTCAGCTTTAAAATGATTAAATTCTGTTTAATAGGCTTTAAAAATATGGGCACATACAAATTTTCGAAAAATCTGGATATAATTTTTTTTATAAATTCTGTAAGAATAAAAACGTCTTAATTTGGTTTTTAATTCCGGCATTTGCATTGTAGAATAGTCTTTTTTATCCATTTTGGGTCAATGGGTCGTTTTTGGTAAAAAAATACCACAAAATAAATACCTATTTTCCCATAGATTTGTTCTGAATGTCTACGGTCTTAGGAACAAGCGTACGCAGCGACATCTACTATTAGCTTTGCGTTGCCAACCCACTGACATGAAAAAAATTTTTTTATTTAACTGGACAGGCTGTCTGTATGATTTGACAGCAAAGTTCTTGTGCCTATTTGAAACGCCACTAGCGTGCGTCTAAAGAACTAATTTTGACGTACAATATGAAAATGGTTGACGTGATGGTCTCTCCAGACTTCAAACTTTAGTACCATGTACGCACGCTATACTCACGCTACGTCCTACAGCGCCAACATGGCGGTAATCAAATAGGCACAAAAACAGTTTGACATAAGCCTGTCCAGTGTAAATATATGCAGGTCAATGTGCCAACCCCATTGTAAAGAAACGTCATATGACGTCATCTGATTCTAATGGCACGGTTGTATGGAGCACATGAGTAAATTACGTTTCATTCAAATGTAAACGAGTAAATAAAAGTATTTACTCGTTTACATTTGACGTCTTCGTATCTTGTCTCGTATAATTGTTAGAAGATTTTTACACGAATATTGGGGATTAACAAATTGATTTTTATCATAAAAAAATGGTTACAAACTTGACAAATGGAAATAAAACTCGCATAGATATTCGCTTAGCAAATTAATTCGCCTCGTTGTGACAGATAAATCTATTAATTATACTAATATAAAAGCAATTCGGCAGCAGAATTATATAAATATGTCATATAAAAATCGACTCTTTGAAATATTTTTACAAAGCCAGATAAGTAGGTATATGCAAATGCTGATTATAAATTTCGCCATTGCTCTTGTAATTCCTATAAATCAAATTGCTTAGTAATAGTAGCATTTAGTTAGAGGATAAAAAAATATCACTAGTTTGAGAGTGCCACATTCAGGGAATTCTAAAATCGATGGGTTTTTCTTGGTTATGTTAATGTCTAAAATCGACGGTTTTCTAGATTATGTTAACAATTAAAGTCGCATTTGCAAACACTTTTTATAACCAAAACGTAGAAATTATGCACTTGTAATAATTGCCTACTAAAAAAACAAAATATTAATAAATGAAGTTGATCATTCTTCAAGAATAGCATCGAAGCTGCTGTAAAGACATTTAGAGAGAACGTCTACGTGCAACGATATTGGCGAGTTTCTAAAATGTGGTGCAGAACAGGCAGCTCTTTATTTGGATAACTAACGGCCGCCATAAAGAACGGCCACGGCCGCAGATGAAACAACTTCCCCTATTACACCGCATTTAATATACATTTCACGACAGTCATCCCCCATATCCCAATCTGTCTCTTTACCTAAATTCATCAAAATTGATTCAGTGGTTCGAGCGTGAAAAGGTAACAAACAGATGCCACGGAATCCTCAGTGATGTGGATTCCGGGAGTAGTGCGCTTCCACCTTCGGCCTTATCGTCACTTAACATAAGGTGAGATGAAGGCCAAGCCTATGCCGTTGTGCAAAAAAAAAGGATAAAGTTACGTCAGCTTTTTAGTTTAGAAACCGACTACAATTATTATAAAGAGAAATCGCAATGCTTTTGCCAAGTATTTATGTTACATGCATACAACGTTAAGGAGCTCGAAGTCGCAGTGGCATAGCGCATTCGTGCAACTTTCGCTGGTGTCGGTTATTGGAAGGCTAACCAAATTTTTCTCCGTGCTTCGGGAGGCACGTTAACCTGTTGGACCCGCAGGCTGATTATCTAATTAAAAACCACCTAGCGACCAGTGATAATCACGAAATCGTCGCTGTCAAACTCGATTTCGTACCACCGATCGAGTTTCTACGAGTGCTGCCTCCAACGGACAACTAAAGAACTAAAATATACGAGCACTTGCAAGGAAATGCTCCAAAATTCGTATTATCTAACTCAGAAACCGCGACGCGACCGCGACGATTTCGCGATTTCTTCTGTCAAACAGAAACCAGACAAAACGTAATTTCTGATTAGTTTTCGTTAAATTCTTAGCCTTACCTTTGACCAAAATTAAATAAAATTGCTATAATGTAAAACAAAAGGCCTGTCCTTCAATGCCTACACGGAATTTGCCATTTTGAAGACGAAAAAATGTAAACGAAATTCGAAGCGAAAACAAAAAGGTTATGTTCACAGCATAGACATAGAAAAATTTCGCTACGCTCAAGTAGACGGACAATGGTGCGAGTGAGAAACCGATTCTTACGGCTTATGCGATGTGCGAGAAAGAGTTAAAAGAAAATGACAGCAGAACCTAGTTTGACTTCATTTATCGTCTGTTATCATCTTGGTGAAAAGCGTCCACACGATTATTTTGTAATTTTGACTGCGATCTGATCAGTTAGGCTCATAAAGCTATATAAATCAATAATGGTGTCGTGTTCTGTACTGAATTGTAATGTTATTTACGACAACAACCCAAATAAACACTCATTTCACAGGTAAATAAGATTGTACAAGTACCATTTTCATATTTCATATTTTAGTTGAATATATTCCTAAATACACTAAGTAATACACTAATATCATGCTATTAACCACCTATTTTCTAAATAAAGGCTGATTTCTAAACATTATGTGTTAGATAAAAAGATATTGTGTCCGTGAACTTGAGAAAATAAGGCGTAGAGATTGATCAAAAATTATTATATTATCGATACTCATGTCGATGATTTCCAATATAAACTTATTTGTCTTTGTGAACACTGATAGTTTTATCTAAAGCTGCTTTTAACCGACAGTTTTCAAATGGTAAATTATACCTACTTAAGTACTAATTTAACAATATTTCCAGGTTTCCTGTAAATCCAGTGATTAAGTTACTGAATAAATGTAATAAATAGAATAGGCTGGGAGCCTCAAGGAGACTTGTAAGAAATTATTTAAATAAAATTGTTCATAATCTTGTTTGTGTTTTATTTATTAGAGCAATAATACATTATGGTTATCGACAATCTAAAATGGACTTCAGGGCATCTCTAAAGTTCACGCACACGTTTACAAATTTTCACACACTGGCTCATGTCACTTTTGGTGTCGCAGCCAAGCGAACTCTGTTCCTCTATTCCAGTGGAATATTAACTTTATGGTTCACAGAGCACATATAGTCAGACACATACACAGATACAGACTACTTTCGGTAAAAGGACTTTTCAGTCACTGCCACCGGTTGCTAGTGGCGCTAGTTTCTATGGAGATCTTAACGAGCATAAACTGGAGCATAAACTAATCAGCGATCGCATACATAATACCAAATCAGTGACTCAGTCGCGCGACGATTTCGAAATAATTCAGGAATTGATTTCGGTCGCTCATTTTAGATAATCAGCCTGCGGGCTGCATTTGCAGTCGTTAATATCTCCAATTTGCATCGGACCCCCGTGGTGGTTTAGGCCCATCCTTTTGTCTATTCTTAAGAAAGATCTACGCAAGACCTATGCCAGCAGTGGGAATATTAAAACGGGTAATGATAATGTTGATACATTTGGTTTTTTCTTTATTATTACAACGTCTTACAAAATAACCCCTAATGCCGAATATAGTAGAGGGACCATCAAACTGAACTACAGTTAACTGCCTTCCAATCACCAACACTAGCTGTTTTTTTTTCGCAATTTCTCAGTTGGTCCCAACTGAGAAATGCGAAAAAAAACAACTGTTTGAGCTGATGTGCACGGTGCTCAATGCTCATAGTTTGACAATAAACTATGAGCACCTTGCACATATCAATGTTATTCATGTCATATGTCATGTCATACTATAATTAGTGTAATATGTTCTACAGTCGCAGTTTTCAAATTAACAAACGAGTGACTGGTACATTAAGAATCGATATATTCGCACAGCAGTACTACTATTTAATCGTATTTGTAATATTAGTTAGTAATATAATCATACAGTCTGTTTATTAGCCTAGTTAGTCAAGTCAGTCCGTCCTTACCGTGCGTTCACACACCGTACCGTACAGATCCGTATTTAACGGATCCGTTGCTACTTGATGTGATGTTCGCACCGCATTTACAGGCTGTCGAATGACAATGAGTAGTAAAGAGCGCTCGACGCCTTTCAAAAATAGGGTCCCAGGACCGTTTTATCGTAAAAAGTTGGGTGAACATTGTTTACCAAATAAGACAAGTAAGGATAAATAAACAGACTGTAAGGGTACATGCAGATCTGGCGAACGTGCCGCATGCGCACTAAAAATGTGCTGTAACTGCGTACTACCTACTTTGTGTACCTATAACGCAACTTAATCAGGAGTCGGGCACGCGCTCATATTTCCCGGTTTATTTTATTTTTATCTCTCAGAGTAAAGTGAGGCACGCACGCTAGCGCATCGGGGGGCCCTGCAGCGTGACAGTGGCATACAAACAGTACTCTTAGCACGAAGCAAAGAACTCTCGATTGCGAATAGAATTCGTACCGAGCACAAACGTCAAATGTTTATTTGACATGTTGAACAGCACAGCACCACCTAACTCCATAAAGAGAGCTAAGATTTACAATATAAAATTCACGTGTGCGGTTCGCAAACTTTTTTCTTTCGAAGCGCATTCGCCATATTTGCACAAGACGTACAAAAGTGTGAAAACTTACTTGTCGATATCCTTGAAGTCCATGTTCCCAATCGATCCCTCGGTACGCCAGATCGCCATGTTGGGGACTCTATAAAGTTTACATCATAAATATCAAAACGACGACATCACGATCACGAGTTGGTTTCAACTTCAATTGAATGCTGTCGTTGCTTTAAGCTTGGCCTTTTCCAGCCATATTCATATTATTTTATTTTATTGGTTAAGGGACAACAACAGTAAAGAACCTAATTACTAGTAACTATATAACAAATTTATTAATTTGTTATATAGTTACTAGTAATTAGGTTCTTTACTATTAATAACATATGTGTTTATCTGCATCCACTTTTTTGCAGCTGCTTATTTGTGGTTATAGATAATCCTACGGATGAAAAACATTTCGTTGCGAGTTCAGTGGACATTAAGACCCCGCTTAAGACCCCCATTTTACGGTCGAGCCCCGGCTTTATAGGAAAACAAAATGTAGGTATTTTACCATCTCTGTAATATTTATTTCCCAGACTTTGTAACGGTAGCCCTTTGCAGTTGCTATTTGACCGATTCAGACTTTCTATGTGGACATCATAGCATAGGGAAACATATGAACAGAAAAAAGGTAAATATTTTACTCACTTATCGGCTTCTTTCACATCAGCGTTCGCCATCAAGCCCTCACTGCGCCATTTCACCATGCTCTGCACCCTAGTTAGCAAGACATAATATTTAAATAAATGTTTATCGAATTTTGGATTTACGTAGATGGCATCGAAGTTCGACCGGATATCGAAAAAAGTTTTTAATAAAAACAAAACCTCCTTCAAAAACCTTGAAAATAATCTAACAAAAAACAGTTTCAAAAATAAATTAATGGCTCTAAAAAGCAAGAAATAAAATATTGAAATCTGCATAATAACTAACTCGAAAGTTTGTATGCATATCTTATATTAAACAACGCCTTTTGAAGTCGGGTGGGGGGAGGGGTCGAACGATATTTTTTATCTAAACTAATATATCTAAACTTTAATCATGGGTTTAAACCCCACCCGACTTCATAAGACGTTGTTTAATATAAGATATGCATACAAACTTTCGAGTTAGTTATTATGCAGATTTCAATATTTTATTTCTTGCTTTTTAGAGCCATTAATTTATTTTTGAAACTGTTTTTTGTTAGATTATTTTCAAAGTTTTTGAAGGAGGTTTTGTTTTTATTAAAAACTTTTTTATTTTAAACTTTTTTGTGGTAAGTATATTTGGTGATGATATTATCTAAGTTACAATAGCCTTATGTCAACGGCTCATCACCTTTTACATAGTACTGCTTTTCCCGTCGCAGGGGCATTTATTGTTGAGGAGTTCTCCTGGTACTTCAATATCAGCTCTTCTTCACCATATGAATAATGATGAGCATAAATAGCCTAGCAACCATATTAAACTAATCGTATCGTACCAGTGAACTACTTAGTATTGAATTGTTCCGATGATCATTTATGCTGGTCTTCATCATCAGTTCTACTTCACCGAAATTGTACTTTTCGAAAGCAAATGCACAAGTTACTTAAGAAAATACTAAAATCGCTATAGATGTGCCTATAATATTTGAAGAGTTCCCTCGATTTCTCCAGGATCCCACCATCAGATCCTGATTTCATGACAACGGGACCAACTTGGAAGTACATACTTTCAAACAAAAAAATAATTTTTCAAATCGGTCCAGCCGTCTTCGAGTAATCGAGTAACATACATAAAAAAAAAAGATGCCAACGAATTGAGAACCTCCTCCTTTTTTTGAAGTCGGTTAAAAAGAAAATATCGCTTGAAACCGGACCGGACTTCAATCGTAGATCGATCCGAGCAAGATCGAGACACCGCGCTAACAGGGTGACCCTGTTTTCATAGTAAAAAAAAATAAGTTATTCCGTTTCTGGTAACAAAGACGTGGGAAAAAAGAGGAGTGACGTGCTCCGGTTCCGGCTTTGGTCCGGCTTCGGTCCGCGAACTCCGGTGCTCTACACGGACGCTTAGGGTAGATAAGTGACAATTTTACACGCCTTTGTCAACCAATAGACCATTTCTATACAAAAACCTTAAAAAAATCCTGATGAAAGAAGACAAAATACAGCTTTATTATATACTAGCGGCCGCCCGCGACTTCGTCTGCGTGGAAAGGTTTTTTCCTTTCGGGAACAATACTTTTTTTCTGGATGAAAGGTACCCTATGTCCTTCTCTGTACCCCTGACAACGTGTATGCAAAATTTCATGATGATCGGTTCAGTAGTTGAGACGTGAAGGCGTAACAAACAAACAAACAAACAAACGGACTTTCGCATTTATAATATTAGTAAGGATTCTGTGAGACAGTGTAATTATAAATAATAATAATAAATGCTAGGACCATGTCATACAGCGCCATCTAGCCCCAAAATAAGCAAAGCTTGTAATATGGGTGCTAGACTTCTATTTATATACTTTTTTTTACATGTACTTATACATAGTAAAACACCCCCAGACCCGTCACAGAAATTGAAATTCATCATTCCAATTTCTGCCCAGCCGGGAATCGAACCCGGGACCTCGTGCGTGGTATACTGGCATGTTGACAACTGCACTATAGAAATATATTTTTATTACACTCTCGGTGTCCAATATCTTCGTAAAGCTTCGTACAGACTGAGGCGAATTCCGCGCGAAATTCGCGAGTGTGATCACGTAACTCAAAGCGATAGCCATAGCCATAGCCATTGTCAAAGAAATTGCTATGGCAATGGCTATGGCTATGGCTATTGCTTTGAGTTACGTGATCAAAATCTGTCAATATGAGCGACGCGCGCGATTCGCTCGCCTCAGTCTGTACGAAGCTTTATAATGATCTGTTTTTAACCGACTTCAACAAAAGAAGGAGGTTCGCAATTCGATTGTATGTTTTTTTTTTATCGTTGTTCGCGCGTATCTTCGACATTTTTGGACCGATTTTGATGATTCTTTTTTTGTTCGATTGAGTTTGCTTGCGAGATGGTCCCATTTTTTTTTTCAAATCGGTCGAGTGGTTTTCAAGTAATCCTGAAAATACTATGATTTTGCATCAACTACCTTGACGACTTTGTTATTTATGAACCGAATTAGATGAAGTTTTTTGTGTTGGAAAGGGGATACCTTTAGTGTAGTCATTTTAACCGACTACAAATAAAATAAGGTTCTCAGTTTGACCTGTATATAGTATGTTTCTCCGCGATTAACTCACGTTTGGCTGAGCCGATTTTTCTGCCTAAATAATATACTTACCTACACTATCTAATACAGAAGGTACTGACACTAAAAATAAACAAATAAAAAATTGTTTAAAAACTAAAAAACCGACTTCAAAAAAAACCTGCCTGTAAAAAGCAAGAAATAATATTCAGATCATTAGATACGCATTATAACGTCTATTGAAGTCGGGTGGGGATTTTAGAATAAAAAAGGAAGTTGTTCTTCCCGTACGTACGTACGGTACGTTCGTACCCCACCCGACTTCAATAGACGTTATAATGCGTATCTAATGATTTGAATATTATTTCTTGCTTTTTAGAGGCAGGTTTCTTTTGAAGTCGGTTTTTTTGTTTTTAAACAATTTTATCTTGTAAAGTTAGGCTCTAACTAAAGTGCTCGTTTACGGAGACGCGGGGCGTCAGGCGGCGCGGGCGACGAGGCCTCTCGTGGCGCGTCGGACGTTTTTTTCTGTTTACGGAGAGGCGGCGCGTGAAGCGGCACTTAGCATCGCACGCGTAAACACAAACATATGGCACTATACGATGCTGTTCATAGAGACGCGTCGCGGGCAGCGCGGCGGTGCACGCGACAGGCCTCGCTGCGGCGGCGGCGGCGGCGGCGCTTAATCAAACAAAGTCAATCAAATCGTACTTCATTGCGATGGTGACTACGTCTGCGTTTTGTACGATTTCTAAATAAAGACTGGCAGAAGGGCATCGCTTCATCGAGAATTGCCGTCACGTGCGCCGACGCGGGCGCCGCCGCGAGCTCCGCGACGTTGCCATCCGCAGGCCCCGCCCCATTTCAGGCAAACGCGTGTAAAATCGCCTCTCCGTAAACACACTCATACAACGCCATATGTTTGAATTCAGTGCGGGCCGCACCGCCGCCCGCATCGCGCGACGCCCCGCCTCTCCGTAAACGAGGCCTAACTGTGAGCAGATCCATATTCAATTCAAATTACTTATAACTTATAGAATCAGACTAATGAATAAGTCAACCCTTTTCAAATTACATTTTAATGGTTACGCATTATGGTTTTATTGTTACCAGTAAAAAAAAATATTTACACAAGGTAACACAATAGAATTCTGTGAATCTATAAAGCATAACACATGAAGCATTATAATAATGAAAACATAATGAAGCTTAAAACTGAATCAACAAATTAGAAGCAAAAGCAGTAACTTACCTTTGAATTCAAACGCCAAGTCTGAACTTAACGTATTTATGGAAAACATTACTTACCAACTTACGAGTAGGTATCTTATAAAAATCGATCCATAAAACATACAAACACGACGATGAAAATTGAAACTTAATAATATTAAATTTCAATTTTCATGAAAATTGATGAAAATTGAAACTTAATAATATTAAATTTCAATTTTCATCGTCGTGTTTGTGTGTTTTATGGAATGCATTGCAACGCATGGGCATTCTAGATTGATTCTTCCGCCGTGCGTGTAGGGTTATTTTATTATTTGAGCCTACAATTAAGTAGATTGTGTTATATGGAGTAAAGGAATATTAGTAAGGGTAGATAGAACACAAGATTTCACAAAATATTCAGTAGTATTACGAACTAGAAACGACTCACGGCCAGACACAAAATGACTAAGTTGAAATTTAAAGGTGGTCGCCTAAACACAGTGAATAAGATTTGAATTTGAAACCGCCTCTGTGGTCGAGTGGTTCGCCCATCCGTATAAGACGCAGGGGTCCCGTGTTCGATTCCCAGGGGGGTACAATTTGTACTCAGTTTGGTTGGTGTTAGGGCTTATTTCAAGCCCGCCTGGCTAGCTACCATCATCTTACCAAGTCTGACGCCATAACAACAATTTAAAAATTGTTCTGTTCCGGCAGTTAGAGGTAAGTTAGCCAGTTCCTCAGTAATGAGGATTCCGGGTGTAGAACGCTTATACCTTCGGCGTTATCGACTATCCCGTTTAGCACAATAAAAATTTTTTTTTTGGTACAACCCGCGCAGTAAAAGAATGAGATTAAAAACGGCGTCATTTATATTCACTTCTCGCTCTCAGACTAAACGCCACACCTACCGCTCTCTCACGCACTCATTTTCGAAAGCACGGTGTATCGCCATTTTCAATCCCATTCTTTATCTGCGCGGGTTTTAACTATTGCATTCGAGACAACATTTACGGCAAGTATTGCATTGGACAATACTTCTGCTTTGCAGTGTTTTCAGAGATGCCAAGAGCCTGTGGTAAACTGGTGACGCCACCACAGGTGGTCTTAATCGCAGCAATTGTTAAGCTTCTGGATATAAAGTTACCTATTTGGTAATTGGTATCAATATGAATGGCGATTGGCGACCACCTATAATAATATAAGATCTCTTATACAGCGTGTTACAAAAGACCCCTAAAACTGAATATGGTAGATAGGATACAATGCATACAACCCCGGAAAATTATTATTAATCCAGAAAACCGCAACTTTAAAAAAAAAAATTTCCGCGAAAAACTGCATAGTAGCAACCCTAGACCTAAATTGCTTTTTGCTTTTGCCCATTAAGGGGATTGATTCACGAAAACAATAGTCCATTTACTTTTAGGGTTGTCACTTTACTGATTTCCACACAAATAAAAAAAGTCATTTTACGGGTTATTATGAAACATACACAAGGTGGACCGACGCACGATCTGGCGTGAAAGCGTGGGCAGCCCAGGACCAAACGTTCTTAGAGATCCCTAAAGGAGACCTATACCTAACAGTTGAGGTATCGATGTGGCTGATGTGATGATTTCAATGATTTCATTGGAATCCAATTGTTTCCAATAGCCTATTTCAACGCCAAAGAACGTACAAAAAATTTACTAAATTTGAGACGTGTCAGTATTTGGCCGTTATTCAAAAACGTATTTTATTAATGTCAAAAACACCTGTTATATTTATGTGATGACTTTGTAAAGATAAGTTGGCAGTTCCGAAAAACATATTTTAATACGTACACGTGTTTCATCTGATCGCCTTGGTTGCTCAGCTGCGCGAGGTAAGCGGCTTGCTTGCGGTGATGGTACATGTGCACGCGCAGGCAGGACGGGTTGCGCATGCGTTTCTGGCAAATGTCGCATTGGAGTGTCCCTTCTCTGGTGTCGTGCTTATCTCTAATATGCACTTTCAGGTTATAGCGGTTCGCGAAGAATCGGTGGCAAGATGGACACTTCACTCCGCGCAGCTTCACGCCACCCGATTTGGTGTTCCAACCTAAAGCATTGCTAACTTAACATCGCCTCGTTGTAACTCCGAACACTGTGTGCAGGAGTTACAATCCGGTACAATAACAAAAACAGTGAAAATAACAGAAGATAAAATAAGTCGAAAGAAACTGTTAAGTAAAAATTGTGAAGTTAAAAATATTAAAAAAAAAATAAGAATAAGGAGACAATCAGAAATATTTATTTTATTGTAAGCACTGAAAAAAATTTGACTTACCTGTTTCGTTAGCAGATTCTGGCAATACCATCACACTATGAAATAGATCGTTGTCGAAGTCAATTAGCGGTTCACTGCAAAATGTTTAAATAAACCAAAATAAAACAAAACTGAACATAAAAAGTGAAAGTGTTCCAAGCTAAATCTATACATAAACATTACCAAACTAAGCGAAGCTTGTACATACTATGGTTAGGTACTAAATAATAATTAGAATTTACATAAATAAGAATATAAACATTCATGACACGGGAGCAAATGCTTTTGATTGTCACACAAACTTTGCCCCCACCGAATTCAAACCCAGGTCCTCCTCAAGCAAGAGCCAGGATTGCTACAATATCGGCAGCAGTGTAATATTGAGGAACTAATAACGTTAACGTCATACGCGACTTTCCTAATATCGTTTGATTGGTTGTTTCAAATATCAAATGTCCTGACTAGTTTTAACCAATCAAAGTAGTGGAGTTTACCACAGAGCACAATGGCGCCACCTGCGAAAACTTATGATTTCTCATAATAACAAACAAAGTAAAGAGAAAAAGAACTAAAATGGAATCATTCTCACTAGTTCCATTGGATATAGTTCCATGGAACTACAGAAAAAAGTATCAGTACTTTTTTTCTGTAGTTCCATATATTCATTCTCACTAGTTGCATTGCTAATGGAACTAGTGAGAATAATCAGTATCAGTAGTTCCATGGAACTATATCCATTGGAACTAGTGAGAATGATACCTTAAATGCGCTTAAATGAATTACAGCATTGAAACGTGATCGCTAACCATGGGTCTCAGAAGGGAGGCCCAAGATCACCCAGCCTGCAATGGATGTTTCAGTGGCTGAAAGACAGTGTGCGGGACACATAGCGAGAAGAACTGATGGCCGTTGGGGCGGAAAGGTTCTGGAATGGCGACCGCGCACCGGACGACGCTCCGTGGGTAGGCCCCCGACAAGGTGGACCGACGTGAGGGTGAAGGTCGCGGGAAGCCACTGGATGCGGGCAGCGCAGGACCGATCGTCGTGGAGATCCTTAGGGGAGGCCTATACCCAGCAGTGGGTGTCGTGCGTGCGGCTGATATGATGATGACAATGCGCTGATGAATAATTTACTTGACTACTGGCTCTATAGAGCTATAGACCTTGCGTTTGTAATATTTTTCGAAATGGCTGAAATATAATTCTCGCCATATCTCCGCCATTTTGAAAAAAATTGAAGAACTGAATTGCCAAAAAATCTATATAGTTATAGAACCTGCTCACAAAATTTCACCAGTATCGGTTGAGAAATGCAACCTGTAGAGGAGAACAGACGGACAGACGACAGCATTTTTGCCCAGGCTGAAACAGAGACGCTTCGCGCTCGCTCGTTCAATGTCTAAAGAAGCGACTACTAAAGACTATTTACGATAGCTGGATTATATAACCTGCCCTCTAACTACCATAAACAAGAATTTAAAAATAAGTGTTCAGTCATTTCAAGGGTTCATCAATTCTAATTTATAAAAATAATTGAGCAATGGACATAGTGCATGTAAAAAATAACAAATTTGCAACTAATGTGGTCATGATATAAACAAAATGTGTAGAATGTATTTCATTCCTTACTTGTCGTAAGCATACTCGGAATTCTCAGGATGGGTTGGGCTGTCGTTGGTTGGCGGTCGCGGCTTCTTCTTCACATTGTAGCTGTTCTTGGTGGGGGTGTTTTTCAGCAATCTGGATAAAAATAAGTTATTAAACAAAGCTTAATTATTATAAAATGTTAATCTATGTTTATGGAAATTGATTTTTCATAGTCCTTTACTTCCCTAATAAATGTGTTTTGTTAATTTCAACAAAACACATTTGAAAATCAAGTTATGAGGCAGCTACAAAGACAGAAAATTAAAATGAAGATACCCAACATAAAGCAAGGTTAAAAGAATGAGATAGGAACAAATAAAAGTACATTGAAAAAAGTTAGACATACACAGACCGTTTGAGAGGGCTCCTGGCCGCGTCCTCTTTTGCATCGGCTGTGTTGTGCTCTGGCGGCGCCTCTGTGGCAATGGTGTCCTCCCCTCCTGGCACCCACTCTTGCTGACTGTCACTCGATGGCTCAGGGGGTGTAGGCTTTGGTGGGTCTTCAAGCACTGGAGGCGGTGATTCACTGTGCTATAACAGATAATAAAAACGTGTTAAAATTTGACACTTCAAAAATAGTACAATATTTAGAATTAGACTTTAAACACGGAATAGATATTAGTACTACGTTCAGAAAGGACACTCCCCTTCCCGCCCCGCCCTAGATTCAATTACCTCACCCCACCCCGCGAGTCCATGTGCCGAATCGTTTGCTCGTTTAGTAACGTTTCAACAACTGTCAACTTTTGTGCACGGCGGCGGCGTGAACTTAAGTTGCAAAAAGCAAAGCAAAACATTGAATATCACTCATGGAAACATATTATTATCACCAGCAAATAAATAGTTATTGTTAAAATGGTGAAAATCCAATATGTTTATTTTGTGTGTGTGAGGCGACACGATTCCCGTAGTAGCCCTAGCTTTACACACACAGCTACGCATGTACAAAACGTCATCTGTGTAATGTCTGTGTAAAGGTCTCTGCCCACTACACCGTACCATACTATAACCGTGCTAGAAACGTATCAGGCAAAAAAATATTATTTGTATTGAAAAGTATGACAGCATTCCCACTAGACAGTTCCGTCATTGGCCATGCACTTGTCATACTTTTCAATAGAAAAACACGTTCCTAGCACAGCCATGGTATGGTACAGTGTACGGTGGGCAGAAACCTTTATAGGTAGTTATAACGGAGCGGCTGTATGGAATGAATGGGGTGTGCTTTAAACTAGAGGCTCATTTATGGGGAATGGCATTGCCTTTTTGAATAAAGTTCCACAAAATGCCTTTACAAATATTTATAATACATGTTAAAAAGACGCTCATGAGCAAAGGTAATCACAAAGTAGAAGACTACAATGCATGGATGTAACGACTATTTTAATTTTACCATTTTCAATAAATATATATATTTTTTTATAATAAGCTTTTATTTTGTTTTAAATGTATTTGGTAATGATATTATTGATTTCTGATAAAGCTGATAAGTTTCTTGCGGACATTCTTCTTCTCAGCTAATGAAGTCTCGAATGGGGTAGGAAAATACAGATAATTCAAAAGCACTTAATTTCTAAGTTTATTTGAATAAAGGATTTTGATTCGACTTTTTGATGATATTCTTATCTCTTCCTTTCTATATATGTATTATCTTTTTATATTTCTATGCATACAATTCTTTTTTTTTTATAGTTAATGCTTGACCCCAGTCTAGCCCACTGCAATGGTAAATGGTTTATTTATTAATATATTTGTATGAGGTTTCTATTTGTTTTGACATTGCTTATTTATTATACAGGTTTTTTTAAGTGAACCTGGAAGGAATGTACTCTAAATAAAGGAGATAGACGTTTATGCTCAAAGGAGAAATTCCTTTATTTTTAAAAAGAAATAAAACTGCATTCACAGATTTTTAAATACAGGAGACGGGAATCAAACCAACGCTAAGTCAACAAAATTGCACCCTGTATTGTCATAGTACCGACCAATAGGGTCCGTAATAAGAATTAAATCTCTCTAAGAAACATACTATCTTAAATTAAAGGAAGATCATGAAATATATCAATTATTCAAGATTCACTAGGCTTTCTAAGAAATTGGTTAATAATTTTACCCGAAGAAGAACAAAATTGAATTATTTTATAAGATGGTGCCTTAGCCCATTATATCATAATGATTACTATCTTAAAAACCATTTCAGTATTTGAATCAGTTCAAACCAAATTCACTTTTTTAGATTTCAAAGTGAGCTTTGACTTCTAATAATATGTTACGGATTTTTGTTAGATTTAACTTCATAGTCTAACCTATTTCAATTTAAGGTACCATATTATGTTTATAACAAATTTATTCTTAAGATTGACCATATCAATTGGTGTCATGATAGTACAGATGTAATTTTTTTTATCAGCGTCGGTTCGGTTCTCAGATATGGCAACAGTTTGTTAAAAGTACTTTCCATCCAGGTTCACATAAAAAAACCACCCTGCAATAAGCAATGTCAAAACAAATAGAATCAATAAAAATAAATTAATAAATAAACTCTTATAAAACAGCTAGTTTAAAAAAAATTGAGTTACCTCACGACCTCCAGTCAATCCCTTAACTTGAAGCAGCTCAGCACTGTGAAGAAATCCAGAAAGTTCTTGCTGACGAACATGAACTTCACCACGATACATGAACTGCAGTAACTGTCGTAGCTCCTGATGAGCGACATCCTTCAGGATGACGATAGGGTGGTCACATGGATTCATCTAACAAACAAAAGAGTAGAAATCAAACTATCATAACAAAATCCTGCACAAATATCTCTTGTTGCACTTTGACATTGAAGTAAGAGATATAAAAAACAAGTAGGAAATAAAGCACAAAATTACGGTTAGTCTATTTACAGAGAAATTATAATTTTTAGTCATACCTACTGCACAAATTTGTAATATAACGCTACACATCTCGCATATTACTTGCCCGTGGCCCCCTTGGAGTACCACGAGCAAACGTGACCATAGGAGCCATTCATATTGAGCTGGTCAATGATCTGACTTCTGATAGTACCATTATGGCTTTGAGACGTTTCACCCCTGGAACAACAAGGGGGACAAAGGGAAACTTATATGGCCCGTGGTAGCCCTAATCACCAGACTATGTCAGATTGTTGTTATTCAGGGGTTCAACAGGTAAAAATATTTGCTTGTGGTACCCCAAGGGGACCTTGACTTGGGGACCACGGGCAAGTAACTATGATTGATGACATAATTATGTTACTGTAAAAGCGCGTATATCGTTAAAACTTAGATTTTACTGGAAAATCATAGGATTCACCAGGGTTCGGGGTTTACAGTAACATATATTTCAAGTAACATTACTGAATGATGCATGTAATTTGCAAAGTATTAGTGTAGTAACTTAAAATAGAAAAATTTTGAAACTTATTCCCTGTATAATTTATAACCAATAGGTTTATATCATTAACTGATGAGCTCACTTTAGTCTGTGTGCAATCACATCAATAACTTATTATTTAATCATTAGAAAGTTATTTACAGTCATAAGTAGGTACCTAATTAAAATTTAAATAGTATACCTACCTATTGTAAAATGCTAAATGCAGAAGCACACGAAAATGGAACAAGCATGCAAAAGAGATATTTTCAATAAATATGCACAAGTTTGTATGAGGGTTATCAACATTCTGTTATGTTACTACTGAATCAAGTAGCCAGCGAGCTAGTGTTCAAAAAGATCCTACTTTACCATAATTGTTGGGCTCAAATACATACATCTTTTACATATGTTTCATAATTAGATCAGTATTGCATAAAGAATGAAAACAAAAAAGCCTTTGTAAGCAATACTTTTCCAAACTATGAAAATGATTCTAGAAACCAATAACATTCCATTGCTACACTATAGTTAGATGCTATATTTTCATAATAACTACACAAATCATTGGTGGGCAAATAATCAATAAAAATTAAATTACTGTCATGACTTGCAAATTGTCTATTTAGAATAGACAATATACAGTAGGTAGAAAAATTTCTTCACTGTAACTCAGTGCATGTCCCAATATGAATCAATACAATAAACATTATAGTTTTAATCTAAAATATGCATTTCAGTACCCATTTGCAGTGAACACAAAGCATTATCTTTAATGTAAACAAACAACACTATCAGTGTTCCGATTCCTGGTTGGTTCTATGTAGTCATTTTAACAAGCCAATACTTTGAGGAAAATACATAAATAAAGAAATGACTCATACCTTGAAAAGTTCTTTGAAGTATGGGCTGCAGACGGAGAGGATTAGTTTGTGTGCGTGAACGTATTGGCCACCAGCGGCCAGTGTCACGTCCACTAGGTCTTCGCCTTCCAATAGTGCATGGAACGACTGCGAGAGGTTCGAATGGAAGTCGTTCCATCGCAAAGAAAACTGCTCAGGCATCGCCATCTCTGCCTGAAACTCCACTGCCACTGAGACACGCCGACGCCCTATTCGCGACTAACTGTACACAACTTTCAGGACTATGCGTCCACACAATGAAACATCGCAACTACTGAAAACCCGACGCAAATTCTAATTTGCCCACGTATATGATTGAATCTTAGCTACGTGAAAGGTTTAGCTTAGGTCTAACGTCCTAAACACTCATATTTATTTATACACGAACGCTGAACGCTTTTTAGCCACGACACCCGCGAATAACTACGAAGTGAAACAAATAGGTACTTTACACTTTACAATACAATGCATGGCAAGACACGGAAAAAATATCAAAATGTCGCTTGGTCGCTGGTCCATCATTCAATAATTCAATATTGTACACCGTTTTTTTTTATTTAATTCCTAAAACTAAATTCTAACGAACAGCTTTAATATCCCGAATCGATAATAATAGATGTAATTAATAAAGTAGAAGCAGGTAATTTACGGCTTTTAAACATCGTATTGTATAAAAAATCAATAAAAAATGGCTGGCTGGAGTTGGTCGAAAGATCCATAGATATTCACTTCCTATTTCTATAATGGCAACACTATTTTGAAATGTCAACCATTTCTACTGTCATTGTCATCAGTGTCATCCTGTATTCTGTCACTCTGCACTCCTCGCTCCGCTCCGTCGTCTGCGGTTCTGTTCTGCCTGTCAGAATCAGGAAATCATTGCGTGGAAGGTGGAAGGACAGCACAGCAGAGCTATGCAAAGATTTAAATCTTTGGTGCTGTTCGACTTTTTCAATCGTCTGACTTGTGTGTAGTGATTAACCATGAAAAGGGCTAGTGAGTGACTGAGACTGCAAACAATAATTATTATTGAAGTAGTATTGTGATAGTTATCAATCATCTACAACGCGCTACTACGTTGATCATGATAATATAGACTAAAAGTGTTGTCTTGCAAGTTAGGTACGTCCATTGTCGATATGTCTGGACACAGTACTCAAGATGAGGCAGAAGCCGATCGAGCTCAGATGCCAAAGAAAATCCTCAGTGCGGTATTTTATGCTTTAGCTTCATTTATGATAACAGTGGTGAACAAAACTGTATTGACGACTTACGCCTTCCCATCATATCAAGTGTTAGGACTGGGACAGATGGTGGCGACCATCTTAGTGCTATGGATTGGCCGTTCCCTTCAGCTGGTACAGTTCCCGCCGTTGGACAGTGGGGTGGCGCGTAGAATATGGCCACTGCCAATTATCTACTTGGGCAACATGGCCACTGGTCTTGGCGGAACAAAAGAGTTGAGCTTACCCATGTTCACTGCCCTCCGCCGGTTTAGTATATTAATGACTATGCTATTAGAAAGATTCGTCCTTAGTGTAAGAGCATCCTGGCCTGTTCAAGCAAGTGTTCTGGCAATGGTTGGAGGTGCTTTGCTTGCAGCTGCAGATGATGTCACTTTCTCAGTAACAGGTTATACACTTGTTTTATTAAATGATGCTTTTACCGCAGCTAATGGAGTGTACATGAAGAAGAAACTAGATTCTAAGGAACTGGGGAAGTATGGACTAATGTATTACAATGCTCTATTCATGATTCTACCAGCGGCACTTGTTGCCTGGCGCACAGGAGATTTGGAACGTTCAGCTGCTTACTCAAATTGGAATGACATGTTGTTCCTAGTCCAATTTTTGATGTCATGTGTTATGGGTTTTGTGTTATCGTACAGTGTGATGGTATGTACTCAGTACAACAGTGCCTTAACAACCACAATCATTGGTTGTCTTAAAAATATTTTGGTGACATATTTGGGCATGGTAATAGGTGGGGATTATGTGTTTTCATGGCTGAATTTCATAGGGTTGAATATTAGCGTATTTGCTAGTCTTCTTTATACTTATGTTACTTTCAAGCGTAAACCTACTCCCAGTTATGTACTAATAAACAATGCGAAAGTGGATACAGTATAGCAGTATCTGAGAAGACAACCTCGTTACTCATATTTAGTGTAGTACTGAGGGTGGCCCAAAGAAGTTTGATTAATTAGTGTTAATTTGTGAAAATGCATTAATTTGCAGAAGTATTGACTCCTACTGTGGCTGTTAGTTAAAAAAGTTTAAAATAAAAGTTAAGGTGAATATTTATTAATATTACTTTTTTTTTTGTAAAAACAGTTCTTTCAAATAGATTTCTTATGAGAGTTCACTGTTTTTCTGCCGAAATACAGGTATCAATATATTGAACATTGTTTTATGGTGCTTGTAATTAAAATCGTGATTATATTATTGTAGGTATTGCTAAAATGTGTAATTGATCAAAAAAGTTTGTCATTTATAATCACAAGCTTAGTTACTGTTATACTTAAGAAATATGAACATAGTATGTAATTAGGTACTAGAGTTTTATATTTACTACCTAGATCTTCCAGTGTAAAATATTGAATGAACATAAAAAGTACAAACAAATATATAAAAATAAGATTATAATTTGAAAGTGAATGCATCCTGATTAATTTATTTATTTTTGTTTGACATTATAAAATATCATAAGCTATTTGAAAAATAGTGCTATGCGATAGAACAATGGTTTTAAAATATTTAATAACTTGCTTTATATTGTTTATTTTATGATTGTATGTTAGGTACTTATTTATAATTGTATATTAGGGTGCTGCTACACACACAAATGCATTGCAGAGTTAGAGCAAACATTAGCGCTTAGATGCACTTTGTGTCTTGCTCTGTTGCTTATAATGTTTCGATAGACCAGTGTAATTTTCTTTTACAGTTTTGATTTATGAGTAGTTTATTTACTCAAAGATTTTGGAATTATTTTAACCAAGGTCAAAGAGAGAAAATGCTTTAAAAAATTAAAAAGCTTTCCCCTAGTATGAAAATCCACGAAATCTGTAGATCTTCACTCTGCACTGAAACTTTAGGTAAAGGTACGACACGGGAGAAAATTAAAATAGAGGTATTCCTCGAAGCGCACCCATTTTGATGCGCATCTAAACTATACCTCGAAACGCACCTAAATAGGTGCGGTATCAAAATAAATCACCTATTTAGGTGCGTTTCGAGGAATAATTTAGGTGCGCTTCAAAATGGGTGCGCTTCGAGGAATACCTCAAAAACGCTAACGTGAAGTAGACGCACGCGGACGGGCAAAGTAACTTTCAAAAATCTTTTATAGCAACTGTTTAAATGAAAAAAACTTATTCACATCTATTATCGACAGAAATAAACTACAGCAGTAAATTAATATAGTAGGTAACGTGGATGGTTATAAATTCGATGGTTCTAACCATTAACTATTAACGGTCACCAAGGTCACAATGTACAATAGTTAGCAATCAATAAAATAACATTGGTTGCTTTTATTCTCATACATCATGTTTAATTTACTCATATGACCTTGCGGTACAAGATCGAACTAAACAGTGTTTATACCATCATTCCGATCTTATGGATCATTTCTTTAAATTGCATTACCTACTTACATCTTGAACCGGTGCCGGCGCGGGTTAGAACCAGGAAAAATGAGTAGGTACAATCAGCGGCAAATTAATATAAGCGACTAATTAATAAAAATTAATTGACCGAACGAGCACGAAGTGCGAGCGAAGCGTATCTGCTTCAGCTTGGGCAAAAATTCTTTCGTATGTCTGTCTGTTCTCACCTACAGTGGCCCTACCATGAGTTGATGCAAACTGTTTACGTTACAGTAAACAGTAAACTGTTGGATATACTGCTCACAGTCAATACGAGTGAAAGAGAGAAAACGATAGTTTACTGTAACGTAAACAGTTTGCAACAACTCATGGTAGGGCCACTGGTCGCATTTCTCAACCGATTCTCGTGAAATTTTGTGAGCAGGTTCGAAAATTATATAGAGCTAAGTTTTTCCCCGCGACTTCGTCCGCGTGGACATTTGGAAAATCGCTATGGAACCTTTGACCGAGATAAAAAGTATCCATATTTTACCACAAGCAATAACTAGGTATATGTGTGCTATTCCAAATCAGTTCAGCTGGTTTAAGTGATTGAGTAACAAACACCCTAATATTAAACTTTCACATTTATAATATTATTAGTTCCCGTTCCCGTTCTCGTTCTCACTCCTGTTCTCGTTCTCGTATTATATTTCCATAAAATTTATCACCCCCGTTTCAGTCAATGAACATCCCATAAAACCCCAATATCGACATCCATATCGATTTGTTTGCTTATTTGTTTTAAGAAGTACTCATGAAGCTTCAAGTCGAAATGTTTATTGAATATTATTTTTCCATACGAAATATTAATCTCATTTCACCCCTTTGGGGATTGAATCATGGCACCGTGTTGGACTTCAAAATAAATGCCAATTTCGCAATCAACATTCCATAAAACCTTTTAACGACATTTATATTAATTTATGAAAAAAGTATAAGTACTCGTTAATTTAAATTTAAAGTAATGTTTGCATGCTATTGTTATTGGTTGAATAGGCAGGTCTTTTAAAAGTCAAAATATCTATTTTTTTTTTTCTTACAAAATATAAACCCCATTTTACCCCTATAGCTAGGGGTTGAAACATAGATACTATGTTGGATTTATATATATGTTGTATTTTTCGATTTTTTTCAAAATGACGGTAATACGTTAAAAAACATATTTCAGTCCGACAATCCAGCACTGCCTGTTCTCCTCTACAGGTCGCATTTCTCAACCGATTCTCGTGAAATTTTACGTGCCGGACTACAACTGCGCCACTAAAAAAAAAGTTGGAAAACTGACTTTTTGACTATGCCATGATGAAGACGATAGTTTGTCGGAATTTGTCACCAAAAACCAGAATGTGTCGGTCTTGCGTTTAGGAGATACGTGTGGCGCAGCTGTAGAGACGTCTCTACAGCTGGGCCACACAGATCTCGAAAACGGAAGGTCGTAGCGAAAATCTGATAACTCGTGTGTGCAGCCGTTAATTTGGCGGAATTTGTCGCACAAAAACCAGAGTTTGTCGGTCTTGCGTTTAGGAGATCTGTGTGGCGCAGCTGTAGAGACGTCTCTACAGCTGCGCCACACAGATCTCGCAAACGGAAGGTCGTAGTGAAAATCTTATTACTCGTATGTGTAGCCGGTAGTTTGTCGGATTTTGTCACCAAGAATCATAGTTTGTCGATCTTGCGTTTAGGAGATATGTGAGGATACGCTGTGGAGACCTTTCTACCTGGATCTCGAGAACGAAAGTTCGTAATCGTATCCTCACATATCTCCTAAACGCAAGATCGACAAACTCTGATTCTTGGTGAAGCGGCCAGATTCGGTTGAGAAATGCGACCTGTAGAGGAGAACAATCACCCGATAAGTCGGACTGAAATGTGTTTTATTTACATATCTCCGTCATTTTAATAAATTTCAAAAAATTGTCTCAACAAAAAAAATTTATGTATTTATCAAACCTGCTCACAAAATTTCACCGGGATCGGTTGAGAAATGCGACCTGTAGACGAGAACAGACAGCGCCCGGAAAGCCGGACTGAAATATGTATTTTTTTATATACATATCTCAGCCATTTTAAAAACACATAAAAAAATCTATACAATTTTCAAACTTGCTTACAAAATTTCACGAGAATTAGTTAAGAAATGCGACCTGAAGAGAAGAACAGACAGCGCTGAAAAGGCGGACTGAAATATGTTATTTTAACATATTATCTCCGCCATTTTGAAAAAATTCATAAAACTGGCTCGACAAAAAATTATATATCATTTAAAACCTGCTCAGAAAATTTCACAAGAATCAGTTGGGAAATGCGACCTGTAGAGGAGAACAGCCTGCGTCAGAAAACCGGACTGAAATATGTTTTTTTACATATCTCCACCATTTTGAAAAATTTCAAATAACTGGCTCGACAAAAATAATTTATATAATTTTCAAACCTACTCACGAAATTACATATGAATCGGTTGAGAAATGCAACTTGTAGAGGAAGACAGACAGAACTGGAAAGCCGGACTGAAATATGTTTTTTTAACATTTCTCTGTCATTTTGAAAAAAAATAAAAAACTGGCGTGACAAAAAAAATCTATATCATTATTGAACCTGTCCACAAAATTTCACAAGAATCGGTTGAGAAATGCGACCTGTAGAGGAGAACAGGCAAAGCTGGAAAGTCGGACTGAAGTCTGTTTTTTAACATATCTTCGCCATTATGAAAAATTTTAAAAAATTGGCTCGACATAAACATTCTATATAATTTTCGAACCTGCTCACAAAATTTCACGAGAATCGGTTAAGAAATGCGATGCGGTTGGAACAGACAGCCAGACATACGAAAGAATTTTTGGCGAAGCTGAAGCAGAGACGCTTCGCTCGCACTTCGGGCTCGCTCGGTCAAAAATATTCACCCATTTCGAAAATTGATCAAAATTAGAAGCACCATCTAGCTGCGAATACTCACGTACAGTGTGCTTTGAAAATTTCATGACAACATATTTATTTATTTTATCGCGAGGTCTACAGCTCACGGAGCCACTAGTTTGATCCACGCAGTTAGAATCATCATGTAAATAATAAATATCCACCGGTGTCGTCCTTCTACGAACGTCTGTTTTCGGTATAAATTCTCTAATCAAACTGCCTCATCCATGCCCATTCTCAATCAATCAATCACATCAATGTTGGCCTGTCGCGCGTACATTAAATAAACTCCAAAACTGATCAATAATAATATGTTTAAGCATACTATATTATTATGTATGAGACTGTCATGTGAATGCCCCAACCTGAACTAACTGAACAAATCATTTTTTATCCTCAAAAAGGTAGGTACACACAGTACTCACGTAAGTAGACTATCATCGAAAAGTAAGCAACCAAAATTCTGTGATGATCACGGAATTACGTGTCGTTGTTCTGTCATACATCCGCACTTCTTGTCACGATTTACTTATTAACCTTCTCTCCAATGAATATTATAAAATACTTGACCAATCAACGACCACACCAGACACGCACCACGTAGATAAATAATTATTATTAATTGATGCCAAAGTTGTATGTTATTTCCCTTTATTCCCATCTACCCCCTTTAAGCTCCGCCACCACGGTGTCCCATCATTACATTTCAGCCACTTGTTTTAAAATAAACCAAAAAAAATTTTCATAACATCCGATGTGGTTAAATTATTTTTTGTAAAATACACTTTAAGAGTTATATCAAATCACAAGAAAGAAATTTTGAAAAATATTTAATTTTAATCATATACCTAATCACTTAGTAAAAGCTTCGTAATCATGAAAAATAAAAAAAAAATACTTAATTTAAAATTGCTTTCTTGAAATCAGATATGAGAATATCACATATCATTTGAGGTATATTTTATGAAAAATTATTCAACCGTACGGGTCTAAAATTTTGTTTTGACCTCAAGTAAACGTGCACCAAACGGCTATGCTGCACATCGACGTGCGGTTTTCCATTAATTTTGAGCTCGTAGGACGACCACTATTAGTGTAATTTTTTACATACTTATTTATTTTTAGGTTTTATGATTACGATTAAATTAGTCAACGCAACTAAAAAGTTGCAATAGTTCGGTTAACCGGACAAACAACCGAACTACTGCAACTAAAGGGATTAAATTAGTCAACTAAAATACCTTAACTCGTTGATCGTAGCCACTAAAGGCTAAAAGTTCTAAAAAGTTAATGACGTTTTATCGCAAGTGATACAATTTAATCTAAATAACTGATAAGGACATAACATAAGGACATGTATGCCTATTATTATTTTTGTCCTCGTTTGTATGTAACATAGTTAGACTTATGTCTGTATGTATTATTTTAACAATGTCTGAATCATATTGTTGAAATTTTACCACTAGGTAATAAATTATTGTAAATATTGGAAAAAGAGGGTGTTGTTATAATTAACTAAATATAAATATTTTGAGTGCTGAATGCACTGTAGTTAATGACATGAATGTAAGCAAAGAAGGACTATAACTATAACATTGACTGAAAGTGCAAATATTTCAATAATTTGGAAAAGCATACTTAACTACCTAGCAGGGACCGGAAAACCCCTTTTTTGGCTAACCCAATTGATAGGGAAACCCTATTAAAAAGCTTACCAAATGATAGAGTTTCCCTTTCGTTAGGGTTAGTCGACGTCACTCATGTTTACCGCATTGATAGGGTTTTTGAAAATAAGTCTATGAAATACCCAATCAAAAACCCTTTTAACGGTTAGCGGTTCATGAAATACCAATGAAAACCCCTTTAACGGTAAGCGGTTCCGGTCCTTCGGCCCAGGTGGAACTAGGTATAAATTGCTTGAAAACGTTTTAAAACCCCTTCATAAAGCCTTCATAGGATTTCCGCGATAGGGTTTTCGTATTCGGTAAGTCCTTACTTGGGTTACCCTTTACTTAGGGTTACCGTATTAATAGGGTTTTGGAAAACAAGTCTATGAAATACCCAATCAAAAACCCCTTTAACGGTAAGAGGTTCCGCTCCTTGCTACCTAGTTTCAATTTCAAACCTCCACCTCTTTAATTGAGTGCTATAGATTTCAAATATACAGTGGTGGACGGATAATTAAGAAACACCAGTCGGTCAGAAATCACGAAACTAGCATTAAAATGTATGGAATTCTGAAACTGTGAAATCGATCCTATCTGAGCTACTACTGCAGCTACTAAGCTGATCAGATCAGTTGGGTGTGTAGAGCGATCTGAATTAGGGGCCGTACCGGCTAACGCATCGAACTTCAAAAAGTCTGCCAGGATTCAAATTAAAACAGATCAATCGAGCCCCAATAAGGATGGCAACGCAAAGCTAATTGTAGATGTCGCTGCGTGCGCTTGTTCCTAAGAGAGTAGACGTTCAGAACAAATGTAAAGAAGGAAAATAGGTATTTATTTTGTGGTATTTTTTACCGAAATGGATCCATTGACCTAAAATGGATATATAAAACTATTCTACAATGCAAATGCTGGAATTGAAAACCAAATTAAGGCGTTTTTATTCTTACTGATTTTATTCATTTTTTTTAATATTCAGATTTTTCGGAAATTTGTAAGTGCCAACATTTTTACAGCTTATTACACAGAATTTGGTGATTTTAAAGCTATAAAACTATTTTAAGGTAAAAGCTCTTTGTTTTGACGGTTCTCGTGGAACAAGCGTACGTAGCACCACAGTGACAGTTGCCTTCCCCATTGGCACACACCTGGCGCTCCATAAAAGCGCCGCGTTTCAACTACATATTACACGGGTACGTATCAGAATGTCTAAAGTTATAATGTCTAAACTTAAAATGGCAAAGTTCAAAATGTCAAAAATTAAAATTCAAATGGTTTAAAATGTCAAAAATCATTATGTCTAACTTCAAAATAGCAAAATTCAAAGTATCAAATGTATCAAATACTTTACGAGTTAAAATATCAATGGTCATTAAGTCTAAGTTCACAATGATTTTTTTAAATTGGGTTGGATCTTAAAACGAATCGCCTTCTTTGAGGTTAATTGAGTCTGTGGAGGTGTCTTTGGGCTTCACCTGAAATGCTTCATAGCAAATATAGCTGCCGGAAATGAGTCTAATAAGTCTAAACTAGTCTACTGGGACTTAGAAACCGTAGACCGTAGGTCACGAGATAGGTGCGAGGAGCGTAGTGACGAGCATGTTAGGTTGACATGAACCCAGCGCGCGAGCCGAGCGAGCGAAGCGAACGTGCCGCGGTAGCGGCCGGCGAAGCGTCAGGAAAAAAACTATTTCAAACTCGATTGTTGGTTTTTGTTTGCCGGCTACTGAATCAGTGACTGGCATCGGCTACCGAATCAGGGAGCGGCGCGGCGCGGCTATGGTGATGTGCGGCGGAGGCACAGAGGTTAACACGCAATTATTTAACCTAAATAATTAGGCACCTAAATGAAAGAAAGGAATAAGTAAATTGTATTCGTCATTATAATTATGTATTTGGACTATTAGACATTTTAAGTTTTGATCATTTGAACTTAGACATTTTTATTTAGGACTATCTGACCGTTTGACATTTTAGTTTTTGACATTTTGAACTTTCGACATTTTAATCGTTAGACATTCAAATTTTTGACATTATGAACTTTGTCATTTTAAGTTTAGACATTCTAACTTTAGACATTCTGATACGTACCCATATTACACAGACGCTACACGGATGTCGTTTTTGTACCTACACGCGCAACTGTGTGCGTGAAGTCTAGGGCTAACGACTATCGTGTATAGTCTTTATTAGTTAGGTATGTAGGTACATATTTACCCAGAAGGTGAGGTAATTGATTGTGGGGCGGGGCGGAGAATTTCCTTTCTGTACGGTAGTATTTATATCTATTCTGTGCCATTTGGCCAAAATGGCGAATCCCAATTAATGATATCACACGAACATCGATATCTTCTAAATAACTTCAACAAATAAGTAGTAAAAAACGAAATTCCTTATTTTGATTTCTCTGTTTTAAGTTGAAGCTCCGCAGACCTGCCGAAGTTCGACAAGATAGCCGGTACGGACCCTGGCTTCAAAGTTACTTACCTAATTTGTATGAAAATCGACTGGTGTTTCTAATAAGTAATAATATTATATGTATAACCCGGTCGAGTTAACTCGGCACCTGAAGCGCGATAGACCTGAGACCACTCTCTCGCCACTGACGTCATGCTAGTACTATGCGAGCCAAATAAGAATAGTACCTACTGTCAAAACGGCCATTTTTGTTTGCGTCTCACTTCCACTTCAGGGTGTAAGCATGTGCAAAAAAAGGAACAAAGATCAAGATTGCCGTTTTACAGTAGGTACTATTCTTATTTGGCTCGCATAGTTCATTTGGTAGCGATAATTTATCGATAATCTATCGAAAACTTTCAGAAAATTGACGGGGTGGCGTGGGGAAAGGAGAAAACGAGAGGGGTCTATCGCACTTTAGGTGCAGAGCTAACTCAACCGGGTTGATTGATTCAGGACGAGGCATATATCTTGAAATTTTTTCGACGGAGTGGAGATATAAGTTATTTTTGGCTGCAAGTGCTGACTACTAAGAGTGCTGAGCACAGTGAGTGATTTAAAAGCACAAGACTTAAAAAAAATGCTTTCGTGTGAAAGATGCAACTTTTCACCTCTGCCAGCCCAGCGAGAAATCTTACAGTAAAAAAGCAACAAAAGTGATATTAAACTCACGTTTGCAGCAAAGATAGATTTTGCTGCGAATTTTTACGCACCAAATTAAAGTACCCTTTTCGTGCTAGAATGTGAAAATAAATGTGAAAATAAGTAAAAAGTGGAAGGTGAAAATAAATATAATAGATAAATGTTTCTGTTGTATTTTTGAGCCTGCGTATTCCGAGAATTTCTTAGGTATACTGTTAGTATAAACTTCTTTTTATCACCATTTTTAGCCAAGAATTTAAGTTTTTATACGGGATTTTTGTTCCAACTTGAAAAGACAAATAATATTTTCACCTCTCCAGCACGAAAAGGGTGCTTTTGGCGCGTAAAAACTCGCAGCAAAATCGACTTTTGCTGCGAGCGTGAGGCAAAGTGCTTTTTACCAAAACCTCGCAGCAAAATCGACTTTTGCTGCGAGCGTGAGGCAAAGTGCTTTTTTAATTTCTAACACCTTTTCTCGCTGGTAGAGGTGAAAAGTTGTATGTTTAACACGAGAGCAAATTTTTTGATGTCTCGTGCCTTTAAATCACTCACTGTGCTCAGTAGTCTATATTAGAATCACTCGCTACGCTCGTGATTCAATTCTAGACTACTTCGCTAGTTCGTGATTTAAAAGTCAGCACTCGCAGCAAAAAATGACTTTGCTCTCTTGTATAACAAATAACTATTGTCTTATCCGTGAAAAGGCAACGAGTATTTTGCTCTACCTTATAAACCAACTTAAGGACGTGTCAAGTCGATAAAACTGCCGGCTAGCATTTCTCTACATAGGTACTCACGAGTATTTTACTCACTGACCTGCATATATTTACACTGGACAGGCTTATGTCAAACTGTTTTTGTGCCTATTTGATTTCCGCCATTTTGGCGCTGTAGGACGTGCGTGAGCATAGCGTACGGGACATAGTACTAAAGTTTGAAGTCTGGAGAGACCATCACGGCAACTATTTTCATATTGTACGTCAAAATTAGTTCTTTAGACGCACGCTAGTGGCGTTTCAAATAGGCACAAAAACTTAGCTGTCAAATCATACAGACAGCCAGTCCAGTTAAATAAAAAAAAATTTTTCATGTCAGTGATTTTACTCTATTGGATTTAGTAAAGAGATTAGTTAGTAGAATAGAAGTAACTATAGTTATTTATTGAAAGAGGATTAAATCTTTAAGATAATTTAATTGATAACATTATTGATGATGACGATTTCAGCGATATTTACCTATTGATATCAGCTAATATTAGTTTTGAATAAGTAGTTAAATTGTAATATACACTTGCGTTTTGCATTTTCTCAGATTAAAATCACAGGTAATGTTTGAAAACGCGTTATATACCTGTGATTTAAATAAAACCTAATAATATTTAATTTGGTCACCAGATGAGAGAAGAGTGTGCACTATCTGGTAGTTACTATTAAGAGGTCTTTATAAAAGACCGATTGCGCTTTATGTTAAGACTTATCTCGATGACAAAACAAGTTGTATTTACGTTCACTTACCAAACGTAACGTTTGTTTACCCAGTAATTAATGCAGCTCTATCTCAGGCTGAAAAACTCCCGATTATACGTATCGCAAAGTCCTCTGTTCCCAGTAGTTTTATCGAGTAGTCCTACCAGTAGTACTGAAGTTTCCTTTCCAATAGACTAACTCATAGTAAAACTTTGCTGGTGATATGTTTATCCCATTAGTATTACCTATTGTTAAAAAACAATATACATTTGACTCCGCTCCATGAAATTGACACTGATAAGTAGGCATTAGTTGCAGTCATAATAACACGCGTGAGGTCACAAGGTCCCAAATCGAGAATAAAAACACTGAAGAATCACCTATACAATATATATCAAATATTATAATGGATTGCTCGCTAAGTGCATAATATATCAAAAATCACATGTACAGATTGAAGCTAAGGTTCTATAAGTAGTTCATTTACAAACAATAACTTTAGTAAATAATATAGTTCGTTGTAGTAGTAAGCAAAAGTGCTTAAAGTGGTCACTTTTTGTACTTTTGCGTAGTAACAAGTTCAATTAAATTACCGTTATTACTACTGGTAGTAAGATTGGTAGTACTTAACACGGGCAACAAAGGACATTATGTACTTAGCGATCAATTAATTTAATTAAGATGAGGGCGCTACTTTGAGGTATGTAGTGGCTTTTTCGTGCCCAAAATAATAATTACGAGGCCTTTGTGTTCCTGCTGATCATATTTAAGAGATCAATTGGCTGTGCAATTTGATGTCTAAGTAAACAAGTCATTCACACTTTCCTTTTCGTAAAAGTTTTGTTTGAGTGTCTTAGTAAATCCAAATTTCTTTTTATAATGCATTTATTCTTAAGCACTAGAACGCCATATAAAAATTTTTGTAATGTGAGTTTTATCAATAAACAATAAAAACATTAATTGCCTTTTTATTACATCACGATTGCTTTTATTAGAAATGGAAAGAAACCACACCAGGTTATTTAGGTACTTGCTTTTATACCTAATTGGATTTTTATATAGGGTGTTTAGTCAGTGACTATGTACTTATCTAAATGAACTGAATCTGATTATGATAATTGAAAGACATAAATAAATATCAATAGTTTATTACATAAATTAATTATAGCCAAGCTTACACTTTCGTTTTTCTAAACCGACTCATATCAAAGATTTAAAACTGCCTAAGTTATATTCTATAACCATCTGTATACGTAACAGGGGTGTGCGGTACTACGGGCCATGGTGGCACCCCTGCCAGCTCTATAAAAACTTATAATAAATCTAACATCACTCTATTTTATATAATTAATTAGGCTATAATAAGTACTTGGTGTTACAAATGTTCAACTAATGTTTCAATATAAAAGACATCGTCAAGTTGTATAAGCGATGGTAAGTCTTCTGTGGTAAACTACATTTTCATTTAAAGTATGCGTTTTTACTTCAATATTATCACAAATGTTTTTGATACCTAATATTAAATCTTTTCGCATTGCACTGAACGGCCATTTACTTACTTCTATGTGTGATTGAGTCTCTAAATTATTTACCATTATTATTATTATTGCTTTATTTAATATCAAATTAATTTATCTCTAATAAATAACGCTTGTTCGTTGGGTTGCTGTGCAGTGCAATTACAAAAAGACCTTATTCATACCTGGTGCTATTGATTCTAGTCCAAGATCTTGTGACAGCCGGACCTATGTCATTTTATAAAAGCTAAAAATTGTTCTACAGAGACACTTCAGCAGGTAAGAACGATTGGCTACTACGAACGCTGGCCCGCGATGGCATTGCCTTGACAGGTACAGGGGAGCAAAGATGATTTTGCTCACAAAGACTATGTTGTTTGGTTGCTTATAATCAACATAGTAAGTACAAAGCGTAATTATAGTTGGTATTTTATACCAAGTTCACGTCTCCCATTGCCAGACAAAGTGTGTGGTATTATGACAGTATTATTACCTGCTTTAGTATCCTTTTACGTATCTACCTACATGGACTTTTCAGGCTATATAATACAAATTGCGTAAGTACGGTTGTCACGAGCTCTTCCTCTGTTCTTATTCAACTATGTCTGTGTGGCCTATCAATTGCTAAGCGAACAGAATATGAATATATACACCTTACACCCAGTTTGCATATACAACAAGTTTAACTAGTTGTCATCTCAACACAATTATAAAGATAGGACGATCATGAGTTACCGAAACTCTGAATGTTTCTATGTATGTTTGCCACGATTTAGGAAAAAAAAACATTCACTTCACAATACAGATGCAACATCGTATGTTTAACTGCACATTCATATAATGTAAAATAGCTCGCATATCCTTCATGGGCAATTCAATCAAAGTATACAAATATTTTTATACCATCATATTACATTACATTTAGCTACAATTTAGAATAGAGGAGTTATAAAATAAAAGGTTGATAAAGCTTTAAAACATGCTTCAAAACATGTCACTTTTTTAACTTAATTTTCAGATACTAACGATCAAAATCAACCTTTTAAAGTAGGATTAAAAAAATTGAATAGAACCAAAATGTAAATTTCACTTTTGTTCTTAACCTCCTCAATTTCGGTCTGTCATAAAACCATTCAAATAATATGAGATCGTGTAGATGGCACCGCCGCAGGCTGGCAGAGCTGTTCAACGTAGACTAGTAATTCGAATTAAAGTTTTCAAGTTCAATAAATTTGTGAACCATTTTGGCAATATGACTTTTACGAAGTAAAAAAGCCTAGGTACTGAATTCGGTTCCAAATGTTGCCAAGCAATTTTGGCTCCTTTGCCCTAAATTCAAGATGGCGGCCAAAATGGAGCCTTATCTTATTATAACTCGATTCTGGTCGTGTGAGGTGTCCTGGCATAGGTTATTTAATAATAATAATAATAATAATTCATTTATTCATAACCCAATATTGATGATGTTACAATATGCTTACATGGTAGGCTTAAATATAGTTTTGGGTTTATCTTTGAATCCAAGGAGATGAGTCCCTGACATCGAAACTAGTAAAAACTGTATTTCCAATGTCAGTGAATCCTCGACATTTTTGACTTAATAATATTTTTTTGTATACATGTTTATGTAAGTGGAACAACGGGATTATGAGTGCAAATTTAAGCAAATTTAAACAATTTTAAAAGAGAAAAATATACATGGTCATGTTATGGGGGTCGCTGAACTCAATTTTGGTAACCGGAATTCCGTCCGGGTACCGGAAGTATGAGATGTGGCTCGAAGAGAGAAAATTCCGCCACGCGACTCTAATTATTTTTTTAACACAGTTAGACAAAAATGTTAAAACAAGTTTTTTTTTTCTATATAGTGATATAACTGGGGTATTTGCCAGTATTTTTTTCTCGGGCAAATCCTCATAGTTTTAAATCTGTAGAGGATTTTCGAATAAAAATCAATTTGAGAAAATTCCGCCGTGCGACACAAAATAATTTTTTTTAACACAGTTACTAGACAAAACTGTTTAACAAGTTTATTATTTTTTATATGTAGTAGGATAACTGGGCTATTTACCAGTATTTTTTTTCTTGGGAAAATCCTCATAGTTTTAATTCTGTAGAGGATTTCCGAAAAAAACAATTTATAGAAAATTCCACCGCGCGAATCATAATATTTTTTTAACACAGTTACTAAACAAAAATGTTTAACAAGTTTATTATTTTATAAATAGTAAATTAAGTAGTAAATTTTAGTAGTTTTAATTGTGTAGAGGATTATTGAAGAAAAAATGGCTGAGGAAATTCCGCCGCATGATGCAAATTACTTTTTTAACACAGTTACTAGACAAAAATGTTAAACATGTTTAGTACTCTATATAGTGAAATAACTGGGCTATTTACCAGTGTTTTTTTTTCTGAGGGAAAACTTCATAGTTTTAATTCTTTAGAGGATTTTCTGTAGAGAAATATAGAAATATTTTCTTGAATCAAGTCATTATAAGAGCAAAACACGCTTTAAAAAAATTAAATAAAATTCGGCTTGGCAACATTCAGAATCGAATTCAGCAGCCTTTTTTACATCGGAAAAGTCATGTTGCCCAAATGGCTCGCAAACAAAATGCCGTTGAAACGGTAAAGGAAGCGGATATTTAGGATTTTCATCTAGTCTAACGGAGTTGTTACTACCGGGGCACAAAAATCTGTATCCGGTACACACTTTGTATTAGCGCGGTATCTACGGTTTCGCTTTGGTCCGGTCCGGCTCTTGTAGAATTTCGGTAGATCACCGATCGAACTCTAGTGCCATCAACACGAAGCTAAGATGCCATGAAGATTTACGAGTCTCAAATATCACTGCAGATATCAAGAATGAGTTTTATATGAAATTAATATGAAATTGAGTGTTTACCAGTGTTGAGCCTATTGTTAAAATGTTTGTTGTACTTTAATCCATTCAGCGGACATCTGGAAGTCAAATATTCAAGACCGTCTTTTAAAAAAATCCTATGCTGAAACGTTACTCAAATATTTGAGAAATAAGTATTGAAAATACATATACGTTGGAAATGCCCAGTAGTTCCGTTTACAATACTACAAAGTATAAACATATGTTTTAATATAATACATAAACCTATGAACACTGTATGTAATGTATTTAAAAAGTGTTTCAGCATTTGCTCACTATAAATTGAACTATTTTGCAACTATATAGTTGCAAAATAGAGCAAAATAGTTGCAAAGCCATATGGCTTTCACTGATCTGGTTATACTTATAAGAATAAAACTAAAATTATTACTACAATGATTAATTTCGATGATAAATACAAATTAACATTTGTTTAGTCTAGATAAGTATACAACAAGTAAATGCAATAAATGCTGTACGAAATGATATTTATAGCCATTAACTGCAATTGTCTCAGATTAAATGTTTAGCAATTATTTTCTCACCAACGTTAGTTAACAACAGAGCACGGTAATTTATTGCAAATAAATAAAGCTATATTAAAAAAATATAAATACTTAATTTAACAAGCAACATCGCTCGGTTCGATTCACTGGAAGACGTTTCATAAAATTCGTCATGTTTTATTTTTTGAGTCATGTCCCACTATACAAACTTATCAGTTTAATATTTTATTGGTGGGTTTATACGATTTATCGACGTTCATTATGAATATCTGCGAATAATTATCACGTCTATCTAAAACTTTTTGTCACGAAAATCGTAAATGAAAAATGCATTTTATAAAATCTTTAACTAATATCTATTCTGTGCTTTAAGATTAATCTTTAATAATTATTATGCTATTTGTAAAACGATTATTTCAAATCGCTGTATCAAACAAATTATTATTTTAATTTTATTATTGAGTAAAATGAAGAAAATTCGACGATGGCTTGCATTGCTTAGCGAAACATTTATTGCATTGTGCTTGTTAATAAAACACATCAATGTAAAATAAGCGTGTTACTGTGACTTTAAGTACCTACCTACTATTTAGTAGGTATACATATTTCATATTTTTTTACACGGCAAAATATGTAGACCGTGCGCGCAACACTAGACAGCACAACACTACACATTGTAGTGTGATCATTTTGTTGCAGAATTGCAACGAATGGATTTCCGCTAATAGGACCTAACTTGCCTAAAGGTTAGAAGAATACAGGGCGAAAACAAGGAATGTAACAAATACTGAGTTTTGAGAATACTCAAAACTACAGCATTTTAAAGTTGGAAAGTATAGAAGTTTTTCAAAATATTTTTAAGAAATTGCTACTAACAACTTAGTTTGCCTTGCAGAGATCAGCTAACGATACAAATAAACTTCTGGATATACTTATACTTATTCTTTCTAATGATCAATTAAAAAAGAAGGAAACGTAACTAGCTTCCACAGGGAAACAGTAACGTAACATAGATGTCCATGGGCATTCCTTGTTATTGTACATACGGAGCTTCCCAGTTTTGCAATCGTCCTCTACGAGTGCAAAGAAAATTACCATTTGAAGGACCTGTTATTGCGCCTATTTTTGCGCTTTTTTTTAATACATCTAAAAATACCCGCGAAAATCGACGTGTGCCAAACTATCTCGAATCTGGATTAATAGTGACATTCCTTGTTTTGCCCCTGTACTCTGTCAGTGCGCGCATTTACAAAATAAAATAGGTACCTACTTTAAAAATTCTACGACAAATGATCGCGCTACAAAAAATGTACTTAGTGCGGTTAACCCTAGACCACACAATTTTCAGCCGGCGATGTTCCGTACTGCTGTACTCCGAGACGTTAATGAAGTTTAATGCTTTATCAAAGTTGGTGCTCTTTCTTTTCCATAGTGATAATATAAATAGTATAAGACGACACGGTACTTAATGAAGCATTAAACTTAACTTGAAATCTATGAGAGCATGGGCGTACCGAGGGAGGGCAGGGAGGGGCAGCTGCTCCCCCCCCTGGATTTTGTTTACCTCCAACTATCTACTGTGTCGATAAAAGTTCTTATTTGTCATTTGCAAAACAATATTTATAACTTTTAAAAATCGTGCTGTGCACCCGTTCTAAGCTGACTAAAAATCGCGCTGCGCGGCTTTTTTTGTTATAGGCATACAGAATTACAAATAAATTGGATTAAAACAACTATAAATCGCGCTGCGCGACCCTTTTTTACTATAGACGGCCAAGAGAAGATTAGTGGATGAAACTAAATAAAAAAGCGGTGCGCGGCCATTTTCTTTCTAAAGTCAAGCATTTGAGTTACATTTTTATTTTATATATTTATTTCTCCCGACAACCCCAAAGTCCTGACATTTTCAAATCTTCTCTAGATATTTTGAACGTCTGGTCTGGCAAAGGGTTTTGGTCGAGTAGGAACTCGAGAGAAAGTATGGGAAAAAAGGTTTTTTTAAATACCTATTTTTATTAATTACTATTTATTTGATGAACCTGGGTACGCCCATGTATGAGAGTATGGCAGTTAAAATGTTAATCGCTCGATATTCAGAGTCAGATAGTTTTATCTCCTCTTATTTACACTAAGTAAGACCAAGGAAGTCTGAATACTGTATGATCTATAAGGGGCTTTATGTCTTATACTGAATTAAAAAAGAGAAAAAATCAGTTCACACAATTGATCACTGGTATGCTTTAGATGAATGTTAAATTCGTATTGGCTCGCTATCACAATTAACATAAAAGTTTTAAAGGTAGCCTAGTAGTAATACTGCTATTTTTTATCGTACAGTACTTATCTTTCAACTGATTATTGTGAGAAAAACTATCAGCCCCAATCCCAATAATTGACAAAATTATATGTGACACATTTCTATAATGATAATGGATTTCGAATAATATTTACCTCTATACAACAATCTCAATAAAGATAAATTGATCCATCCATCAGCCATTTTAATGTCCCCACTGCTGGGGCACAGGCCTTTATTATGGGTGGATGAGGAGGACGGGCCATAACCCACCACGCGGACCCAATGCTTGGTGGGTGTTAACGACTGCAAATGCAGCCGGGACCAACGGCTTAACGTGCCTTCCGAAGCACGGAGGAGCTCGAGATAATATATTTTTGGTCACCCATCCCATGACCGACCCTTGCGAACGTTGCTTAACTTTCGCAATCGCTGGGCCAGGCGCTAGACTACTGCGCAACCGAGCTCCTCATAATATATATAGATCGATAATCCGAACACCCAAAATATGTACCCTGTTCGGATGCACGCAGCGTTCAAAACCGTTTTATATTAAGACTAGGATTGGATTATCACTATCCAATAATGTGTAATAGGTGCTCCAATGAGGTCATGTTAAAGAGTGCAAAGATATTATTTTATAGCAACTGGGGGCTAATTGTCTGACTTCAAAATCTATCGCAATCGCTTTCTTTTGACAGATGGATGTGATACATTGCTATACTTCTTTAGTAAGTTTTTATTTGTGCCAAAATTATCAATGTATCACATTCTGAAACCGACTGCGATAGATTTTGAAATTAGACAATAGATAGTTTTCATTTCACATTCAAGTTGAATAAATTTTTACTATACTACTGCCTCAGAACGTTAACCTATCCACCCCATTTTTAATAGATAAGTAATGTAACGATCAATGTGTAAAGCTTTGATAAGACAACATTTGTTGTTAAGTCTAGAAGAGAAATTCGCTTGCAGCACTTAATAAACAGTTTCTTTACTATATTTTATATTCTTCATAATATATAAAAAGCAAATATTCACATGGTGACAAAGAAGGAATAGGTATGCTGATGTACAGTATGTACAGTCAATCAATTTGATCAATCAAAATCAAGAGCATTACTTATAAACGCACATTGAAAAATATTTTAAAACTTAGAAAATTATTATATATTTAGTTTAGCAGTTACTTAACAATGTAAAATTGAAACAACAAATGTATCTTTTGTAACCTTAGAAGGGGCGGGGCTCTTAAGACAGGTTTTATACTTAAAAGGTGCCTCAGCCATGTGTTATGTAATGTACTTAAAAGATACTGAATAAATATTTTTTCATTCTTCATAAAAAGCAAACATTCACATGGTGATGGTGACAAATGAATAGGTAAGCTGATGTACGGTCAATCAATTTGATTTCTATGTGGATTTTTATCAGAGTTAATCAATATGTATAACTGACACAAGTTTTTGCCAAGCAGATAGCAACAAAGTTCTGTGGTGGCGTAGAAACTAAATTGGTTGATTTACGTTCAACAGCATAACAGGTTATCTAAAAGAATTTCTGCAATTGATTTGAAACCTTAATTTTGTTGCATGTTATGTTCAAAATCATTAATTGATGAAAGTCATTATAGTGGTAACCCAACATGCTGTTGTGTATACGACGATATTACAGGACCACCGAAACATGACATGTCCTAGCTCCTAGCATGACCACCGAAACATGACATGTCCTAGCTCCTAGCATGACCACCGAAACATGACATGTCCTAGCTCCTAGCATGACCACCGAAACATGACATGTCCTAGCTCCTAGCATGACCATCGAAACATGACATGTCCTAGCTCCTAGCATGACCACCGAAACATGACATGTCCTAGCTCCTAGCATCACCACCGAAACACGATATGATTTAGCGTTTTATCGACACCAAGAATCTTATATTCATATTCGACACCTAGCTGTAAAACCCATAGTCTTTTGACAGTCAGGGGTGCGATTACGTAAGATAATCGTATTCATTTGACAGTTCATATCGTTCGTATTCCATCGGCTGCAATTTGTATGGGATGACATATATTATGATACAATATGAACTGTCAAATGAATACGATTGACTTTACACAATCAGCTAGCTGAGTCGATAAATAGCTAGGTTAATCATCGTGTCGTGCTTCGGTGGTCGCGCTAGGGGGCTAATATAGTGAGTGTAATGGCTATATCATATCGGGTTTGGTAGTCATGCTTAATATGTAAATATAATAGCGAGCCAATAAACATAAGATAATGGAGGCTAAGCATAATTCGCTTTCAGCAGTTGACGACAGTAAGAACAAAATCGCATAGCATTTAGTTAATTTTAAACATGACTTCAGCACAGCATAAGATACTTACAATATGGCATTAGAAATATTAGAATCAAATAATACACCACAATATAAAGATAGGCAAAGCTCTTACGATTACTATATTGGCAATATTTATATTTCAACTAGATCTAACAAGTTGATTGCGAGTATAAAAAAAATTAAAATAAACTATACGTATCTAAGTCGTTTTGAATACTTGTACACAACACGAGCACCACATAGAGAGAGACATAAAACATAAAAAAATATTAATGTACTTCAAAAATATAATGTTATTATTACAATAATACAATTAGGGCTAAGGAAGGCAATGTTGATGAAAGTGTTATGTGTAAATATCCAAAACATTACAAAATATTCATGTAATGTTTTACACTAAAATTAATAAATTCAGCCTTATATACAATGCAAGATAAAAATGAGTAAATACGTACATGTAACATGTTGCAAGTTTAAAGTTAATAAGATTACGAAAAACACCTCAGTTTTATCAAGATCATATTGGCAGTTAATGTTACATAATGATATAACTAAACAAATATAGAACTGGTAAAAGATATGAGTATTTGACACTTTATTTTACCACAATATAAACTTTTGGGACCAAACTCTCAATAATATACACATAATAATTATCCATCAATATTAGCTAACTACATTTATACTCTATTTTTTACAATATGTAAATAAAATTGTCTTAATATGTCAGAAACACGACGAAAAAGCTCCCATACACATTTGTTTGTTATCTTAATATTCATTAATCCACAGTTACTCTTACTTCTAATTCTGAAATTAATTAAGTACAATTTGATTAAAAATAAAATAACAATTTATTAATCATTACAAAATAATCACAATTATGAACATCAGTCTAGATAAAGTTTTTACCAGTGTGGCTAATCAATAGTATCAATACAGCATAATATATTATTGTAATAAATTAAAAATGCTGTCCTTCGTTGTATTGAAGTAGTGAGACGGTAGCATTAATAAAGCTTTATAGGTACCTATCAAAACTAATAATCACTAGTAAATTTAGGCCAGTTCTTAATAATATTACATATATGGTTGTAGTAGAACTATTGGGTTCTTGGAAAATAAGAAGATAGGTCATACCTATTTGTAAATGTATATAAATAATAAGTAAATGTACTGTTGTTGATGAGTCAAAGTCAGTATCAAAAAATACTGAACTGTTGTGATGTTGATTGATATGAAAATTAAACAGCTTGTTCATAATTTTTATAGTACAATAGCAAATACTATTGCATATTTAGTTGTGCATCATTTAAAAAAAAGTAAGTACCAGTCCAAATAAAAAATAAATAAATTAATAATTTTAGGTTATGTATTCCTTACATTTTGTCAATGTCTAGAATCCAAGAATTGTATTTTTTTCTTCACAATAATGACACTCAAAAACCCAATTGTTTAAATAAGGAAACAGATTGAAAGAAACTAATATAAATATTACATTATTGTACTGAGAATTTAATAGCTTTGTATAAAAAATCGTTTTAGATACTAAATCTTATTCTATGATTTTTGCTTTTAGAAAAATATACAAAATTATTTCAGTGAAGACAAACATTTTTAAAGTTACCAAGACAAATAAGTTGTCCACTTTAGCTGCTCATTTAGAGATCACTGTTATGTTTTCAAAATATCATTCACATTGATGGCTCGATGATGTTTAACTCACTTTCATTCACATTTCACTTCACATATTATTATTATTATGTTCACACAAGAAACCCATAAGGTCCACTAACACGTATCTGAGCGCGCATGCTTTGGACGCTATTCATGATTTTCTTCTGATGACCAACAAGTGTAACGCCGAGCGACGCCAATTGGTGGACTGTCAAATCCACAACTGCCTCCATGTCCGTAATTCCTGCAGCACGGAATTTTTCGATGTATCGAGTCATTTTTATACATTCCAACCACTCTTCCACAGAAGAGAATTGATTCAAGTCTGGTGTATCACCAGCTAGTGGATCTGCAGAACGGTTTTGAGCTATCTTTCTCAAGGTGTCAGGACAACGAATAAGTTTATCCAGTGTTTTCACAATGCTAGAGAATGTTGGTCTATGTGTGCGCTCTTTTTGCCAGCAGTCGAGCATTAACTGGTAGACAGCTTCCGGACAGTCCATAGGTGCAGGAAGACGATAACCCTTCTCTATCGACTTGATTACATCTTGATTGCTCCAATTCCAATAAGGACGTTCCCCAAAACTCATTACCTCCCAACAGACAATTCCCATTGACCAAACATCACTAGCAGAAGTGAATTTCCTAAAAGCGATTGCTTCCGGTGCAGTCCATCGTACTGGTATTTTACCGCCACGTGTAGTATAAGCCCCATCTGCAGTGGATTCTATTTCACGTGATAAACCAAAATCAGCAATTTTGCAAACAAGCTGAGAATTGACAAGGACATTGCGCGCGGCAAGATCTCTATGAATATAATTCATTTCTGACAAATATTGCATTCCAGTGGCTATGCCTCGTAGCATTCCCACGAGCTGTAGAACCCTAAACTTTCCATCATTTGCTCTCAAAAACGTATCTAATGAACCATTTTCCATAAATTCTGTAATAATCATAATCGGATTGCATTTAGTTACAACACCTTGCAAAAAAATTACATTTGGGTGTTCAAACTGACCCATGATAGATGCTTCTGCCAAAAAGTCTCTCCTAGCTCTCTCTGTGGACCCGGGTTTGAGGGTTTTAATTGCAACATCTATTTCTTGCCCACAACTTGAAGGTAATTTCAGTTTTCCACGGCACACATCTCCAAATTCACCACCTCCAATTATTGCCTCTATTGTAATGCATGATGCATCAATTTCACGAGCAAATTCTCTCACTGCTTGATTTGGATCTTCATAAGTATGAGGGTCTATATAGGTTCTAGAGCCAGTACCAGCAAATAGAGGAGTAGTAGCATTGCTACTCGTCTTAGCTGGCCTATCAGGGCCAGTGTAAACTTCACCATTGCGATAATTTAGTGCATTACAATCATTTGGCTGTTTCTTATCACATTCATCATCAGCACGTGATCTACAAAACAACACAGTGGCAATTATAGCAACCACGGAAAGGACAACTACTGCTACCATCACCCCTGCGACCAGCCGTACTTGGGCTCCCTCTTCTTCACCTACAAATGTAGTTTCTAAGACAGAACCAGTATGAGCATAGACTATTCCACTGAAATCTCCCCATCCTCTTTTCGTTTTCGCTCTCACTCTAATTCCATATTCAGTGTCACTTTTTAACCCAGTTATGGTTACATGAGGCTCTTTTGTAATCTTCAGTGTTGCATTTCCATTCTTTTCCAAATTATCTTTTGGAAAACATTTCACTTCATAACTTTCTATAGTGTCATCTGGGTCAGTTAAATCTATAGGTGGAGGATTCCAAGCCAATGATAATTTGTCACTTTCTACGCTGAGAACTCTCAATTTTGATACCACACTTACAACTGAAGCTTCAGTTACAGCTGTTATATCTGCTTTTTTCGGTGGTTCACCAGTAAGCTCAGTGACCCCATTTTCAGCAAATATTTGGAATTTATATTCTGTTACAGGATCCAATCCTATTATAGTCACTCTAGTAGAATTCAAACCACTGGATGCAGGTCTATATTCAACACTGGGTCCACAATTAGAACAATGTATTCGATATGTTACATCATTACGACCTCCATTTTTATGTGGTGGTTGCCAAGCTAGAGAAATAGAGAACTGGTCAGCAAATGTAACTGTCAAATTATCTGGAGCAGAGGGAGGTTGTGTACATGGTACATTTTTCGGATCTTTTTTAGCTCTGAAGAATCCTGGTATGCATTTACATTCAGTTGCAGCAAATATAGTTGATTCAGAAAAATCTGGGCAAGAAGTACAGGGATCATCACCAGTATGTGATTTGAATTTCCCTGGTTGACATTTATTGCAAACTTGATTATGGTGATCAGGTTCATAGCCAGCACGGCACTTGCAAGATCCACTTGGAAGGGTCCATTTACCATCCCCTTTGCAGAGGTACACAGGAGGTGCTTCACCGGGAGCAATCTCTGCATTTTCCACACAAGTCCCATTAGCCTGCTCAATCACTGTCACTTCTCTCCCAGTCGGTGTAGCAGGGAATCTTGCAAAGTTAACTGTTACTTCGGGACATGTGATATAGTACACTTTCACTGCTAAGATAGATATGCATGCTCCTTGATCTCTGAATGCAAAATACACACCTCTTTTAGTTACTGCTATACTTTTCACTTCTGTGTTTATATCCACTTCAGAGTTAGTGTTAAATCTACCTTCACCAGCAGCTATCCTGCCGACGAGCTTGTAGCTATCAGGCTCCCATGGCGGCTGTTCTCGCGTTGCAACATCAAACTCGTAATAGAGTAAGCTGAAAGTCTCTTTACAGCTGAGGGCATTACCAGGAAACAATGAACAGTCACGAATTGTGAACTTAATTTCAATATAAATGCGATTAGCATTTCGCCTTTCAATGAATGGGGTCCAAAGCCAGTTGTTGACATTGTGGTGAGCGACGTCGCATACCACATACGATCGCCAGTTGATTTGTTTCTCGAAATTCGTATAGGATTCTTCAAGCCAGCCTGGGGTACTTGCCTGCGGGCCATATGGAAACCTCGTCCACCCGAGAGTGTTTTCCGTGGTGGTGTCTAGAAGAAGTACCTGTTCTCCGCGCACACTCAGCGCTGTCAGGGCCGCGGCCGCTGCCACAGCAAACATCCACATCATCTCGTCCACATAATACAACACACGAGCACCCAAACACGACGAATGGCACGCAATAAATCGCGCAATAATATTTCACTGCCACTACATAATGCACCAAAATTGCATTCTCAATGTTTTATGAATCGGCCTGTGCCTGCTTCACTTTGTTACGAATAAAGGGCAGCCCGTCATTTCACTTTTCCCGTGTGTATCTAATGGTAGCCGAGGTCACGCTGTGAATCATTCCGGTTTTATCACAACACATGAATATCAGTGATAATGATTTAACAGATCGAAAAATGCAATTTAATGCCTACAATTTTAAGTGAAGATTCCGCATTTATATTGATCCCGAGTTAGCACAAATGAAAATCTCTTGACATGGACGCGCAGCAGATTATTACAGTGTTGCTAGCCAATTTAAAATGTTGCCATGTCATTAATAATTTGAGAACAAAGAGCATGTTAAAACGTAAAGGTGGACACACATTGTCAGTTTTTGATTTCGTTGGCAGCCTCACCATGGAATTAGAAGGTTTTTACTAGGTCAAAAAATTGTTAGTAAATAGTGAACTATAGCATATAAATAGTGATACGATGGTTCAAAAGATATTTGAGTATCTTGGTGAGGCTGCTAACTTGACGTCAAGCTGGCAGACACCTTAAGAAATACAGTTCGTATCAATGTGATTTATATGCCAAAAAATTGTTAGGAAATAGTAAATCGTATACGCAAAATTTCAATAATGTTGCTTCAGTACAAGCCGAGATATTACGGTCTCAAAGTGGGCTGCTAACTTGACGTTTCTGGCGATGGCGATTCCAGAGAAACGGGTACAAGTTATAAACAAATAAATATATCAAAAAATTGTTAGTGAAATTGTGATTCTTACGATATAAATAAAAAATGAATTCTTCATTGCTATTTTCTAAAAATCGAATGTTAACTTCTACATAATACTCTGAATATAGGCTGTCAATCAATATTGAACTTTGCTCCACAGTTATAAGGTTTAAACTTGATTGCAATCATGAGGTGAGTACTATCAAGCAAAAAAGTGAAATTTATATTTTTTGACTGTGTCAATAGTCATATCCTCGGTTCAAGGCTATTGATTTGGTATAAGTAAACAAATATTTTTCTACTTACTTTTTTATTTTATTTTGTATTAAATCGCATCAAAAAAAATTAATTGTGTAATACTACTCTAATAATAAATAATACTATAGCTTGACCATAAAGAGTTGACATAAATTGAGGACGCCACTTTCTATGTAAATACGTCAAAATCACGAATAATTTGGCAACACTGACTACATTTAGTACTGAACATTATTAGTTCCATTTTATTTAATTTCAACTCTTTATGGTCAAGCTGTACTACTCTAACTATATATATATATATATATATATATATATATATATATACCAATACATCTACTCTAATAATCAGTAATAAAAAAAATTGGTCGTTTAATACTCTACTCTCAGTTCATTTATTTAGTTATTTATTCGGGAAAAGCTAGAAATATTTTCTACTTATATCATCTACTTCCTACCTACTTGCCTACCTACTGATTACTAATTTTATTATAAATCTCGCCAAATAGGTAGGTACCTAACGTTAAAGTTTCAGTTACTAAAAAAAATACAAAATATTCATTTTCAAAAAATTACAGGTTAGGGTATTTTCATTAGACTCCTCCCTTTAAGTTATAGTTTTAACGTTAGGTACCTAATTGGTAGTTAAATATTAGTAGTTTTTCCTAAACTAAATAAATGAACTGAGAGTAGAGTATTAAACGACCAATTTTTTTTATGAGATTTAATCAAACATTTTTTGATTGTGTCAATACTCAAAAATAAAAAAGTGGGTAAAAAAATATTTGTATACTTATACCAAATCAATAGCCTTGAACCGAGGATGACTATTGACACAGTCAAAAAATATAAATTTAACTTTTTTGCTTGATAGTACTCACCTCATGATTGCAATCAAGTTTAAACCTTATAACTGTGGAGCAAAGTTCAATATTGATTGACAGCCTATATTCAGAGTATTATGTAGAAGTTAACATTCGATTTTTAGAAAATAGCAATGAAGAATTCTTTTTTTATTTATATCGTAAGAATCACAATTTCACTAACAATTTTTTGATATATTTATTTGTTTATAACTTGTACCCGTTTCTCTGGAATCGCCATTGCCAGAAACGTCAAGTTAGCAGCCCACTTTGAGACCGTAATATCTCGGCTTATACTGAAGCAATATTATTGAAATTTTGCGTATACGATTCACTATTTCCTAACAATTTTTTGGCATATAAATCACATTGATACGAACTGTATTTCTTAAGGTGTCTTTGCTTGATAGTACTTACCTCATGATTGCAATCAAGTTTAAACCTTATTACTGTGGAGCAAAGTTCAATATTGATCGACAGCCTATATTCAGAGTATTATCTAGAAGTTAACATTCGATTTTTAGAAAATAGCAATGAAGAATTCATTTTTTATTTATATCGTAAGAATCACAATTTCACTAACAATTTTTTGATATATTTATTTGTTTATAACTTGTACCCGTTTCTCTGGAATCGCCATCGCCAGAAACGTCAAGTTAGCAGCCCACTTTGAGACCGTAATATTTCGGCTTGTACTGAAGCAATATTATTGAAATTTTGCGTATACGATTCACTATTTCCTAACAATTTTTTGGCATATAAATCACATTGATACGAACTGTATTTCTTAAGGTGTCTGCCAGCTTGACGTCAAGTTAGCAGCCTCACCAAGATACTCAAATATCTTTTGAACCATAGTATCACTATTTATATGCTATAGTTCACTATTTATCACTATTTACTTACAATTTTTTGACCTAGTCAAAACCTTCTAATTCCATGGTGAGGCTGCCAACTATACGCTAATGATTTCGTACAACACGAACACCCATTTGCTCTAAACTTAAGAATCGCCTAAGTCTTTTCCTAACTAACTTAAGACATTCTTAGCAAAAAATTGGTTTGCACCACAGCGGCGTCACTGCCTGTATGTGTAAGCTTGGCGCCAGTCTGGCGGCGGCTACGTCATACGCGTCACGACTTGTGATAGGGTTGGCTATTAGCATCATTACATATTAATGCAACGAAATAATAAAACGAAAGTTTGATGAAATAAATTTGTACTGATTTAATATTAATTTAAATGCCAATACATTACAATTATATGGATTATAGTTTATATGATTTCTTAATTTGTAGCAATTTCAAGGTTTCTTTTTCGTTTGTCTGCTTTTAAGTATCTATTTATTCACTTCTCAAGCTTACGCGCTCACTAGACATGAAATAAAACAATTTTTAACGGATACTAGCGCGGTTTTATTAAAGTACCTTTAATAAAACCGCGTCGTATCCGTTAAAAATTGTTTTATTTCATATCTATTTATTTTATTTTTCTGTGGTATAAAGCACTATGTCACTTGGAAGAAAGTGCATTACCACATCACCCCTCAATGTACAATATAGGTACTATTAACTTCCTCGCATTTCTTGAGAAAAGCAATAATATGATCTGTATTATATTGTACGGAAAGGAAATTACATTGCCTGAATGATGAATGATTAAAGCCCTTGCATGCGGCTCGACAATATCACTTTAGTTTGTCGTACTTGCCTGTAATGTATGTACTATTGCGCGGTGCGAGCGAACTAGGCAAACCTGCACGCGTAGCATGAGCAAACGAGACTCTTGTCTACGAAGACTTGTTGTCTCGACCTTCTCGATTGCTGAGCACAGTTTGACAGACAGGTGGGACTCGTTCTCAGAATTTCGAAACCTTTTAATGTCTTTTAATAAAAAAAGTGAATTTTAAAGGTAATCTTTTTATTTCAACACCAATAAACGTCAAAATTATCTAATTTGATCCGAAATAATTTAGTTTAAACATGATTCTCATTTTTTTTATAAGTTCTAAGATAAAGAGGCACTCAAGAAAGCGTTCTCTTCCGTAGACAAGCTCTCTCGAGTTCGAGAATAATAATATTGCCAATAGAAAATAATTACTTTATTTCTCATAAAGCACCGTTCCTTTCTATAGATTTCACAACGCTAAACTCTTAAAACTAATTAAATATAGCTGTATGGATATAAATTCGTTTGCCTTTCTTTTATTGAGAGTATTTTGAAAAGATAACACAGACTACTAACGAAATTGTTAATTTAGTAATCTGTGTAAAATGACGAGAAAATTACGAAATATTAAAATCAACGTATGAAAATAATTTTAATTTAAGTTTTTAACGAATAAAATATAAGCACGGATAATTTAGATTTATTTTTATTGCGAAATTTAGATTCATATAAAATAAAATACGTAGAAAACTATTTCGAATCTTCTTATTAGTCTGTGATTCTCTCTCGACCTTCTCGACTACTCAAAGGGTGGTAGACAAGTTTCTCTGATTCAACTGTCAAATTAATGTCAGTTGAAGAGAAAAGCTCGTGTTTGTCGACTTTTGACATTAGGCCACGACAAAGAACAATACGAGTCTACTAGTTGTAAATGCGAGCATGAGTATCTCGATCTCAACCCGACAAAAGTGACATTTCGGTGTAGACAAGCCATTGTTCTCTGAGTCGAATCTTATCTCGATGTTGGTCATGCTACGCGTGCTGATAGCGCGTGCCTTCGCGGAAGAGATTCCTCGCCCCGATGGCGTCGCGGCACCCCCGCACTCATGCGCAAGTGACGCTTCTTTTCACGTTAGTGTATATTTTCTTTGTTTGCACTAACCTTAGGACGTTCCTAAATGCACTTTAGGCTATTCTTAACTTACGGGCCCAATATCGAGCGCCCATGGCTTAAAAAATTCCTATGTTATGAATGTAAATCTGTGGTTATAGCCTGTGGCCGTCAATTGTGACAAAAACAGAAATATTTGCTGAAAAATGGAAGATTCATGGAACATTCATTGAAATAATTGAATTACTAAACGACTCGGTGGAAAATCGCAAAAATTGCCGTATTTCAATACAATTACTGCACTTATAAAAGAATAAGAACGTATGAAATAACCGTACAGCTTGACCATAAAGAGTTGAAATTAAATAAAATGGAACTAAAAATTTTCAGTACTAAATGTAGTCAGTGTTGCCAAATTATTCGTGATTTTGACGTATTTACATAGAAAGTGGCGCCCTCAATTTATGTCAACTCTTTATGGTCAAGCTATACTTGTATGTAAACTTCTGCAATAGGCTGCCGTGTCAAGGTTAATTTTTGACCCCAATTACCGTATAATACGGCAATTACCGTACCATTGGCAACACTGCCGCGATTTGATTTCCATTTTCTAAATTGACAGTTGATGACAAAACTTTTTCGATCACCCTACCAAATAAAATAAACCAACGCCTTATCTTTCGTCTCCTTTTATGTTATAACCAAAAAAGTACTCTATGACCTATATTACTTCGCCGGCTTAAAAATCCATAAACAATTAATATTTACATTCGTTCATTCTTTCTCTTAGCAAGGCGATGCCCAAGTTACGACGTAGTCTGTTAGTGCAAACAAAAATTTCAGCTCGGCATTTTTAGGCTGTTCCTAAGCTAAGAAATATCTTAACTAGGACACGCCTAACTTGAGTTTAGTGCAAACGGCTGGAAGTATTGGTAGCGATAATGCTAGCATGACAGATTGCATGACGATGATTGCCTGCTAGGGTTGTTGAAAAAATATTACCATCGATATTTTCGTTTTTTTTGGAGTGAAAAACGGCGTTGTACGCTTTTTTGTAATGGGGAAAAAATGTTGAACTCGCGTCAGTCAGTCAGCACGCGTAGCATGACCACCTCGAGAAAAGACTCGACTCAGAGAACAATGGCTTGTCTACACCGAAACGTCAATTTTGTCGAAAAAAGTGACTTTTCGGTGTAGACAAGCCATTGTTCTCTGAGTCGAGTCTTTTCTCGAGGTGGTCATGCTACGCGTGCAGGATCACCGATCACGTGACCCTGATCGAAAATTCGTAAGACGGGTGTGACGGATGGAGAGTAGACAGCCGGTGGCGGAAGTATCCCCCTCTCTTTCTACGGGGCGCGGTGAAAAAGGCGGCGCGTCATTTCAAGACGTAAACACTTGTGTCACCATAGCAACGCGCTAATTTTTAGGGTTCCGTACCTCAAAAGGAAAAAACGGAACCCTTATAGGATCACTTTGTTGTCCGTCTGTCTGTCTGTCCGTCCGTCTGTCTGTCAAGACCCTTTATCTCGGGAACGCGTGGAGGTATCGAGTTGAAATTTAAACCATATACTAAGGTCTACGGTCCCTTGAAGCTGTAAAAAAATCAAACTTCTAAGTTAGCGTAAAAAAAAGATACTGCCGTTTAGGGCGCAAAAAATGCATTTTCGATACTCTCAAAGGAATCAAAATTCATAGGGTACTTCCCGTTGACCTAGGACTATGAAATTTGGCAGGTAATAGCGTCTTATACTACACTTACAGGAATAAATATGAAAACTGTATATTTGTAATTAAATCATAAAAAATATGGTCATTAAAATACGTAATTATTAATCATCTTGGTGAAACAACGGTATGCGCGGTCATAGTTTAACTTCTAATTACTTTTGTGATAATCGCGCCACTAATTCTTTTTAAAATATCAATATTTATTATTATTAATTATTCAGATCCTTTCAAATATTGATATAGTTAATTACTTTTAAAAATAAAATTGAAAAGTAATAAATTTGGCTCTAAATATTTTCGCAATATGGCGGTATGTCACGCTGCATGACAGGGGGTCAAAGAGTAAAACAATCAACGGAGTGCATTCCTGCACGCGTAGCATGACCAACATCGAGATAAGATTCGACTCACAGAACAATGGCTTGTCTACACCGAAATGTCACTTTTGTCAGGTTGAGATCGAGATACTCATGCTCGCATTTACAACTAGTAGACTCGTATTGTTCTTTGTCGTGGCCTAATGTCAAAAGTCGACAAACACGAGCTTTTCTCTTCAACTGACATTAATTTGACAGTTGAATCAGAGAAACTTGTCTACCACCCTTTGAGTAGTCGAGAAGGTCGAGAGAGAGTTCACAGACTAATAAGAAGATTCGAAATAGTTTTCTGCGTATTTTATTTTATATGAATCTAAATTTCGCAATAAAAATAAATCTAAATTGTCCGTGCTTATATTTTATTCCTTAAAAACTTAAATTAAATTATTTTCATACGTTGATTTCAATATTTCGTAATTTTCTCGTCATTTTACACAGACTACTAAATTAACAATTTCGTTAGTAGTCTGTGTTATCTTTTCAAAATACTCGAAATAAAAGAAAGGCAAACGAATTTATATCCATACAGCTATATTTAATTAGTTTTAAGAGTTTAGCGTTGTGAAATCTATAGAAAGGAACGGTGCTTTATGAGAATTAAAGTAATTATTTTCTACTGGCAATATTATTCTTCTCGAGCTCGAGAGAGCTTGTCTACGGAAGAGAACGCTTTCTTGAGTGCCTCTTTATCTTAGAACTTATTAAAAAAATCATGAATCTAAGAGAACCATGTTTAAACTAAATTATTTCGTATCATTTTAGATAATTTTGACGTTTGTTGGTGTTGAAATAAAAAGATTACCTTTAAAATTCACTTTTTTTTTATTAAAAGACATTAAAAGGTTTCGAAATTCTGAGAACGAGTCCCACCTGTCTGTCAAACTGTGCTCAGCAATCGAGAAGGTCGAGACGTCAAGTCTTCGTAGACAAGAGTCCCGTTTGCTCATGCTACGCGTGCAGCAGACCAATAGCTATCACCACAGAGTAGGTATATAACAATCAGCGCGTTTTTCACACCGATATGACGTGACTCGAACGGGATGGAAACAGACTTTCGGAGCAAGGGTCTTGTTGGAATTAGGGTTACCATTGCAAAATTTGGAAAGTCCTGACAAAAAGCCGGACATTTTAATAAAAGTCCGGACATTTTCACAGACAAATCCAGATTCCATACAAATGTATGGACTTCTCTTTCGAACACTACTGCTATGTATGATTTTTTACTAGTATACCCCCCAATCTTAAAAGGCCGGACAAATTACTAAGCCGGACAAAGTCCGGACAATAGTCTAAAAGTCCGGACATGTCCGGACTAATCCGGACGGATGGTAACCCTAGTTGGAATACACCCATTTTCTCTAATAACATTGCGATAGATAACACCATTTCACAGAACATTATACAGTGTACTATTGATATACAGCGCCATCTGTTGACAATTAGCAGTACTTGTATTTTATACAGGTGCGGTGGGTTTGTAATTATATTATATTTTCTCAAACATGCTTGGAAATTCGAACATTATTTTGACAAACTTCTTCGTGCTAAATCGGAGTTTACGGACAGACCTAAACCGCGCCGTCAATATTTGTATGAGAATCCATCGACGCCCCCCGCGAATAATCCCGTAATGAGCTATTACGGGGTTTTTCAGGTTATGTGTTTTTAGGTATCTAGAACATGTAATGAATCATAGTGAATTTTTTCGGAATTTTTCTATTGCTATTTACAAAGATATGAAAAATTACGTGTCTGTTCCATTGAAATGCTTTAAAAAGTGTTTTAAGCGAATAATATTGTTTTAGATCTTTACGAAAAAAAATACCAAAAGGATTTGTCAGTAGACACCTTTACGATATTATACGGGTTAACAGTTTATTACCGTAATTATTTAAGAATTAATACAGGTTTATTCGGGATTTTATTAAGAAACCGATTTCCGGCTATAGAACACGGAACTACTAGAAGCTTCAAGATAACTAGGGGTTGCCCACAGGGGGGCGTATTATCGCCCCTTTTGTGGTCACTTGTTGTCGATTAATTACAGATTGAAGCCTCTAAAAAGGACCTGGACATACAGGGCTATGCTGGCGATGTGGTGGCCTGTGTGATAGGCCCCTGTCAGAGCACTATATCATCCATACTTCAAAGGTCTCTCAATGTCATCAATAAGTGGCGCACTGAGAACAGTTTGTCGGTAAACCCGAACAAAACAACAATAGTACCTTTTACTAGGAAGCGTAAGTTGGACAAACTTAAAGCGCCTACTATAAAGAGGACTCCCATACCATTTTCTACGGAAGCCAAATACTTGGGCGTGCAAGGTGCAAGCAGGTGCAAGGTGGGGCCTAAACCCCAAAATTGCCCTGTGGATATATACTGCCATAGTCCGGCCGATGATAACGTAATGCCTATGTAGTATGGTGGAAAAAAGCAGCTCAAATGACAGTCATAAACAAGCTAACTAGCTTGCAAAGATTAACGTGCCTTATGGCAACGGGGGCCATGTCTACAACACCAGGAGCAGCACTAAATGCTCTGTTAAACCTACCGCCACTTCACCTGTTTATTGTGAAGGAGGCGAAAGCAGGGATCTATAGGGTAACACCGGTAAAGTAGGGGCACTCTCAAGCACTGAGATCTTTACATGAATCGGTGCTTGAAATCAAACCACTTGCAATAACATCTGTTGTCACGCTTCCACTCTGTAATTTCACTAGAAATTACTCTGTGGAATTACCTAGCAGAGAGATGTGGTCTGATGACCAAAGCTCTTGTAAGGCTGGAAGCCTAGTCTGGTTCACGGACGGCTCCAAAATGGGTCTTGATGTAGGATGTGGTATACATGACGTGAGACCAAGAGTGAACCTTAGTGTTAGTTAACCTTGGTAAGTACGCCACAATTTTCCAGGCAGAAGTCTATGCCATTATAGCATGTGCAGAAATTAACCGCCAACGAAACTACACAAATCAGACTATCTATATCTTTTCAGACAGCAAGCAGCACGTAAAAGCCATAAACTCGAACGTAATACGATCGAAACTGGTAAAAGACTGCGTAGACAAACTGAATGAACTGGGACAAAAGAATAAAATTATTCTGAAATGGGTACCAGGGCATTCAGGCATCATCGGCAATGAAAAAGCCGACAAGCTTGCTAGAACTGGGGCGCGAGACCAACAGATCGGCCCAGAACCCTTCTGCGGTATCTCAAAAAACCAGGCTATGCAACTCCTTAAAGATAACCTTTTGGACGAGTCGAATAAATTCTGGCTAAAACAGCCAGGATTGAGACATGCCAAATCTTTGATGGAAGGCTACTCGCAAAGACGGACGAATGAACTTACACAGTTCAGTAGATCGAACGTCAGCGCGACTGTTAGAGCCTTAACCGGACACTGCAAACTAAACAGACATCTATTACATATGAAATTGAGTGATACTGACGTCTGCAGATATTGTAATGAGGAGCAGGAAACGCCCAAACACCTTTTATGTGACTGTGGACCCCTAATCCACAAGCGTAGTATCCATCTGGGGCGACACGTAATCGACCCGGAGGAAATAAAAACTCTGAAAACCAGGAAGATACTAGACTTCTTGGAAGCCGCTGGGCTTAAAGAGTTGCTATAAATAGGTGGCGAGTTACAACAGATCTTTTAGGTCGCAGTGACTACAGCTTTATCTGACCTGCATAGCTTCTAACAATTAAATAATATAATAATACGTGTGAAAGGTTGTGCTTGTGCAGTAATAATTGGATTGTTAGGAAGTGAATTAATTGATTTATACTTTGTGTAGTTGTTATTTATTTTATTATACGGTAATATTGTTAATATGTTGCCGCGACAACCAAAAGCATATAGTACAACTAGAAGAAAAATATTGTTTAACTTCGTACAGGAACAAGCAGAGCTTAATAGAAAAGGTGAGTGAGTGGTGAGAGAGTGTCTTTATGTTTGTGTTTTTATGTTAATAATAACAATCACTTTTTAAACTAACTAATGTTGTTTTAGTAGTTGTATATCATTTATTTCATGATAAGTAAAATAATAAATACTTTAGCAAATTAATCAAATAAGCGGTAATGATCAAAACAATAAAACGTACGTTATTTTTCAACAGGCGAATATTATAGTAATTGTATTTACAAATGTACAATAAACAAAACTATTTGCAAGAATAATATCGCAACACGATATTACTGTTTGTAGTCGAAAATATAAAATTACACGAATAATATCGCGACACGATATTACTGTTGCAGACGGCACTAGAAATTTACACGAATAATATCGTAAGTGACACTACTGATCAGAGCTTAAGCTATATTAGTATAGTAAAATGCATTTAGTTAAATTGTAACGAAGACCTTGGTACTAATTAAATTTGGATGAAATAACAAGATAGCTAAAAAAAATAGCTTCCATATGTACTATAAAAAGTCTCTGATACTTATTGTTTAATAAAGTTATGAACAAAAGTGCTTCTTTTATTTTTCCTGAACATTTTGACTTTACCGGTTACCGGATTATTCGCGGGGGACGTCGCCATTACTAACGTGTAATAATGGATTTTCATACAAAAATTGCCAACGTTGGCAATGTTTCTATTAAAACTCATTACACACGTGTAATTCAGATATGGAGCGAACTTTTCAATGAAACACAAATAATTATAGGTATCAAATGTCGCCTTGATGAGCGAGCACATTCCAAAAAACTGAAAAAAAATAAAAACGAAAAAAAAAATGTTTTGGTGCAATATGGGTATCAAATGAAAGGCCTTGATGAGCGCAATTCCAAAAAGATGGAAAAAAAATTAAAAATGAATTTTTTTTTTTTCAATATGGGTATCAAATAAAAGGCCTTGATGAGCATATTCCAAAAAACTGAAAAAAAAAAAAACAAAAGAAAAATTTTTTGCAGTATGGGTATCAAATGAAAGGCCTTGATAAGCACTTTACAAAAAACTGAAAAAAATTGAAAAACTGGATATAAATGAAAAAAAACCTGAAAAAAATTTTTTTTTTCAATATGGGTATCAAATGAAAGGCCTTTATGTGCACATTCCAAAAAGATTAAAAAAATCTTTCCATTTTCTTTTTTCAATTACTGTAATTTAAAATAAAAATAAAAAGCTTAAAACTTTTAAAACTAAAAAGTTAAAAGTTTATAAGCTACTTGGTTTGAATTTCCGCGCATTATTTGAGAAAAGTATACTATACAAGCCTTGGCCGCAACTAGGCATTGATGGACTCACGTATGTTCTTCAATGCCTGTCTTGAGTGCCGCCCGTGGTCAATTCTTTGTCGTAATCCCTGGAAGGGTTATTTTCTACGTGGCGACAAAGGATTTCAAATGGTTATCTATATATAGCAGTCAATTCCAAATGTTTTTGCGCGAATCACTTAAAAACTGCTGAACGGATTTTGATGGTTTTTTTTACAGTTTGGTAGCTTGGAGTCCAACTTATAATCTAAGCAATTTTTCACATAATTCCGGTAGGTAGAACCTGGGATGAAGCTTGAACTCTCCATTGTACAGTTTTCATATAAAAAAACTAATAACTACCAACCACTTTTTTTCAAAATATTTCCTTTGTACCGACACAACTTTCAAATGCAGAATAAATTCATAAGACGGCGATTCGTGCAAAATTATTCCCTAACCATTCCAAAATATCATAAATACACAACGTTAATATTCAAGTTTTCACTTCTGCCGGCACTCCCGGAGTGCAACCCGATTTTTTTAAATAAATAAATAGGTACTTGAGCTTAAAATTAAAATGTACGATTTTGTATGGATAAAGGTGCGGGCACATTTGTCTTATGTGATGACACGCCACGCCACGTGATGACACGTAAGGTTCACACTATTAACACGCCTTCCCATGTGACGCGACGCGTCAGCGGTAGGTGCACACTTAGCTTACGTGTTAACATGCCATATGATGCGATGTTATGTTAAGCCTTGTCCAGACTACAAAAATTTGAGTGTATCAGATCACCGTCGCGTATCGCCGACGTGTATCATTTGGCTAGTGTGGACGCAAAATGATACGCGATCATGCTACGCTCCGTATCTGATACACCCCGATCCGTATGTAACCGCGTATCAAACAAGGCTTTCCGCCTTGTTTACACTTGGGTATCGGAGTCGTGAATCATGATCGGCAGAATTACGTAGTGTAGACGCATTTTGATACTGTATCATGATACGACTATGTGATTTGATACGATGATCGCCGTGATCCATCTCGAGGCGGTTTTTGCTCGATCATCAAAGGGGATACGCGATGCCGCCAGGGTGACCAGATCAAAATTTGTCATTATGCTAGCAGCTCCGTAAAATTCCTCCGACAAATAATCGCATTTCTTACTGCATGTGATCAAAAATACATGCTCTTTAAGGCCAACTGAAATTTGAGTACAGAAACTACAGTATTTAAGTGACAACACCGGCGTTACACGCAGGCACAATCTTCTACAACATTAGATCTAAGAAAAACAGTTTCTGTACTCAAATTTCAGTTAAGTCTTAAAGAGTATTTTGATTACAGTAAGAAATAGGATCGTTTGGCAATAAAAAATATTTCGAGTTGATTTATCGTTTTTCAGTACAAAATGCATGGGAAAAGTTTTTGGCGATTTCTGTCGTTTCTAGTACTCATACTTTAAATGGTTCCATAGAATCATTTGATTTCCACACGAAATAGGATCGATTGGCATAAACAATTTTTTTTTTGGTATTTTAGCATTTTTTTTGCTAACGTTATTTTTTTTAAATCTGTGAATGCAGTTCAGAATATCTTAAAAAGTTATCGATGGTCTCCTAGGAAACGTGCCGGACTACAGCTGCGCCACAAAAAAAAAGTTGGAAATCTGACTTTTTGACTATGTTATGATGAAGTCTATAGTTTGTCGGAGTTTGTCGCCAAAAACCAGAGTTTGTCGGTCTTCCGTTTAGGAGATACATGTGGCTCAGCTGTAGAGACGTCTCTACAGCTGCGCCACACAGATCTCGAAAACGGAAGGTCGTAGCGAAAATCTGATTACTTGTATGTATAGCCGTTAGTTTGTCGGAGTTTGTCGCACAAAAACCAGAGTTTGTCGGTCTAGCGTTTAGGAGATACGTGTGGCGCAGCTGTAGATACCGTCTCTACAGCTGAGCCACACAGATCTCGAAAACGGAAGGTTGTAACAGAAATCTGATTACTCGTGTGTGTAGCCGGTAGTTTGTCGGAGTTTGTCACCAAGAACCAGAGTTTGTCGGTCTTGCGTTTTGGAGATATGTGAGGATACGCTGTGGAGACCTTTCTACCTGGATCTTGAGAACGGAAGGTCGTAGCAAAAATCTGATAACTCGAGTGTGTAGCCATTAGTTTGTCGGAGTTTGTCACCAAAAATCAGAGTTTGTCAATCTTACGTTTAGAAGATATGTGGGGATATGCTGTAGAGATATTTCTACCTGGATCTCGAGAACGGAAGGTCGTAGCGAAAATCTCACATATCTCCTAAACGCAAGACCGACAAACTCTGGTATTTGGCGACAAACTCGGTCGAACTACCGACTATAGATATGACTAATCAGATTATCGCTACGACCTTCCGTTCTCAAGATCCAGGTAGAAAGGTCTCCACAACGTATCCTCACATATCTCCTAAACGCAAGACCGACAAACTCTGGTTCTTGGTGACAAACTCCGACAAACTACCGGCTACACACACGAGTAATTATACGTGCCGGACTACAGCTGCGCCACAAAAAAAAAGTTTGAAATCTGACTTTTTGACTATGCCATGATGAAGACGATAGTTTGTCAGAATTTGTCGCACTAAAACCAGAATTTGTCGGGCTTGCGTTTAGGAGATACGTGTGGCGCAGCTGTAGAGACGTCTCTACAGCTGAGCCACACAGATCTCGAAAACGGAAAGTTGTAGCGAAAATCTGATTACTCGTGTTTGCAGCCGTTAATTTGTCGGAATTTGTCGCACAAAAACCAGAGTTTGTCGGTCTTGCGTTTAGGAGATCTGTGTGGCGCAGCTGTAGAGACGTCTCTACAGCTGAGCCACACAGATCTCGAAAACGAAAGGTCGTAACGAAAATCGGATTACTTGTGTGTGCAGCCGTTAATTTGTCGAAATTTGTCGCACAAAAACCAGATTTTGTCGGTCTTGCGTTTAGGAGATATGTGAAGATACGCTGTGGAGACTTTTCTACCTGGATCTTGAGAAAGGAAGGTCGTAGCGAAAATCTGATAACTCGAGTGTGTAGCCGTTAGTTTGTCGGAATTTGTCACCAAGAATCAGAGTTTGTCGATCTTGCTTTTAGGAGATATGTGAGGATTCGCTTACGACCTTTCGTTCTCGAGATCCAGGCAAAAAGGTCTCCACAGCGTATCCTCACATATCTCCTAAACGCAAGATCGACAAACTCTGATTCTTGGTGACAAATTCCGACAAACTAACGGCTACACACTCGAGTTATCAGATTTTCGCTACGACCTTCCTTTCTCAAGATCCAGGTAGAAAAGTCTCCAGAGCGTATCCTCACATATCTCCTAAACGCAAGACCGACAAAATCTGGTTTTTGTGCGACAAATTCCGACAAATTAACGGCTGCACACACGAGTAATCAGACTTTCGCTACGACCTTCCGTTTTTGAGATCTGTGTGGCTCAGCTGTAGAGACGTCTCTACAGCTGCGCCACACAGATCTCCTAAACGCAAGACCGACAAACTCTGGTTTTTGTGCGACAAATTCCGACAAATTAACGGCTGCAAACACGAGTAATCAGATTTTCGCTACGACCTTCCGTTTTCGAGATCTGTGTGGCTCAGCTGTAGAGACGTCTCTACAGCTGCGCCACACGTATCTCCTAAACGCAAGACCGACAAATTCTGGTTTTTGTGCGACAAATTCCGACAAATTATCGACTTCATCATGGCATAGTCAAAAAGTCAGATTTCCAACTTTTTTTTTGTGGCGCAGCTGTAGTCCGGCACGTGAGTAATCAGATTTCTGTTACGACCTTCCGTTTTCGAGATCTGTGTGGCTCAGCTGTAGAGACGTCTCTACAGCTGCGCCACACGTATCTCCTAAACGCAAGACCGACAAACTCTGGTTTTAATGCGACAAACTCCGACAAACTAACGGCTATACATACAAGTAATCACATTTTCGCTACGACCTTCCGTTTTCGAGATCTGTGTGGCGCAGCTGTAGAGACGTCTTTACAGCTGAGCCACATGTATCTCCTAAACGGAAGACCGACAAACTCTGGTTTTTGGCGACAAACTCCGACAAACTATAGACTTCATCATGGCATAGTCAAAATGTCAGATTTCCAACTTTCTTTTTTGTGGCGCAGCTGTAGTCCGGCACGTTCCTAGGAACGTTTTCCTGTAACTATAACGGATAAGGTACCTGCCCTTCATGTACCGTCTCAAAAATCCACCCTGTATACTTGGTTATAAAGCTGTTGGGTTATAAACTTAACGGGTGTTATAATAATAAAATGCACTTGATTTGAGCGTTTATTCGGTTCTACAAATCCATGGAAATAGTACTATAAACCGGAATGAGCGCTTCGCCCCAAAACGAGCCGACAGAGAGGTCAAGTAGATGTATGTGTCCTTTTCTTCATTAGGGTGACCAAACCGTATGGTTGGCCGGAGACATACATAATACTTTAAACTGTTTAATATAAACTTAAATATCTAGGTAGTTCTTTATTTATAATTAACACTTTTTACCGCGTTTTTATTAGGTTGCTTGCTCTTTTGTTTGTTTAAGCACAAATTTTGCAAACGATTTTATACCAAATTCCCGATGAGCTAGAGACTTGAAACTTTGAACACAGGTCAGAAATGGAAGGAAATGCAATATTACAGTGTCATTGAGGTGATCTGATAATGGAGCCGGAAGAACGCCACAGGAACTCTATGATGAATGAAACTATACAACCCCATCGTGTTTGGGCTTATTAGAATTGTCTTGACAAGTACTCTGACGGGAGGCGAGGTTCAGGGTCGGATGATGAAGTCTGGATTCCATGCGATAGGAACTCAATATTGAAATCATGCAACCCCATCGAGTTTGGGCTCGTTTGAATCGTCTTGACGAGTGCTCTGTTGGGTAATAGTATCCAAGAGTCTGATGATGGAGCCGGAAGAAGGCCACAGGAACTCTGCAATAAAACCTTTCAACCCCATCGAGTTTGGACTCGTTTGAATGGTCTTGACGAGTACTCTGATAGGCGGTGGTATATTTTTAGTTTAGCTCGTTAACTAAAAAAAAGAAAATTAATATTTATTTAAAAAAAATATTTTTTAAGAACAAATTATTTTTCACGTTTTTATTAAGTTGCCTTTTTTGTTTTTATTTTTTAAATATGGTAATTCAACCAATTAAAATCTAGTTTATTCAATTCAATTTAATTTCAAGTGTAAATAATTACGCAACTTTAAAGTTTATTCCAATTTTTAATAAAAATGCAATGTGCGTGAACTTCGGAAAAACAAATAAATGTTGGAAAAACAAGTAAAAGTAGGAAAACATTGTCTAGTGATCTGTAGTTAAAAAAAGATGGAAACGATTTTCGACTTTATTGACGTTTGAAATTCGATTGCTTTTTCCCATAATTATACTTGTACATTTACTTTGCTGTTTCATTAAAAACTGTTATTTTGGTAAAGATGTCAATGAGGTCTAAAATACTTGCACCAATTTCTTTACTTGTGAAATAAATAAAATGGGTGCAAGAGATTTACGACGACACAATGTTAAAAATATAAAAAAAACAAAATGGCGGCCAACTATATTGTTCGTGGGCCGATTTTATGAAACTCGATTTTGTTACTATTTTGATCAAAATATAACAAAGAAATGTTAAAAATATAAAAAAATATGGCAGCCAACTCTTTTGTTTGTGGGCTGATTTGAATGAAACTCGGTTTTTAGTACTAATTTGACAAGAAAATAATAACACAATATGTACTGAAAAAATTAAAAAATCTAAGATGGCAGCCAACTTGTTTGTTTTTAGGCCGATTTCGATGAAACTCGGTTTTTAGTAATATTTTGACAAGAAAATAACAACGCAATTTTTAAAATACTAAAAACCTAAGATGGCGGCCAACTTTTTTGTTTTTTTGGGCCGATTTCGATGAAACTCGGTTTTTGGTTACTAATTAGACAAGAAAATAACAACTCAATGTAAACTGAAGGAAAAATCAAAAAAGAAAAATTAAAAATTGCGTTGTTATTTTCTTGTCAAAATAGTTCCAAAAACCGAGTTTCATCTAAATCGGCCCAAAAACAAAAAGTTGACCGCCATCTTGGATTTTTTAAATTTTCAACATTGCGTTGTTATTTTCTTGTCAAAATCGTACTAAAAACCAAGTTTCATCGAAATCGGCCCAAAAACAAAAAAGTTGGCCACCATCTTGGATCTTTAGTTTTTTAAAAATTGCGTTGTTATTTTCTTGTCAAAATAGTTCCGAAAACCAAGTTTCATCGAAATCGGCCCAAAAACAAAAAAGTTGTCCGCCATCTTGGAGTTTTAGTTTTTTAAAAATTGCGTTGTTATTTTCTTGTCAAAATAGTTCCAAAAACCGAGTTTCATCGAAATCGGCCCAAAAACAAAAAAGTTGGCCGCCATCTTGGATTTTTTAAATTTTCAATATTGCGTTGTTATTTTCTTGTCAAAATCGTACCAAAACCAAGTTTCATCGAAATCGGCCCAAAAACAAAAAAGTTGACCGCCATCTTGGATTTTTTAAATTTTCAACATTGCGTAATCGTACCAAAAACCAAGTTTCATCGAAATCGGCCCAAAAACAAAAAGTTGACCGCCATCTTGGATTTTTTAAATTTTCAACATTGCGTTGTTATTTTCTTGTCAAAATCGTACCAAAAACCAAGTTTCATCGAAATCGGCCCAAAAACAAAAAAGTTGACCGCGATCTTGGATTTATTTAAATTTTCAACATTGCGTTGTTATTTTCTTGTCAAAATCGTACCAAAAACCAAGTTTCATCGAAATCGGCCCAAAAACAAAAAAGTTGACCGCCATCTTGGATTTTTTAAATTTTCAACATTGCGTTGTTATTTTCTTGTCAAAATCGTACCAAAAACCGAGTTTCATCGAAATCGGCCCAAAAACAAAAAAGTTGGCCGCCATCTTGGATTTTTAGTTTTTTAAAAATTGCGTTGTCATTTTCTTGTCAAAATCGTACCAAAAACCGAGTTTCATCAAAATCGGCCAAAAAGCAAAAAAGTTGGCCGCCATCTTGGATTTTTAGTTTTTTAAAAATTGCGATGTTATTTTCTTGTCAAAATAGTTCCAAAAACCAAGTTTCATCGAAATCGGCCCAAAAACAAAAAAGTTGGCCGCCGTCTTGGATTTTTAGTTTTTTAAAAATTGCGTTGTTATTTTCTTGTCAAAATAGTTCCAAAAACCGAGTTTCATCGAAATCGGCCTAAAAACAAAAAAGATGGCCGCTATCTTGGATTTTTTAAATTTTCAACATTGCGTTGTTATTTTCATGTTGAAATAGTACAAAAAACCGAGTTTCATCGAAATAGGCGCACAAACATGAATTTGATTATTATTATTAATTTTACCGTCTCGCCTGCGACCTCTAGCCATTTCAATAGAACAATTTCGTTTTTTTGGAAATCTGAAATGGTGCAGTATTTATGGTCACACTAGTTTTGTAAAGTAACATTTCCTATAGATTGAAATTCTTAAATTGAAATTCGGCGCCAAGGTCAAAATCGGAGTTGCCAAGATTGACACTTCTATTTATTACCACCTCACCGATGATAGCTGATTAGCATTATTTTAGATATTTAATTAAATCAAAAGAGTAAGTTCTGTTTTATACATAGACATAGAAAAATTTCGCTACGCTCAAGTAGACGGACAATGACGCGAGTGAGAAACCGATTCTTACGGCTTATTCGATGTGCGAGAAAGAGTTAAAAGAAAATGACAGCAGAACCTAGTTTGACTTCATTTATCGTCTGTTATCATCTTGGTAAAAAGCGTCCACACGATTATTTTAAAATTTTGACTGCGATCTGATCGGTTTGGCTCATAAAGCTATATAAATCAATAATGGTGTCGTGTTCTGTACTGAATTGTAATGTTACTTACTACAACAACCCAAATAAACACTCATTTCACAAGTAAATAAGATTGTACAAGTACCATTTTCATATTTCATATTTTAGTTGAATATATTCCTAAACACACTAAGTAATACACTAATATCATGCTATTAACCGCCTATTTTCTAAATAAAGGCTGATTTCTAAACATTATGTGTTAGATAAAAAGATATTATATCCGTGAATTCGAGAAAATAAGGCGTAGAGATTGATCAAAAATTATTATATTATCGATACTCATGTCGATGATTTCCAATTAATTGTCTTTGTGAACACTGATAGCTTTATCTAAAGCTGCTTTTAACCGACAGTTTTCAAATGGTAAATTATACCTACTTAAGTACTAATTTAACAATATTTCCAGGTTTCCTGTAAATACAGTGATTAAGTTACTGGATAAATGTCATAAATAGAATAGGCTGGGAGCCTCAAGGAGACTTGTAAGAAATTATCAAATATACAAATACAAATATATTTATTTCCAAAAAACATAATTACAAGGCATAAGTTATCTAGCCTCCACACTAGGCTAAGCCTGTCCTGTGGAGGTTAGGGGTCGTTTACCATTTACACATTTTGATGTCGGCACATTTATTTTACAAACAAATAATTATTTCAATTTTATTTACGTAAAGGAAGCGCTGTAGTAGATGAAGTGAAATATGGTGTGGTGTGTGTTACTTGTCAATTTTTAGCAAGTTCTCTGTTTCCTCATAAGTAAGCTTTAAGAGCAATCCTGGCAAAATGGCTTTTATTTCCTGGACAGACTTGGTTTTGAGTTTGAAGCAGTTTACTACCTTATTATATATGTGGGGGAAAAGGTGAGGTCTGAAACGGTGGACAAAAGTGGTTTTCGATGGAAGGATTGGAACTTTGAAAACTCTCTTTTTCAACATGGAAATATATTCACTGGATGCGACTAAAGCCCGATGAGTCGAGACCACAACTCTAAAAACAAACAGTTTTCTCACACATACACCCAATTGCACTAAACTTAGGAATCGCCTAAGTCTTGTCTTAACTACAACTCGACCAAGTTAAGTAGGCGAATGACAGCTACATGACCGCTAAGTTTGACACCGTTTTAATTTGGTCGTGTTGTAGTTAGGAACAGACTTAGGCGATCCTTAAGTTTAGTGCAATCGGGTGTAAGTACCTCTGATTCGTCATATAGCGCGGCAGTGGGAAATCGGTAAGATTTAAAAAGGGCCGTCTTTAAAACACCCCTTTGGGCTTTTTCTAGAGTAAGAAATGCGGTTTTAGAAGCACCTCCCCAGGCAAGGATGCAATAATTTAATATTGATTGGCACAGAGCTAGGTAGACCAGTTTTAGAGTTTTTGCGTCAACCACTTCCCGAAGATTTTTCATGACGTGTATAACTTTTCTCACTCTGCAAGCCGTGGTCGTTAAATGCTCTTGAAAAGTCAGTCTTTCGTCGATTACTACCCCCACATCCTCACATACCTGGAGAGCTGTTCCCGTCCGACTGCGGTATGAATTATTTAAATAAAATTGTTCAAAATCTTGTTTGTGTTTTATTTATTAGAGCAATAATACATTATGGTTATCGACAATCTAAAATGGACTTCAGGGCATCCCTAAAGTTCACGCACACGTTAACAAATTTTCACACACTGGCTCATGTCACTTTTGGTGTCGCAGCCAAGCGAACTCTGTTCCTCTATTCCAGTGGAATATTAACTTTATGGTTTTATATTACAATTATTATGTGTCATTCTAAATTAATATTTAAATAGTATATATTCGACTTCCCATTCCGAATCCTTAATTTTGATACACTACTTGATTGGTAACGTACATATATTTAGTCCTACTATCGTGGTATTATTGTTTAGTAATGGCAATTGTGCGAACGAGACACCGACCTCCACCTGGTGTTGTCTCATTCACACAGTAGTGCCTTCAGTCAATGTCGTCGATAGAATTTCAACTCTATGACCAATGTAATAAAGTTGAATTTCTTTTAAACGAAAGGTGAAAATTTTTGTAGAGTACTCACTCCCTATTATAAATCTCCTTGTACAAATCACATTTCAATTAATTATATTTGTAAAGAGAAAAGACATCTTGATTGACCATAGAGTAGAGAGAGTTATAAACTAGACAGATGACAGCACAGAGTAGCATCAGTGCAGATTATATAGCACACAGAAGAAATACCAGAACATCCTCTCTTCTTTGAGAAAATAAAATTATTGGCTTAATACATAGTCTTCGTGCCATTTGGGTTAGGGATGCAACATCGTTCATAAAAAACATCGATATTAAAACATCGATGTTTTTGAAAGTGTAACATCGATGTTGAAAACATCGGTGTTTATGAACGATATATCGATGTTTTTTCGATGTTTTTCTAGGCTACCGGGCACTGCTTTGAAACACGGAAATAACGCATTTTTTCAATGTATCAATATTTATACACCAATGTAATATGGATATTGACTTAAAGCTAGGAATCAGGAGTAGAACACATTAAATTCTGAATCAATTGACACTTATTATTTACAAAATCAGATGAAGAAATTAAAGTATTTCCTTCAATTTTTGAAAACGAATTATCATCTTTTACTAACCGACGAACTGCACTATGCAAATACACCGCACAAATACACACCAGAGACGCTACATTTCTTTGGAAAGTTTTTATTTGTGCCAAAAAGGAGGTTCAATGTATCACATCCATCCGGCAAATGAAAGCGATTGCGATTGATTTTGAAATTAGACAATGAACAATAGAGTAACGTAATTTATTTAAACCTTCGTATATCCGTTATGAATTTTGGTTATTTTATGAACCAATATATCGATGGCACTGAAAAAACATCGTTCATAAAACATCGTTCTTGAAGAACGATGTTTCATCGATGTTAACAGTTTCAACATCGATGATAAAACATCGATGTTTATGAACGATACATCGATATTTTTAAATATCGATGTATCGTTTGCATCCCTATTTGGGTGGTTGAATGTGGCGTCTAGACCGTCTTGGTGTTAGGGACTCTTGTGGAGCTGATGTTTCACTTGCCGGACCCATAGGCTGCTCTATTCTTTGTGTTGGTTCTTTTTCAGGAAGAGAGGGTGGATCAAAGATCATTTGACAGTCGTTTAATTCTGAGTAATTCTTGTTATTTGTCTTATCTTGTATTGTTCGATAGTCTTCTGTTTCTGAAAGATTATTGTTGCTGATTTTCTCCGGTACTGCTTGATATTGTTTTGAATAAGACTGATATGGTTTTATGTATATTCTGTTTCTTCTGTAATTTTTACCATTTACTTGTACTATGTATGATCTTTCTGTAGCTCTTCTTATTATTGTGCCTGGATACCATTTCTTGTCTTTTTCTGGATAAAGTTTTACATATATAGCTTGGTAATTTTTTAGCGTAGGTAGTTGTTGTGTCCTTTTGTCGTAATATCTCTTAGAACTTTCATGTTTTCTTCTAATATTTTCAGGAATATCTGTGTATATTGCAGGTTTTAGATCAGAGAGAATTGTGGGCATACTTGTTCTAGTCTTTCTTGAGAAAAATTTTTGGGCCGGACTACATTCAGTAAATGCGACAGGGACATTTCTCTGGTGTAGAAGTGCAAACCAAATGTCTTCCCCGTCTTCCATTGTTTTCATTATAAGCCTCTTAGCTACTTTTACCGTTGCTTCAGCCTTTCCGTTTGATTTTGGATAGTGTGGTGAAGATGTGACATGTACAAAGTTCCATTCTGCTGTAAATCTCCTAAACTCTTGGCTAACAAAATTTGTTGCACCATCAGTGATAACCTTCTGTGGTATGCCATATCTAGAAAAGTTTCTCTTGCATATATTTACTACTTCATTTGATGACAAGTTCTGTAAAGTATCCAGCTCAAAAAAATCGGAGTAATGGTCCACAGTAATTAAATATTTCCTTACGACATTCTTGCAGTTTATTTCAAAAACATCCATAGATATAATCTGGTAAGGATATTGGGGTATTTCCTGAGATTTGAGTGGCATCGATTTCTGCGATGGTGAATATTTCAGACATGTTGTACAGGATTTGATATATGTTATTATATCTTTTGACATGCCAGGCCAGAATATATTATTTCTTGCTAAGCGTAGACTGTTCTCAATGCCAGCGTGACTTGTATGTATTTTTTTTAGTAGACAGTTTATTTCAGATGCATGTATCAATAACTTTCCATTTCTAAATAATAGGTCACCATTTGTACTTAACTCATGTTTAAATTTAAAGTATTGTCTTATTTTCTGTGGCATGTCATTTATGTATTTAGGAAATCCTTTGGAAATATAAGTCTTAAGCATTTGTAAGTATTTATCATTCTTTGTAGCTATTTTAATAGTGTCAATTGTTGAATCTGATATCTTTAGGTCTTTTACTTCATCTATATCTTGTAATATTTTATAAATCTGATATTCCTTAGTCATTTTTTCTATATTACTATTGTAGGATTGGTCTTTTAATGGAGATCTAGATAGAGTGTCAGCAGCATTATTGTTTTTTCCTCTTATAAATACTAATTCAATGTGGTATCTCTGTAATGTCATTAACATTAGTTGTAATCTTTTTGGAGCTTGAGACAGAGGTTTTGAAAATATATTAACCAGAGGTTTGTGATCAGTTTTTATCATTGTTTTCTTACTACCACATATATATTGATTAAAGCGTGTACATCCAAACACAACTGCTAGCATTTCTTTCTCTATTTGGGCATATCTTTTTTCTGTATTTGTTAAAGTTCTTGAGGCATAAGCTATGATCTGTTCATCTTGATATACTGCTACTCCTAACCCATCATTACTTGCATCGCATTCCATTGTAATTGGTTTATTCATTTCAAAATATTTCAGTGTTCTTAGATCAGTTAAAAGTCTCTTCAGATTGTTAAATTCATCGTTTTCCAGTTTAGTCCACCTCCAAGGGGTGTCATTATAGGTAAGTTTACGCAGATTTCTTGCTTCATAACTAAGATTTTTTATATATCTGCTGAGATATGTGACCATTCCGAGGAATCTAAGAACTTCTTTTTTACAGGTTGGCGGCGGCATATTTACCATTGCAGATACTTTTGAAGAGTCCGGTTGAAGACCATGATCAGTAAGTACATGTCCAAAAAATTTTACAGATGTTTGTAGTAAATTTAGTTTATCTTTGTTTAGTCTGCAATTTATTTCTCTTAACCGTGAAAATAGTAATTCTAAATTTTGATTATGATCTTTAATTGCTTCTACTTTGTTATCACCTGATCCATAGATCAAGATATCATCGGCCATAACCTCTACTCCAGGAATTCCACTCAATAATGACATAAGTTTTTGTTGGAAGATTTCAGGTGCTGAAGATATGCCGAAAGGGAGACGTCTCCAGCGATAGCGTCCAAATGGAGTCCAAAAGGTGGTCAGCTTGCTACTATCTTCAGTAAGATTTACATGCCAAAAGCCCTTTTTAGTGTCAACTGTGGTAAATACCTTCGCTTTGCCAAGTTCTGGGAGAATTTCATCAAGAGTGGTAAACTGGTAGTTGGGACGCTTTATGGCCTTGTTCAACGGGATGGGGTCCAGACAAAGTCTTAGCTTGCCGTTTCTTTTTACCAGTAGGACATTATTAACCCAATCGGTGTGTTCCATTTCCCGTGTAATAATACCATCTTCTTCCAGCTTATGCAGTTCTTCCTTTAGAATATTTCGAAGGGCCATAGGTACTCGGCGAGCAGGTTGTATGGATGGTGGCACGGTAGGGTCTATTTCTATTGAGGCATTTCCTGCAAATTTTCCATATCCATTAAAAATATCATTGTATTTTAGTACTAATTGTTCGGCTTCTATTCTACCATTTTCTTCTGTTAAGCAAGAGTCATTAATTTTGTGACAATATTTTATAAAACCCAGTTTTAAGCATGCTTCTTCTGATAATAATGGTTTATGATTTAAATCAACAACTGAGAATCTTAATTTGAATTTTTTATTGTCTTTGTGACAAACAAGAATAACTTCTCCTAAAACTTTTAGGTTATGACCTCCTATAGTACTCAATTTAGATTTTGGAGGCATCAGTGTTGGGTTTTCACATTGTAGAATTTTCTTGCAATAGTCTATGCCCATAAGTGACATTTGAGCACCTGTGTCTAACTGAAACAAGTAAGGTTTGCAACTATTATTTACCTCTATCATCAGTTCTCCGTTGACATTTCCGGGACTTCTGATAATCTTATTAATATATAACTCATCGTCGGAGGATTGCGAATTCTCAGTTTCATTTTTCTCCCTAATTTCTTTTATCTTTTTCTTGTTTTCATATGGTTGCTTCTTTTTGCAGACTTTCTTGGAATGATTCCATCCATTACAGACACTGCATTTTTTCCCGTAAGCTGGACACTTTCTTTTTTGAAATATATGATATAATCCACAATACTTGTATTCTCTTTTTTTATTTTCAATAACATTGATATCACCTTCATTTCCTTTTTCTAGTACTTCCACATTTTCATGAGCCGCTTCTGCAGACTTACACATGTTAACAGCCATGTCTAAACTTAACTGATCCATCCGCAGTAGTTCTTTCTTTAAGTCATTGTTTTTTATGCCTATTACTATTCTATCTCTAATCATTTCTTCTTCAAACTCTTTGTAATCGCAATCTTTTGCCAGTCTTTGTAGTTGCAAATAAAAGGTATCGAAGTTTTCTTCATTTTCTTGTACTTTTGAATTAAAGATATATCGACAGTAAATTATATTCTTTTTCTTAATTATTTTTTTTTCCAATTTGGTTATTATAACTTTTTCCGAGTTTTTTTCTTCATTCGTTAAGTCGAATAGATATTTCATACATGCTGTCGCTCCCACAGCATTAAGAAAAATACTTGCTAATTGTTTTTCTCGATCTTTTCCCCAAAGAATCATGCCGGTTGCATTTTTATAATTTTGCCAACCGTTCAAGAAAATTTTAAGCGCTTCAGTCTGATCCGTTGTTTCTGTACTCATTGGAGCAGGGAACGGCACGTGTACATTGTTTTTTTCTGGTTTTTCAGACGCTTGTTGTTGCAGCTGCTTTTGCATAGCCGCCAAGATTTCTGATTGTTGTTTAATAACTTCGAATAGTGCCGTTTCCATGGTTTTTGTGTTTTATTCTGACACCATGTTATAATAATAAAATGCACTTGATTTGAGCGTTTATTCGGTTCTACAAATCACATTTCAATTAATTATATTATATTTGTAAAGAGAAAAGACATCTTGATTGACCATAGAGTAGAGAGAGTTATAAACTAGACAGATGACAGCACAGAGTAGCATCAGTGCAGATTATATAGCACACAGAAGAAATACCAGAACAACGGGAACGGGAACGAGAACGGGAACGGGAAAGGGAACGGGAACCCAACTTTTCATTAATTATACCAATTCGAATTCAATATTCGTAACAGACAGGACAACGTCTGTCGGGTCAGCAAGTATGAAATAAAACCTGTACTGTATGTAATGAACATTTCATTCAATTATTTCATATTACAAGATTACATTGTTTTAAACTTAGAGCATGTTTTAAATGTCATCAATGAAAACTTTACATAGATTTTGCCATTATTATCTAGGTTTTTAAAAAATATATTACAATTTATTTCGGTATATATGCTCTCTCAATCCGGATATCATCAACAGGACAATCATTTTTATCACACTCAACTAATCCTATTCTTTTCACTACAGCCATTCCACTTTGTACACGTCCAAATACTGTGTGTTTCCCATCAAGCCATTGGGTTGGAGCTAATGTAATGAAAAATTGTGAACCATTTGTGTCAGGTCCAGCATTGGCCATAGAGAGAATACCTGCACCGGTGTGCTTTAAATCGCTGGTGATTTCATCGTCAAACTGTGGTCCATATATTGATTGTCCTCCTTTCCCCGTACCCGTTGGATCCCCACCCTGAATCATAAAATCTCTTATCACTCTGTGGAATTTTGTATTATTGTAGTAGCCTCTTCTTACTAGTTCCATAAAATTTCTGCATGTTATGGGAGCGTGTTTCCAATACATTTCTACAATCATTGTGCCCATTCTGAAAAGAAGATATTATTCAAATTAATCATATTGTTCATGATATAAAAGTCAATCAAATAAAAAATGACAATTAAGAGAGTAATGTCATTCTTATCATAATGATTCAAATATAATTGGTACGGCTATCTACCTAATGCTACGGTTCCACCTGCGTCTTAACGCGTAACTTAACACATTAATCTAAGTGTTATGCAGATGTGGCCAACACTTTAACGTATTAATTTACAAATGACATTACTATATATAATATAATGCCTAAAGCTCCACACGACACCAACTTACGTTGTGCAAACTGTTGCACAAACAAAAGGTTTGCGTTCCCATTGAGGGACCACATGGAATTTTGTGCTTTTGAATGCGTCAGCCTTTAGTAAAAGTTCTCAAACAATTGTAAATTAAATCTCTAATTTGTAAAAGTAGGCACTCAAAAGTTACAATCAGTTAAAGGTGGTCCCTCAATCGTGACTGACATGTATCCATATCTTATATTCTAGTTAAAATTTACAACTGCTACGAATGACTGCTCTTAGTAAAAGATTTGTAAAACTAATTTTATTAAATATCACCCCTTAGGCCTCGTTTACGGAGACGCGGGGCGTCGCGCGACGCGGGCGGCGGCGCGGCCCGCACTGAATTCAAACATATGGCGTTGTATGAGTGTGTTTACGGAGAGGCGATTTTACACGCATTTGCTTGAAATAGGGCGGGGCCCGCGGCGGCGTCCGCGAAATTTTGAAAATATTAAAAAATCCAATATGGCGGCCAACTTTTTTTGTTTTTCGGCTGATTTCGATGATAATCGATTTTTTGTACTATTTTGACAAGAAAACAACAACGCAGTTTTAAAAATATAAATTAATCTAAGATGGCGGGCAACTTTTTTGTTTTTGGGCCGATTTCGATGAAACTCGGTTTTTTGTACTATTTTGACAAGGAAATAACCACGCAATGTTAAAAATATAAAAAATCTAAAATGGTGGCCAAAACTTTTGTTTTTGGGCCGATTTCGACTTAACTCTGTATTTGGTACTTACTATTTGACAAGGAAATAACGCAATGTTAAAAATATTAAAAATTCAATATGGCGGCCAAATTTTGTTTTAGGGCTGATTTCTATGAAACTCGGTTTTTTGTACTATTTTGACAAGAAAATAACAACGCAAAGTTGAAACCGAACCGAAAAATAGTACCAAAAACCTAATTTCATTGAAATTAGCCTAGAAACAAAAAAATTTGGCCGCCATCTTGGATTTTTTTATATTTTTATCATTGCGTTGCTGTTTTCTTGTCAAAATAGTAACAAAAACCGAGTTTCACCGAAATCGGCCCACAAACAAAAAAGTTGGCCGCCATCTTGGATTTTTAAATATTTTAAACATTGCGAACCCGTTTAAAAACCGGTTCAGAGAAACAGAACCTTTTTTAAAAGATCCACATATAGTTTCGTCGAACCTGTTCAAAAATTTACCAGTTTCCAAGCCCTGCGACGATTTGATTGACTTTGTCGCCGCGGGCGCCGCCGCGGGCGCCACCGCAGGCACCGCCACGCTGCCCACGACGTGTCTCTATGAACAGCATCGTATAGTGCCATATGTTTGTGTCTACGCGTGCGATGCTAAGTGCCGCTTCACGCGCCGCCTCTCCGTAAACAGAAAAATCGCCCGACGCGCCGCGAGAGGCCCCGTCGCCCACACCGCCTGACGCCCCGCGTCTCCGTAAATGAGCACTTACTGTTCACTGAATAAAAAGAAAAAGCTTGCAGAAAGTGGTCCCTCAATCAATCGTCAAAAGTTGACATTAAGTGGGAACCACTATAATATTTGAAATTTCTGTACGAGGGAGAGTTAGTAAAAGAGCTTGAACGATTGTTAATTCAACCTCAAGTTTGTAAAACAAATACTAAAAACAGAATAAAATAAATATTTAAGGGGGCTCCCATACAACAAACAACTTTTTTGCTGTTTTTTGGTACGGAACCCTTCATGCGCGAGTCCGACTCGCACTTGGCCGGTTTTTAACTCCGTGACAACTTTTTACAACCCAAAAAAATAGAAACTGTTTAAATACCAAAATATTATTCAATATTATTCCTTACGCTATATGTCTTAATCTTATGATAATTAATTTTAAATTAAAATTTCAAAGATAAATTACACTTTTAAAAACACCTAAACAAAGAAATAAACCTGTGCATCACAAGTTTTTACCACCTTCTGTAATACAGGGTCACTGGAAATATGACGTATTCCTGTTAAGGAGTTATAGATGAGGTCAAAACAAATATTTTTTGTCATATAACTTTTTCTCAAAAAAATAATAGTTTTTGAGTTAATTGAAATTAAGTATTTTTTTACCAAAAGTACGTTTTCAGACCCAAAAATTTAAAATAAAAGATAACTACTCATTGGATTCCGGATTTTTTATTATTTTGGGATAGAAAACAATCTATGTGTTGATAATGAATAAAAAAAATTACAAAAAGTGCAGATGTTTATAAAAAAATCAATCCTTAAATGCATTTATTTTTTATTTTTTCAGATTTTTTAGAAATAGCATCAAATATCTTTAAAAAAATCCTAGTAACAAAGCGTGCATAATATTTTAAAAACATCACCATCTATTCAGCTTTCAGTTGAGGTATAAAACTTAATAATAACTTAAATAAAAAATGAGAAATTAAGACTTAACTAAATAGCAGTCCCATTTTATGTAGCAAAAATTTCCTACTTCAATCGCCTCGAAGGTGGCCGTATTATCCTACTTATATCATAAATGTGAAAGTTTGCTTGTTTGGATGATTGTTAATCAATCACGCAAAACGACTGAACAGATTTGGATGAAATTTGGCACACAGACAGTTTATAAACAGGATTTAAACATAGGAGGATACTATTATCTTGGTTAAAGGTTCCCTAGGGATTTTCTCGAATGTAATTGCGGATAAAGTCACGGGCGGAAGCTAGTTTGCCATAAATGATCGTGCTTACTAAAAATACTTTCGTCCGAGTGAGTTTAAAACAGAATTATTTTCCGCCGATGAGTCAAAATTTTATACAGACAGCATCAAAAATAACCATGCATATCAGCCATTTTTAATGACCCGCTGCTGGGGAACAGGCCTTCCTTTCCTTTTGGGATAAAGTGGACGGGCCATAACCCACCACGTGGGACCAATGCGGATTGGTCGGTGTTAACTCAATGTACCTCACATTGAGCCCTTGGTTCTGGCTGCATTTACAGTCGTTAACACTGACCAATCCACATTGGGTCTACGTGGTGGGTATGACCCGTCTGCTTTATCCATCCACAAGCCAAAAGGTAGGCCAGTTCCCCAGCAGCGGGGAATTAAAAATAGCTGATATGCATGGTTATTTGTGACACAGTTTGTATAAAATTTTGACTCATCGGCGGAAAATAATCCTGTCTCAAACTCACTCGGACGAAAGTATTTTTAGTAAGTACGACCATTTATGGCAAACTAGTTTCCGCCCGCGACTGCATTCGCATTTACATTCGAGAAAATCCCTAGGGAACCCTTAACCAAGATAATAGTATCCTCATATGTTTTAATCCGGCTTATAAACTATCTGTGTGCCAAATTTCATCCAAAGCCGTTCAGCCGTTTTGCGTGATTGATTAACAATCATCCAAACAAGCAAACTTTCACATTTATGGAATAAGTAAGATAATACGGCCACCTCCGAAGCGCTTGAAGTAGGAAACTTTTGCTACATGAAATGGGACTGCTATTTAGTTAAGTCTTAATTTCTCATTTTTTATTTAAGTTATTATTAAGTTTTATACCTCAACTGAAAGCTGAATAGATGGTGATGTTTTTAAAATATTATGCACGCTTACTTACTAGGATTTTTTTAAAGATATTTGATGCTATTTCTAAAAAGTCTGAAAATAAAATTAAAAATAAATGCATTTAAGGATTGATTTTTTTATAAACACCTGTACTTTTTGTAATTTTTTTTATTTATTATCAACACATAGATTGTTTTCTATCCCAAAATATTGAAAAATCCAGAATCCAATGCGTAGTTATCTTTTATTTTAAATTTTTGTGTCTGAAAACGTACTTTATACTTAATTTCAATTAACTCAAAAACTATTAATTTTTTGAGAAAAAGTTATATGACAAAAAATATTTGTTTTGACCTCATCTATAACCCCTTAGCATGAATACGTCATATTTCCAGTGACCCTGTATATAGGTATTTTTTGTGGTTTTACGTATGTCGGAGTTGACAACCCTAGCGCGACGCCTGAGTTTAGGTATGGATTTCAAGGTCACGCGGGAGCTAAACTTCTGTACTCTCTCTATTTTGTGCTGTTACGACGACTTACGATTTAAATTTGTTGAAAGTCTTCCGAACGAACAAATTTTTATACACACGTTAAGCTACTGTCTCATTAATAGTAATGTTTAAATTTAAAAGTTCAGGGTGATATTTTCAAGGCAGCAAAATTCTTTTTATTGTGGTGGGTGGATGTGGATGGTAAAAATGTGTGATGTAATACTTCTATCATTTTCTAACGACTAATATAAGCTCGAAATTATGCTGAATGACTTAAAGTGCGTGCGTGAGTGACAATGTTGAGTTGAGAACCTTTCAAAAATATACCATTTTTTTCTAAAATGTTAAAGAATATTCTAGATTTTTCCAGAATGTTCTGAATTGCGCTCAAGATTATGCTGAATGACATAAATTACGTGCGTGAGTGACATATTGGGAACTTTTCTAAAATACGAAAAATCTTTCCAGAATGTTCTATCTAGCATATTCTAGATTTTTCTAGAATGTTCTGGAATAATCTGGGATATTCTTTAATTTTTGAAATGAACTGCGTAAATGTGCGACAGTGGTTGCTTAGAAGATTTGCAAATGTTACTTTGGCTAGGGGGTTAGGAAAGCTCTAAAATACCTATATTTAAATGTTTAAAATTATTTAAAAATGATTCTAGACAGTTAGATAGATAGTTACATCTAGAGAAAAGTCTAGAAATTTCTATTCAGTCTGCGTAACCATTAATTGTGCCATTATTTTCAACCCGGGCGACGCCGGGTTTTGCTGCTGGCTATGTTCCTCTTATGTTTTTGATTTTTATCTTGCATTTTGAATACTAATAAAAAATAACAACAAAGAACAGTTATTTTTATTTACTTATCCTAAAAAAATCCTTTCGTGTGGTCACCTCGATTAGTAGTATTTCTTCGCAGGAGTTAGATTGTTATTTGAACTAAAACGGTAGTTTTTTGATACTGTTCGGTAAAGTAATAGTTAGTAAAAAAATTACTAAAAGATAGACTATAGCATTTGTCTGTTTAACTTCCAAATGATACGTATAATAATGTAAATTGATTTATTTGTATGATAAGCGTTTCAATTGAGGGTCCACCTTTAGTCAATTGAAACTTTTGAATGGCTTCTTTTACAAACTGGAGGTTGAATTAACAATCGTTCAAGTGCTATTACTAACTCTCCCTCGTACGGAAATTTCAAATATTATAGTGGTTCCCACTTAATGTGGACTTTTGACGATCGATTGAGGGACCACTTTCTGCAAGCTATTTCTTTTTAGTCAGTGAACAGCAAGGGGTAATATTTAAAAAAAATAGTTTTACAAATCTTTTACTTAGAGCAGTCATTTGTAGCAGTTGTAAATTTTAACTAGATTGTAAGATATGGATACATGTCAGTCACGATTGAGAGACCACCTTTAACCGATTGTAACTTTTGAATGCCTACTTTTACAAATTTAATTAGAAATTGAATTTACAATTGTTTGAGAACTTTTACTAAAGGCTGACGCATTTAAAACTCAGACCAAATAAAAAAGTAAAGACGGAGTCTTCCGACAAAGCGGTGAAGCCAGAAAAACTACGCCTTGGCTGTGTACATACACAGTTTACGCACACATTTGTAACGAAACTACGCCTTGGCTTTCGTTCGTCATTGGACGAACCCTGCCGCCCGGCCCCCGCCCGCCCTCTAGTACGCACGCATGTACCATCAAAAACCGGCTTCACTTAGTTGTTTGCAACCACTGCGCAACGCTCCATCTTCCTTTTTTATTTGATCTGAGATTCAAAAGCTCAAATTTCATGTGGTCCCTCAATAGGAACGCAAACAAACAAAAGTATGTGCAAGTCTCATCGTCCACACGGCACAAACAATTTAGTTGGTCGTTGGCAGCAGAGGTGTAGTGTCGTCCAGCTGTGGTGAAAGTGAAGCAAACAATGGAAGATATATTTAGATATAGACGGTTATTATTGTTAGCAGAAGCTACAATATCAGTTATGATAATTAAAAAAACAAAACGAACTAAATAGTCAAAAGAATGGTTATTAAAAACAAAAATACTCTCATACAAATTTACTGAAGGGATTGTCAGTAAATTCGATTATAAATTATCTGGAATATTTTCTAAAGTCATTAATTTTCAATTGTAATTATCTTAATAACACTCAAACAAATTTGAGCATGCGTCTACACGCTGCAATAGTTTGTGCAAACAGATATGTTTGCACCGACTTTTTGATACAAAATACAAATAAGCACAAACATTCGCACCAACTGCAAACTTGACGTCTACACTACACGTCTGTTTTGCACAAACATCGTTTGTGCAAACACGTTGCGCAAACAAGTTGGTGTCGTGTGGACCGGCTATTGGGAGGGTGCGAAGGTGTATAATAATCGATCGCAGCGCTCATGGTGGCAAAAAGTAGAAATAAAGAAGGCTCTGTAATCTGCTTGAAAACGATATTTAATTTATTACTAGCGATACAGGAATAATTATATATGTTTATTATCACTTAGTAAAATTATTAAAGTAGCTTTATCCTCTTGTTGTACAAAATCTACAACTAAAAAAGAAGTAAACAAACCCTGATATAACCAAAATAAAACACTCTTGCCATATTTAATTCAAATGACCAAAAATGATTTTACAACACTTTGTCCACCCAAATCATAGTAATTTTGAAATTTACATTAATAACACAATATGTATAGTATTTTTTAACATTTTGTCACAATGCCGCCATTACATATTAAAACGTCAAAACGGTCCGGTCAGAGCCAACAAAGTTGCAACACGCCAGGTGGCGCTAAAAGCGTGCACGGAGCCAATTAGCTAATGCGTAGTTGGATATTACCATCAACGTTAGCGTTAACGCAGGTTACGCAGGTGGAGCAGTAGCTTAAGGCGTTAACATGCGTCAAATCCCAATATTCAATTCAAAATATTGAAAGACTACGCGCGTGAAGCTATCATAGAAAAAATATATAATGCACTTGAAATAATACACAATAGATTTAATTGAAAACATTTGTAAAAATGTTACCACCTTTGATGTAAAATAATATCCCGTGGACCCTGTTTTTGGTCTTATTTGCAAAATTTTCCGGAAACATAACATTCGTTTATGTCAAAACCAACGCATAAAAATCAGCAATGTTAATACCTTCAATCTTAATTGATCAGTTTTTTTAACTAATTTGAAAGCGAAGAAAAGTAATAAAAACATGTAAAAATCGAGGATTCGGCGCTCGACCTCTACGCAACCGCCGCGTTAGAACGCGCACTGATTTGAACCCATAGCGTGTAGAGTTACGTTCGATTTCACTCCATCACGGGTAGACCCGCTCGGATTGACGTATGTAATAAAACTAGATCAGTGATGTAAGTTGGAAAGTAAAAAGTACAAACATAACTATTAGGTATAGAACTATAGACTGTGGAAGCTATGACATTGATTTAGTTGGGTTTAACCAAAGACGAGAGTGTTGGCCCAGGGAATGATAACGTTAATTTTAACGTTATTTTAACGAAATTAACTTTATTTCGGTAAATAACGTTAATTTTAAACTTAATTCCAATTAATAACGTTAATTTTTTATCTATAATTTTACCGGTAGGTACTAAAGTTTAACGCTATATTTAACGGTTATTTTACCGGTACAATATTTTTAACGATATTTTTACGGGTAAATTTAGCGATAAAAAAAATTTACGGTATTTTTAACGTTATTTTTTTGTATCGTTATTTTTTTAACGGTATTTCAAACTTTGGTTGGCACTTTTGCTTTGTTAACAAATTATTGAGTTATTTTGGTGTTAGGAATAAGTATTATGCCGTATTGTTTTGCTCCTGCCTGGGTGTAATTCCATGTCTCGAGAAGAGAAACTTGCTTGCTTCAGAGGTTTTAGAGAAAGAGCTCGCAAAAAATACTGCAAGAGTTATCTCAAGGTCCTTGTCTCAATATGATAGAGTGTTTAGGGTGTACATGAGTCAGCACCTACTCCCAGCACCAGGAAGTGGAACACCTGGCGTCAGCACGCTTCCAAACATGTAGCATTTCGACATGCTCTACACGAGTTATCTCAAGTTTCAAATTTGGCAGAATAGTAGATAATAGCACAAAAAAAATAAGACGGCAGTCAGACCGCAGTGTCATGGAACATGCCGAGTCAGCACGCCACGTAAGTTGTATGAATTTCGAAGTCGGTATAAGAGCTATCTCAAGACTGAAAATTCGTATACTGCTTAATTATTATGCATAATTTATGAAAATAACAGTCAGACCACGGTGTTCTGGAACATTGGCAGTCAGCAGTCGCTCAAAGGGTGGAGTCCAAACAAGCTGTTTGGAGCTACAACGCGTTACAAATTAGGAAAGTGAAAAATCTTAAACAATATATGCTGTAGATCTTAAAAAACACTTTCAATGAAAATTGGTTTGAACGAAATTTAGTTAACAGTTTTAGAGATATAGCACATTTTCCAAAACCGCAAATATAACTTTGTCATTTATACAAACACTGTGAAAAACAAAGTTATTTTTGAAAACGTAAAATGTTAGTGGTATTCACTATGGTATGGTATTAATTAGAGCATTAGTATCGCATTGAAAATTTCTTGAAAATACCCGGGATATTACAAAATATTTCCCGACTCCGGGAATTATGTGTTTCCAGGGAATTCTCATTTATCGGGTCCCGGTAATGAAACCCTTATTTTATATTAATTAATAATAAATATACGTGTTACAAAAAAAAACCCGGCCAAGTATGTGTCGGGCCACGCACAATAGGGCTCCGTAGTTACCTTATACCATACCATAGTGAATACCAGTAACATTTTACGTTTTCAAAAATAAGTTTGTTTTTCATAGTGTTTGTATAAATGACAAAGTTATATTTGCGGTTTTGGAAAAAGTGCTATATCTCTAAAACTGCTAACTAAATCTCGTTCAAACCAATTTTTGTTGCAAGTGTTTTTTAAGATCTACAGCACATATTTTTTTAAGATTTTTCACTTCCTTATTTTAAAAGTTCGAGGGGGGAAAACACATTTTACATTTTTTTGAAGTGTCTTCTTCGTGATCTTTCAAACGCTTGACTTTGAGCAAAAATGCTAGGAACCTCAATGTCATTTTTAAAGAGCTATCTAAAGACACCCCGCACGTATGGGAATAAGAAAAAATTATTTTTTTCAGTTTCAGTTCCATGTTTGGGGAGCCCCCCTTAATTTTTTTTATTTTTGTGTAAAAATCGTAGAGCGGCTTACAGAATACATTTACTTACCAAGTTTCAACTGTGTAATCCTGTTTCGTAACACGTTGTAGCTCCAAACAGCTTGTTTGGACTCCACCCTTTGAGCGACTGCTGACTGCCTATGTTCCATGAAACTGTTGTCTGACTGTTATTTTCATAAGTTATGCATAATAATTAAGGAGTATACGAATTTTCAGCCTTGAGATAGCTCTTGTACCGACCTCGAAATTCATACAACTTACGTGGCGTGCTGATTCGGCTTGTTCCATGACACTGCGGTCTGACTGCCGTTTTTTTTTGTGCTATTCTCTACTATTCTGCCAAATTTGAACCTTGAGATAACTCTTGTAGAGCATGTCGAAATTCTACATGTTTGGAAGCGTGCTGACGCCAGGTGTTCTACTTCCTGGCGCTGGGAGTAGGTGCTGACATGAGTCAGCACGTAAAATGTTAGTGGTGTACATGAGTACACCCTAAACACTCTTGTAGTAATTTTCACGACCTCTCGTACTATTTGTTTTTACCCAAAATGTCAAACTTGCAATTGGGATGTTGACAACATTTTTTATTTAATATTACATAAATAAATTACCTCTCAACAAAAGAAACATTGGTAAAATAATTATTTCGCTAGCTTGAAAACTGCCCGATATATCACAGTGTGAAATGCACACAAATGGACTCGCCCAAAAACGCTCCATACTAACGGCTACTGAAGAGGCTAGTTGAAAAAATTTGGAAAATAGTTTAAAAATAAAGTTTGGTATCTATTTCACCCCAAAAATATATTATTTTAAGAAAAATAAGTCATTTTACCTATGAATTTTGCGTTTTAAGAAATGAATTCAAAAAGACTTCGAAAAAGGCCAAAATTGCCATGGCGTAAACGGAAACTCTTGAATGACGTGACGCCTCGCGAAACATTCGTGTTTGACACCTACACACATACACCTCTGTGTGTTTGTGTGTGTGTGAAAATGACAGCAACAACAAAGGTTTCGCGAGGCTTGACGTCATGCGTCTCTGATTGGTGTTCAATGTCACGTGATTAAATGGCCAACTTAGCCGATTTTATTTTCCGTAAATATTGGTAATCTTTATTTATTTTAATGAAAAAAGTGTTTTTTTGGTTACTATTTAACATGATTAATCATTAGAAACCTTTTGCTAGCTGATTTATTCTTAGTGGAAACAAGCCTATTATGACGTCACGCCTCAGTAGTTTGTATGCAACGCGTAGGAAATTTGTTCGGCAGCTATATTAAATATTGTGTTTATCAAAATGGTTTCTTAGACAAATTTGCTATACATTTTACGAACTAATTAAAGGTATCATTTATTTTAATAAATTTTATACTTTTTAAATGGACTTGTCCACCCAACTTTGAAGGGTCATAAAACAAATAATATGCAATATATAAAACCAAGAGGTATATAAGCTACTCTAAAAGTTTAATATGTTTACGATTTTTATTAGTATTTCGTTATTTTATTCATTAGTCAACATCTCAATTGTGTGACGTCACACTTCCCCTGTCGTAGACTTAAGAGGGGGCTCCCAGAATTTCTCAATATTTGAACTCAAATAGTGACGTCTCTACAATCTCAATGAATGTCAAATTCAGATATATGCTTTTATGGACCTTCATTGAGTGGATAACGGCAGGATTTCAGAAATTATTGAGTTTGGCTCGATACTTTTATTTTCTGAAAAGATGTCCTTTTTAGGGGAATTTTTGAAATATCTCTTTAATTATACATCGTTTCTGAGCAAAATTAATGTAAATCATTAGCAAATTACGTATTCCAGTGGCTGACGGCACCAAAATCGTATATAATAATTATTACTTTTGTTATTACCAAAAAAAGATTATAATACTAGCGCGCTGCGGGAATCGCCTTCGTTAGTACCGCGCAGTGCGCTGTCGAGGCAGGACGTGTGTCGCTCGCGCATCGAATTTTGGCACAGTTTTACAATCCATACAGTTGTTAAACGAATGTACTTGCGCAGAGCAACGCAGGGGATCTCGCGAAGGGTAGGGCGGTTTCCCTCAAACTTTTATGATTAAGATTGTTCATCCAAATGCAAATACATTACATAATTAAAAATAATAGAAAACTGAAAAAAAACCCAAAAATAAAGTGACACGTAACATCTGGCAGTGCAACACAAGTACATGTAATTAGGCACATAGGTACTTGTAAATAAATTATGTATTATATAATCATCAAATTTATTCCGCGGCGTCGGCCGTCATCAAAGGCGTTTAACAACTGTATGGATTGTAAAACTTGGTATGGGTAACAAACAGCAAAGCACGCGTGTCCATCGTTCTGGCAGCGCCACGGTCTCCGATTTTTACTTTATGGATTTTGTTCATTGGTTATGACAAAAATATGTGAAACGATCTTTAATTATTCTAAACAATAGATCTTTTGGCCATAGTTATCTCGAGAATAATTGGAATTGGTTTAGTTATTATATGTAACTATAAAATTACCTACGTGTAGATTCTTTCCATGAATGTGTATACTTGGAACCTGAACACACTTATAAATTGTATTACTTATATGCACATAAGTAGCTAATTGCGTAATAATTTTTGTGTTTAAACACTTGTGTTTATGGTTGTTGAATAAATTATGAAAATGTTAGTATGAAAAATGCAACTTCTTTAATATCCTCCATATAAAACGGCAACCGTAATATTTTTTGGACTTTTTCGCCATCTACTATATTTTTACAAGTAATAATCTTAACAATACTATATTTTATGCAAAAAAAGTTGGCAACCTTAGGATAGACAGACTTTAGGAGGTATATGTAGCTAGGTAGGTAGTAAGTACGTGTCATTTTAAACACTAATCCGAACTAGGTTTATTGATTTAGGTACTAGTATGTGCGTGAATTTGCGAATAACTCATCTAAGATCATACCTAACATTAATTTTAAAAACAAATACCAACAGATGACAACTATCAAACTTAAAACAGCAACTCGAAAAGTAATTATCCTAGACTAGTGGTGTCTTTGAAGAAATGAAGGGTCTTGGTGAGATCTTCATTTTAGGTGACAGCTGTCAAATTTAAGTTTGACATTTAAAATGAAGATCTCACTAAATCCCATCATTTCTTCAAGGTCACCATCAAACTTAGGATGAGTACTTTCCGAGATATTGCCGTTTTAAATTTGACAACTGTCAAAAAATACATACAAAATGCGCCCGCCATTTTGAATTCCAAAACTAACATCAAAATTGTGCTTAGCACACTTAAAGCCAGTGCCGGTTTTAGCACTACCAGCGCCCCTGGGCGACATTTCTACGGGACGCCCCCTATCTGCGATTCCAAGATTTCAATTTTGCCTGTTAGTTAAAAAACGGCCGCGCAGCGCAATTTTTTAGTCAGTTTCACCTTCTAATCTTGTAATCTTGCTTGTTTATAGTAAAAAAAACGGCCGCGCAGCGCGATTTTTAGTCAGTTTCGTCTACTAATCTTATAATTTTGCTTATTACAGTAAAAAACGGTCGCGCAGCGCGAGTTTTAGTCAGTTTCGTCTACTAATCTTGTAATCTTGACGCCTGCAGCGCCCCTTTATCTCCGGCGCCCCGGGCGGTCGCCCGTGCTCGCCCCCCCCTAACGCCGGTACTGCTTAAAGCCCCTGTCATGGTAACAAAATCAAAATATAATTTTCAAGTAGATACCAAATTATGTATCTTTATTTTTTTTGAAATACAAAAAAGCAAATCACATAGTGTCAGCCCTTACATTTTAGTCGTTACGCCAACAGCTGTCTAGACGAACAGTGGCTTTTTTTTCGCCAACATAAAAATCGGACACTACCTTCCTGAATGCAATTACACTTCTCTGAATTTAGGAGCGACTTCATATCGTATCCGATATTTAGGATGATCTAATAAGCTCTTTAGAGAAATGAGACTATTACAGATAATTAGTTCATAGCAGCGAACTAAAATTGATGGAAAAAGTACAACCCGCTCAGCTTTAGTCGGGCCAGCCACGCACCCGGTGACTGACGATAGTGTTCTTTTCAATAAATTACAGTTTATTTTGTAGAGAAAAGATAGAGGGAGAGTTTATTAGAAATGACGTCCTTTATAGTCAAAGGTGTAAAAGATGCAAAGAAGGCAGTAAAAAGATGCAGAAATAACGTATGTTATTTTTTGGTTTATGTACAGAAAAGATCTGTAAGTATACAAATTATGGTCGCTAATAAGCAAACAGTGTACACGACGCTTTGTTTTTTAAAAAAGGCGTTAAGCTTAGAACCAAGTTCATGAAAACATAGCACTTTATGAGTTGTATATAAATACCAATAGCGAAATTTGTTCAACTGATAGTTTTTGAGATATTCAAGATTTTGCAGGGTAACGTTGTGGGATTTCCCATATCTCGAAAACTGTTTGTTGCAGAAGTTTGAAAAAAATACCAGTTATAGGCCTAAATTTGTTTAAATTTGTTCAAACATACGTATTTCGATTCATCAACAAATATTGATTTAATTAATTGTTTTTCAAAACTGGAAAAACCTAAACCAGTACAAATAAAACAAATAAAAACAATTAAATATACCTATGATAAACCTTTTTAAGGTGTACAAATTTGGATTAACAAACTTTACGCGATATGAATATTTAAAGAGGTTTCTTTAAATTTCAAGCTTCTTATCAAATTTTCCAATTTGGCGATCGAATACTCAGCTCCCTCTGACTACGAAACGATAGACTATAGTGAACAAATTTGATCATTTTGTTAAAAAACATCCCTGAAAGTTTCAGCTTTAAATCTCAGATGGATTAAAGGTTTTTCAAAGAATTAGAAAGTGCCAGAAATTCTCCTATAAACCGACTAAATTACGGAGACTACGAAAAAGCGATCGCGCCATACTTGAGCGTAACCATCTAAAAAAAAACAGCATAATAGTCATTTTTAGGTGGTACAGTCGCGTATAAAAAGATAATAGTGTTCTGTATGACCTCGACTAACTACATGGTTAGAAAATGTGTGCCTGTGTTCGACGACCGCGACGCGACGTTTTTAAAAAGGGACAACTACATAGTGATATGACAAAAGAGAAAGAAATGTGAAAATTTCGTGTTGGACGCCGTGAAGTGACGTGTGATACTTAAATATTTATTAGCAAAAAATAATGAATGCAAAAATTTCAAATTATAAATATTTATTATTATTTTAATAATTTTACTTATGGCCGAATACTCAAACGCTAATTAACTTTGAGGGGCTCTCAAACGTCGTCCTGTCGCATTAAATGTCAAAGATATGACAAAGACAGCATGCTGTTTGAGAGCCGCTCAAAGTTAAGTAGCGTTTGAGTATTCGGCCATTAATGTACTTAATTTTACAAGTACTCGTTCAACGCATTCATCCATAATACTATAAGATGGATTAAACCATGTTTCTTTTTAGTAATGATCTAAAAATCTGGTAGCAATTAGGTATTGCTAAAAACGAATTTAGTCGAAAATAGCTAAAGTAATTATTTCACACTAGATAATGTAACTTATACTTAAAACATTTCAGATTTTGGCTACATTAATATTTTTCTGCTTGACTGTACTATATATATCGGTTATTAGGCTGCTAAATTGAGTAGAACACCCGCAAGTATGGCGCGATCACTTTTTCGTAGCCTCCGTAATTTAGTTGGTTTATAGGAGAGTTTCTGGCACTTTATTGTCATTTGAAAAACTTTTAATCAATCTGAGATTTAAAGCTGAAACTTTCAGGGATGTTTTTTGACAAAATGAACAAATTTGTTCACTATAGTTTATTGTTTTTTATTCAGCAGGAGCTGCGTATTCGATCGCCAAAGTGGAAAATTTGACAAGAAGCTTGAAATTTGAATGAAAATCTCTTTATATCTTCATATCGCGTAAAGTTTGTTAATCCAGATTTGTACACCTTAAAAGGGTATATCATAAGTATATTTAATTGTTTTTATTTGTTTTTAAATGCACTAGTTTAGGACTAAATAGTTTTTTTACAGTTTTTAAAAAACAATTAATTATATCGACATTTGTCGATGAATCGAAATACTCATATTTGAACAAATTTGAACAAAGTAAGGCCTATAACTGGTATTTTTTTAAAAATTCTGCGACAAACAGTTTTCGAGATATGGGAAATCCCAAAACATTACCCCAGCAAAATCTTGAATATCTCAAAAACTATAAGTTGAACAAATTTTGCTATTGGTATTCATTTACAACTCATCAAAAGCTATCTTTTTATATACTTGTTTCCAGGCTAAACGCCTTAAAAAAAACATTTTGCTGGGGAAACGGTACCTTAGCAAAATCAGTGTTTCTCGAATAACTTCGAAAATACAACTTGAACAAATTTTGCTATACTTGAACAAATTGCATCTAACTATGAACTATCTGTAATACTCTCATTTCTCTAAGACGCAACATTTTGCTGGGGTTACGCATACAATGGGGAATAGCAAAAAGCATTTTCTTTAATTTTCTTTCTTTCTTCTTTTTAACCTACATAGCTTACCACAAAAATATAAATACTTATCTATAATTATTACCTTTATAATTCTAATGAGTGTTTTTAGAACAGATCAAGCCTTGTTTGCTTGGCGAAATCTTAAAGAAACAAAACAATGATATAAAATATATATTTTTTAAATCGGTTGAAAATTTTAGCACTTTAAAATCAGAAAGCGGGGCGCTGCCAGAATGATGGACACAAAGCGCTCGCGCTGATAGCCGCGCGATAGCGTGCGGGAGCGAGACAGTTGCGAGTAAAATAAGCAGGCGAAGGGCAGCGAACGCACTTAAAATTTTTGCAAGCGGACTCTTAATTCACCTGGATCAAATAACCTGGGTGAAGTATACTAATTGTTACACTTAATTATCCCAGGGGATTAGGTGAATTAAGTATACTGATTAGTATATAGTTTTGATGGGATTAGTTAATTGTACAAATATAATTAAAGTTAACCTCCTCTAAATTGATGTTACCCTGGTACTTTGGCATCTTAGTTCAAAGAAGATAAGTAATGATTTAAAATTATAAATAATGATTTTCATAGGGCCAGCAGTACTTCAAAAAAAAAATTTACCATGATGAAACTATACTCTGTGATAAAAATATAGGTGAATTAAGTATACTTTATTAACCTAGGTGCATTTAAGTATACTAAAACCAATACAGGTGAATTAAGTATACTAAATACGAGGGTGGATTGATAAGTCCATGACTTTGAAAAGAAGAACTACTTTTTTTCATAATTTATTTTTGTATCTTAAAAAGAAAATCCTTTAAGGAATCAATACACTATTTTTTTTTTAAATTCAGCAAAAGAATATTACTTTTGGAAACAAAAAGCTCAAGCGACTTCTAACATTTTTTAATGACCCTGTCGACCCTCTCTGCGGCATTCATGATGACATCAAAACTCAACTCTCAAAACTCATCAAATGAAGATGTGAATCCTTCCTATTCTCTAGATTCAACCCACTGAGATTTTTTCTCCTACCAAACATGAATAAATATCTAGGTGGGCAAAGATTTTCATCAACCCAAAAGTTGGTGTCTGAAACGGGCCTTCATTTTAGTTCCCAGTTTTCAGCCGATGAAAGAAAAAAATAATGGGTTAAAGAGGTAGGAACTTTGTTGGTCTGAATATGCAGAGCTACAATAAGATTATGTAGAGATATAAAACAAAATATTTTGAAAAAAGTGTTTCTTCATTACAAAGTCATGGACTTATCAATCCACCCTCGTATACTTAATTCACTCTGGTGATTTGGCTCAAGTGAATTAAGTCTATGAGAGGCTCACTTGCACGGTCTAGCTGCTGGCAGAGATTAGAAAAATGATGTTTAGCACATTCCTAAAGGCTGGTTTACTTATCTTAGTATTTAGTAGAGTGCTTAGTAGCATGCGAGTGCTTTAGTAGTTTTGGTGCCTTTCCAGTGACCGTTTACACGCTTCCAGTAGTGTGTCGTTTCGCCATATTCTAAACATATGCATTCCCCACGACACTACCAATTTTATTTTCGTGACAACATGTAATAGTAGTTTGTTACACAAGGGATGTAAGTGCGCTATTACAGAACAAGATCCAACTTGGCGCCCGTGCGAGCGCAGCTCGCAAAGGGCGCTAATGGATCGAGTGCACCCGAAATATTTAGACGCACGAGCGAGCGAAGCGAGCGAGGGCGAATATAGTTCGAGGGTGTAATAGCTACTTACAACCGAGGTAAGCATACTATTTTACATCATTCTTGCGAGGTAAATTTAATAAAAATAAAATAAAAATAAAAACAAAAATAAAAAAAATACAAAAACATTAAAACAAAAATAAAACGTTAAAGGGTTATTTCATTGAAAATTCGTAGGGTTGATCAGACAATTAAACTGAACAACTTTCATTATGGGACCAACCTCGAAATCACGAAAAAAATCAGCTGTTTTTGCATTGCAGAATTTTGCATACCTAGCTTCAACTGAAATGAAATGCCGCCATTTTCATTGTTTTTTTTTCAGCCAAAAGTTTCGTCAGTTTATAATAAAAGAAATGAGATTGGTTCACTAAGGAGTTTTAAATGCTTGAATTGTAAAGTAACTTTACAGTTAAAGCATTCACCATCCTTGAATTGTAAAGTGATTTGAAAATGGAACGTTCTATCTAAACAATGCACTGTGTTGCACATGCCAACTTACACAGCCTCATACTATATAAGTAAATCCTAGTTACCGAGCAAGTATGATGTAAATATATAAATCTGTATTTCACCAAAGTACTAAGGATCTCATAAACATAAGGAAGGTTAACTTCTGTATTTTTATCGCTTTTATTTTTTTATTATTTTCGTAATACAATACGTGTTAAGTACCACCAAGTAAATTTCGTAACGTAATAAAGTTAACCTCCTCTAAATCTATGCTACCCTGGTACTTTGGTAACGTAATTTAAAGAAGATAATTTTTAATTATTTTAAGTTCAAGTTGGATTTGTGCTATGGATTTTTAGTTATGTATTTACATGTATTGTTGTCACGAAATTCCAGAATCTGCCATTTAACGAAAAGGAAAAAAAAATGGTAGTGTCGTGGGGAATGCATTTGTATGGAATTTTTCATTTACCTACGACACTACTAGGCCGGTAGTGTAGAAGGGAAAAAAAATTACCCATGACACTACCAGTAGTGTGCCTTGGTAGTGTCGTGGGGAAGAATAGTCCAATCAATGAGCATATTTGTTGTATGGAGACTTCCGAAAAATTCTCCCGTCTATAAAATTTGGCATGTGATGAAGTTAGGTAACACAGATTACAGATGAACAATAAGCCAATAAAATTTGTTAAGAGAAGTTAGGTATTTTTACCTAAACATGAAAATCGCTTATATCTCTCTGTGAATATTTCCTCGGGCTAAAATACTTTCTGTATACGTACTTGTGTATTAGTTAGAATAAGTATGTAAAAGAATCCAATATTTTTTCGATTTCGGAGATACTCCAAATTTAAATTTTAATATTTTTCAATATATCTTTTCTTGATAAAAATATCTGCTGATTATTATTTTTAATATGTTTTTATATCCTTAAATATATAGCTTTGTTCAGTAAGTCAATTAATTTTCTTCTTGAATTGGTTGCATAAGCCCCGTTGATTGGACTAAGAAGGGTTATTTTTCCCCTTGTAATAATGGACAAGTGCTAGTAAGTGTGAACTTTCAATAAACGCATATCTGCTAGCTAGGGCCAATGGCTAATTTACAGGTAACATGGTGATAAAGGGTGTACATTAGTAGTATTATATATTCCGGGACCTAGGTCAAAACATTACCTACTTTTCTTAAAAGTTGGTGCTGATTTAATTAATGTTTTACAGCCTATTGTTATTGAAATAAGTTAGTTAGTCTGGCGGCCCGGGATCTTGCTTTAATAATATGAAAATTATTGTGTATTCTATAACTTACGTAGTTTCGATTATTGCAACAGGCGGTTGCCAAGATTTGTCAGGAACACCGGCATTGGAATAACCCAACATATTTTCTGTTGTAAGAAAAGTATGTTGTGTTTAAATTAAAAGTAAGGTAGGTAAATAGATGGAGATTGCAAGAAACAAGTAATATTTTACACAAATTTTAAAGATACAATTTGTATGCACTCAAGGAAAGATTCCATAAATAATCTATGTTTTTTTTGTAGAGGTTGTAAGTAACGGCACTGGGTTGGGTTTTCTAGCCCTTTTCGTCTTCTTCTTATTTTTGTTTTTGCAATCTACTTTCCTCTTGGAAGTAATTTTTGCCAGTGTCAAGTGTTGAATAGTTCAGTGGTAGATTGTTTCAGTTTACATTAAAATACGGGTACATCGCATTCCAATGCTGCTTGGAGCATTTGGCACCAAGTATATCAAGACAGTTTACTCGGTAAGATCTGCCGAGGTAGCCACCACTACAATAAAAGTCTCAGCTTCACACAACCAAGATCGCGCCTATTTCGATTATCCCACATATTGTTCAGTTGCGTAGACACTTGTACCACAAAACTGCACCAATTTTATGATACATTATCCACTATAATTAAAATAGTCACCGAACCGAATTCGACAAAATGGCGCCAAAAACTCCTTCTAGCCCTTTTGACGGTTCTCACACTGGCACCGCGCGCGGTCGCGGGGCTCCCGCGCGCGCTAGTTTTACTTTGTATGTAAGTACATCAATTTGTATAGAAAACCGCTTGGTCCAACACACAGAGGCCGCACCTAGGCGCGGGAGCGCGCACCGCCGCGTGCCGCTGGCGGCACGCGGCGTGCGCGCCAGCAGGCGCGGAAATCGCGGTGGTACAACACACTGCATGAGCTCCATAGTATCGTGCCGGTTTTTGTACGTAAGCGCGGGGCCGCGTCTGACGCCGACCGGTGCAGAGGCGCGTCGAAAACCGCCCGAATTGGCGTCACGCTGCGCCGTCGCCGCGCGCGTCAAACGCCAAACCACGCCCCGCGACGGCGCGTGCCGGCAGTGTGAGCATCGCCTTAATGCCCGTCGTATAATGTTAGGCGATTCTCACACTGCCGGCGCGCGCCGTCGCGGGGCGCGGTTTGGCGTTTCACGCGCGATATGTATGACTATATCCAAGAACCTTATATTCATATTCTATGACACTGGACATTCTACTACTGAAGGATGGTTGGGGATGAGGTCATTCACCTTTGCAGATTTCTTTTATCCCTCTCACACTGTGACTGGAATTGCCATGCTAAGTACAAAATATCCCAATCCATAGTCAATTTACCCAGGTCATATACAAAAATTAATTAGATTTTCTAAATAAATGTAAATATCGGCACACTTTAAATTAGTTACATGATGTAAAAATTTATTAGTACATGCCAAAGTAATTATTTAGAGGACAGATGAGTCCATTTTGTTATTACAATATTTTACGTTTAACAGTAATTTCTCCATATTTCATAATAAAAATAAGGTGGCATCACTGATGGAATTGTCTTTGATTTGACATGTCACTAATGTCAATGATTTTCTACCGCATCTCACGTTTATGTACAAAAATATAAAATTATTCAAATAAAATTCGCGTTACAAAGCATGTGTTGCATTGTGCAAAATTGCAAAAGTGTTTCAAAACCAAATTCTAACATTATATTTCACAAGTAAGTGTTTTTTAAAGTATTTTCAGCATTCAATTTTTCCTTCTCAGAAATCTGAATTTTAGCAGATTTCAAAGATTGTTTCCGATCTAATTCGGAAATATTATAGAAGTTAATTATAATTCCACCTTAATTACGTATTTTTTATTTCAATATAATATGTACAAATCTGTATTCATTTTCGACACATAAGAAGCTTTAGAAATATTATCTGCATATCGCAGGGTGACCATAATCACAGCAGAACTTTTGAATAAGAAAGAAAGATTTGGATGAAAAATTTACGTTTATCCTACCTAACATTACATTTTATGTTTTTATGCCACATTTAACTTTGAGAGCGGAATTATTTTGTTTTCTTAACAGAGAGAAAAAATGTAATGTAAACTAAAATATTATCTTACGTAATTGAGTTAAACAATTTAGATCAGTTTCAGCTAAGAATTGGACCTACCTAACTTACTACCTTACTTACTACTATACTAGTTATTATGGTCTTTGACACCCATTGTTTTTTCGTAGTAACAAAATAAAAATTAATCTTATTTTATTTTTCAGATTCCGAAACGATGAGGAAAAGAAACATTTATAGTATATCCCAATTACCATTAGAGGGAAATTATTTTCAACGGCCAAAATAATGCAGTTTTGACATTTTATATTGCAACTTTTTTTAATACAATGACTAATAATGAGACTTAATTTTTTTTTACACAACCGAAAATTCTAAAACTTTTTTCTATTACTAAGGGCGCTTATTCCTGCCTATAAAAATATTCAGCCAATTTGTTTTTTTGGACATTCCTCATTGTACAAAATAAAAATACACGTGACTTTAGGGTGGAAGGGCAGGTGTGTATACTGCCCGGCATATATATTGGCAAGAGAAAGAAAGGGACAAAAGATGCGCAGTAGCCATAAACACTAAGTTTATGGCTACTGCGCATCTTTTGTCTCTTTCATTTTCTTGCCAATATATATGCCGGCATCTGCAACCACGTATCTCCAAGTTTTGACTTTTAACCAGCCGGACCGTACAGGACCAAGGGGTCAAGTTTGCTATTATCGTGACTAACGCCGTAATCGTGTTTCAATGGTGTTTGGATGGTAATGCTTTTTGACACAATTCTTGTTTTTGTAAACCCAAAATTGAAACACATTGTTTTTCCTAAAAATCCAAACCCGTTAAAACTTAACCGTTAAACCCGTCCAAACACTGTGTCTCAGTTTTGGGTTTAAGAATCAAGAACTGTGTTAAAAAGCGTTACCGTTCAAACACCATTGAAACACGATTATATGATGTTAACAATAGCAGACTTGACCCCCAGTGTGACCACCATTCCAAAACAGTATCGTCCATCCGGAGAGGAGCCAACCGAAAATAATCATTAAGTAAATATTTTGTATTGCGCGCCGCCGCTGGCCAAAAGGGGGGTTTGAATGAATATATAGAAAGGTTATAATATGGTTGGTCAAGAGTAGTAATAATCCTATAAATGCAGTAATATTCTAAATGCGAATGTTTGTACGTTTAGAGATACCCAAACATACAAACTTTGGCACTAACTAACATCTAAACAATTCTAAACATTCAAATGTTTAGAATCTAAACACTTATGAATGTTTGGATTGGTCGTCCAAAAAACTTACGCCGTAGGCATAAGTTGATAGTCTGTAGTAAGTACCTATTTGTAGTGACTGTCCTACGAATGGACAACATTGTTGTCACCCTAATGAAAGAGATGGAAAATATCGTTGACGTCATTCAAGGTTATTTTTTCGTTCTTCAAGCCCCAAAAGGTGACGCAATGTCCAGAGTCATATATTAGGTTCTTGACTATATCTATGGTTTTGACACCTGTGTTGTGACTCTTGACACTTCTCTGCACTGACATGAAAAAAAATTGCTTCTCTGTAGGTAAGTATTGTACGAAGTACTACCAAAGAGAATGTAAAAAACTAGCGTGGTACCTACTTACAATTTCCTTGTTCTCTGTGTTAAATACAGTGCGATCAAATCCCAAACACATGACTCCTTGATAATGTGCGCTTTTATAATTCCCAACGGCTCGGCATGGCACCGCCCGGCAGCCGTCCAACGGCACAACAGGGAAGTGAAATGTATGGAATCGTATGGAGACGCTTTTATATTTCCTCAGCGGCACCGGCAAACCGTGCCGTGCCGGGCCGTGCCGGCCACATCCTACGCGCACTTTTACGATGAGTGCGTAGCTACAAGGATTCATATGTGTGAGTGTGAGTCCAGAGCAAAGAAAATATACAGCGTGTATAAAAGGCACAACCAGAATATTGGCGTAATATCGTTAATGTGTTGTTTGTTGGTATGCTAGTACCTATGTATGATTGTGGAAACAAACAACATCAAAATTTAACAAATTGGTACTTTTCCGACAAACAGTTATCAAAGAGAATATAATCACTACGACAGTTATATCGATACTGATCGGAAAGGTACTTATAGCGGTGCTGAACACGGTTAATAGGGAACTTACCAAATTTAAATATTGTTACCTATCTCAACAAATAATTACCTAGATATTACTTAAGTAGGTAGTTACCTACTTAATTAAATAATGTGTTGTGTAGATAGATACCACCTATCTTGGTAAGTAGGTACCTACGTAATGAAAACCAGCTACATATACTTATTATATTCTTTGATTTTTAAAAGATTTATTTATCATTTAAGTAAGTAGGGGAACCTGTTGTACCTGGGACAGTTTTTTGAATTTTGATTTTAAAAAAAATAATGGTGCATGCTACACCGGTCTAGTGTTCATATAAGTAAAGATCATTTAATTAACTACATAATTCATTCATAAAGCTGTGTATATTTTCAAAAACCTGGGACCACTAGCCACTTGGAAAAAAAATGAAAAACTGTCCTAGGTACAACAAACCAGATGTACCTTGGACCGTGTCCGTTGTACCTTGGACAGAGCAGGTTCAAATTGAGATAAACACTTTTACTAGCTAGAATTTATTTATTTTCTGTTGTATATTAATTAGTTAATTATATTAGCAAATGCAATTAATAATTTATTACAGTTATTAATAACAATATTTAAGTAAAAGTATTGTTTTTAAAAAAAGTCCCCACCCATCTAATTTTTGATAATATTGTTGACAATATTTTTGTATCAAATCACGTAATTTTAACTTGTAACCTATTTTTTTGTATTTTCTTATCCCTTAACATAAATTCTAACAAAATATCCATTAAATGCGCTAGATTTAATACAAATAAATTTTAATAAAACTTAAGAAGTTACTTACCTACAACAAAAATTTACTAAAAAAAACTTAATAAATACAAAAAGATATATGTTGGAATCAGACTTTCACTTACTTTTTTATCAATTATTACTTTTATTAATTCAAATACTTACCGCCGATTGCACTGAACTTAAGGATCGCCTAAGTCTGTTCCTAACTACAACACGACCAAATTAAAACGGTGTCAAACTTAGCGGTCATGTAGCTGTCATTCGCCTACTTAACTTGATCGAGTTGTAGTTAAGAAAAGACTTAGGCGATTTTTAAGTTTAATGCAATTGGGTGTTAGTATTTAAAAAAACCTAATAAATCTCAATTTCTGGAATATTCCTCTTTTTGAGTTAACTCTCTTTGATGGATTTTTTTTTCTTAATATCTTGGTACTTATAACAAATGTTATATTTTTTTTAATAGTTTAAATACAATTATACCCATTAAAATGTATGTAAAGAATTTTTGACCTATTTCCGACTAAAATGATGTAACTTGGCCAGTGACTGAGGTACATCGTAAGTTGGGTGGCTTAGGTACAACATCGCGACAACTTCACTTAACAAGCATTATAAACCCACTTGCGATTGAAGTTACGATCTGACACTCATGCCGTTTAGTAGCTAGATATACTAAGATTAGATTCTAATTAAAACAGTTTTCACAAAAATGCATCACTTTAAATTAATTCGCATGAAGTAAAGCCCAAAAAACGTACTTTTTGAGTGACAAACAATAAATTACCTTTTTTAACTGTGCTCACACGGCGCCGGCGAATCTCAACTAACTTCACGTTTATGTTAACAAATGACGTTTCAAATACCATAGACAACGGTTCCTAAAAGTGCGGGATTTTTGAAAAAATCATGATTATTCTAGGTACAACTCTGTCCAAGGTACAACAGGTTCCCCTACCTGCTACCTACATTGTAACATAATCATTACAGAATTTACAATCAATTTGTACATAAACACACATTCTGGGGAATGTCCGAAAAAAATCAAATTGGCTGAATATTTTTTTATAGATAAGAATAAGCTCCCTTAGTAATAGAAAAAAAAATCAGAATTTTCGGTTGCGAGAAAAAATTAAAAAAAATTAATGTCTCTTCGACTTCAGAAATGTAGGAAAGTAACAGCTGAATGGAAATTATACCTTTGCCAACACCTGCCACTATGACAACAAGAATTAAAAACAAAAAGTTTTGACATTTTGTGTTGAATTTTTTTTTGAATACCATGTTGTGGCATAGATGTAGCACATCCCTTCGGTATAAACCAGATTGAGCTCTTCGCCCCAAAACGAGCTGACAGAGAGGTCATGTAGATAATTGTATCTCTTTCTTCATTAGGGTGACCAAACTGTATGGTTGGTCGGAGACATACTTATTACTTTAAACTGTTTAATATAAACTTAGGTACTTAGGTAGTTCTATATCTACAATTAATACTTTTGCCACGTTTTTATAAGGTTGCTTGCTCGTTTGTTTGTGTTTTCGTTTGTTTGTTTGAGCACAAATTTTGCAAACGATTTTATACTAACTTCCCGATGAACTAGAGACTTGAAACTTTGAACACAGAACTAGAAGGTAATGTAATATTATGGTATCATTAAGCTGATCTGACGATGGAGCCAGAAGAACGCCACAGGGTCACTATAATGAAACCATACAACCCCATCGTGTTTGGGTTCGATAGAATCGTCTTGGCAAGTACTCTGTTGAGGAATAATATCCAAGGGGCTGATGAAGGAGCTGGAAGAAGGCCATTGGAACTTTGTAATAAAATCATGCTACCCCATCGAGATTGGGCATGTTTGAATGGTCTTGACGAGTACTCTGATAGGAAATAGTTTCCAGGGTCTGATGATGGAGCCGAAAGAAGGCCACTAGAATTCTGTAATAAAACATGCAACCCCATTGAGTTTGAGCTCGTTTGATTCCTCTTGACGAGAGCTCTGATAGGAGGTGGTATATTTTCAGTTTAGCTCGTTAACTAAAAAGCAGAAACTAATTGTTCATTTTAAAAAAGATTTTTTATAAACAAGTTATTTATCGCGTTTTTACTAAGTTTTTTTTGTTTTAATTTATAAATATGGTAAATATGGTAATATGCAACGTAAACAATGTCAAAAGGTCAAAATAGCTGCTAATTTTGTTTTTGGGTTGATTTTGATATTACTGGGTTGAAAAAAAAAGAAGATAAGAATTTGGCCGCCACCTTGGATTTTTAATACTTTTAACATTGTGTTGCTGTTTTCTTGTCAAAATAGTATCAAAACCCGAGTTTCATCGAAATCAGCACCGACAAACAAAAAAGTTGGCAACCATCTTAGACTTTATAATATTTTCCACATTGCGTTGTTGTTTTCATGTGGAAATAGTACCAAAAACCGTGTTTCATCAAAATCGGTCCACAAACAAAAAAGTTGGCTGCCATCTTGAATTTTTTAATATTTAAAAAATTGTGTTGTTATTTTCTTATCAAAATAGTGCCAAAAACCAAGTTGCATCGAAATTGGTCCATAAACAAAAAAGTTTACTGCCATCTTGAATTTTTTAATATTTAAAAATTGTGTTGTTATTTTCTTCTCAAAATAGTACCAAAAACCGAAATTCATCGAAATCTGCCCACAAACAAAAAAGTTAGCCGTCATCTTGGATTTTTTAATATTTTAACATACGTTATTATTTTCTTATCAAAATAGTACCAAAAAACGAGTTTTATTGAAATCGGCCTTAAAACAAAAAAGTTGGCCACCATCTTGGATTTTAAATATTTTTAACATTGCGTTGTTATTGTATTGTCAAAATAGTGCCAAAAACCGAGTTTCATCGAAATCGGCCCATAAACAAAAAAGTTGGCCACCATCTTGAATTTTTTAATATTTCAAAAATGTGTTGTTGTTTTCTGATCAAAATAGTGCCAAAAACAGAGTTTCATCGAAATCGGCCCATAAACAAAAAAGTTGGCCGCCATCTTAACTTTTTTGATATTTAAAAAATGCGTTGTTGTTTTTTTATCAAAATAGTGCCAAAAACCGAGTTTCATCGAAATCGGCCCATAAACAAAAAAGTTGGCTGCCATCTTGAATTTTTTAATATTTAAAAAATTGTGTTGTTATTTTCTTATCAAAATAGTGCCAAAAACCAAGTTGCATCGAAATTGGTCCATAAACAAAAAAGTTTACTGCCATCTTGAATTTTTTAATATTTAAAAATTGTGTTGTTATTTTCTTCTCAAAATAGTACCAAAAACCGAAATTCATCGAAATCTGCCCACAAACAAAAAAGTTAGCCGTCATCTTGGATTTTTTAATATTTTAACATACGTTATTATTTCAAAATAGTACCAAAAAACGAGTTTTATTGAAATCGGCCTTAAAACAAAAAAGTTGGCCACCATCTTGGATTTTAAATATTTTTAACATTGCGTTGTTATTGTATTGTCAAAATAGTGCCAAAAACCGAGTTTCATCGAAATCGGCCCATAAACAAAAAAGTTGGCCACCATCTTGAATTTTTTTATATTTAAAAAATGTGTTGTTGTTTTCTGATCAAAATAGTGCCAAAAAGCAAGTTTCATCGAAAACGGCCCATAAACAAAAAAGTTGTCCGCCATCTTGAATTTTTCAATATTTAAAAAATGCGTTGTTATTTTCTTCTCAGTATAGTACCAAAAACTGAAATTCATCGAAATCGGTCCTCAAACAAAAAAATTGGATTTTGAATTTTTTATACTTTAAAAATTACTTTATTATTTTATTGCCAAAATAGTACCAAAAACCGAATTTTATCAAAATCGGTCTACAAACTTAAAAGTTGGCTGCCATCTTGGAATTTTTAATATTTTCAACACTGCGTTATTATTTTCTTGTCGAAATAGTACCATGAACCGAGTTTTATCGAAATCGGCGCATAAACATGAATTTGATTATTAGTATTAACTTTACCCATAGACATAGAAAAATTATCGCTGCGCTCAAGAAGACCAACAAAGCGTGGAAAAGAGAAGTTAACATCATACGGACACGGTCTATGTAAAAAAGAGACAAAAGATCAAGTGACATGTGCCAACATTTTTTACAGTAAGAGCCCCTAGCGTCCCGCCTAGCAAATGAGCAATCACAGTTTGTTTAAAATATTTGTTAATCTTAATTATAATTTAAAATAAATGTATCCTGGAGCTATGGTGTCTTGTGCTCTAAGTAATTGTGATGTAACAAAAAGAAATAATCCAAGTAATCACACTTTTCACAGGTAAATAAGATATTGCCACACATTTCTCTAAAACCAAATTTCTCTACATTTATTCGTTTATCGACGAAGAAAACAGTATGGAACATAGTTTATTAATTTCCTTTGCCGTATATAGTCATATTTTATGAATCTAAGTCATATTTTACGTATCTCATATAAAATGTATGCATTCGTTTTCGGATCACCAGTTTATTGCCATTGTTGTTCTTTGACATTCTATTTCTATGACTTTACCTCTCGCCTGCGACTTCCAGTTATTTCAATTGATAGAACAATTTCGTTTTCGGGAAATCTGAAATGGTGTAGTATTTATGGTCACCCTCGTTTTATAAAGAAATATTTCCTGAATATTGAAATTCTAAAATTGAAATTCGGCGCCATAGTCAAAATCGGATCGGAGTTGCCAGGATTGACACTTGAATTTATACAACTATAATAATGCTGATTAGCATTATTGTAGAAATCTAATTAAATCAAAAGAGTAAGTTCAATTTTATTTTACAATTACTGTGTTATTCTTATTCTCTATTCATTAAACCCTATTAAATTCCAAATCGTGGTTTTTAGAGAAGTTAGCGGAGATTCAGACAAACAGTCGAAAAAGTGTCCTTTATACTAGAGTTTGGTTAACGAAAGATGAGAGTCTGTTGGAAAAACTAATTGTGCACCACATTTTAGGGGTCAATTTCCAGTAACTTAACCTCCAAATGTTAAAACATAGTGGCGCCGCCATTTCAGTCACATCTTTCGTTGACCAGACTATGTAAGTATAGATTTTGCAAGAAAAGTATACAATTAATAATTGTATACTTTTCTTGCAAAATCTATACTACCCGCTTGAGTATACGAGCCGCGCGACTCATTCCGTAGTGTGTTTCCTGCGTTTCTTAAACGACCGTTAGAAACGTGCGCTGCGGGGAGGGCATAGGTAAATCTTTGTTGCCTATTTGGGTTTTGAAGTGTACGTTTCTAAGTGATATTTTTATTATTCTGAGTGACATGACGCTTCGAATGGCGTTGAAAGATTTTACAATTTTATCGTGCAAGAGTAAAATATTTACTTGTAAACATTGACATTGAGGTTTAGTGGCCATTTATACCACGTTTACATTTTTCATTTAAAAAGTAAATCGACAACCTACTAATTCCATATTTTAATAAGGTTGGAGTTTATAATCTTCATATGGATAAAAAATAAAAACTCGTTAAATGAAGTTTCAATATTTATTTTATGCTTACAGATTTTTGTCTACATTTTGTTAGCGTGCGGCTATTTTTCCCTCAAACTGAGTTATTAATTAAAATATTTTCCTTACACATACACTTGAAATATTAGTATTTCCTAATAGCTTGATTCATTCTTATGTTTATTAACAATGTTTTATGTTAGTAACAATTGTCATCACATATCACCAAAAACAATAACGTTGACTTATCTTTTTTCCGGCGTTAAAAATCCTCTAGAAAATGTTTTGAAATCACGTAAATAGACGAATTGTTTCATAAAATATAGTTATATACACGTTCACTATTATCTTACCTTAAATAAAACTGCACAGTTGAATTATTTCTTCACACACTTTTCACACAATGAAATAAAAAACACAGCAACGTCAACGAATACGTCAAAGAACATAGAATAATTTTCAACTTTTTTTTCTTATCTGATACTCTTTTGTTTACGATGTTGCTAGATTTAAAATGTTGCACATGTCAGTTAGTCATGGATTTAGTCACTTCGTGGGTATTTGTGTACGGATTAGAAAGAAACAGAGAGCTCCAGAGAGCTAACACAAATTTGGGACTACAGTCCCAAGGAGCATTTTGGAAATTTTGAATTTGGGACTACAGTCCCGAAAATCGTTCGAGCGGATAATATAACATTTATTATAAAAAACTAATCCTTGATAATATAGGTCCTGATCAAATCACATCAAAATAATAGTTAAAATTCATTTGAGCTTTCATTCGTTCAAAGCGAACGGGAGCACACACATTTGTTCACACTGTCACAGCTCTAGACTTGTACCATGATGTTTGTTTCATAGATTAGTATTATGTTTGGTATCGTTTTGCTATCGCAATATCTGTCGTTAGCTTACTTAACAAATTGCGTTTTCTTCGTGATTTTATCACAGTTTGTAAATAAAATTACTTTAGGTGTGATAGGAAATACCGTCTTTAGTAAAATTTGAACTTTCGGATCGTCTTTTGCACAAAATCACTGCATAATACATCAGTTTAGCGGAGCTGCGTTCGGCGATATGTATTATTACAAAATGGCGAGTGTTCGTGACCAACTAGTTTTTATAAACTGACACGACCAAATTGGTCATGTACTAATGTAATTGGTCATGGAGAAAGGGGGCGCGTGTTTTGCCTACTCCCGTTCTGTATGCTCTAAGTTCTGCGTCGCCGCTGCCATGCCAAGCCGTGCCGTGCCGGACCGAGCCGTGCCAGGCCGTCGAGAATGAGGGCTTTTCCAAAGGACTAATAACTGTAGGATCGATAGATGGCGTTGATAAATTAAGCACTGTCAACTGAGCCGCGTTTAGAACCTACGCTCCGAGTGCAACCAAACTTGTGTCAACCCTTAGAGCATGCTCTAAGTGTCAACCGAACGTCACGCTCTAGAGCGGTGGTTGCACTCGAAGCGTAGGTTTTAAATGCGCCTCAGTTGACAGTGCTTAATTTATCAACGCCACCTATCGATCCTATAGTTTTTAGTCCTTTGGAAAAGCCCTCATTATAAAAGCGCACAATGGACGTCAGTGCCTTGAATGTTTATGAAATAAGGCACACGGACAACTAATCTGTGTCATAACTTGTACTATTATGTATTCTGTGACAGAGAGCAGAGCCGAAGCTGCAGAAGATTTTTTCAGTTAGCAACACAAGACAGGTCCGCTAACTAACTGCTTCACGGAGCGGTTTCGTGAAATAAATCATTTCTAGTGTTTTCAGTGTAATATCGTGTATTTTTCTTGATTGGTTTTTATACGAATTATTTGTTGATTATAAAATTAATATGAACTGCAAGTATACCTAGTTCGGATAAGTATCTCGCGTTTCAGCGTTTCTTGACATTTCTTTGAGGCGCCATGTTTGTCACGTTTTTGCCAGTTTGGAAAATATAAAATAAAGTCAAAAATTGAATTTGCATTAGCGTCACCGCATGTGTCGCTTACAATTTGTTATTTAATTGATACAAGATGAGTACTATCTTTACAAAAAGCAAGGAGAAACGTTCCAGATCATCCTCCAACGAAGCTAACAATGTAAGTTGTCAATGAATTCCCGCTCTGCGACATTTGTCGTTACTTTATCAGCATCATTTTGGCCTCACGCGAAGTTTTTCTATTTTGTAACACTATGCAAAGCGATTTTTTATATAACTACGAAAGCTGGCTTATACAGTTTTATGGCAATCTCTCAATGATTCTGTAGTTTCGAATCTTGTAATAGTCACCTACTAAAAAACAACCTTGCTTTTTAATAATTCTATTCATCACGACTATGGATCGGCGATATGAATAGTTAGAGAGGAATTCAGATACTTTATGTTTAAAGTAATGAGTTTTACTGGAAATACTGGGAATTTCTAGTCTCTCTCTATTAGTTCTGTGGTCACCATCTGTATCTGTATTGGTTCCTACCTACCACTCAATTTGCTATTAATTTGTATGCCTTATGGCTTGATCTTGCTAGCCTTGACACCTACGATAGTACATATCAAAACAACTAGCTACAAATTGTTATTTTGCAAGTTATCCAAGAACTTCCACTTATTGAAATTATGATTTTGGAACTATGGCCACAGAATATATAAGAGTACTAACGTACAGAAGCCCATCGGCGCGAAGACAATCAAATAATAAGCTATAGTCTCGGTGCATGGCAATAAAGTACGCAATCAACTTGTGAATAGGGTATGCAATCTCGACCTGCCTTTCTATTGTCTAATTTCAAAATCTATCGCAATCGCTTTCAAAGATGTAACACATTGAAGCTTATCTTGACACAAATAAAAACTTACTAAAGAAATGCAGCAATGTGTCACATCCATCTGTCAAACGAAAGCGATTGCGATAGATTTTAAAATTAGACAATTAGCCCCCGCATATTGACGAATCGAGATCTCTCCTCAAAATTTGAATTCGAGATTAACGCATTCGAGATCTTGTCAAATAATCTGACGAGATCTGGTGAGATCTCGCTTTAATAGAGATTAGACTTACTTTTTAAAAATACCTTATTATTTGATCAAAAATTGATAAATTGAATAAAATTTACCTTCCTATGTGACTGTTATAATAATTGAGCAAAAATAAAAAAAATGCACAAGTATTACTATATTAGAAGAGATACAACAAAATTAATTAACTGTTATTTTTTTATGAATAGACTTGAAGTGAATAGCCTGTTGGTGAACCTTGTACATTTACGAATAGCACTGCACAACTTGCATTTAGCTGTCAATCCACCCGCAGATTTTTTTAGGTAACGCCATACTGCCAATTCATTTGTAAGTAGTTGTATGGGTTGAGGATACACCAAAGAAAGATAGTTTTGGAATTAACAAGGACATACTTTTATTGGCACAAAATCACTTATTTATTATTTGATGACTGTGTGTGAATCGCGGTTTGATGAACGACTATGACTGATGCACTAGGGTTTTCGGGTACCTGGCCTTTTTTCATACCCAGGTATCGGGTATTAATTATTTCAATACCGGGGAATACCCGGGTATCTTCAAATACAAATAAAACTTCACATTTTTCATGTGTTTCGCTCAATTAAACATACACACCATTAAATTTTAATCGTTTAAAACTTAAAATCCCTTTATGTGAGTGTTCCACTTATGAAAATAAAGATATTTTTGCTAGAGAGACATGGATATTCCCTAAGTAAAGTAACTAAAGTAGGGCAATTTAGATCACATGACACATGACATCTGTTAGTCCTTAGTGTTATTTATCAAACTAAATCGTAAACTTGCTTTCCTTGTGATTTTTACAACAATTAATATTTACTGAAAAAAGTGCCTTTAATAAAATAAATATTATGTGCCCGCCATTAGAAGGTTACGTTGTTAAATTTTGATGAAGTGTTAAATGTGATCTATTAATTTGACCCTACTTTAGACAGCTAAAAACATTGTATTAGTCATTAAGATCAAGTATTAGTATAGGGAAGTATTTTTTTAATTTTTCGAACCATGTTTTTGCAACAGATGTACATTTTGCGTATTGTACATTATGCGATGAAGGGTATCTTTGGCAAAAAAAATGTTTTATTCGTAGAAAACCCACTTTAAGGAATTTAGCTAGACAGTGTATTTATCAAGAAAAAACAACTAGTTACTCCCAGCAAATATCTGTTGAAAAAAACATAACATAAAAAGATCCGTCTTCGGAAAGACAGTGTTCTTGTATTTCAATTATTTTCGACTTGCATTTCTTTAAAAAACGTTGCTCAGATGGTTATAGAAATACTTTAGAAAAATCGCGCAGACATCTTAACCACAGACATAAACAGTGATAAAAGCTTATTATTAATGTAAAATAGAAAAGGAACAATAAAAGTTATTGGTTTATTATCATATGTTGTCCTGTTAATGAAACTAGCTTTTGAAAATGCCAAGGAATTAAGAGAATGATTGGACAGCCTATCTGTAAAAGTGGGTTTTATCGATTATAGAGATTTGTACAGCAGATTTAAATTATGAGTGCAGCTATATACAGTAAAATAAAATATTTTTTATTATACCTGGGTACCCGGGTTTTTCATCAATTATTACCCGGTTCCAAATTCTCTTGTATACCCGGGTATACCCGGGTCCGAAAACCCTACGACGCACCGTGTCCCAGATTCGGCGCACTGGCATAAAAATGCTGACATGAACGATTGCAATAAATGAGAAATAATTCTGTGCGGTTATCTGTACTGTACAGTAGTAACGTCCATATACACTTGGCTTGATTTGTTCTTAGGCATATTTCACTTAGTTAATTTAGCTTCCAAATTTTCTGGAAAAAGCTAATAAAACAATAACCTTCAAAGTTTCAAAGTGAAAATTGTAGATCAGTGCGCTGATGCACATCGATGAACACATAGTTTTTTTTGGCGCGCTTAATCTCGATCTCGAATGTAATCTTAATCGATTTGGTCGAGATCTCGAATGTTATTTTAAAAACAAGATTTCCTATATTTGAGATTGAATCTCGAAAAATTACTTAAGATCTTGCAAGAATCGAGATCTCGCGAGATCAAGATTGCATTCCCTACTTGTGAATTGTTAAGGTTACTACTTAATTTAATAATAATAATAATAATATTTAATATAAAATAATAATAAAAATAAATCTGCTTACTAAATCAGTTGAGCATAATTGTATTTTTAAGTAGTTACTTGTGTAAAAATGATATTATTCAGAAATAATGTTAGGTGATAATCATACCCCGTTATCGCGGGTGCACGAATGAAATACAGACTAAAAAAATATCAGAAGCGAAAGACCTTTAGGGACATCTACTTACTGCCGACGTTTTTGCTACTCATAAAACAACTGCATATATTGTAGCAAACACGCATGCACAAACACACACAAACATACACATACACACGCACACATTCACACAAACCTATCATGAGACAATACCTTTTTTAAAATCATTCTTTTTGTAACCATTTATATATTTTGTTTACAAAGTGTTGTTTCCGTATTGGCTTGTGTACTGTATAACTATACCTTCGTAAATAGTCTGTAAATGCTGTGGTAACAATGTTCAATAAATAAAATAAAATAGGTAGGTGACCATGAGTCGCAGTCGCAGGCTGTCATTCATCGCTGCAGGTTTGGGCGAGTGTGAGAAAACGCGGGCGAGTAAGATAGTGAATCAATCCCTATTCTGTCACTGTCAGTCGCTTCAAAGAGCCGATAACAACTGCCCGCGCCCGCGACGTGATTTATATGTAATATCAAATTTATTAGTTTGATTTGCTATTTAGAATTGCCAAACACTAACATTGTCGTGTGTTGTTTTATTTCTAGAGAATCGCAAAAGAAATGTCGAAGATGAAAGTGAATACCTATTCCTAATCAATTCTGTCGTTAAAAAAAATACGCCCGAATACATACAAACAATCGAGTTGCTAATTTAATACGAATAATAATAAAAAGTTGGATTGTTTTTGTATTCAAAACCGTTACTTGAATAGAATTCCAGAAAAAAAAATTATTACAGAACGTTCTCTTAGAGGTTGAGTGGGACTAGGCAGAATTATCAAATTAATCAAAAATAGACCTTCTCTTGTACTTTGTCTTTGGCTTCAATCATTCGTGCACCCGCGATAACGGGGTATGGTGATAATATTGTATAAAGTTTGGGATGATTTTCGTAAAAAGTAGTAAAGAATAATTAAGAACTGACTCATTCGTATTTTGGTGTGCTTGTCGCTCACAGACATGGCTAGACAGAGTGACCCGCGAGCAGTAGGCTAATATAAAAGTTTAAGCGCGGAGTGAGACTCCCTGTTATGATGATGTCCTCTTATCCCTTATTAGGGACATAGAGCTCTCAGAAGGGACCTCCACTTCTTGTGCGGCCACCTCAAGATCTGTCCAGCCTTGACTGATTGATGCAGCCTCTTTTTCAACTGAGCGCCTCCAGGTGGTACGAGGGCGGCCGGTTTTTCTCTTGCCATTCGCTTGCCACTTTAGACCCTGTTTCGGGATGTGGTTGTCTAGCTTATAAGCTTTACACTAGTCAGTCACATTACTAGTGTAAAGCTTATAGCTAGCTAGCTTATAGTAAAACATGAATTTAAAATGAGTTTTTCTACATCCAATTTGCCTACCGGTGAATATTTTTTCCACTTTCTACTGATCAGAAATAAACATCCACATTCAACGGGCCATGTGAAATGTTGTTTCAACATAATAAATGTTAAATTTACGTTAAATGATTTGAAATGATTTGGTTAAAACATTATTTTTAGACATCATGATTAAAATCTCTTGTTAATACAACTAAATAAAATACAAAGAAATTTGACTCAAACCCGACCTGTTTTTAACCCCCGATGCAAAAAGAGGGGTTTTATAAGTTTAATGTGTCAGTGTATCTGTCTGTGGTACCGTAGCTTCTAAACAGATGAACCGATTTTACTTAGTTTTTAGTTAGGGTTTTAGTTTTGATATGAGTATCAAAACTAAAAAAAAAATAGTTCAGGTAATGATGCCACCTACGTACGACCCTGTTCACCATTTATATCATTTAGCGATTGATTTATTTTTTGTGATCAGATGCCATGTTCAGGGTGGCATATCTCCCAGAAGCTTCCACAACCTAGACGATAATATTTTGTAACACCAAGCTATTGTGCGCTTTTATAATTCCCGACGGCCCGGCACAGCACGGCCCGGCAGCCGTCCAACGGCACAACAGGGAAGTGAAATGTATGGAATTATATGGAGACACTTTTATATTTCCTCAACGCCAACGGCAAACCGTGCCGGGCCAGGCCGTGCCGGCCACATCCTACGCTGCCGTCGAACTTTCACGATGTAGTGGGTAGCTACAAGGATTCATATGTGTGAGTGTGAGTCGAGAGCAAAGAATATACAGCATGTATAAAGGGAACAACCAGAATATTGGCGTAATATCGTTAATGTGTTGTTGTTGGTTACCTATGTATGATTGTGGAAACAAACAACATCAAAATTTAACAAATAGGTAATATTCCGACAAACAGTTATTTCGATACTGATCGGAAAGGTAGATATCTAGGTACTTATAGCAGTGGAAACACGGTTAATAGGGGACTTACCAAAGTTAAATATTGTTACCTACCTCAAAAAATAATTAGCTAGATATTACTTAAGTATTATGTATTCTGTGACTTAAGTAGGTAGTTGCCTACTTAATTAAATAATGTGTAAATGTTTAATAATGTGTATATTTAACTTTGTTGTCCCCTATTAACCGTGTTCCCACCGCTATAAGTATCTAGATATCTACCTCTCCGATCAGTATTGAAATAACTGTTTGTCGGAATCTCTTATATAAAAATGAAAGGGTGACTGACAGACTATTGCCCAGCCTAAACCACTGGAGACTTCAAATTTTGTACATAGATACTTTATACAGTGTAAACAACTGCCTCTGTGGTCTAGTGGTTCGCCCACCCGGGTAAAACGCAGAGGTCCCGGGTTCGATTCCCAGGGGGTTACAATTTGTACTCGGTTTGGTTGGTGGTAGGGCTTATTTCAAGTCCGCCTAGCTAGCTACCACCATCTTACCTAAGTCTGACGCCATCATAACAATTTAAAAATTGTTGTGTTCCGGCAGTTAGAGGTAAGATAGCCAGTATTCCAGGTGTAGTGCGTTTCCACCTTCGGCCATATCGTCATTTAACATCAGGTGAGATGAAGGCCAAGCACTATCCCGTTGAGTATACGTGCCGGACTACAGCTGCGCCACAAAAAAAAAAGTTGAAAATCTGACATTTTGACTATGCCATGATGAAGTCTATAGTTTGTCGGAGTTTGTCGCCAAAAACCAGAGTTTGTCGGTCTTCCGTTTAGGAGATACATGTGGCTCAGCTGTAGAGACGTCTCTACAGCTGCGCCACACAGATCTCGAAAACGGAAGGTCGAAGCGAAAATCTGATTACTTGTATGTATAGCCGTTAGTTTGTCGGAGTTTGTCGCACAAAAACCAGAGTTTGTCGGTCTAGCGTTTAGGAGATACAAGTAATCAGATTTTCGCTACGACCTTCCGTTTTCGAGATCTGTGTGGCGCATAGAGACGTCTCTACAGCTGAGCCACATGTATTTCCTAAACGGAAGACCGACAAACTCTGGTTTTTGGCGACAAACTCCGACAAACTATAGACTTCATCATGGCATAGTCAAAAAGTCAGATTTCCAACTTTTTTTTTGTGGCGCAGATGTAGTCCGGCACGTCTTGACTCTAAAAAAAAACACCCACTAAGAGGGGATTTTTGGAAATTCCACCCCTGTACAAAGTTTGTATGGAAAAAAATATTAAATAGACATTTTAACTTGAAACTTCGTAGGAGTACCTCTAAAAACAAATGATCAAACATGTATTTCGTAAATTTCTGAAAATCAACCCATTAAGGGGTAAATGGGTAACAAGCCCAAACTCGATGATCGATGTAGATGTCGTTATTGAGGTTTTATGGGATGTTGATTGCGAAAATGGCTTTTATTTTTAAGTCCAACATAGTGGCTTTGTAAAGTATAGCAAACACGTAAGTATTTTGTGATTTCCAATAATTAACCTAAAGGGGTGAAATGAGGCTTATTTTGTATGGATCTTTTTTATTAAAAGACATTTTAACTTGAAACTTCGTAAGAGTACTTTTAAAAACTAAGCAAAAACGCGTTATTTTACGAAAATGTTTAGGTTTATTTACCCACTAACTCCCAACCCCTTGGGGATTAGTGGGTAAATAAAGGAGTGAAATGGGATTCATATTTTGTATGGAATAATAATATTCAATAGACATTTCGACTTGAAACTTCGTATGAGTACTTCTAAAAACAAATGGATGTCGATTTTGAGGTTTTATGGAATGTTTATTGCGAAAATGGCATTTATTTTAGGGTCCAAGACGACACGGTGAACATTATTTAACATAAAAAAAAAACAAGGAAAAATAATACGGGACCGGGAACAATAATGAGTACGGGAACGGGAACTACTAATATTATAAATGTGAAAGTTTAATGTTTGGAAGTTTCTTACTCAATCACGTAAAACCGGCTGAACGGATTGCCTGTGGTAAAACATGGATACTTTTTATCTCGGTCAAACAATGATGGTCAAAGGTTCCATAGTAATTTTCCGAATGTCCACGCGGACAAGTCGCGGGCAAAAGTTAGTATTACCTATTTGTTGAATTATGATGTTGTTTGTTTCCACAATAATACATAGGTACATAACATACCAACAACAACACATTAACGATATTACGCCAATATTCTGGTAGTTCCCTTTATACATACATGCTGTATATTCTTTGCTCTAGACTCACACACAAACATATGAATCCTTGTAGCTACGCACTACATCGTAAAAGTTCGACGGTAGCGTAGGATTTGGCCGGCACGGCCCGGCACGGTTTGCCGTTGGCGTTGAGGAAATATAAAAGCGGCTCCATATAATTCCATACATTTCACTTCCCTGTTGTGACGTTGGACGGCTGCCGGGCCGTGCCATGCTGGGCCGTTGGGAATTATAAAAGCGCACATTGGCTGTCTTGCCAGCGTCATAGTAAAATCAAATAAGTAGGTCATCTTACTCATACGCACCGAATGCGGTTTGTACGTGAGTGCGCCCGCAAGTATGCGTCGTCGACGTCGTCGTACGCACACACTGACAAAATTTAAAGGTGATAAAGGTGCTCCGGTCGCGTGGCTACGCCGCCGTACGTAACCGCCCGCTTATTTTATAATTATCAATTTTATTACTTTATATTTAATATAATATAATTAATAATATTTATTATTGTATATGTCACCGGCAATGTATGAAATGCAGGCATTGTATGCAATGCCTGGCTCTTTTAGGCAATGTATGAAATAGAATGAATATTGATAATTTCACACATTACCTAGGCAGTGTATACAATGACTAGGCATTGTATAGAATGCCTGCTGGTCCACCGGCAATGTGTAAAATAAAAAGATTTTCGAGAATAGGTTCGAGGGGGGCTCGGGGAAAGCTCGAGGGGGGCTCGGGAGGGCTTGAGGGGGGCTCGAGGGGGGCCCTAGGGGGACTCGAAGGGGGCTCATTGAGTTTGGAAGCGAACCTGCTATACTCCTGTAGGTCGCGTATAGGCGAAATTTAAGGCGAGCGCGAAGCGCAGCGGAGCGTGAGCCTTAAATTTCGAGGTTATTTTTTTTATAACAGACAACAGAAATATACTTATTTTATACATTGCCGGTGGATCAGCAGGCATTGTATACAATACCTAGGCAAAGTATAAAATGAATAGTAATTCATACATTGCCTGATCGTTTCAGGCATTGTATACAATGCCTAGACATTGTATACAATACCGGATTATACACATTGCCGGTAACATATATTTTATATACAATAAAAATTATAATTATCTTTTATATGTATAAAAGATAATTAGTTGATAGTTCAAACAAGTAATTGAACAAGTCAATTTATTTCTCCTGTTAATTCTTTACAAGTAGAAACAAGTAGGTTTTTTTTTTACAGTCATTTGTGAAGAATGTAACATCAAAAGTGTCTGGTTTGCTGCCCTCCACGATCACGAAGTGGTTTAGTAGCCCAAGTACATCGAGCGCTAATGGATCCGCCCCCGCTGCTGATGCCACAGATTCCTCCACAGAGGACGAAGCTCCAGAGAGTCCTATTACGACTCAGCCCCCATCAAAACGTATGCGGTTTAGCTCACCAGGAAAATACAACCATTTTCCTACAGATGTAAGAATTGTTTTGTGGTTATTTTGTGGTTTTTTGTGGTTATTTCTTATGAAGCACTATTAGTTAAAACACTTATTAAATAGCTCTAATATTTACAGGTAAGCTGTTTATCAAACAACATGGACAATTTTGAGCAATGTGCACCATATAACAACAGCTTTATACAGTCTCTACCAGGACGCACAACGTTTAGAAAAGAAACCAATTTCGTTTCAACTCCTGTACGAGCGCCATCTGCTGAATCGCCTGTAGATAAAAGTGAGAGAGAAAGCACTGTATTGAAAACACAACATACTCTGTCAACTACAGGCCCGTCTGTTGCTACGAAAAGGAAATCCATTTTTGAAACTACAAATACCGAAACTTCTAAAAGAGCTTGTGGTAAGTACAATGCTAAATGCAAAGTATTAAATAAGTCAACCGAATCTCTTGATTTTTAAAATACGATTATTATTTTTCAGCAAAAACTGCTAGCAACACATTTGTGGATCCTAAAGCACCAAGCTTCAAGCCAAGTTTATTTGGGTCGCCTTTCTATCCAGGACAAACTGTTTATGGAGGTGCTTCCTCTACATATATTAATCACCCTAATATCAAACATAGACAAGTGGCATTGGTAAATGATTCCAATAGTAATGACAATACATCCATGAGTTACTCAGCAAGACGTGTAATGGACCTGCTGGAAAACTACTCTTCTCCACTTGTAGAAGCAAAAAGAATATCACCATATGTAAAAAGTTTCAAAAACGATAGTTGTAATGATAGCAAAAATAATAGTATTGCACCTTACTCTCAGAAAGTTATGTGTAAGTATGACTTGCTTTTTCGATATATTTTTTAAAAAGATTGAGTATGTAATGCCGAATAATATTTTAGGAATGTGTTCAGAAAATAAACGATTGCTTTTTTTATACATAGCATACAAGACCCAGGAGCTCCATGTACCAAATATAGCCTCAGTTCTACGATTGAAACATAAGTCTCGACTTATGGATACAACAAATGCAGCAAGACAAATAATAGCATCACATAGCAGCACAGTGGGAGTACAGACAGAATACGGACCTTACGCAAGAACAAAACCGCACGAGTAAATGACGTTTATTAAATGTATTTCTAACAATAATTTCAGAATGTCTCATTTTGATTTAACACTTTTTTGTGGTTTCAGGGATCAAACTGAAAAAGAAACTGGTGGCAAATTTACTACTAAAGTTAAGGCTAGATTGACGCGACCGAAACGTGGAGAAAGTGATGTTGATAGTCAAATGGCGGCCCCAGTGAATTTGCCTACAGGAGTTTTACAAATTGATAAAAACAACATGCCCAAATTTTCCTTTGGAACAACGCTTTCACCTAGTAAACCACCAAGTGCAACTCCTGCATTCTGTTTTACTTCTACACCAATAAGTAAACCGGTGTCAGAAACAATTACACAAAGAGGAGACACTGCTTTAAGTAAGATTGATTTGAGTAAGCCTGAATTACCTAAACCTGAAACAATAACTAATATTAATTCTTACAAATTCTCAAGTCCAGTCAGATTATCCAGTGAAGCACTGCTGACTGCTTCTACTCCCTCTAAATTTACATTTGGTAGTCCTGACTGTTTTGTTGATAAACCCATAGTAGCAGAGAAGAAAGATGACGATTCTTCTTGTGTTGTAGGTACATCTAAAGAAACTGAAAAATTATCTGTTCCCAAAGCAAAAGATTGGCAATGTGCTGATTGTTGGGTGTTCAACAAAACAGATGTCAACAAATGTGTTTGTTGTGGAGGTAAAAAACCATCGGATGAAACGGCGAAGCCCTCTAAATGTTCTGTTTGCAAGTTGGCAGATAGTCAATCCCATATTAATAAGTGTGTAAATTGTGAGAAAGTCCACTCGAACGATACCACAAAGTTACCTCCCATTCAAAACGTTGGAGACTCATCAAAATGGAAATGTGAAGACTGCTGGGTTCAAAATGACGAGGATGTTGGCAAATGCGTTTGTTGCGGTGCGAAAAATCCTAAAAAATCTGCTGTCACTCAAAGTTTACCTGCTGTGGATAACTCTCTTAAAACTGTATCTGTAACTAGCACTGAATGGAAATGTGATGATTGCTGGATTAAAAACAAGAGTAACGTTGACAAGTGCGCCGCATGTGGTGGAGCAAAACCTGGATCAAAACCAACTACTACCGCTTCTGTACGTACTAATTATTTCGGATCAACTGTGATTCGCACAGATACTAGTTCCGACAATGTTGCTAAATTGCCATCTGACTGTTGGGAATGTTCAATATGTATGGTGAAGAATGAGAAAAATAGATCAAAATGTTTTTGCTGTGAGACAGCTAAACCTGGGAGTGTAAAAGATTTTGCTTTAAAGTTCAATTTTAGTAAGACTCCGAATACATCATTTTTGTTCGGTATTAATCCAAATAAAGAGGAAAACAAAATAACCAAGTCAGCAGAAGAAAGTTCAGCAGAGGTACCGAAGAAACCAGAAGAATCTGAAACTAATAATAATACTTTGCCAAAAACTCCCTTATTTTCATTTGGTATACCCCCTAAGAAAACCGATGATCAAAAAGATATTGCCAAAGAAGATATTAATGAATCTTCAAAATTAAATTTCACTTTCGGGGTGCCAACAACGCAGCCACCTACTGAGCCCAAAGTTAGTCTTATGTTTGGATCAGCCAACAAATTATCTGAAAACACACCGAAAAAAGTAGCAAAAGAAGATGAACAACTACAAGAGGTACCAAAAGTTGAATTTACACTTCCAGCACCAAAAGAGACGACAACTAAGCCCCTCACAGGTATATTCGGGTCGCAGCTGGCAAAACCAACCTCTTTAGATAAGTTAACTGCTCCTGTGCCATCTTTTTTGGGAACACAAACAGAAAAAGAGGACTCTATTAGTAACTCCCAGGGTATTCAGCCTACCGCGACTAGCATTAATGAAACGCCAGCACAGAATAGCGTCACATTTACAGGGCCAGGAATAAAACCAGCAATCAATCTGTTTGCTTCTCCTACTTCGACTGTTCCGTCATTCGTTGCTCCAGTCCAAGCACCTGCAACTACCACTATCTCAATTTTCCAAAAACCTGAAACGACCACGACAGCAAGCATTTCTTTGTTCCAAAAACCCGATATTACGACTACTTCTACAGTGTCTTTGTTCCAAAAATCTGATACAAGTACAACTTCAGCACCACCGCCGTTAGCGGCGACTGCTCCTATCTTTAGTTTCGGCAGTAACGCTACGCGTGCCGCTGCCGCTCCACAGTCTGATAAACCGAAGTTTAATTTCACTTTCGGCAACAATACGACAATTTTTAACAATTCATTTGGTGCTCCTTCAACTGACAACAACACTGCCAAGTTTAGAATTTCTGGAAACAGACTAGCGACTGGTGGCAGCGGGCTTTCAAGTAGCAACTCTTTAGCTGGAGGCAACGGGCTTGCTACTAATAAGTTGGGAACACAGAATGAGGTACCTACGAATTCGTTACCGGCCAGAACTGAGTTACAACAACCTGCGACGGGTTTGTTCGGTGCACCGGTCCAGAATGAAAATCTATGGTCATCCCCAAGTAACAATTCTTCGAATTTATTCGTTTCGAATGCTTCAAGCACTCCCATGCAAAAGCCGGCAACTTTTACTTTCGGGTCATCGACGCCGTTCAATGCGAGTAACCCGACGCCTGCGTTCGGCAGTAGGGCACCGAATGCGAATAATCCAACGCCAACTTTCGGCAGTAGTGCGCCGAATCCAAGTAACCCGACGCCAGCGTTCGGCAGTAGTGCGGCGAATACGAATAACCCGACGCCAGCGTTCGGCAGTAGTGCGCCGAATCCAAGTAACCCGACGCCAGCGTTCGGCAGTAGTGCGCCGAATACGAGTAACCAGACGCCAGCGTTCGGCAGTAGTGCGCCGAACCCAAGTAATCCGACGCCAGCGTTCGGCAGTAGTGCGGCGAATACGAATAACCCGACGCCAGCGTTCGGCAGTAGTGCGCCGAATCCAAGTAACCCGACGCCAACGTTCGGCGGTAGTGCGCCGAATCCAAGTAACCCGACGCCAGCGTTCGGCAGTAGTGCGCCGAATACGAATAACCCGACGCAAGCTTTCGGCAGTAGTGCGCCGCCGTCACAGAATGTGTTCGGGATGAATCAAAATGCGAGCAGCCCATCGGCGTTGTTCTCGTCGCCGGTGCAGAGCCAGCCGGCGCCGAGTATGTTCAGCAGCGCGCCCCAGGCAGCCCCCGCGCCCGCGCCGGGAATGGGCTTGTTCGGCTCCACCAACGTGGGCTCCGCGCCCACCTTCGGCAGCCCCACTCCTGCGGCCCCGACGCCTTCTCTCGCGCCGGCCCCCGCAGCGGCCTTCAACTTCGGAGCTTCGCAATCGATGGGCGTCTTCGGATTTGGAACGGTATTTATATATGTTCTAATTCAGGGGCAATATCATGAGCTGTTAGAGTTGTTTCCTTTTTGTTAATGTCCGACTGAAGGTCGATTTGGCTGATCAGCTATCGCCACAGCCTTCTGAGTTATTAATCTGGCCGAAGCTGAGGGTTCCGTCGGACTCTACTTATTATGAATGTTTAAGTGGAACTAATACTAGCACCATCTCACTTCTACATTTTCTCAAACTGCTCTTCAATACCTCATGGTAAGGCCTCAATATGTACGATACATACATACTTTGATTGTTTTTTTAATAAATAATTCGTACCTCAAAAGTAATGACAGAACCATAAAAGGATTTCTTGGTCGTCTGTCTGTTTCTCTGGCATCCATTAATTTAAATACAAATAAACACCTAAAGCAAGCTATACACGTAACGATATATCGTAGCGATTAATTTGTACAAACAGATTTATCGATCGTATGTACGACAAATCGTCCAAGTGCGTGTCGGGCCACGCGCAGTAGGGTTCCGTAGGTACATTATACCATACCATATTTTAATACCGCTATCATTTTTCGTCTGAAAAAATAACTTTGTTTTTCACAGTGTTTGTATGAATGACGAAGTTATATTTGCGGTTTTGAAAAATATACTATATCTCAAAAACTAATTACTGTATCTCGTTCAAACCAATTTTCGTTGAAAGTGTTAATTAAGATCTATAGCTTATATTTTTTTTAGATTTTTCACCCTCTTACTTTAAAAGTTAAAGGGGGGGGGGACACACACATTTTACCACTTTGGCGGCATATATCTTTCAAACGGTTGACTTTGAAAAAAAAATAGTCTTAGTGTCCGAACACGAAAACAGCGGCGGCGGAGCGGTGGCGGGGCGGCGCGACAGCGGACTGGCGGCGATGCATTCAAATACATGGCACAGTATGGAGACGCGCACGAAACGGGCGGTGGCGGAGCGGGGCGACGAGCGATGCACGGGCGGTAGGAGAGCGACGAAAACAAATGAACAAACTAGTTTGAATTTGTTCGCCCGCGAGTACAGGAAAATTAGACAAATTTTTGACAAAACTTGCACATTTAATATTACTAAGCGGGACCTTTTAGAATATGTTAGGACACCTTCCAGGATGACGCTCCCAAAAGTCCCAGGTTTCCAGAGGTGGGATAGCTGGGATATCCTGGAAAAACGGGAATTTCAAGAAAAATTCTGGAGCGAGCCTAAAATAACGCATTTTATTTTTTCATTTGGTCACATACATGATATTTGGATTTTATATTTATTTTCCTGGAACTGGAGGAAAAATCTAAATACCTTTAATTTTTTTTTATTAGTATAGCAATATGGGCATCAGGTGAAAGCTAATAAAAAACCAATTTCAAATATATAAACATTATAATACTTTATGTTATTGTTTTGACAGAAACTTAAGGCATTTCTTTCAAAAGTGGAAAAGAAAACATCTTTTACTAGCTGAGTCTTCGCAACCAATGGACCTATACTGCTTAATTTAGGCTCAAATTGTAGCAAATGTAGTTAGCTTTACAAAAGTTCATTACAATAAAACCTGAAAAACGCTTCGTTAAGGTACTTCTTTTGAAGAAATTGAAAGAAAATGCCAAGTTTTTCGTCCAGCACAGGTTTTCAGGGTTGGATACTTGGTCTGAAACTTTCGGGAGCGTCATCCTCGAAGGTGTCCGAAGATATTCCAAAAGGTCTCGTTTAGAAATTTTAAATGTGCAAGTTAAACCCTAATTTTCCTGTACTATAGCGCGATTGACCGGCCGCTAGTTTCGTGCCCACGTTCTCACCGCCCCGCCCCGCCGCCGCTCCGCCGTCGCGCCGCCCCGCTACCGCTCGGCCGCCGCCACTTTCGTGCCCGCCGCCTTAGAAACCTCAATGTCATTTTTAAAGACCTATCTATAGACACCCCACAAGTATTGGTTTGATGAAAAAAAATATTTTCAGTTTCAGTTCCATGTATGGGGAGCCCCCCCTTAATCTTTTATTTTTTTATTTTTGTGTAAAGCGGTTCACAGAATACACCTACCTACCAAGTTTCAATTATATAGTCCTAATACTTTTGGAATAAAGTGGCTGTGACATACGGACGGACAGACAGACAGACAGACATGACGAATCTATAAGGGTTCCGTTTTTTGCCATTTTGGCTACGGAACCCTAAAAATGGGCGCAATAAACTTGTCAGCTTTATCAAATGGAACGATATTAACAAATATGTATGTATATCGTTTCCAGATTTTATATTAACAAAGATTAACAAATAAATAACATTATTTAATTAGATCATTACTTAATGAATTTCAAATTTCTTAATCAATTTACAGGGTTCAAGCTAAATTCAAAGATTGAAGTTATTATTCAGTCTAGGCTGTTAAAAGAAAAAAAACCATACAATTCCATATGCGTTAAGATAGGTAGTCAGAAGCAGACCCATTCTCACTAGCAGCACCCGTTCACGAGCATGACGCATGAACCAGCGATCGCTTCGCTCAACCATATTTGAGGGAACGTAACGACACGCCTCACACCGCAGAAATGATTAAAGAGAGCATGACATACTAAGACTACCCACGTTAGGGCATCGAATTGAAAATTAATATCCAAAAGCTTTTCATAGGCCTTTCACAAAACTACTGACTATAGAAAGTAAAAATAATGCAATTAAATAAATCAAAAGGGAAAAGGTGCAAAACTCTGGTGTCAGAGTTTGGCTAATTTCTCAATAACCACTTGTTCGATTTAAACAAATAAACTGTCATATCGTTCGTAGGTAATATCCTTAACAACAGATTTTATCAAACAATGGTTTTTGTATATACTATAGTTTATGAAATAGAAAAATACGAATTTCAAATAAATACTTTTCTTGTTTTGTAGAATTGAAGCAGTAAATTAAAATAAACTACTATGTAATTAAAACTATGAAGGTTTGCTCAAAAAAAAAATTATCGGTGAATAGCCCAGTCATTCCCCTACATAGAGTAATAAATTTGTTAAACATTTTTGTCTAGTAACTGGCTAAAATTTTTTTTGTGTCGCGTGGCAAAATTTTCTCTTCCATTTTTTTTTCTTAAATCCTCTACAGAATTAAAACTATGAAGATTTGCCTCGGAAAAAAATAACGGTAAATAGCTCAGTTATCCCATTATATAGAATAATAAACTTATCAAACATCTTTGTCTAGTAATTATGTTAAAAAAAAATGTTTTTATTGCGTGGCGATTTTTCGTTATCATTTTTTTTTCGAAAATCCTCCACAGAATTAAGACTATCAAAATTTGCCCCATAAAAAAATAATAGTGAATAGTCCAGTTAATAAATTTGTTAAACATTTTTGTCTAGTAACTGTGTTAAAAAATGTTTTGTGTTGCGTGGCGAAATTTTCTTTACCTTTTTTTTTTCGAAAATCCTCTACAGAATTAAAACTATGATGATTTGCCCCAGAAAAAAATGCTGGTGAATAGCTTAGTTATTGCACTATATAGAAAAATAAAATTGTTAAACATTTTTGTTTAGAAATTATGTTAAAAAAATGATTTCTGTCGGGCAGCGAAATTTTCTCTAACATATCATTTTTCCAAAAATCTTCTACAGAATTAAAACTATGAGGATATTCTCCAGAAAAAAATAATAGTAAATAGACCAGTTATCCCACTATATAGATTATAGTAGATTATACACCAAGGGGATAAAGCACTGTTTTATGTCACGGGCGCTACATTGAATCCTGAACGTAACGAAGGACTCCAAATTTAACTCCCGAGCGCAGCGAGGGTGTTATAAGTTAATTCCCGAGCAAAGCGAGGGAATTAAGATTGAGTCCTGAGTGCAGTGAGGGATTCAAGCGCCCAAGAAAAAAACTGTTTTATCCCGGTGGTGTATACTCTACTTTTCTCACTTTATGCGAGACAATAAAAAACCAGGCTTAGGGAACGTACCCATACTACGTGACCCATATTTTACCATTTTTGACCCCCCTCCCCCCCCTTGGTGACCACCCGTAGTATATGCCAAGACCCCCCCCCCCCCCTCCCCCCTGGTTTTCACGTAGTATTTCATAGATAATGGTTTTACATCATTTTCAACAGAAATCTAAAAAAAATTTGCTCATTTTTGTCTTTTCATTAGTAAGGCGCTTGCCACGTAATGCCAAGAGTGTGTATTATAATTTTACATACAATTACAAGTGAAAAAATGTATCAAGAAGAAAAAAAATTTCGCTGCGTGCCATATTTGAATACAACTTGAAAAAAAGAACCAGATTTCCATTGACAATATTGACTACGTGACAAAACATAGGCCCCCCTCCCCCCCATATGACCAAGCGTGGTATTTTAAAGACCCCTCCCCCCCCTTAACGGGTCACGTAGTTTGGGTATGTTCCCTTAGTAGATAGTGTTTATTACAGCATATTAAAAGTGCAAATTGATATTGGAGACATTAGTCCAATTATGGAAAGATAACGTTATATTTTTATTTGGTACGTTTATCGAGGTTGAGCTAGAGTTTATTTGAGTTGTAGCTGCTTGACTTCTTTGTTGCTGATAAATATTCAAAATAGACCAGCACGCGTAGCATGAGCAAACGAGACTCTTGTCTACGAAGACTTGTCGTCTCGACCTTCTCGATTGCTGAGCACAGTTTGACAGACAGGTGGGACTCGTTCTCAGAATTTCGAAACCTTTTAATGTCTTTTAATAAAAAATGTGAATTTTAAAGGTAACCTTTTTATTTTAACACCAATAAACGTCAAAATTATCTAAAATGATCCGAAATAATTTAGTTTAAACATAATTCTCATTTTTTATAAGTTCTAAGATAAAGAGGCACTCAAGAAAGCGTTCTCTTCCGTAGACAAGCTCTCTCGAGCTCGAGAAGAATAATATTGCCAATAGAAAATAATAACTTTATTTCTCATAAAGCACCGTTCCTTTCTATAGATTTCACAACGCTAAACTCTTAAAACTAATTAAATATAGCTGTATGGATATAAATTCGTTTGCCTTTCTTTTATTGAGAGTATTTTGAAAAGATAACACAGACTACTAACGAAATTGTTAATTTAGTAATCTGTGTAAAATGACGAGAAAATTACGAGATATTGAAATCAACGTATGAAAATAATTTTAATTTTAAGCTTTTAAAGAATAAGATATAAGCACGGATAATTTAGATTTATTTTTATTGCGAAATTTAGATTCATATAAAATAAAATACGTAGAAAACTATTTCGAATCTTCTTATTAGTCTGTGATTCTCTCTCGACCTTCTCGACTACTCAAACGGTGGTAGACAAGTTTCTCTGATTCAACTGTCAAATTAATGCCAGTTGAAGAGAAAAGCTCATGTTTGTCGACTTTTGACATTAGGCCACGACAAAGAAATATACGAGTCTACTAGTTGTAAATGCGAGCATGAGTATCTCGATCTCGACCCGACAAAAGTGACATTTCGGTGTAGACAAGCCATTGTTCTCTGAGTCGAATCTTATCTCGATGTTGGTCATGCTACGCGTGCTGAAGCACTGATTCAGACACAGACTTTGCGCCTTTTGCAGTTTTCCATGTGTCAAAATCTTTATAGGCTTTCAGGTATTTTTCCTTTGACTTTTCTGGGAGTAGATTATTGACAATGCCTATGGCATCTAATTTAATAGCTTCTGGAGTCAAAATACTTTCATCACTCGACATTTTTATTTTTTCTTTGTAATATTTATAGAATCTTCTAAAGCTAGTAGTACTAATAGCTACGGCTATAGCAACTTCTTTCAGCTGGCGTGGCCTACTCGATTTGATAAACAAATGAAGTTCGTCTCAGTGCGAATCTAGTGGGCCACGGCCTCGGTCTTCGAAAATCGAGTTGGCCGCGCCCGCTGAGGACACATTCTAATAATAATAATAATAATAATAATTTATTTGCATTAAAGTATTACACATGTTAATACATTCATAATCATAACACAGATTTGACACAAATGGTTACAAAATAAAATTTGGCGACACTAACACCCTTGCTAAGTTGAGAAGACAACTTGTATAAAGGGTGCTAGGCCCGACCCTGAAAGATGTTGTATAAAGCAAAGTTACATCAAATTGCGTCGGCTAGTGCTATTTGGTTTGTTGACAAATAAATTATTTGAAATATAAATTTAAAAAGAAATAAAAGAAATAAAAATTCTGTTTAGTGAAATTAGACTTTATGGACATAGCAATAAGAATTATGAAAGTGAAAATCACATTATTGACCAGCGGTTTATAATAGAACATTATAACCCGGCTTAAGTCAAAAGATATAATGTCTTGCTTTCGGTAAGGTTTACATGACATATAATTCGACATTGTAGAGCATGTGGTGTGAAAATAAACTTATCAAACATTTTGGTTTAATAACTGTGTTAAAAAATGATTTATGTCACACTAGCGGCCGTCCGCGGTTTCACCCGCGTGGCTCCCGTTCCCGTGGGAGTATTGGGATAAAAAGTATCCTATGTTTTAATCTAGGTTGTCTACTATCGGTGTGCCAAAATTCAACCAAATCCGTTCAGTAGTTTTTGCGTGATTGAGGAACAAACATCCAAAAATCCAAACCCACAAACTTTCACATTTATAATATTAGTAGGATAACACAATGGACCTGCAAAGATATGTTTAAATGAGTTTGCACGGCACAGAATATTTTTTACACAGTTACTAGACAAAAATATTTTACAAGTTTATTATTCTATATAATAAAATAACTGGGCTATTTATTCACTACAATTTTTTTTCTGGGGCAAATCCTTCATAGTTTTAATTCTGTAGAGGATTTTCGAAAAAATGGTAGGAAAAATTTCTTCTCGTGAAAAAATATTTTTTTTAACATAGTTACTAGACAAAAATTTTAATATATAAAATAACTGGGCTATTCACCAGTATTATTTTCCGAGGATAATCTTTATAGTTTTAATTCTGTAAGAGGATTTTCGAAAAAAATGGTAGAAAACATTTCGCCACGCGACCCTAAAAATTTTTTGCATAGTTACTAGATAAAAATATTTCACAAGTTTATTACTCCATATAGTTACTGTGCCACAGCATAAAGAATTTTCTTACAGTAGGCCGACGGAGACGTCTAGACAGGGCAATCGTGCGGGGCGTGAGGGGGGAGAGGTGAGTCGGACGAGCCCGAGCTGCAAACTTCGCCCGCCGTTCTATGTAGCTCGGGACACGGCTTCTAGGGCTATCGAGTCTTTACCGTTTTAATTTCTTATTAAATTAATAATTCGATTTCGATGAATCTCGGTTTTTTGTTCTATTTTGACAAGAAAACAGCAACGCAATGTTAAAAATATAAAAAATCCAAGATGGCGGCCAACTTTTTTGTTTGTGGGTCGATTTCGATGAAACTCGGTTTTTGCTACTATTTTGACAAAAAAACAGCAACGGAATGTTAAAAATGTAAAAAAATCCAAGATGGCGGCCAACTTTTTTGTTTGTGGGCCGATTTCAATGAAACTCGGTTTTTGGTACTATTTTGACAAAAAAACAGCAAAACAATGTTAAAAATGTCAAAAATCCAAGATGGCGGCCAACTTTTTTTTTGTGGGCTGATTTCATTGAAACTCGGTTTTTGGTACTATTTTAACAGAAAAACAGCAACGTAATGTTAAAAATGTCAAAAATCCAAAATGGTGGCCAACTTTTTTGTTTGTGAGCCGATTTCAATGAAACTCGGTTTTTAGTACTATTTAGACAAGAAAACAGCAACGCAATGTTAAAAATAAATAGAATCCAAGATGGTGGCCAACTTTTTTGTTTGTGGACCGATTTCGATGAAACTTGGTTTGAGGCACTATTTTGACAAGAAAACAGTTACAAATTGTAAAAAAACGACAATAGTCAAGATCGCTGCCGACTTTGTTTTTAGGTTGATTTCGATGTAACTCAGTTGAAAAAAGTTGGCCGCCATCTTAAATTTTTTATATTTTTAACAATGCGTTGGTGTTTTCTTGTCAAAATAGTACTAAAAACCGAGTTTTATCGAAATCGACCCACAAACAAAAAAGTTGGCCGCCATCTTGAATTTTATATATTTTTAAAATTGCGTTGCTTTATTCTTGTCAAAATTACAAAAAACCGAGTTTCATCGAAAGCGGCAAAAAAAAAGTTGGCCGCCATCTTGGATTTTTTATAATATTAATCTGGTTTCCGAACCTTGCGTGCGACAGTGGCAGTGGCCATCAAGTAAGTTTCGTGAAACTACGAGCGAGTGCGGCAGCATTGGCAGGCTGCCGCACTCACTCGTGGTATAAAGAAAACCGTTTGAAACCTTTATGTTATAAAACCTTTATTGAATTATATGCCACCCCTAATTCATTATTTTATATAATTTCGCAATGCTTTTATGTACCCAGGGGTCGTAAAAGAAATCCACCTTCCAAATTGTAAATTTGTGACAACCCTTCCGTATTTGCGTAAATACCCTACAGGCGGCGGTATCGCCCAACAATAAAGGCGTCGGCCTACTGTAAGGAAAAAAATCTTTATGCTGTGACTGTGCTATGTACAAATATTTTTTCTGGGCCAAAACCTCATAGTTTTAATTTCATAGTACTTTCTTTTAATTTACTGCTTCAATTCTACAAAACAAAAAGCCTTTGTTTAAAATTAATCTTTTTTCTATTTTTGTAATAAACTTTATTATTTATACAAACCATTGTTAAGTAAAATTTGTTGTTACGGATATTATCTACCATATGACACCTTATTTGTTTGAATCGGACAAGCGGTTACTGAGAAATTATCCAAACCCTAATACCCGATTTCCGCATCTTTTCCCTCCCCTCCCTCCCCCTCAACCACTTTATAATGCGACTACCGCTATATTCTTGTTCAAGAGATCATGCTGAAGACAATGGTACCAGTTGTCGGTAGAGAACTCTCTGGTCCGACAGGAATCGTCATTAGACGACTTTCGTTAAAGCGGTTTCCATATTATTCGGACAGTGACCTCCCGCACTACATCGATGATAATTTTGTTGTCTTCCAGCCAAATCTCAAAACTAAAAAACAGATAGCAAGCCAATGATTGTGGCAATTTTACGTAGTACCTTATACCATATGTACTTCTGTACTATATTTTATTTTCTGCTTCAAATCTACAAAACTAAAAATGATTTTGTTTGAAATTTGACTTTTTTCTTATTATTTAATAAACTATAGTATTTACAAAAACCATTGTAATACAAAATATGTTGTCAAGGATATTACCTACCCTAAAACACCTTATTTGTTTAAATCGGTCAAGTGGTTGTTGAGAAAATCTATGTAATGGGGGATGGCTGTCTGGGGTGTATAAATTGCCTGATTTATCTGAAAATGCTTGTCTACAGTACGGCGCGGTGCGATTTTTAGTTAGTTTCATCCATTTATCTTGTGTAATCTTGCCCGTCTATTGTAAAAAAGAATGGCCGCGCAGCGCGATATTTAGTCAGTTTAATCTTGAACTCGTGCCTGTCTACAGCAAAAAAACGGCCGCGAAGCGCGATTTTTAGTCAGTTTCATCCACTTATCTTGTAATTTTGCCTAGACAGACAAAAAATGCGTTGCCCGGCCATTATTTTACTGTAGGTAGACAACTATAGTAAGAAAACGGCAGCGCAGCGCGATTTATAGTCAGTTTCACTCACTAATATTGTAATCTGTGGTTTCATCCACGAAATTCAAAAATGCCTGTCTCAGCTTAGTGTCGGCCGCACGGCTGTTAAATAAAATGCCTGTGAAATTCGGCAAATGCCTGTCAGATGGTAACTCTAGCCTCTGACCACATTTTAATATTAGAAAAATGTAAAAAAAACGCCGCGTTGCGCGATTTTTAGTTAGTTTCATCTACTACTCATGTACTCTTGTCTTGCCTGTTTATATAGCAAAAAAACGGCCACGCAGCACGATTTTTAGTTAGTTTATCCACTAATATTGTAATAAGTGGTTTCATTCACGATATTCAAAAATGCCTGTCTCAACTTAGTGCCGGCCGCACGCCTGCCTAAACCGTAAAATGCCTAACACTTACAACATTGAGTCGTTTATTGTTATCATCAGTGTATTTTCGCCACGCTTGGCCGCCCTTAATATCTGGCCGCTCTAGGCCCGGGCCTACTGTGCCTTAGGGCAAATCCGCCACTGCGATCGACGCCGATATGCGAGATTACAAAAGTCTGTTGATTTCGGTCAGGTACATGGACGAAACGCTCTGGCTTTTGGAGTAAAATTATTTACTCCAAAAGCCAGAGCGTTTCGGCCAAGTACGAGGCCGATATCAACAGGTTATTGGAGTTTTTTTTTTTTAAAGTGCGACTACTAAAGCCTGTTAAACTCGGCCAGCTACTTTAACGAAATCAATAGGCTTTTGTAGTGAATTGTTTTACTACAAAAGCCAGAGCGTTTCGGCCAAGTTGCCTTGCTGAAATCAACAGTGTAGAGTCTGTCTGCACTATGTAGGTAGACTATACCTAGTTATGTATTTATTTTTTTATGCCTTTTGTGCCTACTTTACCTACTTTTAAAAATACTTTAATATTACTAAAACTTATTTTATTTTCTACTTGATATTATTTTATTTTACTTATAAAATCATACCCGCCAGTAATTATACTTCTGTATCTTCTAATTATTTAAATGAAATGCTGTAAAGAGAATTTTGATCTACATTATGTGCCTAATTAACTGAAAAACTAAATTCGATAATTAATAAGAATTAATTAATACTGTAGGTACTTATTAGTGAAAATATACTTCGATTTTCAAAACTTTTATTCAAGTGAATTAGGAGACAAAAAACATTTAACTGTATTTGTATAGCAAAATTAAGTAATTGCCCTACCAAAAACGAACTAAAACGTAAAAATAACTAGCTAGTATCGTTACAAGCAGGGGACCGTTTGGAACATGTTTAATTAAAATTCCCCCGACTGCAATGTTTTAATATGTTTCAAAATATTCATATTAATTTCATACATTATACCTTTTTTAGAATATGCTTATCAAGGCCTTTCATTTGATAGTCATACATAATATTGTAATAACTAAAGAAAACAAAATTCACATTACAAAATGGTGTCATGACTAGTATTGTAAAAAACAGTTTTTTTTCTAACGTAAAAAAACATGGAAAAACGTGTTTTTTTCTGGAGCATGTTTTTGTTCAAGAGTACGGAAATTAAAATTATTAAGCAAGTTTCCATTAAAGATTAATACTTATGAGTTCATATTAAAGGTTTTTGAATCTCCATTACTTCTTTGGTTGAATAGTTCTAAGTTTTCAACAGTTGGCAGCATTTAAAGACGCACACGGTAAAATTTTCATTCGGTGTTTTTAAGTACCTATGAACTTAGTTAGAACGAATCACAGTGTCTCCAGTTTGGGGGGTTTTCCCCATTGTGTGGTAATTTTAATTATTGGGGATAAAAGAAAATCTGTATATCATACAAAACGTAACATTTTAGGGAACAAAAAATCGCGTTGGGGGATTTTTTTTAATCTTCTCTTCATACAAATGTACCATTTTGGGGAAAAATAAAATGAGTACTGCGAAAAAATTTAAATTCATATCTGGAGACACTGACGAAGAATAAAAATCTAATATAATAATTGATTTGATTAAATAAAACATTTATTTCCAAAGATTGTTTTTGAAAAAAAAAACAAATTTAGAAAAAAAAAAACAACGGTGCTGTGTTTTTTTTCATGTTTTTTTTCAACATTGTGAAAAAAACAATTTGTTTTTTTTCATGTACTCTAATAATCTGTTGATTTCGGCAAGGCACTTGACCGAAACGCTCTGGCTTTTGTAGTAAAAAAATCACTACAAAAGCCTGTTGATTTCGTCTAAATACCTGGCCGAAATCAACAGGCTTTTGTAATCTCGCCGCCGATATCGGTGGCGTTTGATTAAACTGTTCAGTCTGAAATTGCTACGTCATATCGTTACGTGTGTAGCGACCATCATATTGCCTTGCCGTGCGATGTTCCTATTTCAAACCAACAACCACCCAACAACGTGCAAATGTCTAACAGAATCTCGAACTTACGTCGATATGTGCAGAATAAATATTTTTCCGCATAACATAATTATTATATATTCAATTGTCCCTCAATCCATTCATAACAGATTTTTGTAAAAACCTATTTTTGTAATTTTACTTATAAAATTATAAAATTCTGGGTTACTGTAATTGAAGTAAAAAAAATGAAACGACGATATTACGGACTAGCTTTAATAATGATTTTTGGTCATACTCAGAAAAGAATATTGAGTATTTGGCCGGTACAGTAGCCGGCAAACATCTTGAAATCGAGTGGGGATTGCGCCGAAAGCGTATTTTGGTTATGCGTAGCGTTGAGGTACGCGGGCGGCGGGAGAGGTGCGTGAGGGCGCTATTGGTCGCTCGCAAGTGCACATGCGCGAACTTATCCCCACTCCCTCGAAAGAGCGTCAAGATGTTTGCCGGAACCTGTACTTTTGTTGAGTGTTCACGTAAATTTCCAGCAACCACAACAGCCGCAGCAGGCTCCGGCGGCGGGCGTGTACAGTTTCGGCGCGGCGGCGACGCCGCAGGTGCAGTTCAACATGGGCAGCGCGCCCAACACCGCCATGCGGCGCGTGCGCAAGGCCGTCCGCAGGAACCCCCAGCGATGAAACCATCCCACGGGCACGACGCACCCGGTTGAACACTCGACCTTTGTATCATAAAAACTCGAAGACAACGTCTTCAACGGTAGGTCTCATTTTTTTAGGATCAAAATCATTCATGTTATCTTTTCCTCGGATTTACTTTACATAGTAGTTGTTTAATCACACTAATTATGGAAATTGTATGTGATCTTCAAGCTAATTAAATATTATTATTTGATGGTATTAGGTACAATACAATTAGTTTGTTAATAATACTTTAAATTAGAATTTAGGTGTTCCCACATATACTTTTCTAACAAAAAAGGTTTAATAGATGACATAGATGACAGTTCCGTATATTATAATATAATGTACCATGGGCAACAGCGTCGCTTAACCACTGCTAAGGTTAAAATCGCTTGCACGCCGCGCCCGCTGTCACATACGTTTAGTTCGTGCAGGGGCGATACGCGCGCACACGAATTTTGTTGCTAACTGGTTGAGCGACGCTGTTGCCCATAGTACCATTGAATATTTTAAAGGCCTCCGACAAATGCGTTTTAATGGTAGGAAAAATGCTCCAATTGTACATAATATACCTATATAATAATAATAGCCTCTTGCATCTGACATTCCTTGTTAATCTGTCTGATTATCAATCGGATCATAATCTGATCTGATTATAATCTGGTCTGATTGCCAATCGGCAAAGGCCTCCTCCAACCTTCCAAAAAAACCTATATAATGCAACCAAAAAAGATCCATTACTTACTTTTTTTATTAAAATCATTTTAGCGAATAATAAACCATCGATAGATTTTTCTTTTATGACCTGACCTATTTTGCACAATCTTTTCATTTTTACGGACAAACAATACGAATAAAAAATCTGATCAAAGTCTGCTTTAACATTTTAAATACTTTATATTTAGTGTCGTTGTCGAAACATATAAAATAAGAAACTGTTTCAATAAAGCAGCCTAAATTATTGGGATTAGGAAATTTGCATTTTGCACAGGCCTTCTCTAAAGGCGACATTTATGCAACACTAGCGCCACTCCCGAAAAAAATACCGTGTAAACACACAATTTATTAAAAATCCAATCTGATGGTCCCCTCGCAAAATATCAATTGTTATTAATTAATAAATAAATAATTAATAAAACGTATATTATACAAAACGTATATAAAAAAATAAGTAATTAATAAAACACTGAATTTGTGTGTTTATAAATAACAATTTATATTTTGCGAGAGGGCTTGTATTTTTTATAAATTATGTATTTACATGGTAGTTATTTTTTTGCGGGAGTGGCGCTAGTGTCGCACACAATGTTGCCTTAATGAGTAGATGAGCGAGGACTAAGTTTTTTCATAAATTCAACTCCCAAAGCTTTCTTCATTATGATTCATATTTCTTTTATTTAATAAAAGTTTTTCTATACGAATTTGTACCCCGATTTCACCCCTTTAGGGGTTAAATCATGCCTAACCCTTTGGACTTAAGACCCTTCAAAATAAATGCCATTTTCGCAATGAATATCCCATAAAACCTCAATAACGATATCCATATCGATTGTTTCGGTTCATTACCTCATATATCCCCTAAAGGGTTGAGTTGAGTTTCGGAAAACCACGAAACACGTGTTTACTTATTTGTATTTAGAAGTACTCTTACGAAGTTTCAAGTCAACATGTCTATTTTTTTCCATACAAACTTTGAACCCCTATTTCACCCCTCTAGGGGTAGAATTTCCAAAAATCCTTTCTTAGTTGATGTTTAAATTGTATAAAATATCAATGTACAAAATATCAAGTCTGTAAGACCAGTGGTTTGGGCTGGGCGTTGGTCTGTCAGTCACCCCTTCATTTTTATATAAGAGATTTACAGAGTCGTATTTGCCTTTAACTCTCATATCTATAGACGAGTAAGTAATGACTTGAATAAAACTTGCAATTTTCAAATGCTTCTAATATTAAATTTTTACATGCAATTTATAGTATAAATTAATCTTAAATGCGAGGGACGAGAGCCTCGACGATAAGGCCGCTATTAGCGTGCTCAAGCCATACACTAATCAAGAAGCCAACGCCTGATGACGTGAATAAGAAAGTGACTTTTAGATTCGTCACTGAAATCTCATTAAAACAGTTTCTTTTATATGTTTAGACGACGACACTATAAATTAAGTATTTAAAATGTTAAAGCAGTCTCTGATCAGATTTTTTTATTTGTAATGTAGATTGTAAGATTTGTAAAGTCTGTAAAAATGGAAAATTGGGAACCACGCTAGATCCCAATTTGGATGCTGTTAATATTATATTTACATGAAATTTATAGTATAAATTAATCTTAAATGCGAGGTATGAGAGCCTCGACGATAAGGCCGCTATTAGCGTGCCCAAGCCACACATCGGCAAATATATCGTCGGAAATAATCGGAAAGTTCAGGACATTCTGCACGATCATTCAGGATTTTGAAAAAACCTGAGTGTTTTCGTCACTCTTAAGATTCTATAATGGTATCTGCAAATGGAAGGATAGCAGTCAGACACATATACTTCACACATTGGATGAACAAAGCCTCTAGTGAGTACGATATCCAAATTTGATGCTGAAGTGCAAGCTCAGGTAAATATAATTTGTGATTCAGATGAAGATAAAGAAGAACTAAAAGAATCTACAACATCAGATATTATAAAAGAGGAGGGAGCTAATACTGAGAATGCAAATGGAATAAAAATGCTGAGAATTCAGAAATTAGTTCCAGAGAACAAATTAACACCTGCTGCAAACAGCCGGCCACGTGACACTACAGTTATAAGGTGGCAGCATTAAGCCTATTCTGTTAGCTGAATAGTTAACTATGCATGCGTTGCAGTTTCAGTTGACTGCTCAGAGTCAGTTGCAATAAGGAGAGGCAACTACTAAGTGAATATAACTGTAGGCCATTAGCGCTGCGCGACCTGAATTGCACTTTATTGTGTCGGAGCAAAAGTAGTTACCTACATATTTATTTAAATGACTTTCCGGAGTACTGCTTCTGTACTATCCCCCTCAATTGGTAATGCGCCCGGCGGCCATGATTTTAACCTCAAAAACGAAAAACAATTGTAAAATTTTTATATACCTAGACCTTATTGAAAATAATAATTCAATAATTAATATATCAGATTACCTATTACAATTTTCTTGTTTCATGACATTTTTAGTTACGGATCACGTCAACGTGGATGTTAATGTGACAAGGTTCCAGCGCATTACCAATTGGCGGGGATAATACTTGTACTAATAGTTATTCTGTGCTCTAGCGCCAACAAAGAGACAATATGATGATGAACTAAATAATAAAATAATAATCTGACTCTTTTCTAACTATAGCGAACTGTATTATTTTAACACAAGTCAATATTTTTGAAATGCGACTACGCCGCCGCGACGGTATTGCCGCGACTCGTTGGCATCGCGTGCTCACTAGAGATTGCAAACCGGGCCCTGTCACCGGACCCGGTAGGTATGAAAACCGCGGCGCGGGAGCGCCAACTCGTAGAAAATTGGTAACACTCACATGTTTTAATAGCTAAACTTTAAGAAAAAATATAATAGTAAATAAAATTGTTTTGTTTATACCAAAGCTACCAAAATGTATCTATCTATCTAATCTAAGTTGATAAAACACTTAGTACTTTACTTTAAGCTGCGTTATTAGTTTATTATTCTAATACTAAATTTTCAAATAGACACCATAAGGGGTAAAAAGAAAGACCTGCATGTTTAAACTTATAAAAATTTGTAATTACTAATACTAATGTTACTTTACCCGTCATAAGACAGTAAAAGTAATCAATTCTGTATGAAAAGAGTGAACTTGTGACTTTGGGTGAGACTGATTGTTATTGAATTGTTAGTTAGAAATAAATATTAATTCGTAACCTTGAATCATTGTCTTTTTCCATGATTTCTATTCATATATTTCATAAAATACTTTAAATATTTCTTAGCTTACATATCTACCCGGCCGGGCCCGGCGGACCCGGCCCGGCGACGAATGCTACCGGGCCCGGCGGACCCGGCCGCATATAAGCAAAATCTAACTCTCGAGTTTTGATGGTGATCTGTGATTGGTCAAGAAACTCAGTAGTTAGATTTTGCGTGCAAACTCTAACTCCCCAGTTTCGCGCTAGTTTCGATAGTGATCTCTGATTGGTCAAAAAACTCAGTAGTTAGGTTTTGCGCGCAAAATCTAACAACTGAGTGCGCATCCACCAATGAGCGCGCTTCAAAATTCAAATACGACTGTGGTAGCGTATTTTATTTAAAAAAATGACTTCTAATATTCGAAATTTTTGCGGATATAATCCAGTAAACCCATATCTGAACGCAAAATTAGCGCAATCAAATAGGACAAGTAATAATAAATGCACTTTAAGTAGATACTAACTAGCAATTATGATTCGTTGCTATGCAGGTTTGGTTTTCTAAACAATCCATTTGATGAATGTTATTCAAAATTCTTGTATCCATATGTCTTGTATCCACAGTTCTCCAAACTATGATATTGGGTCCTATGAATTGGTGTTTTTTCTCACACAGAGAGAACCACATAACATCAGTGATTTAAATTATTTATCAGTTGCTGGATATTACGGCTATATAACTATCAAGTTGACGGCTATGATCATAATTTGATTTAATTTGATCGTTCTGATGAATAATTAAAGTCATTTAAAAATACATTGAAAGTGATTCTTTTTTTGTTGGCAAAAATGTCCACTTTATCCATTGTAACGTAACCTAAACTTATTTTTTTCGCTTAAGTTATGTTGCCTAGTTTAGCTTAATGTTTAAACATTTGTATTTACTTCTGTACGACCGACTAACAACTGTGAACGCTATTGTAACAGAACTTTTCTAAGTTCTGTTACAATAGAGTTCACGGTTGTTGAAAAAAAATGTGAAAAATTTTAGAATGGAAAATGCAACTTTTTAAAAATCTCCATACAAAACGTTAATTTCATAGGTAAGGAATATTTAGTTTAGCAGAAAAAAACTTTTGCGTTTAGATCTGGGTTTACTGGATTATATTCGTAAAAACTTATAAGATTAGAAATAATTTTTCATTAAATAAAACACACTACCACAGTTGTGTTCGAAGACAATTGACAACTGAATTTTGAAGCGCGCTCATTGGTGCATGCGCAGTAGTTAGATTTTGCGCGCAAAACCTAACTACTGAGTTTTTAGACCAATCGGAGATCACTATCGAAACTAGCGCGAAACTGGGGAGTTAGAGTTTGCGCGCAAAATCTAACTACTGAGTTTCCTGACCAATCAGAGATCACCATCAAAACTCGAGAGTAAGATTTTGCTTATATGCGACCCGGCCCGGGTTGGCGACGAATGTTACCGGGCCCGGCCGGGTTGAGAAACATACCAGTTTGCAATCTCTAGTGCTCACTTCGGAGAGTAACCAATTAGTTTTCTTTACACTATGATTTAGGTCTCGGGTCATTTAATTTACAATAAATCATGTTTGCAGATAAATTATTTTTATAAAATATTTAAAGTATCAGAAAATATTGCGCTTGCAATAAAGCAATTATTAGACATGTTGACTCTCAGATAGAGGAAAAAAATTTAGTATCGTTTTCTAAAATAACTCTTAACACATGAGCATTTTACAAGCTCTCTAGCTCCACCCAGTTCCTTAGCTATTTGCACCATTTTTTATTGTTTGCTTTAAGATAAAAGACATAATATTTATTGTTGTTTGTTCGGCTGTGTCGAGCTAGAGCGTAGAGTGGCCGCCTTCAATTATTATTAACTGATGCCATCTCGCTTCTGAAAAACTATAGGTAGTTCTATTACAAAAGCTAGATGGCACACGAGCTTAGTATTTAATAATTTTAATGTAAGTTTAGGTGTATTTATTCAAGTGAGGAATTACAGCAAAATTGTTAAGTCAGCAAAGTAACTGACTAGAAAATATATCAAAAATGTGTGCGGCAAAAAATATCTAAAACTAAGAAAGTTTACAATTTGATGTGATTGATTGAGAAATCTTTACTATCGTTTGTTGTTCTTCTTTCTTGTCTTTGTTATCAATTCATATTCAAGAAATTCCATCATAATTATTACATTTAAAACATTGCTCTATATGTAAATAAAAGTTGTAACTAAACAATTTCCTAAATAAGTGTGATTTTAAATCAGATGATATGTACTAAATTTGATAACGATTAATTACTTAAACAAGAGAATTTGTATGTCGGGTCAATGACTTCAGATATTTTGTTTTTGATAACTGTTTACATTGATTTTATTACAAAGTAGCAGTTGTTGGTTTTGTAAATAGTTAATTAGTTATTAACTTTAATTAAACTTGCTTGCTTAATAATAATTTGAAATGAGACTTAAAATACACAGTCTAACTAAGGGCTGTATTTATAAACCACTTTCAATGTTGAGAGCTATCTTGATATAATATTTGAGATGCTCTTCTTATAGGAACAGCTTCTCAGGTATAATCTCAAGATGGTTCTGAACGTTGAGAGCGGTTTATAAAATACGGGCCTAAAACATTCATTTGGTAATATATACATGTGCTCACTCACCGTTTCCTTGATAAGGAATTAAAGGAATATAATTTGAATATCCTAAAAATTATAGATCTTTTAACTAAAATACTTGGCAGTAATGAAGTATCTTGTTGTTGTTACTTTATTTTGATCAAGCATACTTGAGCTAGCGGGTGCTGATGCGGGCTTCTCTTGTGAGAGCCAGTTCTTCAGTCCCGATAGCTACTTGGAACTGAGGCCGTATTACGACCTCTTATTTTCAGGCAGTTTTCTGACTGGCTAACAATCTATCTTTTTTATTAGCTATTCAGCGAAAAAGAGATGTCACGTGGTCACTACAGTAATTTATAAACCTGGCAGTTTTTAAGAGCTTGTAAAACGGTCGCTGGTTTCTCGGTTGTTTCGGTTCCTATGATTTTAATTCATACGACTTTTGGTGTGCAGTGAAAAAGAGAGAAGGAAAAAATGAATAGGTTTTTGAAATTAGACACAGTTTTATAAGTACCATGAACATAACTAATCACTCAGTCAGACAAAATGTAATTATTCAGCCAGCCATATTGATTGCAAATTAGGTTAGTAGTATAATATGATTTTTATGTTATTTGGACCCGGGTGCTTTTGTAAAACAGAATTGCTTGAGAACACGTAAAGTTTAAGCATCATTTTTACTGATAATAAATAGAAACAATAAAAATAAAATACCTATTTGGTTTTGTAAATATTCATTTAGTATAAATATATAAGTAATATTGAATTAAAAAAATATAATAAAACTAATAAATTATGTGACTCGGCGTCCAAGCGCTTAAAAAAACTAGACAAATGCCTTTACGTAATTTTTTACATACATAACGACGGGCGTAACAAGACTCAACGAAGCCGAAGTCCACGCATTCCGCCCATCATCAGGATAATTTTTGTCTTTTAGACTATACCTGGGAAACCAATAGCTACGAAGTAAAGGTCAAAGTAAAAAAAAAAAAACAATTTTTTTATGACATCTTATTTTATTCGTTAAGAAACTAAGAAATATAATGATCAACATTTTAAGTATTTTGTAACAAACAATGGCTTTAAAAGGTCCACGCATTCCGCCCATCATCAGGATATTTTTTGTCTTTTAGACTATACCTACCTGGGAAACCAATAGTTACAAAGTTATTGAAGGTAAAAGTAAAAAAAAAATGTGGTCTCCCGTCGCAGTCGCCGGTCTCGGTCGCTTGTCTCTGTCGCAGCACGAACCGCCACCTTTACATTGCGTGGTAATGTATGTAATGCTTTTTTAACACCAAAAATTAAAATCATATCCCAGTAATAATTTTGAACAGAAATAGTCCTGATGATGGGCAGAATACGTAGACCTCGGCTTCGTTGAGGGTCTTGTTACACCCGGTATTCTACTTTACTGCACAAATAGACATGAGGAGTAAAAATCAACTCTTATTACAAGTAAATTAATTGTAAACAAATAACCTTCATTCAACAATCTATCTTGGCCCACTATGTGATGTGATGAGTATAATCATCAGTTGGCGATTCATGATTTTTCATAACTTTTTTTATGTATATTTTATACATCAATTAGGACCAATAGAACTAGATCGGCTTAGTTTGGGAGTAAATGTAAGGTACGAAGATTTGCGATATTTTGTTTTGTTATTTTATACAATATTATTTATAATTGCGCAGTAAATTGTACTCGAAATGTTATATTATAGACTGTTATTTGAAGTCTCACAAATTCTAATATTATCAGGTATAGAGTGACTAGCTGGAACTAGTCCAATAAGGACACAATAAATTATTTCCTTTATCTGAAATTTGTGTTATATGTATGCCACATCTTTCATAATAACAAGACTTCCGGAAATTTCACAAGGGAAGAAAAAAATTTGAGTAAAAAAGTATAATGATTAATGTGATTATTTTAAAATACAATGATGTCGTACAATAATACAAATATCAAAGTTGGAACATTTTTTTCCAATTAATCAATTAATAAATTAAAATATTCATTAGAGATGCGCCTAATATGGGTTAAACCGAATTTGAATATTCGGCGAACATTCGGTACAAAATACCGAACCAAATATTCGGTTGAAATTATAATTTCACCCCTCGCCACTGGTACGTACAAATGTACGCCTACGCATGTAAATGTTAAAATAATATATGTTTTATAATTGCCGAAATTTCGTTTAAAATTACTGAATAAAAAAAATATTATAAAAAGATGCCCAATATACCGAATATATTCGGCCGAATATTCGGTCATCATCTCTAAAGGTGGAATCCTACGGTGCGCGATTCTGCAGACCGCTCCGCTCCGCACCGCACCGAACCAGACCGTGGGAATGGCCTGTGCGTGGTCGTGTTCTAAATCGCGGACGAGCTCGCACCGCACCTTTGAAGCTACCGACTAGCCGCGTTGTAGTCACACTTCACTTAAAATGCCTCACGCCACTGATATTTTCTGATGTAATAGCCGCCAAATCAAACAGATTAACTGGGTTGCCATCAGCAAAATATTGCTATGACTGAATAAAAAACGAAATGCGGCAGTTGTAACTTACCTACTGCAAAGGTTTCAGTGTTTTTGAGATTTTTTTAATTCAGGCAAAGATTAGATAAAGTTAAGGACGACGGTAACATTTAATGATTTTTTAAATATTTATTTTTCTTGTACAAAAATTTGGCAACTCTACGAGAGTGCCTGTTATGCTAGTCGGTAAGTGCGGCGCGGTGCGGTGCGAGCCTGGTGCGCGTCCGTGACTGTCAGCGTTCGTGCGCAAACTAGGGCCGTGGGTTTTCACCTTTATATTTATATTATTAGTAGTATGTAATTACGCAGTAACTTTCATGTTATGAAGTATTATAAATGAAAGGACAATTGTATACCCTGCTATTATTCAGAACACACGAAGCTAATGTGAACCTATCACTAAGTCGCGAGTCAGCTGGAGATATTGCCTTCAGATGAATATTGTCCTCCGACTGCCTCAGCAACTTTGTCGTAGGTATGCTTTGTGTTCAAAATGTAAAATGGGCAAACTTACGTGGTTACAAACTGCCAAGTTTGAACTGCATGTCGCAATGTGTAGTCGCATTTGGAAGGTTCAAATGTCATAAATTATAGTAAACTGATTTATTTTTTTAATAGTGAAAATAGATTAATTCGGTGCATCCAAATGTGTACTAAACATAGTCATTAATGCATGTAAAAACTACGTTAATAATTGTATGTAATAGTAATAATATTATCATCGGAAATTGCAGTAAATGAGTGATGGATGAATTGGGGAGCAAAACTAATGTATACAACTACGCAGTGTTCTTGATGTTATGTACTCGTTTAATGTTGATAGATGATGGAAATTAATAATCGTTGATATATTATATACTTTTAGATTTGTTCCTCAATAAAAGCGGCCATCAAAAATACAGATCCGTTTTTAATTTTTATTAATCTTCCCTTTCTAGTAGACAGGTAGCTGGTGCTCAAAATCGACACTGAAAATGGATGTACTTTATCTGCTCTTAAATCTGTGTATGGTCACTTTCCATAGTCTTATATTATCAGTGGCAATCAAACAAAGCTAGACCACGACAATAGCTAAACCATGTGGTAAGGGATTTGCCACACTGGATGCGTTCTGCGGTTACATTGCATTCACCCTATGTATGGGTTGACCGGACCGCAGAACGCATCCAGTGTGGCAAATCCTTTAACCTCGAAAAATAAAAAAATATCAATTTTGGAGATATACAAATATAGGTTATGGCGGGTTGCGATCTGTGAAACTTGGATTAAAGAATCTATAATTTCGTAATAAATAACTATAGGTACCACAACGGCAAACGGTAAACTTTTTCGTAATTTAAATAGTTGACCTGTTGGAAAGTAAAATAGTTGTTCAGCTCCCAGTTGGTCGGTTCATTTGATCCGAATGGACACTTGCCCCGGGCGACAAAGACTAGGGGGCGCGACTTAAGCAGGCCATATACGCTAGGTTATGCATGACGGTTTTAACCGAGCTGCAAAACCTTCATGCAAAACCGAGTTCAATAGAGAGCACACACGTAAGGTTACGCATGACAGTTTTAACCGAGCTGCAAAACCTTCATGCAAGCCGCTCATGCACGCCGCTCGGTTATGCCTGTGGTCAAAACCGTCATGCATAACCTAGCGTGTGTGGTGTGGTTGGCATTGGAGCAATTAAAAAAGAACTGTACCCCTACCCCCGGTATTTGCCCTGTCCCTCAGATTTCTTCACTTATATTTTTGGGATGAATGACTTCTAGCAGAATTAATTCATTTAGATGAAATAAGCATATTATTAAATATACAGGGTGTCCCAAAACTTTGCCACACGAAGGGAAAGTACCTTAAATATTGAAGGTAGGAAGTTTTATTGAAAGAAGACTTCATTTTGTTTATAAAAATATATGGAACTGCATTCAAAGATTTTTTTAATTGATTGACTGATTCGATACGAATTGATGAAATCCGTAATTATTAAATTTTAAATGTTAAATTTCATGGCCTTCCATTTGTTTAAGATGCAGTGTCACTTAAAAAAAAGTAATCCTTATAAGTAACCCTTTCGATTGGTGTTGTAAAAATAAATACAAAAATGTTTTCGTTTTTGGTGGGTTCGATTCCTGGTTAAGGCAGGCGATTTTCCAAAAATCATTGAATGCAGTTCCATATATTTTTATAAACAAAATGAAGTCTTCTTTCAGTAAAATTACCCATCTTCAATATTTAAGGCTTTAAAACCATCATGCAAAACCTTCATGCAAAACCTTCATGCAAAACCTTCATGCAAAACCGTCATGCATAACGCTAGGTTATGCATGACGGTTTTGACCACAGGCATAACCGAGCGGCATGCATGACAGGCATGCAGTTTTATCCCACACACGCTCGGTTATGCATGACGGTTTTGACCTTACAGGCATAACCATCATGCATAACCTAGCGTATATGGCCGGCTTTAGTCTTCCAAGTCTTCCCAAGCCTGCGAAGCCGGCCGGCATAAGTTGCTTGTGGCTGTACTGGTCCACAGCAGTACAGCACCAGTTCGGCTGTAGTTAGCTAGTCTCTGATAGTCTGATAGAGTAATATGCGACGAGACGGAGACGAGACTACACAAGGTAAGGAAAACGGGGCGGCGGCGCGGGTATGGTTACAATCTGACAGACATTTGCTGCATTTGACAGTGATTATTCTGTTTAGATAGGCGTGTGGGTGGCGCTAAGCTGAGACAGACATTTTTGCATTTTATAGTTATAGTCTTATCAGTGGCAATCAAACAAAGCTGTTGAACACGACAATAGCTAAATCATGTGGTAAAAATAAAAAAAAAATATTATTTTTGGAGATATACAAATATAGGTTACGGCGGGTTGCGATCTGTAAAACTTGAGTTAAAGTAATTTCGTAATAAATAACTATATCACAACGGCAAACGGTAACCTTTTGGTGATTTAATGTTCTACGGGCTACTGTACTATATAGTCGTATGCTTACGTATTATTTGCGAATTGACAACATTTCATTTTGAGAAACTACTAAAATTAGAAAACCATTTCCAGATTTTAGTGTTCTAAGCTCATATTATGTTTTCAGAATTTTGAGATCAGTAATTTTTACGTTAATTAAAAAAATCTATTGTTATGAAACATGAAACAAAATACTTTTATCGATACAAAACACTAGCGTGCCTACATCTCTATGGGTATCACAATTCACATCACAAAACATAGAAGTAGTATAAGATCATTTTAGAATTAAAACCAGTGTAACCAAACTAACACATAAAAATCGAAGCCAAGCCCCCCATTTAATGTTTACATGCTACGCACACACACTTTGTGAACACATCATTGGATAAAATTTATAAATTTATGTATAATATCCAAAACAAAGACATATCACAAAGTTTATTTATTTAGATTCAGTCGTATTACCATAGTGGTACCAAATTAAATAATACATAAATTTATAATGCTGCTAATCAGCCGCTAGATAGCGCAAGCAAATTTTAGTAATGCGATTTACCACCTTATTTAATAAAACATAAAGTACTTTAAGAAAATTTAAAGAGATAAGGTAGACCAGAGTTGGTTGACACTTTTCACATAGCTTATCCTAAATAGTTTCAGATCAATAATTCGTTTAAACTCTATTTCATAATTTGGTGGAATCCTGACATATCTTAGTATTACTTAAGGTTTAGTGTTATTCGGGTATGAACATTAAGGCCTATTTACATAAAAAGAACTAAAGTTTGACAACAACACCAGTTTGACCAAAATTTCCTAGAGGTATGGATAAAGTCTTGGATTATCCTACATTTGCTGATCTGCTCCTCACGATTTGAACATAAATTAAACTAAGAAGCTTATAGAACCAACATTAGTTACACACAGCAGTAGGTACCTTATATTTGAACTATCGAGCACACAGGGACTGAGAATGTCCATTTTGCCATACAAATGAAACAATATAAAGGTGCTTTATCTGGTAATTTTTATTTAACTTTTCGAAGATGATAATGTGGCGTCAAAACTAATAGCTACTTATTTTTCGTGGCCTTAAACTAAGCACTCATGGCCACTTTTCTATTCGTTCGCTAACTTAAAGCTTAAAAATAAGCAATTAAATGATCAAGTCAGACGTGGCAAGTTTATTTAAATCACAGACAATGTTGTACTTCATCATCATCACAGCCATTTTAATGTCCCCACTGCTGGGGCACAGGCCTTCCTTATGGGTGGATAAGGAGGACGGGCCATTAACCCACCACGCGGGCCCAATGCGGATTGGTGGGTGTTAACGACTGCAAATTAAGTTTCTCATTTAAGTGAATGTATAATTCTTTTGGGAAATAAATCTCAACCACAAATGCAGCCGGGACCAACGGCTTAACGTGCCTTCCGAAGCACGGAGGAGCTCGAGATAATAAATTTTTGGTCACCCATCCCATGACCGACCCTTGCGAACATTGCTTTTTTTTCCTTAAATCCTCTACAGAATTAAAAGTATGAAGATTTGCCTCAGAAAAAAATAACGGTAAATAGCCCAGTTATCCTATTATATAGAATAATAAACTTATCAAACATCTTTGTCTAGTAATTATGTTAAAAAAATGTTTTTATTGCGCGGCGAATTTTCTTTATTTTTTTTTTTCGAAAATCCTTTGTCAGAATTAAGACTATCAAAATTTGCCACATAAAAAAAAATAGTGAATAGTCCAGTTATTTTTCTATATAGAATAATAAATTTGTTAAATATTTTTGTCTAGTAACTGTGTTACAAAATGTTTTGTGTTGCGTAGCGAATTTTTCTTTACAACTTTTTTTTCGAAAATCCTTTACAGAATTTAAATTATGATGATTTGCCCTAGAAAAAAATGCTAGTTATTGCACTATATAGAAAAATTAACTTGTTAAACATTTTTGTCTAGAAACTATGTTTAAAAAATGATTTCTATCGCGCAGTGAAATTTTCTCTAACATATCATTTTTCCATAAATCTTCTACAGAATTAAAACTATGAGGATTTTCTCCAGAAAAAAAATTACAGTAAATAGACTAATTATTCCACTATACACGCTGAAATTTTAATCATTTGGTTCCCGCCGTGGGGTGATTCCACTCATGATTACAAGCAACTTTTACTATGGGGCCAACTCTCCTGCTCGCAAAAAAAAATCAGCTGTTCCATACATTACGGTCGAGTAGGCACTGCACTTTTGTATGGAACAGCTGATTTTTTTTTGCGACCAGGAGAGTTGGCCCCATAGTAAAAGTTGCTTGTAATCATGAGTGGAACCACCCCACGGCGGGAACCAAATGATTAAAATTTCAGCGTGTATAGATTAATAAACTTATCAAACATTTTGGTCTAGTAATTGTGTTAAAAAATGTTTTATGTCACATACCACTGTGGACCTGCAAAGTTATGTTTAAACGAGTTTGCACGGCATAAAATATGTTTTAACACAGTTACTAGACAAAAATATTTGACTTTATTTTAATTTATTATTCTTTATAATGAAATAACTGGCCTATTCACTATTATTTTTTTCTGGGGCAAATCCTCATAGTTTTAATTCTGTAGAGGATTTTCGAACAAATGGTAGAAATTATTTCACCTCGTGAAAAAATAAACATTTTTTTAACATAGTTAGTTACTAGACAAAAATGTTTAACATGTTTATTATTTTATATATATTGGAATAACTGGCTGGGCTATTCACCAGTATTTTTTTCCGAGGATAATCTTTATAGTTTTAATTCTGTGGAGGATTTTTGAAAAAAATGGTAGAAAACATTTCGCCACGCGACCCAAAAAATTTTTTTAGCGTAGTTACTAGATAAAAATGTTTAACAAGTTTATTACTTCATATAGTGGAACAATTGTGCTATGTATAAATATTTTTTTTCTGGGGCAAACCCTCATAGTTTTAATTTCATAGTACATACTTTCTTTTAATTTACTGCTTCAATCCTACAAAACTAAAAAAGCCTTTGTTTGAAATTCATATTTTTTCTATTTTTGTAATAAACTTTAGTATTTACAAAAACATTGTTAGATAAAATATGTTGTTACAGGTATTATCTACCATATGAAACGTTATTTGTTTTAATCGAACAAGCGGTTACTGAGAAATTATCCAATCCCTTATACCCGATTTCTGCATCTTTTCCCTCCCCTCCCTCCCCCCTCAACCACTTTATGAAGCGACAACCGCTATATTCTTGTTCAAGAGATCATGCTGAAGACAATGATACCAGTTTTCGGTAGAGAACTCTTCGGTCCGACGGGAATCGTCATTAGACGACTTTCGTTAAAGCGGTTTCTATATTATTCGGACAGTGACCTCCCGCACTATATCGATGACTATATCGATAATTTTGTTGTCTTCCAGCCAAATTTCAAAACTAAAAAACAGACAGCAAGCCAATGATTGTGGCAATTTTACGTAGTACTTTATACTATATGTACCTACTTCTGTACTTTATTTTAATTTACTGCTTCAAATCTACAAAACTAAAAATGATTTTGTTTGAAATTCGACTTTTTTCTAATTATTTAATAAACTATAGTATTTACAAAAACCATTGCATAGGAAAATATGTTGTCAAAGATATTACCTACCCTAAAACACTTTATTTGTTTAAATCGGTCAAGTGGTTGTTGAGAAAATCAACCAAGTTCCGATACTCGACTTCCGCATCTCTTCCCTCCACCCCTCCCCCTCCACCACTTTATAATGCGATCATGGATCATGCTGAAGACAATGATACCGGTTGTCGGTGGAGCACTCTCTTGTCCAGCGGGAATCGTAAATAGACGACTTTCGTAAATGTGGCATCCCCTCTATATGCAGTACAAAGCGTTTGAACACTGGTTGCTTATTCACGACTTGGGATTCACGACCATAATTTGTATACTCATAGATATATTATTTTCTATACTTTAACGAAAATATATAAGATAGGTACGTTTTTTCTGCATTTTTTTACTGCCTGCCTTCCTTGCATCTTTTACACCATTGACGTCATTTCTAATAAATTCTCTCTTTCTATCTTTTCTTTACAATACAAACTGCAATTTATTGAAAATAACACTAACTTCAGTCACCGGGTGTGGCTGGCCCGACTAATGCTGCGCGGGTTGTACTTTTTCGGCGCCGTGGCGTGGTGCCATTTTTTAAGCAATATTTGTTTGCAATTACACTTCCATAGATTTTAGTTCGCTGGTAAAGGGTTCTGAAACAGCTTACTGCCATCATTACAATATCCCGAGCGAGAGCAGGGACCCTATTTTTGAAAAATTATTGAAATGTTGTCAATTGCTATAGGCTCAAGACCGATGTTCCACCATAAGAATAAATAACACTAGGTAGAACGGACACACCCGCTCCCAACGGGCTCAAGGTCACTCACGATATTAGACTACACGTTAAACGGGATACTCAGCCGGGCTGCCACGGCCGGCGTCCCCGCACGCACTTTTGCCTGTTTGTACGTTCCGTACGATCTTGGAAACAAATTATAATGGCGTCAAGTTATTGTGGGGTGTTTTATATGTTTGGTTGTACAAACAATTCAAAAGCGATGTCACACTATTTTTTTCTTTAGTTTGCCCAAAGATGATGATAGGTAGATAATATTTTCAAAATATTATTTCGTTTTCGTACCTAATTTATCAAAAGGACACGATCAGTTCTTTTTGTTTACCTAACCAATTGTTTTACCCACAGATATTGTCTGTGGTTTTTTACCCAATAGTAAAATTTAGTTAAAGTAGGTAGGTATAGGTACCTACAGTATTTTTTACTTGTCGTCAAATCGTTTTCAATAGCCCTGCCATCGGTCCTTGATCTCATATTTTGTAAAACTAGCAACCCTGGCAACACGCCTGGACGACAGCGGGGCGTAACGACGTGAAGGGGGAAGTAGGTATATAAATGGCGGCGTTTGGGACCCGGTCAAAGAGTCCGTTCTACCCAGTTTTATTTTTTCTTACTTACTTATTTATTCTTTACTCTTATGGTTCCACTTCCACTCTTGGTCGAAGAGCTCTTTCATGGAACTTATCAATAAAATACAAAATAGTGTGGTGTGCTGGGTATACGTACCTACATAAGTAATAAGCACAGGAGAGGTCATTCACTAATTCAGACTTTAATTTGTTTTTTTTGAGGACCTACTACCTAGGCATATAGATAAACCTTGTTTGCAAATACCTAGATGTAAGTATAGGTACCTATAATACTTTTCTAAGGAAATATAGTCGTCGTCGGTATACTTACCTAGGAATCTAAAATTCTTTTCGCTTTTTTATTTTTGTACGAAGTAATAATAAAATTATTTAGCGACTACGAATTTATTAATTTAATTAACTCACCGAAAAAATATTTTTCATGTCAATGAATTAAATAAATTAATAGAACCGAATTTATAACCTACCTATATTTTTACCTACCTACCGGTAGGTAAGTATTATATCTTTTTTTAAATCTGTTAAAAAGGTCCTACTTTTTACCAAAAATCGGTTCACATTAACAAAAAGGTTAACGATAGTGACAGTATTTTCAGAATTGCCTGAACCCAAAAATATGACAAATCTGCAAGTAACTAGGTTTCTTTGAAATAAAAAATAATTTTCCAAATCTGTGCATGACTGAGTTCTACCTCCTTGTTTTTTTTAAGTCGGTTAAGGGTCCCCCCAGACCTACCGGTTTCTTTTCTTTGCTTTGCTGTTCGGTAATGGAGCGCCGGCCAAGTGGCTCATTTTCAATCTATCGCATATTTTCAATTTAAGTACATTTCACATAATATGTGAGCTTTGTTCCTTAAACGATCGTTATGAAAACACAAAAAAATAGTTCAGGTCACTGAAATGTTATTACTACGTATGGAATCGACCTCGCAGCCCCGATTTTTGCTCCATGAGTTGAGGCCAACTGGCCTCAACTCATTTAGTCACTCGCCAACGCTCACCGCGAACGCACGGTGCAATAGTGGTGATAAAAATGCCGATCTGTGTATTGAAGACGTGTAAAAATTGTTCCACTTCGAAGCAAAAAAATAGTGGAGTGACTTATCATCGGTATGTAAACAAAACATCAACATAAACCAACCAAAACTATTTTTTATACATTATTTCTACTGACCCGACATTTTGTATGAAAATCATAGATTATGTAAAGTGAACCATACAGATTGTATACGTAGGTACTAAACTAGGATAGGTGAACTAATAGCACAGTTTTACAATATTGTACCTTTATTATTCTATACCGTTAAGAAGCGCCTATGATGTAGGACGACACCGCCGCCACCTTGTAGGTACTTAACTTACGCTGTCATGTCAGTCGAAAAATATGTTTAGGAGTTTGTCAAAAAAGAAATAAATTAAAAGTGATTATTAATCTTAAGTCCCTGCTATATTTTACTGTCGAGGCACATCGGTGCGTACACGGAACAACTGTGCTCCATTGCCGCAATTACTCAATACTCATCCCGCTCAAGTGGCGAGGCAGGCGAGGCTAATAGCGAGTTTGAATGTGTATGTCACGGCTAATACCCGAAGTGCGGCTAAACCTAGTTTTAGCCGGCTAAAGCTAGGTGTAGCCGATAGCTGTTGGCTAAAACTAGGTGAAACGATTTGCTTTACCCCTGTAGGTCCCGAATATAGGTTAGAAATTTAAGGCGAGCGCGAAGCGCAGCGTAGCGTGAGCCTTAAATTTCGAGGTTATTTTTTTTAACAAACAACAGAAATAACTTTTTTAAGAGTAAATCAGCTACAACTAGTTTTAGCCAACAGCTATCGGCTACACCTAGCTTTAGCCGGCTAAAACTAGGTTTAGCCGCACTTCGGGCATTAGCCGTAACATGTACATTACACTTAGCACGAATATCTATCTAGAAAAAAAAAACGCGCGTAGAAGTGCTCGATAGAGTATGAGAAAGGAGAGTGGGAAAATTTGTATGGGAAGTGGTCTATGAACCAATAGCGACACTGTTGTTGTATTTATGTAGGTATACCTCAACTACACCCTTGTGCAAAGCGGCATCAAAATCTGACTTGGCAGTTTGGAAAAAAAAATTTCAACACATGTTTTTGTTACATTTTTTGTTTGAGAAATACTTAATTCGGCTATTTTAGCACAGCGCTATGACTGTATTATACCTACATCAGTAGTAAGTTTTGGCATCGTCGTCGGTGGCAGGGTTGGAAAAAAAACACGATTTTTTTTGCAAAAAAAAAACGTTAGATAGTGCCTTATCTTCTCTTTTGAATTTCAATTTTATAAGATTAAATTGCAATTATGGATTTTTATTTCAATTCGTTTTTTTTAATGCTATGACAGAGTAATTATTATAAGCAGCAGATATAGCAAAGTATTGTATAAAATCGTATTTATAATTATGATATCAACTAGAACTAGCACTTGTGAGCTTCCCGCGATTTCCGGACAAAGATCTGGGTCAGTAAATATTTTTCCATGTTTCCATAGTAATATTTTTTTCTTATAAAAAAATCTTTTCGACGATACCTAATGATTGTTATTACTGCGGGTACTAAATGCCCACCCTCCTTTTTTATTTTTCGGGTAAGTATTAACATGCACCTATTACCTAATTGAATTGCGTTTTTATTATAATTTTATGCAATATTATTAAACAAGTAGGTATATCCTTATCATTATGTAGAATGTGTCACATCTGTGTGCATGCTACTTTTTCTTTGACAACTCGCGCTTGCGCTGTGCGTGCGTGGCCGCCATCTTTGCAATCGCTGCGAGAATTTGTGCCGTAGATCTGTCGCTTCTATACGTAGTAATAACATTTCAGTGGTTCAGGTAGGTAATGATGCCACTCACGACCCTGTTCACAATTTATATAAATATGCGATTGATTTATTTTTAGCAACGGAGACCATGTTCAGCTTCAGGGTGGCATATCTCCCAGAAGTTTCCTACTTCGCAACCCAGACGATTATATTTGACAAGACCAAGCTATGGCTATTTTGCCAATTTGGTCTGGTCCCAATATGCGATAGATTGAAAATGACCCTGTTGGCCGGCGGTCTAAACAGCAAGGTAGAACAGCAAAGCAAAGAAAAGAAACCGGTAGGTCTGGGGGGACCCTAATACCTAACCTCTTTCTTTTCTTGAAGTCCGTTAAAAGTAACTCATCAAATCATGTTGTGTCCAGTCCAGTCCAAGTCAACAAGATCAATGGGGCATGGCTGTATCCGTCCACTCCACAACCGCAGCTAAAACATGGAAAGGAACTTTTATAGTTTCGCCTTGTCCGTACGTCTGTCTGTCCGTCCGCGGCCACAGAATACATGCTTTGCTCAGAGGCCCTAGGAGGTAGGTACCCTACCACCTACTTACCGAAAAAGTGGTAGAATAAAACTTGGATAATATATATTTTTTTTGTGTAATTTTACTACTTATATTAGTCCTACACTAGGGATGTCATTTTTTTCTCGTTAATCTAATAGTTTGGGGTGTCGTTGGATAGATATTTTGAAAATATTAAAATGTGAAGTAAAGACCACTTTTCGATTAAGGGATCCGTTTGCGAAATCGGTGGTATTACGTGCAAAAACAATTCTTTAAGTTAAAAAAGTGTTTAAGTAGGTAACTAGTTTTACCTACTTATGGATTTTCACAATCAAAAAGTAAGTTCTGACTGACTTGTAGTACGAGTTGGTGTTTTCATTTCTCGCATAGGGTGGATATGCCTAACGCCAGCCCCTCCTCTAATGTCAGCCTCCCATACGTTTTTGCTTTACTTTATTTAAAAAAACAATAAAAATCGGAAACTGTTTAATGGAGCCACACCCCTAGTTAATCCTTTACGTTGGAAAATCACTATTACCCCGTCACGTCACCTACACCTACAATTCACACAACGATCGATGCGAACTTTGGGAAGTGTGTTTACGAAGGCAAGATGCTATTTTTTATGCTTTTAAGCTTTGATACTAGTAATACATTAGAAATTTAAGGCTTTGAGATTACTAGTTTGTTATTAAATTTACTAATTTCGGGAAAATTAGGGGGGCTGGAGTTTGACTGGGTGATTTTCCATAACTTTCTATTATCAGCCGGGGGCTGATGTTGGATGTTTAACTTTCGCTTAAGAAATCAAATTCATCTTAATTTGCTCGTCTTAAGGTTGGAATTTGTAGTGCTATTCACTAGAATTACTAACCTTGCACCCAATGACCTAAATACAGCCGGATGAATAATGTTTAATTCCAAAGTTATTTGTTCTGCAAATTACGGGCTGATATTAGGAACTATATTAGAACTTAACTCCAGCCGGTCTTCAAAACTTTACGGCAATATACAGGGTGTTCTCATATATGATTTTAATTATTTCGTATTTTTTTAAATTACATGTAAAAAATTAAAAATAATTAAAATCATACTTTTCATCAATCATAGAAACAGAAAATAAATTCAATATAAAATAAATGTATATTGAATTCCACTTCTTTAAAATCGCTTTAAATGGTTTCAAATAATTAAAACCATCTCGTACCTAGGTACTCGTTGATTATATGTATATTAAACCAAAGTTATTTTTTATTACGCAATTTTTAATATATTTATATATTCTAAGTTGATTTATATCTACAGAAGAGGTATAAGTTTTGACGACTTTTTATGGAAATCATAATTTTAAAGCCTCATATTTTTAAATTCTTTGGTTTCATATAAAATGGTTGTTTTATTTTGGAACATTCTGTACCCGGCTTAGAATTAGGGAACAAAGCGGCTGATATTAGGGCTAAGGCGGCTGGAATTAGGGTTTTTCGTCCGTCGTGCATTTAAACGCTTCTTTTTTTTTCCCACAAAACTACGTAAAACTAAGTTACTATTTTCGTAATAAAGATTATTTAAGACCGTAATTGTGGCAGCAACAGAGATTCTAAGTTGAAAAATCTTAGGGGGGGGGGGGGGGGGGGTTTGGCTGGTATTAGGCATATTCACCAGACCCTCTGACTTGCTTTACTTGACTGATGATTTGATTTTTCATATCACAACTGTCAAATTATCTGCCAAGTAAGCTACTCAGAACTTACTTTTTGATTGTGAAACAGGTTCTTTATTTTTACTTATGGATTAGTTAAATCATGAAGGGCCTTTGCATTTGGGCCATCAGGTATCTATAGTGTGGACATAGTGTGCTCTGCGCATGCGCGCGTTTTTCGGCCTAGATCCCAGGGGCCGCTAGCGTTGTGTGCGAGCCTGCCTGTGTCTGTGTTTGGCACCGCGGCTCTCGACCCACTTCGTGTCGTCGGCTGGACACACGGCTGCAACGAATCGCCAATATTTACGGGTTTGCTAATGGCTACGAGAGGCGTGGCACTGGAGTACCTAGATACTAAAACATTATTCAAGGTAGGTAGTTGAGGTAGTCGGCCTCACATATAAACGCTATCGCACACGGGCAACCTAGTCGCCCTGCAACTGTTTTGTCTCTGTCTCAAGTCCACGGGTTTATATGGAAGCGCGCACACGAAGCGACGCGGTCGTCTGCAACTTTTCATACAAACTATGTGAGAGACAAAATAGTTGCGGAGACAAAAGTCCCCCGTGTGCGATGGCGCTAAAGATGGCTAAACTATGTTGCGCCCGCCTTGTAGTTGAATGCAACTTAACAGAGCGAGAAAGGTCTAACTAAACGCATTGGTAACTTTTAAGACAGCTTGCTGTATAATAGTAAAATAGAAAATCCTTAGAAAATCAGATATGTACAGGTAAATAAAAAATGAAATAATAAACTCGCTAAAGTGGTGGAACAAATACCTATAACGTCGCAAATATGGCGCCGCTGTCTAGGTTTAGTTTTTGTCAATAATCTCGGTTAGGTACCATTGGCGCATATAGCTATCCGCTAAGCTAGCGCCGCCAATACATTTATTTTTGTTATACGTACACCATGTCAATATTTTCAAAAAAATAAAACAACTATGCCCTCTTAATTGTCTCTAATACCTACTACCTAGGTAGGTACTTATTTTTTAGAAAAACTCTTCAACAGTTTTCATTTTTTCTGTAAGTTTAAAAACCAAAAGTGGCCACCGTCGTTTCGTTTGCATTTAAATCTAGTACCTACAAAGAATGAAAAATGTTAGTTATTAAAAAAATATAATGGTTGTTTCCTTTTCTTTAATAATAAATTGGTTTACGTGTAATAAAAATAAATGTATTGGTGGCGCTAGTGGACCGCTAATAAGTGCTAGGTATCAGATGAAAGGTAATGTAATAAAACATAAAGAAGATATTCTAGGACAGGTGTTACGTAGGATAAATAAAAATTTTGAAATAATGAAACTTTTTAAAGAGTATTTTTTATGAACCTTCCTGATCACACTGCCTAAAAAGCAAATAGACTAAGAGGGCAAAATGACCAAAACGCAGAATGACAAACTTACAAAATGACTAAACCGCAAAATGTCTAAAATGCAGAATGACTAAAACGCAAAATGTCTAAAATGCCTAGGTACTTTGCCTTTGCCTAAAATGCTATACGCGGGACCTACAGAGTAAAGCAGGTTCGATTCCAAACTCAATGAGCCCCCTCGAGCTCCCCTTAAGCCCCCGTCGAGCAACCACGGAGCCCCCTCGAACTTCCCTCGAGCCCCCCTAGAGCCCCTTCGAAGTTCCATACGTTTCCGGTAACATATATACTGTGTACATACAGGTAGGACAATTTGCGACATGGACGTTTTGCAACTTAGACCTTTTTAATCCTTAGGCAAACTACTGCTTAGACATTCTGCGTTTTAAGACAATTTGCTTAGTAGACATTTTGCTCTTTAGACATGAACATTAGGCATTTTGCTTCGTTGACATTTAGATTTTTAGACAGCGTGATCAGCTTCCTGATAGGTCATCGAGATATTGTACTAGCAATGGTGATCAATCTTCAGCTTGTAATTAAAATATAATGGTTTCGGTAAACGTTACTTTTTAATAAAGGAATAATACACGCTGAAATTTTAATCATTTGGTTCCCGCAGTGGGGTGGTTCCACTCGTGATTACAAGCCACTTTTATTATGGGGCTAACTCTGATATCACGAAAAAATCATCTGTTCCATACAAAAGCGCAATACCTACTCGACCTTAATGTAAAATGTAGGTATTATATTAATCGTGAAATTTTAATGATTTGGCTCCCTCAGTGCCACCCCACTGCGGGAACCAAATGATTAAAGTTTCACGATGTATAACAAAAACAAAATCCTTATGAATTATACGTAGGTAGGTAGTACATGCTTATTTTTGGTTGTTTTATAGTTGGCTGATTTAATAAAGTCCGTGTGTATGTTGCGACAATCCAGTGCATCCGACCCAGATCCCGGCTTTAATCCTGTGCGGACAGCGCCCTCTATATATTTTACGGAATATTTGTACCTAGTAGACGGAGGATAAAACATACCTACATAGTTAAGATGAGTGTGTATGTAGCTTAAACGGCCGTTTCCTTGTGGCCAAACTAAAATGCCAAACTAATTTACTACAAAAAGTTTGTAAAAGAATAACCAATTTCATATAACACACCGGATGCGTAAGCGTAAGCGTAAGCGTGCGCGTAGACGTACCATGATGTTGTAATGTCTGAAACTTTATGAGACATGGCACACCGCTTGCGTAACGCGTAGACTGATGCGTAACCCTACGCATTACAGCTCGTGACGTTGTAGGTACTCAATGGCATTCCCTATTGGACGTCACACCGAACACGCACGTATCTTTGCTGCGCGTCACTACGCGCGTGACCACGCGCGTGTCTACGCAGCCGGTGTGCCCAGGCCTGCTACTAATTTTGAGCTGCCGAATAAAGAAAAGTTGATGGTTTAAAAAATGCTGCAGATTATTGTAAACAAATACTAAAAACAATTTCAGAAAAAATATTGTGCTACGTAAAGCAGGTATTTTACTAAATACTATTAAAATACCAACTACTAAATAGAAAAAATAAGAAATTATTCAGGTTTGTTCAACAGCTGAAACAGTAATTTTTTTAAGTAGGTACCTAATAGTAATGGGTAATCATCATGCAAAATAATTATAAATAATGATAGGTTAGGTACCTATTATACCGACCGTGCCACAAACACAAAAAATTGGGATGAAATCATATTAGATAGGTACCTAGATTGGTTCATGAAAATATTTACATGACCAAAAATTGATTCGTCCAAGCCTAAGAACTAACGACGCAATAAATCAGGCAAGGTATATAATGCGATTAAATTGACAATGCATACTATGCGCGCCAAATAAGAATAGTATCGACAACTTCACGGCACTGGACAATTTTGTTATTGCTTGGTATGGTAGAATTGATAACTTCATAATGTATAGGATGTGCATAAAAAGAAACAAAATATATAAAAATATGATTTTTATTATTGCGGGCATCGATCAGCATGGCAAACGATCATTGGATTTTTTGTTGGCAGTACAAAATTGACCAGTGACGTGAAGTTTTCGATACTATTCTTATTTGGCACGCATAGTACAACTTCAGAGCGCTTGCGGTACAAAATAACGTAAGTTAAATCTGTAAAATTTTCTCTTTTCCATACATTCTCGAGTGAAGTTGCAGCGGATCACTGTCAATTTAATAGCATTGTACTTATATTTCAACACTCTTCTTACTAAAAATCAATGTAGTATTGAAATGCAATAATCACGAGTCTGTAGCAAACATAATATCCTTACGAATCTGACATGTTCTTAAAGTTCACAAAGGCAAATTAGTTTACAAGACGTTTTCCGAACTGACAATTAATTCTCATATCCTTTGAGAAAGGTGACAGCGAACGGTTGCTCAGTCAGACGCAAATAAATATCCTTTTATACTCAACAGTCATCTTTATTAACGTAGGTAGGTATTCAAAAAGATTTTCAGGTTTTACTGGTTTGCACATCACACCCTGAACTTGCAAACTAACGTAACTATACCTACTGTGTTTTTTACCTTTTGATCAGTTTCACAGACTGAGGAAGGGGTGCGGCGAAATGGTATTTTTTGTTTATTTATGACCGAGCGAGCGCGAAGCGACTCTGCTTCAGCTTGGGAAAAAATCTCTCTTAACCTAGAAAAAAGATTAAATACATTGTAAGCGTATCTAATCATTGATCAAGATAATTTTTTAACACGATAACCAGAGATGATACTACAAAAATAAAAACTGCGAATATGCGCCATAAGGTGCACAGAGCCACTAATTTTAATTTATACCTAGTTATTTTTTAAACACCTTTTATGAAAAGACAGCTAGTTAACTCTTTATTCGCAGATCGCCTATCTAATAACATAGTATATTATATATTTTTCATTTCTCATATTCGGAAAGTGATGTATCTACTTATATTTAAACTGAGTCTCTAGTCTGAGAAAATCAGCCGTTCCATACTGTACTGTGTAGTATAGTACAATACCTACTCCATCGGAATGTATGAAACAGCAGATTTCTTTTCGCGATTTCAAAATAATCCTATCATTTATAAAAAAAAAATTGTTTGACCAAGGATTTTTGCATAGCTTGAACTGAAATCACAGACCATACAACAAGTACTACTGAAACACTAACATGAAAAAATTTTTTTTATTTAACTGGACTGGCTGTCTGTATGATTTGACAGCTAAGTTTTTGTGCCTATTTGAAACGCCACTAGCGTGCGTCTAAAGAACTTTGACGTATAATATGAAAATCCAGACTCTCCAGACTTCAAACTTTAGTACCATGTACGCACGCTATGCTCACGCTACGTCCTACAGCGCCAAAATGGCGGAAATCAAATAGGCACAAAAACAGTTTGACATAAGCCTGTCCAGTGTAAATATATGCAGGTCAGTGTACTGAAATGAAATGCCGCCATTTTCATTGTTTTTTTTAGTAAATAGTTTCGTCAGTTTATAATATAAGAAAAAAGAGATTGGTTCACTAAGGAGTTTTAAATGCTTGAATGGGTATAAATATGCTGAAATTACCAACTTTTACCAAATTTCCAACCACAAAAAATTTCTTTGTTCTGTAGAGCAAAAGCCCTACGAGTCCAATCTACTTAGTTTAGGATGCTGAAATTTGGAACTTTGGAAGGTTTCTTTATAATGGCTCCGTAAGCTGGAGACTTCGCGTTTGTGATATTTTTGATATTTTGTTTCGATATGGCTAAAATATGTTTTTAATTAGAAAAATATTGAAATGCTGAATTGACAAAAAATTTATAAGCACAATTATATTAATTATCGAATCTGCTCACAAAATTTCACGAAAATAAGTTGCGAGACGCATCATGTAGAGGAGGAGAACAGACGGACGGCCGGAGGGACGTACGAAAGCATTTTTGCAGCTCGCACTTCGCGCTTGCTCGGTCAATATGTATGTATAAAAGCATAATTATTAATTTTAGATTTAATATACTTACCTAAGGTTTTTTTAAAGGTAGGGTCAAAAATAATTTTAAACATAAATCTTTATGTAGATACTTACAAAATCTATAGTTTACGCCGAAGCGAAGCGAGGGCTGGTCGCTTATCTTTAATAAATGGTAATGAGGACTTTTCAAAATGACAAAAAACGATAGATGGCTCGATAGATGGCGTTAATAAAAATGTATGTATGTATCAAAGTGATTCTTTTACTAAGCTTCGAAGAGTAAGGCAGACGTAAGCCTAAAATGTTTCTCTTTGAGCAGATGTCAGCCAGCGAGCGCTTACTTGCCTCTTTGGTACAGGCCGTTTATTTTTAAAAGCCAATTTTGACACTTTTCAACGCCATCTAATGAGGAAAATAGTTAGGTACTATTTTTATTTTATAAATGTCACGTTGAATAGCCCTCATTATTATGACTAGGTAGTGGCTCTGTAAAGCTGTAGGTACGTAGACCTTAGAGCATACAGAATGCTCTAAGACGTAGACATATTTTTGATCATTTTTCGAAATGGCTGGAAATAGGATTTTTTCCATATCTGCCATTTTGAAAAATGTTGAAAAACTGAATCCACATAAAAATACTAATAATTATAAACTCACGCTCACAAAATTTCACGAGAATTGGTTGAGACTGTAGAGGAGAAAAAACCGGCCAAGTGCGTGTCGGGCCACGCGCCATAGGGTTCCGTAGTTACCTTATACCATACCATATTTATTACCTTTTTCGTATGCAAAAATAACTTTGTTTTTCACAGTGTTGGTATGAATGACAAAGTTATATTTGCGGTTTTGGAAAATGTGCTATATCTCAAAAACTAATTACTATATCTCGTTCAAACCAATTTTGGTTGAAAGTGTTTATTAAGATCTACATCATATATTTTTTTTAGATTTTTCACTCTCTTATTTCAAAAGTTAAAGGGGGGGGGACACACATTTTACCACTTTGGCGGTGTATATCTTTCAAACGGTTGACTTTGAGAAAAAGTTGTCTTAGGAACCTCAATGTCTTTTTTAAAGACCTATCTATAAACACCCAACATGTGTTAGTTTGAAGAAAAAATTTTTTTTCAGTTTCAGTTCCATGTATGGGGAGCCCCCCCTTAATCTTTTATTTTTCTTATTTTTGTATTGAATTCGGTAAGCGGTTAACAGAATACACCTACCTACCAAGTTTCAACTGTGTAGTCTTAATACTTTCGGAATAAAGTGGCTGTGACATACGGACAGACAGACAGACAGACAGACAGACAGACAGACAGACAGACAGACAGACAGACAGACATGACGAATCTATAAGGGTTCCGTTTTTTGCCATTTAGGCTACGGAACCCTAAAAACGGACTAAGTATATAATAATTACATATTTTTATAAACAATACTTACAAAGACTCTTATCATAAAGATACAAGGTATTTTCTAATTGTTACATTTTGCTTTCACCAAGGATAATTCGGCCGCCCATGTAACTCGCCATGTATTTCGTAACAGGTTAAACAAGATTTTTTTCTCTTTTGTCGTAACCATGTTACAAACTCTGTTGTAATCGGTTACAAAGAAGAAAATTTTCTCTTTTCTCTTAACCAGTTACAAACTAAATATTTTCGTCCGCCTTTGTAACTACGCTTTGCAACTCGCTGCGGGGTTACAAAAGATAAAATTAAATGTGGCTTTAAACGAACAGAAAGAAAATAATGAATAACAACTGGGCTTAGAAATTATTAGTCCTTACACATTTATTTCATTTAATATTTATACTTACCTACAGCAAAAAAGTTTTATAAGATAAGAGAAAAGATCTAATTTACATCCTTGTTATGTTACCATATTTTATGCAAATAAAGATTTATGATTTATTTATGATTAATAAGAATAGAGAATATAAAGACGAAGATATTAATAGAGATAAGAGATTAGAGAAGGATTTAAAATATTTTTTAAGAAACATGGGATAGAGCAAAAGATTTATTTTTAATTTAAGTATTGTTTTAAAAGTTAATTAAAAGAAATTTTAATTTACGTTTCTGTTATTTTTTACATTATTTTTCCCGTAAGTACTACCTATATATATGGGAAATGGACTTTTGTTACAAAATAGGAACAATAGATCGTTTTTGGTAACTTTACTACAAAATAGGAACAGAAATTTCTTTCATGGTAACCATTTATAAATATTTCTAAGTCCATTGAAGTATTTACTAGTTTGTAACTGGTTACGAGAAAAGGTTTTCTTCTTCTTTTGTAACCGGTTACAAAATATAGTTACAAAGGCGGTCGAAAGGGCATAATGATTAAGAATACATAGTACACAATATAAGTAGTAGCACATATAAAGTTCGAGAAAAAGCTGGATTCGTTCAGCTTTTTCTCTAACTTGCCAGAAGTAATTTTGCACGATTTAGCGATGAATAATAAAATGGTAGGTATAGTAATATTTTATACCGGGTGTAACGAAGCCCAGGTCTACGTATTCTGCCCATCATCAGGACCATTTCTGTTCAAAATTATTGCTGGGAAACGTTTTTGATTTTTGGTGTTAAAAAAGCATTGCATACTTTACCACGCAATGTAACGCGTACAACAGACTGCGCCTGCGACTATGCTACACTACACAGCTGCGTGCGGCCGAGTTGAAAGGCAGCGTTTATGTGCATGCTCATGAGATACATCGAGTGACGACGTTTTGAAGTCATTGTTTGTTACGAAATACTTCAAATTTTGATAATGTTTTATTGGACAAAAAGTAGGCAATAACGAATAAAATAAGATTTTAAAAACATTTTTTTGACTTTGTAATAACTTCGTAGCTATTGGTTTTCCAGGTATAGCCTAAGGGACACAAATGATCCTGATGATGCAGTGGTCACATAGTGGTCTACCACTCTAGAGGTCCCGGGTTCAATAAATTTTAATTTTTGTGACGGGTCTGGGTGTCACTATGTATAATTAATAAGCAATATTTAAATAGTATACTATAGTTCAGTTGTCTATTTTAGCACCACATTACCTACAGGCTTTATTTATTTTTATTTTATTTTATTAAGTTTTTTTTAAATTGTCCAAGCATTTATTTATTATTATTTAATTATTATTACTTACTTAGATTATAATATGGTACCTAGGTAGCATTTCTTTTTGAATTGCAAATATTTGTGACTGAGTATTTAGATATTAAATAATTTTCAATAAAATACTGACAGTGAAATGTCCGAAATACCTACTTACTGTGAAATACCAAAAGCATCAAAAATTGGTGACAGATAGATGTTCTGGCTAGCAAATGCAACTCCTATGGAAGGCCAAAACAATTTCACCATAGGCAACTTGTGAACAGTTTATGCTATTAGTGCTTTCAAAAAAATTATAAAATAAAATTATAAATTAGGTACCCGTAACACGATATACTTATGCTTTTGTAACCCTACGGTGCTCAACCTCGTCCGACATTATCAGAGTCCAGCAGAGCAAAATAGAATAGCTACTGGGAACAAACCGGGATCAGGGATGCTTCGAATAATTCATTTACGTTGGATGAAAAACAGGCACGATGCCGTATCGCGGGCATGTAGGGCACCCAGTTTACCCCGCCCCCCTCACCCCGGCGGCGCCTCCCTTGACCCACTTATTTCCTGCTTTACAGGCCAGCTTTTCGCGCCCTATCTCTATTTCACTCCCATAGCTTTATGTTTTTGTTACCTTTCTTATTCCGTTTGCAGAAGGCTGAAAGAGGGGTTGAAAATGCGGCGCTCTGGGTTTACAGTTTTAAAGTTTTTTTGTAATTTAATTTTCTTTGTTATGCTGAACTACTATACCTACAAGCTTTCATACATTAAGGAGGTCATTTGAACTGGTCGCTATATTTTTCTGCAGTCCACGCAGGAAGTCGCGGGCGGAAACTAGTAAATAACAAATAGAAGAAATAGTAATTATTATATACAGATTAAGTAGGTACCTATTATAGCATGTTCCCCTGTGCGTGAAAGGATGTTCTCGACGCGTTGTAAGTCGCGGTGTTGGTCCGTTTTTAACTGAAAACGCTAGGTCTAGTTAGTTGTACTAAGTATTTCAAGATTTTACTTTCCTTTTACGACACACTTTTAGTCTGCCGAACTCCCCTGCTGCGTTGCTTTGCTAGGACTCAAAATTAAAATATATTGATGCGCGTTTAGGGTTACCAAAATACGGAAATCCAGTCGCAAGAGGTTCTAAATCCTGATTTTTGGACAAAAGTCTGGTCTTCGACTCAGATAATAACATAAAAAAAATATTTAGGCCATTTACAAGGTACAACTTATATTATTATCTGCAGACATCAGTTTGAATTTATCTTTTTTATTGGTTTTGCACAGTTGGGTAGTTTTTTAAAAGAAAATTATGGATATCTTTCAGGAAACCATCAACTCATAGAGCCTAGTCTTTGAGCTCCGAGCTGTGCGGCGATGATGGTTTAGACAAAATCATTACAATCAATGATGTAATGATTTGTCCAAGCATGATTAAAATACAGGTCTCGAATGAAATGCGGGCGGAGTCTGGTCTGTGCTCTTAAAATCCTTATCCGTATTCGCGTTAGAATTTCCAGCCGTGCTATAGATGGAATATCTTCCAGAGACTGAGCAGACATGTTTTGCAACAGCTGCCGTCAATTTTCTTGTAGAATTAGCATGGAAGAAAACAAATGGAGCGTACGGATAAGTCGCAACAATCTTTGTTATTAAAATTTATGTAACCTGATCAAAATTATTTTAAAGAGAGATTCTGCTTTTTTAGACAATCTCTTATATATAGTTAAAATTAGTCCTATTACAGAATACTTAAGCTTTGTCCAGACTTGTTCATTTTGGCGTATCAGATCACCGTATCTTTAACATACGTCGTCTCTTTGATACAGTATTACTTCAACGCACGCCCAACCAAACTTGCGATGTATGGTAAAGATACGATGATCTGATACGCCAAATATGTTTTGTTCGAACAAAAGAGTGAGTTCCATATTCAATCGTGAGTTTTCTATTCAGCGGGTAATTTCTAAGTTCTACTACGAACGAACTCTAATATTCTAAGAGAATTCTAAAGCTTTGATATCAAATATTACAATCTAGGTTTTGAAATTACAATCAATAAAGATGTCAATATATGTTCATATTCATATTCATATTCATATATTTATTGCTTTGACCATAATGTACAGAAGATGTTAATATAATAATATAATAGAAATATAGTAGATCATCATGGACCCTGTCGGGCACAGCAACAATGGTGAGAGGGGAGACCTTTCACTTTATGTGACAACATTTTAGTTTTATATTAGTAAGTAGTTTACCTATTATTTTTAGATATTTTTTTATATGATTTATTTGTTTTGCTAGTTTATTTTAGTTATCAATATCTTATTTTAAGTTTGTATCGTTAAGGTATTCCTGGATACTATAATAATGTTTATTAATCAATATTGTTTTTAATTGTGTTAAGAAGTCTTTATCTGGAGTTAAATCTTTTATTGAATTTGGCAACTTGTTATATATTTTTATTGACATTACTAGTGGTCCAGTAGAGTGCATCTTTAAACGAGATGTAGGTAAAGTTAACTTTTTCTGATAGCGTAGATTATATCTTGTCGTTGTTTCTTCTCGCGTTTGATAGAATTCTGGGTATTTTCTGACAAATTTGCATGTCTCTAAAATATAAATACACGGTAATGTGAGGATTTGATATTTGACAAAGTATGGTTTGCAGCTAGTTATGTTTTCTAAGTTAAATATTATACGAATTAGTTTTTTTTGTAAGGTGAGTAAAGAAGGAGCATCAGTGCTGTTACCCCACATAATTACCCCGTAACAAAGCCATGCGTGTGCGTAGGCGTAATAGGTAGTAAGTGCTGTATGTTCATCTGTCGTTATTTTTACTTCACGTAAGGCATAGGCAAAGCTAGAAAATTTGGACTTAAGTTTTTGAATGTGGGCCTTCCAATTTATATGACTATCTAATATGAGACCGAGTAAAGTAACTTCATTTACTGTTTCTATTTTATGATTGTCATATGTGAAATTTAAATCTATTTGAGCTTTTTGATGCGGGTGGAAAGGTATTAATTTAGTCTTTGAGAAATTTATATCAAGGTTGTGGTCTTTCATCCAGTTATTAATATTATTGAAAATGAGGTTCAGTTTATTAGTTACATCTTTGCTGTCATTAGAAGATGTAAGAAGGGATATATCGTCAGCGAATAATACACATGGTTCTTGCACTACTTTCGGGAGGTCGTTTATATAGAGGAGAAATAACAAACATCCGATGACACTTCCTTGTGGAATAGAGGCATTAGTAGTTATAGTGTCAGATCTAACATTTTCCATTTCTTTAGTGTCATAATTTAGGTGTTCTATTTCAACTATTTGTTCTCGATCTTTTAAGAAAGATTTAAACCATTCGTGACATTTCCCTCGAATACCCACCCCGTATAATTTTTGTAACAATATTTTAAATTGAACTTTATCATAGGCTTTCGACATATCTAGCAAAATGCCAATCGCATATTGGTTTTGGTCATTAACATCTAGAATTTTTTGTATGTATTTGTAAATTGCTAATATTGTAGATTTATTTTTGCGAAAGCCGTTTTGGCACTCATCAAAGATCTTATATTTTTCACAGAAGTTATAGATGCGGTCACACATCGCTTTTTCAAAGATCTTTGATGATGTTGATAGTATAGCTATAGGCCTGAAATTGCTAGGAACTGTTTTTTCGTTATTCTTATGGATAGGTTTAATAATAGCTATCTTCAGCAGATCGGGAAATTTACCTTCGTTAAAAGATTGGTTAACAAGAATAGTAAAAGGTAATGCAAGTTCGGAGGCGCAATGCCTAAAAAGTGCTGGTGGTAGTTCATCGAAGCCGCTGGTTAATTTATTTTTAAGGTTTTTGATGATTTTGTATATTTCTTGGTAATCTACCGGTTTTATGAATATTGAGTTTTCAGAGGGGGATATTACTGGACGACCTACTGCAGTTTTTGCACAAGTCTCGCCAATCGATGCAAAATAAGTGTTAAATATATTTGTTATTTGTTTGGGCTGTGAAATAATATCGTTATTTATTTTAAGTTTCATATTTGCTTTTTCTTTTTTGTTTGTTTTATTTGTACGCTCTTTTACAATATTCCACATAGTTTTGATTTTATTTGAAGATTTTTTTAATTTATTTATGAAGTAATTTTTTTTTGCTTTATTAACGACTTTTTTGAGTAGTTTCTCATACTTTTTATAATGATTCGTTAAAATTTTATTTTTAAATTTTAATGAAATAATTTTTAATAATCTTTTATTTTTTGAGGACATTTTAATACCTGTGGTAAGCCAGTATTTTTTATCATTAGTGTTTAGTTTAACTTTTCGTTTTGGTATACATTCGTTAAGAATAGTTATTATTTTTTTATGAAATTCGATATAGTTTTGATCTATGTTGTTATTTAGTTTAAAGATGGCGTGCCAGTCTACCTCAATTAATGTTGTTTTAAATTTGTTAAAATTTGTAAGGTTATATAATCTCTTTTTACGATGCCAGGTTATCTTTTTATTTTTATTTTTATTTTGAGGCTGGGTAGTGAAGTTAACTATTGTTGCAGCATGATCAGAAAAACCTAATTCTTTTACAGTAGTATAAAAGTTTTTGTTGAAATTTGTAAATATTAAATCTAAACAAGCTTTTAAGCGTGTGGGTTCTTTAATATATTGGATATTAGATATGGTGATAAGCTACATAAAACTTAAATTTTAGTTACAAAATTAGTTTGTTAGTTCTAGTCAATAATCCCTAAAATTTACAAATTTACATTTACAATTTACAACATTTAGAATTAGATTTACAGGAATTAGGGATGACCCGACACGGTATAGCGTAGGTAGCGCGAGTTGACTCGACACGATGTAGCGTAGCGTAGCGCGAGTTGACTCGACACGGTGTAGCGTAGCGTAGCGTAGCGCGAGTTGACTCGACACGGTGTAGCGTAGCGTAGCGCGAGTTGACTCGACACGGTGTAGCGTAGCGTAGCGTAGCGCGAGTTGACTCGACACGGTGTAGCGTAGCGTAGCGCGAGTTGACTCGACTCGGTGTAGCGTAGCGTAGCGTAGCGCGAGTTGACTCGACACGGTGTAGCGTAGCGTAGCGCGAGTTGACTCGACACGGTGTAGCGTAGCGTAGCGTAGCGCGAGTTGACTCGACACGATGTAGCGTAGCGTAGCGCGAGTTGACTCGACACGGTGTAGCGTAGCGTAGCGTAGCGCGAGTTGACTCGACACGGTGTAGCGTAGCGTAGCGCGAGTTGACTCGACTCGGTGTAGCGTAGCGTAGCGTAGCGCAAGTTGACTCGACACGGTGTAGCGTAGCGTAGCGCGAGTTGACTCGACACGGTGTAGCGTAGCGTAGCGCGAGTTGACTCGACTCGGTGTAGCGTAGCATAGCGTAGCGCTAGTTGACACAGTCAGTGTTGCCGTGATGGGAAAAAGTCAATTTTCAAAATTTTAAGGTAGGTAGAAACGGATAATTACTACGCTACGATACAACGCGTTTATGAAGGAAACTGGACATAAAATACTGAACAAAATCTCTGAAAAATACTATACAAGAGCTTCATCTACTCGTAAATCTATTCTAGATCACGTGACTACTAATTTAAAAAACGATTATTTCCATATGGCTCTCATGGAGTCAGGTATGTCCGACCACAGAAAAATATATATGGAAATCAAAAAAGTCAAACCGCCAAAAACGATGCGCCATAACTATGAAGCAATAAATTATACTAAATTATATGAGACAGTCGAAAAAGATAGTCTTGGTGGGACAAACAATGATTACATGGCATTTGAGAATAACTTGAAAAAAGTTATAGAAATTTGTAAAGAGACTAAAACTAAAACATTAAACTTACCTCAAAAGGACTGGATTAACAAGGACATTGTTTATGGAATTAATCGGAGAAACTGCCTTTTATTTGAGCTTAGAAAAAACACGGAAAACAAAACTTTGGAAGAAGAGTATAATGCAAGCAGAGACGATTTGAAAAAGTTGATTCAGTGTACTAAAGATAATTACTATTCTAAAGAATTTGAAAAATGTTTAAATAAACCAAAAAAAATGTGGACTTTAGTAAATAATCTATCAAATAATAAAATTAAACAAAGCTGTGCCCCTTCAAAACTAGTAGTAGAATCAATACAAATAACTAATACTAAAGAAATTTGTGAGACATTCAACGAATACTTTTCTACAATAGGGTCACGCTTAGCCGCCGAAATCCCCACTGAATTTCACATTAATTCCGCAAGAGCCTTGCCTTGCATAGTGGAAAGCTCTGAACTCACGACATTGGAGCCGTGCACTATCAATGAAATTGTTAAAATAATAAAAACATTTGATTCCAATTCAAGTTCAGGGTTAGACGGTATTAATGCTAAGGCTATAAAGTGTCTGAATAATCTTATTGTAAAGGATCTAGTTGCATGTATAAATAAACTATTATTATCCGGTGATTTCCCGAACACTTTGAAAATTGCAAAAGTAACTCCGCTATACAAGGCAGGGTCTAAAAGCGACCCAGGAAATTATAGACCTATTTCGGTATTACCCTTTTTATCTAAAATCTTAGAAAAAATTATACTGCACCGCTTGGAAAATTATTTAAAATCAATCAATTTCATTTACGAGCGCCAATTTGGTTTTAGACCTAAAAGTAATACTCTTGCAGCTACTGTCGACTTAATTACCAAAATAAAATCTGAAATCGATAAAAAACATATAGTTCTTGGTATATTTATTGACTTAAAGAAAGCTTTCGATACTGTTAGCCACGATTTGCTTTTAAAAAAATTAGAAAGAATAGGTATAAAAGGATCTGCACTCGAGGTGTTTAAATCCTACTTGACAAATAGATCACAAGTAGTGAAAATAGATAAGGTGCAAAGTGAAATATTACCGGTAACATGTGGCATTCCGCAAGGCTCTATTTTAGGGCCATTACTTTTCACGATCTACATCAATAATATTCGCGAAATTGGCTTGCATGGTCAGATAACACTGTATGCAGACGACACCTGTCTATTTTACTTTGGTTCTGACATTCATGATCTTATTCGGAAAGCTCAGGAGGATCTTGACACTTTGTTTGCCTGGTTCCAATATAATCTTCTGACAATTAACACATCAAAAACTTGCTACGTAATTTTCAAGGCCAAAAATAAAGTAATTCTACCTTTCAAACCGCTAGAAATAAACGGAGTTGCCGTAACAGAAAAGAAATCTGAAAAATACCTTGGGTTGAGGATTGACAGCTACTTGACGTGGAATGAACAGATTGAACATGTGAAAAATAAACTACGATCACTTATACCATCTCTGCGACAGATTGTACGCTGTATTCCGCGTCGATTACGCTACACACTATATAATTCTTTAGTAAAACCGCACCTTTTATATTTAATCGAAATCTGGGGTAACGCAAACAAAACAAAATTAGCCGAACTTCAAATTATTCAGAATAAACTTATAAAAATACTTTTCCAATATCATTATCGTACACCTACCACTATAATATACGAAGAAACTAAAATAATGAACATTAAACAACTTTATATTTATAACACGTGCATTTTAGTAAGAAAAATTTTAAATAGCTCACTCCATACTAGCCTAACCTTCCGCACCGCCAGACAAGTTGGAAGACGATGCACACGCCGAGCTAGTTTTCTTGTTCTACCCAAGACTAGGACTAACTACGGTAAAAAAATGGTTACTTTTGAAGGCGCGCAGCTTTATAATAAAATACCTTCGATCATAAAAAATGTTAACTCATTTAGTGCATTCAAAACACAACTAGGTAAACATGTTTTAGAACAAATTTAATTAAAGTGCACTAATTGAGGAGATAGGTATGCCTAGTTGGACGACGGAATGTTTTATAATTATTACTTTTATCATTGTTCTCCTGTAAGTGACATTATTGTCTTTTTGTGAGAATAAATTTCTTTAACCACAATTAGATGTTTAACTTTAGGCATTAGAATGTCAATTTTTGAGAGTAGTTTCAGCTTTATAACCGTATTTTTTTTTGTCAAAGTACGGCATTCGTTGTTCTACTTTTACGACTTATTAATTTGAGTGATTAATTCTTCAAAATTTTTGACCAATAACCAAGTGTTGTGTTTTGGTGTAATTTTATGGATCTATTCTAAAGAATAAGGTATGTGATTTTCTATTCAACAAATATTTTTATTCAAACATGCATAGTTATCAATAATACCGACTTCAAAGTTAGCATGTCAAAATTTAAAAAAAGTCTGATGAGGCTGTTTGGTTTTACTTTCCGCTACTTTCCGTAACCAAATATTTTTAGAAATAAGGAGTACTTCCTCCTTTAATAAGATATGTAAAAAAATGTTGCGCAAGTTTGCGCATTTGCTAATTATTAATTTTTGTTTATCGTAAGGTTTAGAAATTACACGGATGGAGTTTGTAAGGGTTCACTTTTATGATTCTGTCAAAATTTGGGATCAAAAAGCATGTACATATTGAACCTTAGGTTCTATAGTTTATTTACAAACAATAAGCTCACTAAAATATAGTTTGCTGTAGTGTAAGTAATACGCAAAAGAGCAAAAAGTGGACATTTTAGGAGCTTTTGCCTACTACTACTACAACTAAATATCTTTAATTTCATCATTACACTTAAGTAGCTCTCCCGCCTGGATTAAATTGTAACTTAGTAATACCACTAGGGGCAAAATCCCGACATTTTAAAATTTTCTTCAGATATTTTGGACTTCCGATCTGGCAACCCTATGTAGCGTACGTAGCGCGAGTAATCTCGTGCTGCTGCAGTATGCTATCACGAACTTCTGATAGTTGTCAGATTATCCAATTGCTGAGTCACTAATATCCAAACTACTGATACCAAATTCACCAATTGAGTATTTGCGCTGACCTGCATAAAAAAAAATTTTCATGCCAGTGGTATTATGACATCCGCCAGACAGCGCTCACACAGTGACGCTTTTTACGCTGTTAGATATAGGAGGGATACGAGTACAAGTATCATAGCTGATTTGGAGAAAGCGATGCTTACTATGCAATGCAACCTTTCGCTTTCAAAGAGCGTTACATATTAGGCGGTAACGCTGACCTGATTGTTCACAGCAATGGCAATAACTACAAGCATTATTTATCTGCTGCGCCATATGCCGTGCCGCCATCACAACATTGGCGGATCCAGGGGGGGGGGGCCAAGGGGGCCATGGCCCCCCCCACGAGCCCGATTTTCTTTGCGGATAACATTGAACTTGCAATGAAAAGGACAGTTTTTTTTAATTCTTATTGTTTTATGTAAGTAGGTAGTGTCAGTGCCTCTATCTTTTTTTAATCATAAAACGTGGCCCGAGTAGGGTTATCATCTGACAGACATTTGGCGCATTTGGCAAGCATTTTACGGTTTCAAGGCGTGCGGCTGGAACAAAGCAGAGACAGGCATTTTTTTAATTTAGTTAGTCTTGCTGTGAAATCTTGCGTACATGCTCCAATCACGCAAGCCTTGCTGCGCAAGCTACCCGCCTGCCCGGATGAAACCACATATTACAAGATTAGTGGATAAAAATGGCGCAGCGCGGGCCCCGTTTTTTTACTATAAACAGACAAGATTAATTGACGAAAATAACTAAAAATCGCGCTGCGTAGCCCGATTTTTTACTAAAGACAGCCAAAAGTACAAGATTAACGGATGAAATTGATTAAAAATGGCGCTGCGCGACCGTTTTTTTTTACTAAAGACAGACAAGATTAGTGGATGAAACTGACTAAAAATCGTGCTGCGCGGCCACTTTTTTTACTATACACAAGCAAGAGTACAAGTATAACAGTTGTAACTAACTACGGCCGTTTTTTTACTAAAGACAGACAAAATTGGTGGATGATAATGACTAAAAGTGGCGCTGCGCGGCCGTATCTTGACAAGATTAGTGGATGAAACCGACAAAAATCGCGCTGCGCGGCCGCTTTTTCTACTACAGAAAGGCAAGAGTACAAGTATAACGGATGAAACTAACTAAAAATGGCGCTGCGCGGCCGTTTTTTTACTAAAGACAGACAAGATTGGTGGATGATAATGACTAAAAGTGGCGCTCCACGGTCGTATCTTCTAGGTACTATAGAATAGACAGACAAGATTAGTGGATGAAACCGACAAAAATCGCGCTGCGCGGCCGCTTTTTTTTTACTACAGACAGGCAAGAGTACAAGTATAACAGTTGTAACTGACAAAAATGGCGCTGCGCGGCTGTTTTTTTACTAGAGACAGACAAGATTGGTGGATGATAATGACTAAAAGTGGCGCTGCGCGGCCGTATCTTTTACTATAGACAGACAAGATTAGTGGATGAAACCGACAAAAATCGCGCTGCGCGGCTGCTTTTTTACTGCGGACAGGCAAGAGTAGGTACAAGTATAACGGATGAAACTAACTAAAAATTGAGCTGCGCGGCAATTTTTTTTACTATAGGCAGGCAAGAGTTCAAAAGTAGTGAATGAAACTGACTTAAAATGACGCTGCGCGGCCGTTTTTTTATTAAAGACAGACATTATAGGTACTATAGAATAGACAGACAAGATTATAGTGGATGAAACCGACAAAAATCGCGCTGCGCGGCCGCTTTTTTTTACTACAGACAGGCAAGAGTACAAGTATAACAGTTGTAACTGACTAAAAATGGCGCTGTGCGGCTGTTTTTTTACTAGAGACAGACAAGATTGGTGGATGATAATGACTAAAAGTGGCGCTGCGCGGCCGTATCTTTTACTATAGACAGACAAGATTAGTGGATGAAACCGACAAAAATCGCGCTGCGCGGCCGCTTTCTTAATCACAGACAGGCAAGAGTAGGTACAAGTATAACGGATGAAACTAACTAAAAATGGAGCTGTGCGGCCGTTTTTTTACTAAAAACAGATAAGATTAGTGAATGAAACTGTCTAAAAATTGAGCTGCGCGGCAATTTTTTTTACTATAGGCAGGCAAGAATCCAAAAGTAGTGAATCTGCACAGCCGTTTTTTTACTATAAACAGACAAGATTAGGGGATGAAATGAAACTGACTAAAAATCGCGCTGCGCGGCCATTTTTTAACGATAGACAAGCATTTTTCTGAAAATTCAGGCGTTTTATGCATCCTAAGGCATCCTCCCTTAAATAGATATATATGTAAGGTAAACCTAGACCCGAGGCTCAGAGGGCCCCCCCCCAAGGTTGAATCCTGGATCCGCCCCTGCATCACAACGCCAAATTCCACGAATCATCTGCAAAAAACTTCATAGTTACACTAAAGCTAGGGTTTTCTAGGATGACGGTGCCGTTATAATATTATTACGGCCGTAATTTAGCGGCGTAGAACGTTGTCTATGTAAACAATACGGCGCGGTTTCCTAGAGAGCGGAGCTGGACACCGTAAAGTCAAATAGTATTTTTACGTCCGTAAAATTACGGCCGCTATGTGACGGCACCGTTTTCTTAGGAAACCCTTGCTTAAAATGGATTTTTTTACAGCAGACACAGATTAGATATTACGATCGAAGAAAATATTACTACTAATTTTAATAAATGTTTGCACTTTTGTCTTACTTATAATAGGTAAGACTTTCCAAGTTATCGGAAAATGGGACTCATTTTGAAAATTTTAATCGGAAAAAGAGACTCATTTGATAAAATCTATGCCTTTCTAAATTGTGTACCTACCTATTAAAAATTAATAAAAAATATTTTAATAATTTTACAAAAATAAAAACTGGTCAAGAGCGAGTCTGACTCGCGCACCGAGGGTTCCGTACCATCATAATTGCACCATCAAACCACACTGCAGAGTAGAATAATAATATTATTATTGCAGTTTTAGGTTAGCGCCATCTCTTGACCAATAGTGGAACTAATGTTAACTTTTTAGAAATTTGATAATTTCTAAAAAAGTTTGCTATATTGAGACATTGTTTTATTCTTCCTGTAATCTTTATATAAACTGCTATCACATAGAATTATTTCAGATTTTTTCTTTGCAAACTTCGGAGATAAGGGGGGGAACGGTAATTGTTTTTACATTTTTCATCATAAGTTGAAAACTATGCGGCCTAAAAAAAGGAAAAAATGATTGAAAACGTGCAAATAGCGTTCTTTCATATGATACCCCACATAAACTAGTAGCTTCACTTCAAATTTTTAAGACCTATTTTCAGTCCCTGTTGTAAAAAAGATATTTTTTTTTATTTATTTCTTATTTGCAAAATATTTGGGCAAATGTCATCTTAAACTATTCCAAATTTCACGTTGATACCATTAGTAGTTCTCGAGATATCCAGCTGTGACAGACAGACAGACAGATTGAGTCACACCAAGGGTTCCTTTTTTACCATTTTGGTACGGAACCCTAAAAACGTTCAATGAGTAATTAGGTACCACCAAGGTACCACTCAGGGATATTATGGATATGAAGTTTCGGATCTTAATCTGGATGCGGATACGGATATAGAAATAATATTATACCGGTTTCGGATACGAAAATATGAAATAATTTCGGATTATCCGTTAGCTTCGGATAGTTTAGGTTAAGGATATTAGATTTTTAATAAATTGTAAAAGTAAAAAAAACTAGTATTTTTGCTCAGCCGGGCAAAAAAACATATCATTCTTTCTCATTTAGACTGCCCATATCCGAAACTTTAATATCGGATGCGGTTACGGTTACGAATATATTTTTGTTTCAGATATCCGAAAGTTTCGGTTACGGTTACGGAGATCCTTAACATCCCTGATACCACTCGACTGCAGTCCTTGACTTCTGTTTGTTTTATTTATTACTTCAACTAATCCTCGCCCACGCTGCAGACCTTACGCGATAGTCTAGCCTTTGGCTAGACTCTACACAAGCTCTACAATTAGGACAATAACCCATTAAGGCGATTCCCTGACTGAAAGTGGCGCCCTCATAGGTTTTTATTCAGTAAGTTGTTAATAGAAAAGGCTCATAGTCTAGTATTTAGAAGGTATCACCAGAGAATATATAATAGTGGTATCAGTATATTCCCCTCGCAGTTATTCGTAGAAGTAGATAACAAATGTTTCAAAACTACTATCGAAGCAAAACGAACACTTTTAGCAGTTTTACTATGTACTTCTCGTAGTAACTACGACTGAATATAATGACACAGAATAGATATAAGTGGTAATGATACCGTCTAAGAATACTAGACTATGGGCCCTAAAAATTCCTCGAGAAGTTGTATTAAAATTGTTTATTAAAACCGGCGCCACTTTCGGCCAGGAAAGCGCCTGAAATGTAGTGACGTTATTTCCTAGAATTTATCGACAACATAAGTGTGACACACAGATTTTTGGAAAATACAGTTTTTGTAGGAACTGACATACACTCATTGATAGCACAAGAACTTCTAGATAATTTAATCAGTTTCATAGTCGTACCTATATGATTAGTTAGATTTAAAGCTTATTTTTTTTCTGATTTTATTAGTAAGTATTATTAAACATAACTTTTTAACGTGAATTCGGCGAACGACTTACTCGTCGTATTGGGCATCATAATTATTATCATTTGATTGTTTAATAACGTGTATGTTTTTTTGAAATGCTTCATGCTTTTAAAATTGAAAAGTTATAAAAATTATAGCTAATGTGATGTGTCGGTGAGAATACAAATACTGAATTTTTGATGCTCTCCCTGCTCTTGAATTACCTACATAACATTTTTTACTTAAAATAAAAAAATCTTAAGATTTCTAGCTATGCTTTAATTAAGTAGGTACCTCACTAATTTATTACTAGTGTAGTGGCTCAGTGAGCTGTAAACCTCGAGTTTGTGCGTTTTAAAGTAGCTCAAAAATTGTATTTTGTTTAAAAAATATATTAATCTAATAGATGTCACCATGAGGTTTTTGTAGCTGTATTACTAAGCGCTATCGCACACAGGCAACTTAGTCTCCCAGCAACTGTTTTGTCTCTCACATCAAGTCCACACGATGCGACACGGTCGTCTGCAACTTTTCATACAAATCACGTGGGAGACAAAAAAGTTGCGGAGACAAAAGTTGCCCGTGTGCGATAGCGCTAAGAGTGTTGTTTGGTAGGTATTCTTTTATTATATCTTATCGAGGCTAGATGGCGCTTCATCTGAAGCAGAGATGCATCGCTTGCACTTCGCACTCGCTCGGTCAAAAAAGTCTTTTGTAACATGAAATACCACCAGCTCCACGTTGATATAGAGGACGTAATTATATGGACCACAGAATACATAATAGTACAAGTCTTACACAACAACCTATAAATAAGGGTGGTTTAGCCGGTTTGCCGGCCCCCTAAAAAAAAACAGAAACCATTTTTTTTTATAAATAACAACACCGATGAACAATAATTTCTTACCATATTTTATATTGTGCCTGAAGAAGTGACTTTAACCGTGTGCACATTTGATTTTCAATTCACATCGGCTCGCGGAATTACTCGGCCATGTGTAGGTATAGTCAGTCAGCTGTAAAACTCACTTTCATTGAGTTCTGAATCTGAACTGTTAACTAGAAATTGTTTGTAGTTTTCTAGGTCGAGTAGTATTGATTGACTGCAAATCTCGTTGTTCGCGAGTTTATTGTAGTTACAGTTAAGGAATAGTGAAGACATGTTCGATTTGCGTTACTACTACTTTGCTGTCTAAAAAGGCAGGGTTGTATGCTACGAGTACAATTATCTAGTTCTTAAAATTTTAATTTCCTTAATAATAATGACTTCATCTATATAAAAAATGATGAAGGTGACTGACCTATCAACGCCTAGTTTCTAGAAACCTAGAAAACTGATATTTTGCAATAAACTTTTCCTTCTTTAAAAAACTTATACGTCATAAAAAAATTACTGAAATCCAATTTTATACGAAAGTGTGCTTTTAGTTAGTCTTACATATCTCAAAAACTAGGACATAAATGTTATTTTTATTATTATTCTAATACATAAATATAACATACAAAAAACATCAAAATTATTGCTTTGTGTTGCATATTTCGAGAGTTATTGTTGTTTGAATATGACCCTAAAGCACTAATTTTAATTTTTGAAAATGCTTAAAATTCAAAACTTTTAATTACTAGCTTTTATAGTTTAAAGAAATTTGTGTTTAGATAAAACTATCAACCTTATTTAAAATATGTTTCAGGGTGTCGATTTTTTATGATCTTGAAATTTCGTTTTCAATGATACATGATTAAATAAAAGAATGCCGGCATATTAAGTACCTATTGGAGAAATTCAAGACACTTGGGGATTAATATGACTCACAATTTAATAAAACAAAGTTTGGAAACTGTGTTGCTGTAAAAAATATGATGTTAAAGTGCGAACACGGTCGTTCAAATGCTGTTTGTATGATATTATGATAGAAGATAAAACATAGATATATTGTGCCGGAACCAGAAAGGTAGCAACAGTCTTTTATATTGATGTTCGAAGTCGACAGTAAACCGACAAAATTAGACTGGCGAGAATCGTGGGCAGTGATTGATCTGCATTCTTGTCTCCCAGACGGCTCCTACCTGAAATTACGAGTAATTTATTTTACCTACTCGAGGTACAAAACACAGTTAATGCTAATTAGATCACTACCATTTGGTTTCCAACTGTCGTTAAAAAAGTTAAGGAAAAACGACAAAGAAAATTGACATAATATCCTATTGCACGATGTCAATTTACCAGCACCTCATTTCATTTCTCAAAGGTTCGTTCGTGATCCATTCCGCATTAGATTAGGTTAGACCTTACATCTTGCAACTTCTTTATGATCCTAGAAATTAAAGAAACGATGAAAAATTCCATATTTATGGGGCAAGAAGAGGCCGTGATAGTGTATGAATGGGTTAAAACATAAGATACTTTATATCCCGGACAAAGGTTCCCTAGGGATTATCCGAATTTCCACGCGGACGAAATTGTGGGCAAAAACTTACAATAAAAATTGTTTTACTCTCGATAATGACTTCGAGTCATTATGTTTCATCTACCATTTTACTTTCATAACCTCTTGTAGTTTGTATTCTACTGTTGAAAGCCTTATGAAGCTGTATACAGAAAAAAATGATAAAATATAGCGATGTCGACGAACTTGTAGAGTAGACTAGTGAATAGTCTGTGTTCTGACGTACCTAAATAGTAAGTAACTAAGATATTTTTGTGAACTAATTTGTTGATATTTTTGTGTTTAATAAAAAAAATAACTGTTCAAGTCAAGAAGTGAACAGGGAAGAAATGTAGAAGTGTAGCATAATTTTGGTGGAAAATATCGCACCTTTATGATTTTTATCCATTTGAAATTATCGTCGGCAATCTGTAATAACGAAACGAATTAATTTTTATTGAATGTTTGTTGGGAACACTATCCCAAGAAACATTCAATAAAAATAATTTCAGGTAATTGTATGTCTATTAATAATTAATTGTAATGTAGGTATCAGTGGCGAGGGGTGAAATTATGGCGAAGGTAAGCCGCTATACAAAAATGATGAAAAATGTTGTGATCTTCATAGTGGATCAGTGGGGTGGGATTTCCATAAGGTAAGCCGATGGGAATCGGCTTGTATGGACCCTTCGCCACTGGTAGGTATCTCTATCAACAAAATTATCATGATATTTTTTAATATTTTCTTTCAGATTTTACTTAATGAATGAAAACACTGTGGCTACACCACAGAATGAGTTCCCGTAATCTGGCAGAATCTTGATGCTCTGAAAATTATTTGGAATAACACACTTGGCATAATCTTCCTCAAACGAATATTTTTAAGGCATAAAAATGGTTTAATATAATTATTGTTTGGCCAAATGTTTATGTCTGAATTTACAATAGCATACTATTCAGATTTGCATTTGCAGTCGTTAACACCCACCAATCTGCATTGGGCCCGTGTGGTGGATTATGGCCCGTCCTCCTTATCCACCCATAAGGAAGGCTGTGCCCCAGCAGTGGGGACATTAAAATGGCTGATGGACACTATTCAGATGGTTGAATTACCTCGAAATTATTGTGCGATTTTATTTAACTTTAACTTTAGAAATAGCAGCTTCTTTAGATTTTAAGGCCCTCCTACTTTTACATTTACATTTGCTCATAAGTACTATGTTATCTTTAAGAACCAACTGTACACTTAATTTTCAAATAAATAAATTGAATTGACATAAAATGTTCTGCCATAAAGCCTGATTTACACATCCATAAGTAAGTAAGTAAGTTCAACTGTTCCTCTACTTACTTACTTAATCGGAAAATGGCAAGTTGCGTCCAAACGGTGAATTAACTTCGGCAAGTAAGTAAGTTCATAAGTCGACCGCGCGCGAAGGATGACGACGACTTGCTACCATGTAAATAATTTTGCTCATGGGAGAATCAGAGATCGCCATAGGCAACAGATAATTTTTCGGACCCGTACACGATCAATATATGTATAAGGTTGCGCATTTTATTTAGCCTGTGGTTAATGAAATGTTTGTGAGGCAACTACTTAAATATATAGAAATAAATTAAACTTCCTTTTTACATATTATTAAGTGTTTAATGTTTTTTGAGGGAGCTTTAATTACGTAATTAGCGATCGTTGCAAGATCTATTCCTTCCTAATACCAAAAACTAATACTTGCAAAAAATAATACCTATACTTTAAATATTATTTACATATACAAAGTGTTTAGAAATAATCTTATAAAACAAAATATGGTAGATAGGGACCATCAAACTGAACAACTTTTACTATGGAACTCTCAGAACGCGAAAGAAAATCAACTGTTTCATACATTTTTATCTCATTATTATTTTTTGTATGAAACAGCAAATATTTTTCGAGATTTCAGAGTTGGTCCCATAGTAAAAGTTGTTCATTTGATGGTCCCTATCTAACATATTCGGCTTTATAAGGCTATTTCCAAACACCTTGTATATTACTTATAAATAATACAAAAAATAATACCTATACTTTATAGTCGAAATACATTTTCTATTCTATACCTACCTAAATAATACCAAATTATTAACTATTTAAATGAACTTCAAAATCTATTAGTTTAACTTGTTTTATGATTATTATATGAGTGGTATTCGTTCTGAGTTGAAAATTAATTACGATAATAAACAAATACCTTTGGTATTCGTTTTTGTTATTAGAAACTTTAGAAAGGAACAGATCATTCCACTGCAACAGATGTCAACTTATGAACTTAGTTACTTGCCTGCTGACAGTGCCGTTTGCATGGCGGCAAGTAAGTTGGCGGGGAGCGGAAGAAGAAGCGGTAGGGGGTTGCGCGCTACTTGCCTGTCCAAAAAATAGAACCCGGTCCTATCCAGCGGCAAGTCGCTACTTACTTACTTGCCGGACGGTGTCCACACATGGTTTCTACTTACTTACTTACTTATGGATGTGTAAACCAGGCTTAAAGGGTAAACACCCACAGAAGACATAATAACTAATAAGGCTACTTCAACTTATTTTTTTACAAATTTTCAGCGCATGTTCCATTCCATTCAAGAGGAAACCATGAAATATTTTTCAGTTTAGTTTAGTTTTTTTTACTTTGAAACTTTGGTCACGATATGAATCCTTTAAAATATTTGAAACTTTGGGTTTTGAGGTTTTTGACTAGAAAAGAAAAGTTTTAACTTTATAGGAAAAGTTGTTTCGTAATGGTCCGTTACGAAACTTAAATTGGTTTTAACCGAATTGTTTTTATTAACGTCCGTCTTCAAAAAAAACTGGCCACGTGCGTGTCGGGCCACGCGCAGTAGGGTTCCGTAGTTACCTTATACCATATATACCCCAGTCAAATTAGGGTTTAACTTGCACATACTAAACGGGACTTTTTGGAATATGTTCGGACACCTTCCAGGATGACGCTCCCGAAAGTCCCAGGCTTCCCGAAGTGGAATAGCCGGGCTATACTTAAAAAACTGGAATTTCATGAAAAATTCTGGAGTTGGTTATTCATCAGAAATTATGTAACTTATAAGCTTGTGTGGGGTGTCATAAAAAGCAAAATTAAATGCGTTACAATATTGTTTTAACATTTGACCCTTATTTGACCGTGTAAATACCACAGTTTACGAGAAATTTTAAGTTTTGTTTAAGTTTACCCAAAAAATTTATGATGTTTTTATTTGTAAACAAAAAATATACTAACAAAGCCCATTTGATGCAGATTTGGAAAAATATAACTTTTAAGTACCTTTCTTAACAATAAATAGCGAAAAAATTTTTGAACGTCGTGTGCCGTAAATTTCATCTATAGGTGGAAATGGTGGAATAATACAATTTTTTTTAGGTACAGCAATATGGGCATATAAAATGACAAAGCTAATAAAAAGACAATTTCAAATAAACAGGGTGTCCCAAAACCTTGCCACATAAAGGTAACATAAAGCCAGGTAACCTTAAATATTGAAGATAGGAAATTTTACTGAAAGAAGACTTCATTTTGTTTTTAAAAAGAAAAGATTAAAAAAAATTAAGCGATTTTTCAAAAAAATTTTTGATGCAGTTCCCTTTCTTTTTAAAAACAAAATGAAGTCTTCTTTCAGTAAAATTTCCTAACTTCAATATTTAAGGTACTTTCCCTCCATGTGGCAAAGTTTTGGGACACCCTGTATATACATTATGATACTTTAATGTTATTGTTTTGACAGAAACTTTAGAAAACCATAACTCAGAAGTATGAAATATTAGCAAATTATTAGAAAATAAAAAATATGCAGCCAATATCTAGGTACACAAAAAAGGCAAAAATCAGTGCATGCTAGTAATATAATAAGTCTATGGCATGTAATTAAAATTTTTATAATGTTGTTAGGTCTCTTGAGAGTAGTTTATACTCAAATATCAATCCTGAAATCCTGTGCTGCACGAAAAACTTTGCATTTTCTTTCAATTTTTTCAAAAAAACTACCTTAAGGAAGCGTTTTTCAGGTTTTATTGTAATAATTTTTTGTTTATTTTTATTTTGTAATAATGTAGTTAACATCTTAATATATAAAATCGTAAACTGAATGACTGACTGACTGACTGACTGACTGACTGATCTATCAACGCACAGCCCAAACCGCTGGACCTAGAGACTTGAAATTTTGCACACAGATACCCCTTACAGTGTAGGCATCCACTAAGGAAGGATTTTTGAAAATTCCATCCCTAAGGGGGTGAAATAAGGGATGAAAGTTTGTATGAAAGTCCCTCAGTTTTGAAGCTAGGATTTTCAAATTTTGTGTTTAGGCTGAAGATTGAAAATTAATAAATACGGGTCTCAGCGTTTTTCAAAATTCTACCCCCGAAGGGGTGAAAAGGGGTATGAAGTTGTGTATGGAAAAAATCCTTCATTTTCGAAGTAAAAAGTCACTTAATTTATAGTAAAGGATTATGGAATAAAATCTAACGCAACGTATATTGATATTGTTAGTACTTCAACCCCTATGGCGATGAAATAGGGGTGAAATGTGTAAATAAACCTAAAAATAGAGATGGATGTCGTTATTGGGGTTTTCTGGTATGACGATTGCGAAAATGACATTTATTTTGAAGTCCAACACGGTGGACATGATTTAACCCCCTAAAGGGGTGAAAATGGGTTTTCAAATTTTGTATGGAAAAATAATATAAAATAGACATTGGTGTCGATTCGGTTGGTACAACTAAACTAAATTGACAGGACTAAACTTAATTTTAGCATCCTGTTCTTGTCTTTTCGATGCCAAAAGAGAAGGATGGAAAACTAAATTTAGTTTAATCCTGTCAATTTAGTTAAGTCGTTGCCAACCGAATTGACACCATTACCACTTTAAACTTCGTAGGAGCACGTCTAAAAATAAATTGGCAAACATATATTATTTGGTAATTTTGAAAATCAACCCCTTAGAGGGTAAATGGGGTATGTAAACATAAAAATCGATATGGATATCGTTCTTGAGGTTTTATGGGATGGTGATTGCGAAAATGACATTTATTTTAAAGTCCAACACGATGTACATGATTTAACCGATTTAACCCCTAAAAGGGTGAAAATGGGGTTCAAATTTTGTATGGAAAAAGAATATAAAATAGACATTATAACTTTAAACTTCGTAGGAGCACGTCTAAAAATAAATTGGCAAACATATATTATTTGGTAATTTTGAAAATCAACCCCTTAGAGGGTAAATGGGGTATGTAAACATAAAAATCGATATGAATATCGTTCTTGAGGTTTTATGGGATGGTGATTGCGAAAATGACATTTATTTTAAAGTCCGACACGATGTACATGATTTAACCGATTTAACCCCTAAAAGGGTGAAAATGGGGTTCAAATTTTGTATGGAAAAAGAATATAAAATAGACATTACAACTTTAAACTTCGTAGGAGCACGTCTAAAAATAAATTGGCAAACATATATTATTTGGTAATTTTGAAAATCAACCCCTTAGAGGGTAAATGGGGTATGTAAACATTAAAATTGATATGGATGTCGTTCTTGAGGTTTTATGGGATGGTGATTGCGAAAATGACATTTATTTTAAAGTCCGACACGATGTACATGATTTAACCGATTTAACCCCTAAAAGGGTGAAAATGGGGTTCAAATTTTGTATGGAAAAAGAATATAAAATAGACATTACAACTTTAAACTTCGTAGGAGTACGTCTAAAAATAAATAGCCAAACATATATTTTTTGGTTTTGAAAATCAACCCCTTAGGGGGTAAATGGGGTAAGTAAACATAAAAATCAATATGGATGTCGTTCTTGAGGTTTTATGGGATGGTGATTGCGAAAATTACATTCATTTTGAAGTCCAACTCGGTGGACATGCATGATTCAGCCCCAGGGGACGGGGAGAAAGGGAACGGGAACGGGAACTGGACGGAGCGGAAGAGAACGGGAACTGGACGGAGCGGAAGAGAACGGGAACGGGAATGGGACGGGGCGGGAACGGGAACGGGAGCGGGACGGGAACGAGAACCGGACGGGACGGGAACGGGACGGGACGGGGATGGGAACGGGAACGGGAACGAGAACAAGAGCGGGGACGAGAACGAAACGGAATGGGACGGGACGGAAACGGAACTGGACGGGAACGGGACGGGACGGGGATGGGAACGGGAATGGGAACTTGACGGGTCGGGACGGGAACGGGACGGGACGGCAACGGGACGGGACGGCAACGGGATGGGATGGCAACGGAACGGGACGGTAACGGGAACGAGAACGGAAGTGGGACGAAACGGGAACGGGAATGGGAATGACCAGTCGTGTTCACGCGATTAGATGGGTCCCCACCGAGCGAGGAAGCCTCGTGCGACAAACGCCTTGCGTCTTGCGTCTTGGCAAACGTCTTGCCTCGCGAGGCAGCGCGCTTGGTGGTGACCCGCCTAATCGCGTAAAAACGGCTGGTCGGATCCTGGTTGAAGGTTCCCTAAAGATTTTCTCTAATATCCACGCGGACGAAGTCGCGGGCGGAAGCTAGTTTGCTACAATTTTAGTCTTAACCGAGCAGCAGTTGCGGAGACTCCATTAACATGCTTTTTTCACTTTTGAAAGAAATCCGCATCTTTGACTAGCTGTGTCTTCGCAACCAATGGTTCTAGACTACTCAGATAAGGCTTAAACTATAGCTAATTTAGTAAGCTTTATAAAAGTACAAAACCAAGTAACATGAAAAACGCTTCCTTGAGATAGTTTTTTTAAGAAACTGAAAAAATAATTATAAGTTTTTCAAGTTAAGTTATAGTTTTTTAAGTTTCTGTCAATTTCAAATATATATATAAATTATGATACTTTTATTTTAAAGTACAATCATGTATACAGGGTCACTGGAAATATGACGTATTCCTGCTAAGGGGTTATACATGAGGTCAAAACAAATATTTTTTGTGGTAGAACTTTTTCTCAAAAAATTAATAGTTTTTGAGTTTATTGAAATTAAGTATTTTTTTACCAAAACTACGTTTTCAGACACAAAAAATTAAAATAAAAGAAAACTACTCATTCGATTCCGGTTTTTTTATTATTTTGGGATAGAAAACAATCTGAGTGTTCATAATTAATAAAACAAATTACAAAAAGTACAGGTGTTTATAAAAAAAACAATCTTTAAATGCATTTTTTATTTTTATTTTTTCAGATTTTTTAGATACAGCAGCAATTATCTTTAAAAAAATCCAAGTAACTAAACGTGCATAGTATTTTAAAAACATCACCATCTATTCAACTTTTATTTGAGATATAAAGCTTAATAATAACTTAAATAAAAAATGAGAAATTAGGACTTAACTAAATAGCAGTCCCATTTCATGTAGCAAAAATTTCCTACTTCGAGCGCTTCGGAGGTGGCCGTATTATTCTACTTATATCATAAATGTGAAAGTTTGCTTGTTTGGATGATTGTTAATCAATCACGCAAAACGACTGAACGGATTTGGATAAAATTTGGCACACAGATAGTTTATAAACCGGATTAAAACATAGGAGGATACTATTATCTTGGTTAAAGGTTCCCTAGGGATTTTCTCGAATGTAAATGCGGGTGAAGTCGCAGACGGAAGCTAATTTGCCATAAATGATCGTGCTTACTAAAAACACTTTCGTCCGAGTGAGTTTGAAACAGGATTATTTTCCCCCGATGAGTCAAAATTTTATACAGACAGCATCAAAAATAACCATGCATATCAGCCATTTTTAATGACCCGCTGCTGGGGACAGGCCTTCCTTTCCTTTTGGGATAAAGCGGTTGGGCCATAACCCACCACGTGGGCTCAATGCGGATTGGTTGGTGTTAACTCAATGTATCTTACATTGAGTCCTTGGTTCTGGCTGCATTTACTGTCATTAACACTGACCAATCCACATTGGGCCCACGTGGTGGGTATGGCCCGTCCGCTTTATCCATCCACAAGCCAAAAGGAAGTTCCCCAGCAGCGGGGCATTAAAACTGGCTGATATGCATGGTTATTTGTGACACAGTTTGTATAAAATTTTGACTCATCGGCGGAAAATAATCCTGTCTTGAGACAGAGAGTGAGTTTGAACTCACTCGGACGAAAGTATTTTAGTAAGTACGACCATTTATGGCAAACTAGCTTCCACCCGTGACTTCATTCGCATTTACATTCGAGAAAATCCCTAGGGAACCTTTAACCAAGATAATAGTATCCTCCTATGTTTTAATCCGGTTTAAAAACTATCTGTGTGCCAAATTTCATCCAAATCCGTTCAGTCGTTTTGCGTGATTGATTAACAATCATCCAAACAAGCAAACTTTTATATTTATGATATAAGTAGGATAATACGGCCACCTCCAAAGCGCTCGAAGTAGGAAATTTTTGCTCCATGAAATGGAACTGCTATTTAGTTAAGACCTAATTTCCCATTTTTTATTAAGTTATTATTAAGCTTTATACCTCAAATAAAAGCTGAATAGATGGTGATGTTTTTAAAATATTATGCACGCTTAGTTACTTGGATTTTCTTAAAGATAATTGCTGCTGTATCTAAAAAATCTATAAAAATAAAAAATAAAAAATGCATTTAAGGATTGATTTTTTTATAAACACCTGTACTTTTTGTAATTTGTTTTATTAATTATGAACACTCAGATTGTTTTCTATCCCAAAATAATAAAAAAACCGGAATCGAATGAGTAGTTTTCTTTTATTTTAATTTTTTGTGTCTGAAAACGTAGTTTTGGCAAAAAAATACTTAATTTCAATTAACTCAAAAACTATTATTTTTTTGAGAAAAAGATATATTCCAAAAAATATTTGTTTTGACCTCATCTATAACCCCTTAGCAGGAATACGTCATATTTCCAGTGACCCTGTATATAAATTTGAAATTGACTTTTTATTAGCTTTCACCTGTTGCCCATATTACTATACCAAAAAGGTAGTTAGCTTTTTCCACCAGTTCCAGGAAAATTCCAGTTTTTCCAGGTTTTTTACACTGGTGTGTACTGGATAATAATTTAAAATTTCAGATATCTTGTATGTGACCAAAAGAAAAAATAAAATGCGTTATTTCAGGCCCACTCCAGAACGTTTCTTGAAGTTCCAGTTTTTCCAGGATATCCCGGCTATCTCAATTCGGGAAGCCTGGGACTTTCAGGAGCGTCATCCTGGAAGGTGCCCGAACATCTTCCAAAAAGTCCCGCTTAGTAATTTTAAATGTGCAAGTTTGGTCAAAATGTTTTCTAATTTTACTGGGGTAATACCATATTGAATACCACTATTATTTTTTGTTCGCAAAAATAACTTTGTTTTTCATTGTGTTTGTATGAATGACAAAGTTATATTTGCGGTATTGGAAAATGTGCTATTCCATATCTTTAAAACTGATCACTATATCTTGTTCAAACCAATTTTCGTTGAAAGTATTTATTACTATCTACAGAATATATAACGGGTGGCGCAAAAGTAAAGACCCTATTTGGTTCAGCTATAACATTTTTTCTAAATTAGAAAACTAGATTTAGGTTTTTTTAAATGTATATTTGTGCCATTAAATTTCGTACCATTAGGATTTAAAGATGATGTCTTTTAAATGGTGACCTCCAGAGTTGATACACATTTGAGCCCTATTTATGACATTTTGCATAACTTGCCGTAACACTTCCTGCGATATGTTCGTTATTTCTTGACGAATGTTTTCTTTTAGAGCTGCGAGAGTCTGTGGCTTGTTCACATACACCCGAGATTTCAAAAAACCCCAAAGAAAGAAGTCTGGACTGGTCAGTCCTGCCGGACGGTGGGGAAATCGTCGACGAAATTCACGTTGTGTTCTTATCACTGATGAATTATTCCGTAAGAACATTGACACAATTATTCCACGTTCTTGGGGAGTAAAACGGTCCATGTTTATTTTCAGTGTATTTTATATTTGTTCACTACACAATTTTCAACAACAGAATGACAGAAAATGTCATATAAAAAAAATAAAAGTATTTTCTTTAGTGCCAGTACTTTTGCGCCACCCGTTACTATTTAGATTTTTCACTCTTTTATTTTAAAAGTTGGGGGAGGGGGGGGGGGCACACATTTTAGCACTTTGGCGGTGTATTTCGTTCAAACGATTGACTTTTAGAAAATATAGACTTAGGAAATCTCAATGTGATTTTTAAAGACCTATTTATAGATATCCCGCACGTATAGGTTTGATGAAAAAAAATACAGTTTCAGTTCCATGTATGGAGAGCCTTAATCTTTTATTTTTGTGTAAAAATCGTAAAGCGGTTCGCAGAATACATCTGTTCAACTGTGTAATCCTAATAGTTTCGGAATAAAGTGGCTGTGACATACGGACGGACAGACAGACAGACAGACATGACGAATATTGAAGGGTTCCCTTTTTTGCCATTAGGCTACGGAACCCTAAAAAGGGGGAGGTTTTCACTTCGTCAGAATATTTTTTTAACCGACTTCAAAAAATAAGGTTCACTCTTATTCGAAATCTTTTTTGTATGTGACTTGATTACTCGTTCCTTATGGGTGGATAAGGAGAATGGGTCATCATAATTCATAACCCACCAGCCACGCAGGCCCAATGCACATGCAGCCGGGACCAACGGCTTATCGTGCCTTCCGAAGCACGGTCCTGAACTCGAGTCTCCGGACTTGGCTCCGTGAGTTGTAGACCTCACGATAAAAAGTGGCTTAAATTGTACAAAAATAAAATGTCGCCATGGAGTTTTCAAAGCACACAGTACGTCAGTATTCGCAGATATGTGCTTCAAATTTTGATCATTTTTCGAAATCGGTGATTTTGTTTTTAGATATATTTGGAAAAACGGGCTTGACTAAACACTAAACAGTTATATATAATTTATCGAACCTTCTTACAAAATGTCACCAGCATCGGTTGAAAAATACGACCAGGTAGAGGAGAACAAACAGCCGGAAAGCCGGACATATATTTCTTTACTTATCTCCGTCATTTTAATAAATTTAAAAAAAACTGTCTCGACAAAAAAACTCAATATATTTGTCAAACCTGCTCACAAAATTTCACCGAAATCAGTTGAGAAATGCGACCTAAAGAGGAGAAAGCCGGACTAAAATATGTTATTTTTATATATAAAATATATATATATAATTTTCGAAATTGTTTACATAATTTCACGAGAATCGGTTGAAGAATGCGACCTGTAAAGTCTGTCCATCCTTACTTGTCTTATATGATAAACAATCTTCACCCAACTCTTTATTGAAATAATCATTTATAAAATACAAGAAGCGGTTTTCCACACATAGATTACGAAAAAAAATGGTAAATTAACTAGTTACTAACATATTTTTAAATAACGATTTAAGTTTAAAAGACGTATGACAATTACTGTCAAAAACTGTTTACTTAATAAAACAAGTTAGGATGGACAGACTTTAGAGGAGAAGAGACAGCACTGGAAAGCCGGACTGAAATATGTTTTTTTAATATATTTCCGCAATTTAAAAAAACCAAAAAACTGACTTGACAAAATTTTTTAAATCATTTTCAAACCTACTTACATAATTTCTCGAAAATCGGTTGAGAAATGCGACCTGAGGCCGTATTACGAGCTCTTAAATCCTGCCAGGTTTATAAATTGCTGTAGTGACATCTCTTTCTCGCTGTATAGCAAATAATAGAGATAGATTGATAGCCAGTCAGAAAACTGACTGGAAATAAGAGGTCATAATACAGCCCCGGTACTGTACAGGAGAACAAGCTGGAATTTCGGACTGAAATATGATTTTTTAACATATCTCCGCCATTTTGAAAAAAATCTAAAAACTGGCGTGACAAAAAAAAATCTATATAATTTTCGAACCTGCTCACAAAATTTCACGAGAAACGGTTGAGAAATGCGACCTGTAGGTGAAAACATACAGACACACGAAATATTGTTTCCCAAGCTGAAGCAGAGACGCTTCGCTCGCACTTCGTGCTCGCTCGGTCCATAATAAAATTTTGGTCACCCATTCCATGACCGACCCTTGCGAATCTTGTTTAACCTCCGCCGTCGTAGGGCCAGGCTCTAAATCACTGCACCACCGAGCTCACGAAGACGGCTAGACTGTCAGAATCTGATGATGGGATTCTGGAGTAATCAAAGGAACTCTTCAAATATTATAGGCACACCTATAGCGATTTGGGTAGTTTCATAAGTAACTCAATGCATTTGCTTTCGAAAAGTACCATTTTGTGAAGTGGAACTGATCATCGGAACTATGCAATACTAAGTATTTCGCGGATGTGATGACTAAAGTAATTTAAGTTCATCACAATGCACAGCTTCAAAAAAGCAGTATTTTGTAGAAGGCGACAAGCAGTTGACCTTAGTTATTGTGACTTTGTAACATAGATAAATTACAAACCAACCCACTAAAAATATTACGTTACTTATGACGTATTCCTGCTTGATGCTTGCTTGAGATGAGGTCAAAACAAATATTTTTTGGCATATAACTTTTTCTCAAAAAATTAATAGTTCTTGAGTTAATTGAAATTAAGTATTTTTTTACCAAAAGTACGTTTTCAGACACAAAAATTTAAAATAAAAGATAAGTACTCATTCGATTTCGGATTTTTTATCATTTTGGGATAGAAAACAATCTGGTTGTTAATAATAAATAAAAAAATATACATAAAATACAGGTTTTTATAAAAAATTCAATCCTTAAATGCATTTACTTTTTATATTTTTTCAGATTTTTCAAAAATAGCATCAAATATCTTTAAAAAAATCCTAGTAACTAAGCATGCATAATATTTTAAAAACATCACCATCTATTCAGCTTTCAGTTGAGGTATAAAACTTAATAATAACTTAAATAAAAAATGAGAAATTAAGACTTAACTAAATAGCAGTCCCATTTTATGTAGCAAAAATTTCCTACTTCAAGAGCTTCGGAGGTGGTCGTATTATCGTACTTATACCATAAATGTGAAAGTTTGCTTGTTTGGATGATTGTTAATCAATCACGCAAAACGGCTGAACGGATTTAGATGAAATTTGGCACACAGATATTTTATAAGCCGGATAAAACATAGGAGGATACTATTATCTTGGTTAAAGGTTCCCTAGGGATTTTCTCGAATGTAAATGCAAATGAAGTTGCGGGCGGAAGCTAGTTTACCATAAATGGTCGTACTTACTAAAATACTTTCGTCCGCGTGAGTTTGAGACAGGATTATTTTCCGCCGATGAGTCAAAATTTTGTACAAACTGTATCATAAATAACCATGCATATCAGCCATTTTTAATGCCCCGCTGCTGGGGAACTTCCTTTTAGCTTGTGGATGCATAAAACGGACGGGCCATACCCACCACGTGAGCCCAATGTGGATTTGGTCAGTGTTAACGACTGTAAATGCAGTCAGAACCAAGGGCTCAATGTAAGGTACATTGAGTTAACACCGACCAATCCGCATTGGGCCCACGTGGTGGGTTATGGCCCGTCCGCTTTATCCCAAAAGGAAAGGAAGGCCTGTTCCCCAGCAGCGGGTCATTAAAAATGGCTGATAAGCATGGTTATTTTTGATGCTGTCTGTATAAAATTTTGACTCATCGGGGAAAAATAATCCTGTTTCAAACTCACTCGGACGAAAGTGTTTTTAGTAAGCACGATCATTTATGGCAAACTAGCTTCCGCCCGCGACTTCATATGATTTAAAATATAAGTTGAGAAAACGAAACCACAACAAAAGCTTCAATGAAATCGTCCCCACCAGGCGTTTTTTATTGACCGAGCGAGTGCGAAGCGCGAGCGAAGCGTCCATTAACTCAATCGATTCTCGTGAAGTTTGTGAGCGGGTTCGATAATTATATAGAATTTTCTAGTCAAGCCAGTTTTACGATTTTTTTTCGAAATGACGGAGATATGTACAAGAAAACAATATTTCAGCAGTTTCAGAAAATGATCCAAAATGTAAGAAAACTTTTTTGTTAGCAGTGCAAAGTAGAGAAGAAGCAAAGAAAGTGCAAAGTCAATTTTGTGTTTTATTTTTAGAAGATTCATCAATCAAAATATTTCTGGCCAATATTCGAAATTGGAAAAAAAAAGGTTGTAACTTTGTGACCGAACCTAGGCTTAGTTTATTTATGAGTACATGCGTACTACTTATATTATTTGCACAGTACCTATATACTTATTAGTTGAAAAAACTAATATCTAATCTATGTTATTTGTTTTTAAAAACATACAATTTGAGCTACTTTTTAAAGCGACGTCTACAGCTCACGGAGCCACTAGCGTTTAATTTGCCTAAGTTAAATAAGTAAGTAGGTATGCAGATTTTTATATTATTTCTCACTTTTAAGAGCTTTTTCAGGTATTTGACGACTTCAAAATTGAAAAGGTGGAGGTTATTATAATTTTTGAAGTTGTCTAAGGAGGCTTTTAAAATAAAAGTTTATTTTATTTTATGAGTATTTTCTTTTTAAGTGTGTTTTTGAACTTAACCATATTAAAAAACTACCATTTTACGAATTTTTAGTTTGAACAAGGTAGGTACACATACATTGAAAATTTCCTCCGGTCCATATATCCCTAGTGACATATTCCCGCTGCCGCTGGTGGGATACTTGGAGATTTACCGGTTGGGATATAGGGTTTATGGAACTTTCTACTCCATATATCCCTAATGAACTGATCCACAATGAAGCCATAAATCATAATCATAATCATTTATTGCACACGAAACACAGGTAAGTACATTTAAGTCAGATCTTATAACTAAATACAGTTCCACTGGCTTCCACCTTTGCAGGCGAAATGTCAAGCAAAGAATAAAAATTCATGATTTCTTACACTCAAAAAATTCCTTTACACTATAGAAGTTGTGAGAGGTAAGCCATTTATTAAGTTTTTTCTTAAATAATCCAATATTATTAATGGCCTTTAGTTCATTTGGGATTTTGTTATAAACCTTGACGCACATTGCGAGACAGCTCCTACCATATTTGCGTGAACTAGGTACAGTATCAAATACAATTCCGTGTGGGTCTCTACGTTGTCTGCGATTAGAAGGCCTTTTAAATAGATGCTTATGTTTATATACAAAAACACATACCTCCAAAACATAAAGACAGGGAAGCGGTAACAGACCAAAAGTCTTGAAAAGTGGTCTGCAGGATTCATCCCGTCTAATACCACCTATGGCTCTGATGCATTTCTTTTGTGAAATAAAGACTCTTTCCCATTCTGTACAGTTTCCCCAAATGACAAGTCCATAACGCAGGATAGAGTCTACATACGCATAGTAATGGCAGTATTTTTATTGGTTACCTTTTTAACCTGATTAATCGCATACGAAAATCTATTGATTCGTTTACAGAGATCATTCACATGTCAAGACCAATTTACATTATCATCAATAGTGACACCCAGAAATTTGGTATTAGAAACTTCCTGTACTTTACTTATATTTAGTTTAAAGTTGTACTTAGTATGCTTCGATTTATTAAATTGCATAAGAACAGATTTGTTAAGATTAATTTTCAAGTTATTGTCATCAAGCCAAATGCATAAAGAGTCAATTGTATTATTAATGTCAGTACATACATTTTTGATTTTTCGTTATTAATTTTTGAATGAAACTGCTGATATTCTTTTCGCGATTTCAGAGTTGGGCCCATAGTAATAGTTGTTCAGTTTGATGGTCCTTATTTACCATATTCGGCTTTAGGGTATTTTGTACCACGCTGTATAATTGAAAAAAAATATTTTTAGAGTCTTATTTTATAATGAAAACTGACAACTTGAAGTTAGGAAAGTAAAAAAAATACTCAAAAATTTTTATTCTTACTCTTGAGTTGAGGTCGTCAATGTTTCTTTTATGTATACCCATAAAGTAAGTTATACAAAATTTACTTTCAACTGCCATCAAACTAGAGGTTTTGGATTCTTTGTAAGCTATTCAAAATTATAATGTCATTTATACAATTCTTGCCCCATTTTCGACTAGAATCCGTGAATTGAATAATAATCCTTTGAACCGCATAACGGTAGCATTGTTGCTATAGAGATAAGTAATGCTGAAGCGATCGCGGCGGTAAGGGCCGAATGGCAGGGCGCGGGAGAGGAGTGGGGGGGGGGGGTCGGTTCGAGGGGCGAGATGCCCATACCAGAGTAGTCAGTGCCTATAGACGACAATGCGGCATCGCTCTGCGTCGCCGTGAGCGCGTGCGCCAGAAATGCCAGAACAGCGGCCGCCGCAACTCTCATAAATATGTACGCCAGGCCGTCCCTCCACCGCACTCCAGCTCAGGCGGCCTCGCTACATCCAGCTCCCAGCTCCCAGGTGAGTCCCGCTGGCGAACCGCGAAACTAACCTCAAACATAGCGATTTTCTAACGCTGCCTGGCGACATTTCCGCGGGTTATCGCCGCCTTATCGACGACTCGTGTCGTGGCGTAGCGCACATTCGTCGCGGCTGAACTGTTTTGATTAACAGTTCGAGAACATTCTTTGTCAATTTTATTAATAACGTTGCCGCGATCCACGACACTTTGTTTATAGGAATGTTCGCGTGAACACCAGCTCGACCCTGTGTACTCGGCCGTCGAGTAATTATGTTACATTATTGTTGGGAACAAGGCCGTTGTAGTTAGCGTAAAGTAGAACACTCGCCGGATACTCTTGCGCTATCCTTATTTGTAAAGTGTCGTTATCATACTATGCATCTCTATTTCCTTATCATTATCAGCATTTGCTTTGCGTTTGTCGAGCCGATTCCACATGATTTTCATATACTTATTATACTCGTGCAGAATAAGGTACCTAGGTACCTACTTGTGTTTTCTTCACTTATCTTGATTCAATCAATGATTTGTGTGTTCGTCTTATTTTCATCAATTTATGTAAAAACTTATCAAAGTTTCCCTACTACTGAAATTTTCACCTACTGTTTTGTTACTCCTATACATCATTTCTTAAGAGATGATTGAACAATAGAGAGTCTTTGTATGTATTTTTTTCAAACAAATCATTCTTCGTTTGTTTACATTAATTAACTTACCTATACAGTAGAGTGATTGTTTATGTTGAAATTATGGTTTTTAGAGAATATTTAAGCCGTAGGTATGTTGAAAAAATGTCTACGTAGTAGGTAGGTACTATAGCAATGAAAAAAACCTTTTCATATAAAGATTATAAGTTTCTGAGGTAGGTACATTATGTACGTTCGTCTATATAGACGGAAGTATGATTGGTACCTACTACATTTCCGTTTCTGTCACGATCTTATCCAATGATAGCTGTCTTGGTTTTGGAACCGGAAATGGAATAATTTGACTTGTTTTCTTGTGTAAGTTGATTTTGTTAGTTCTCAAGAATAAGCTAAGTAATTACTTCAATACAACTCTATTAGCCGAGTTGTAAAAATTTAGAATATCTTGTTAGAATGACATTGACCCAAATCACAGATTCTTTGTTACCAAAACTAGTTTGAGAACAAGTTACACAAGAATCAAGATTTTAAAGTAGGCCAAAGAGTTGCAAGCAAACGCTTTATTGTTTATTAACGTTTGAGAATTTATGTAACAACTTTATTGTTATACATTTTATATTATACAAAAGCACACATTTTCGGTAGAGCCAAAAGGATGAATGTTTCATGCAAACAACATTAAATATTTAAGTTTTTAGCTTTCAAAATGCTATAGGAAACACAACTCATCTCTAGGTAGAGATGCAGAGTAGTAAGTAGGTACTGATGAGTGGTTTTTTCAAGTATACAATTTAGATCTTAAAATAACGTTTTCGTTGCCACATTATAAGGCATACATTGTGATGTGTGAGTAATGATAACACTGAGTTGGGTATAAAGTTTCAATTATTCCAAAACAATCTTTGATGTTTACTAATAAAATAGTTGATACCTATAACAAGCATATCTTCGGATGACTTGCATGAACTTGCCCAAAGAATACTCGATAAAGAAGTCTTTCAGCTCAGCACACACAAAGAATCTAGTGCCTAGCCAAATTATAAGTAGGTATCCAAAATGTAATGTAGGCAAGCGAAAATATCAAATTTTTAATGTGTTTTTGTCTGAAAATATAAAAACCCTTGGATACTACAAAAAAAATTGATTTTTGAAATTATACATATTTTGATTGCGTCTAAGAAGATTACAATCAATAATCCTTCTATTATTAATTTAATTATTTTGTAATTACATTGGTTAAGTAGGTAACCATTTAACCATAGGTAGGTAGGTACTTAAATTATTCAAGGGCTACGAAATATCATAATTCGATAGACTTATTCATTAACGTTAAGGTAAGGAGGTATCCAGTTAAAATGTTCACTCATGATACAAAAATACAATAGTTTTTAATTCTCTTAACAACGGAATATCATAACTCTCTTTGTTCGATTGAAGCAGATAGATAATGTTGTTAAAAAGAATTTCAAACAAATGTAGGGTTTCACTTTCTATGAAGTCAATGTTATAAATTATAAACTAAGCTTATTATTACTTATAAAAAGTTTTGTAACTTGTAATATTAACTAGGTATACCATTTTGTAACACTGACTTCTGTGTCAAGCATATCGTAATATTTTACGTTTTTAAATTTAGACTAACTAAAGCTTAGTTAAGAACTAGGTATGAATATTTATTTGTCTGAGATCACTGTGATACCCAAAATAAGCATTCTGTCTCAGTGGTCTGGATGGATAATTAAATGGTATCACTTATTTGTTGACCTTGACTTCCATCGCTCGAGGGAAAACAAAGACCTATTTCAGAAAACCCTTAAAATAGAAAAGACAGTCAATTGTAAGAATTATAAGTTGCGTTTTGAAATAACTTCACATTTGAACGAAAATTATAAGTTACAAAAGAGTTTTCATCGCAATCCTGAAGGTCTTTTGTTCTATTTAAGTAGCTTTATTTTCGTGAATAACAAAAAGTTTATTTAGTTTTGTAACTTGTAACATTAACTAGGTAAGTATACCATTTTGTAACACTGAAGTACAAGCATATCGTAAAATTTTACGTTTTAAATTTAGACTAACTACACCTACTAATTGGAGGAATCATAATAATAACGCTAATAAATAATTTAAATTTTCTGTAAAACGAAACGAAGTGTATTCGACGTGAATGCATGAAACTTCCGCAGAGAGGTCGATTTCGGCAACTCGTAGCCAGCGTAGCTTGGTCTGCCCTGCCCTCTGGTGGCGGCTACACTAGTGATGATCGAAGGATCCCTCACGCTTCCGCCGGGCTCTTTCTAAGTTGGTCGCGTTAATTCGAGCTATGACTACAAATTGCGTTTGCGAGTGCGCAGTAACGGTGCCCTAGTTATTTCGGGTGCTGTCCTAGATTCAAACGAGGTCATTTGAAACGCTGTTTTCATCATCAGCAGTGCGTTTTATTCGATGGGGCCGCATTGGGCTGTCCGACCTCGCAGCGCAGATACGGCCGACTTAGATACCTACCTAGTTAGTTTGCGCGCCGCTCACTCTGCCGCCTGCCGCCTGACGCGATTTAGAACGCGCCGTTTTAGCTCGCACACTCATTTTAAAAGCCAGGTCTACAGTATTTTACTGACAAAATTTTACTGAAAAAAATGACGTGGTTTCTGACGTTAAGAATTAATTAAACTTGCAATTATAGAAATTAGCCACACAGTAGCACCAAATGAAAGTCTTTTTGTTGATTCTATTGATATTTCCCATTTACAGGCTGTTTGGTAATACCTACTTGACCTGAGAAATTTGGCTGAGAAATTTTATTTTTTTATTTGTATTGAAAACTGCAATGTGAAAAGCCCTAGACTCAAATAGAATATAGTGGAATGGGAAAAATGGCAAAAAACTATTTCGTCTACGGTTGCACTATGCAGTTTGGCATAAATTATTTTCTTCAAAAAATTAGTTCTTTCAGGGTTTACAATAATTTTCAGGTGGTGTATGCATAGAGTATCCTATCTATCATATTGTTTTAAAGGTTATTACCAAACACCCCGTACATCGATATCGCAACTATGTATTTAAGGCATGTTTCATTAATTAGTCAGCTGATAATATAGGTATAAATTACTTACGCTGCCTGTTCGATAAAAATATATTGTATACGTGGTGATATTTTTATAATTGCTACGTCATTGCTTTCCGATCGTAGTCTGTCGTAGCGGTTTACGTTGGATCAACACAAAGAGCTGTCAAAGTACTATGTAGTAGGAATAGAGAAGAGCGGGCGCGGAGTGCGCGGTGCCGGCAGAGAAGGGGAGGTGCTATGCCATTTGGCCTAAACTAAGCCAAGGCCGACGTGGTGGGGATAACGTTTACACGTGTGACCTACATAGCGGCCGAACGGCGACGGAAAGGACCGACGGCCGACGAGCTCAGACCGCTTGCCATTCTGATCAATACCAAAGTTATCTTGTTAACGTTTCGTTCTAGATCACACTTCTGGCTTGCCTGCTGTTAGCGCAGGAGTGTACTAGTGTAGTGAAGCTGCGTCAGCGGACCACGATACACTCCACGTGGAGAGAGTCATGCACGTGTCTCCGAAGGGGGGGTCACTGACCTGACTCGTGTCTCCCGCATTCGCTTCGAAACGGCTATGGAAAATTCTTAATACCCAGTTGGTCAGTCTTCGTCTAACCGGTGTAAAGGAAACATTGTCGCCGTTTTCACTTCGCTAAAAATAATTTTCGAGATGAACGTATGAACGATCGCTCGGTGCGCGGCGGTTGCGTCGCATGGAGCGGAGTGCATCGATCGTGATTACATCACCACTTGCGTCCTTTCTCTGCGCGCGCAGCACGCCCCTGCCCCCCACTCCGCAGCTGCCGCGCCCCTCTCGCGCCATCGCCAGTCGCCACTACGCCATCGCTCTTCGCTACGCTCTACCATTCGCACTTTAGTCTCCGTTCTCATCAGTCGTTCCCATCGGATTGCTACTTCACTAGTGGAAGTTTAACATAGTTGAACAATTTTCAAACTTAGTTTTTTTCTAACTTGGAATGTCGAAGAAATTGTGATAAAATATTTCCAGTGCATCAAGTTATTGCTGCTTAGTTTTAATTAAATGTGAGTGTTTGCGACATACTTTTGCAACTTCCGCAAAGTGATAGAGCGAACGTTTTGACTTAGTTTTTTGTAATAGATTATGTCAAAATGCCGAAGCATTAGGACACGCGGTGGTCTACGTTCGGTTGCGCGCCACTATAACGCAATTTATGCCCACATTTTTCCTTTTGTCTTGTCATGTGACTCGCGCGTTAGGTGCAGTAGGCGATAGCGCAGCGGCGCGGGCGCTCCGGTTTGAAAACTCGGTCTAATTACAGTCACCACGAAGATTTCAACTGAAGAAAGAAGATTTGAAGAATGAAGATAATAATGTCAGTCGTGTCGGGGGGAGAAACTGACTCGACTTTGCTGAATATCAGTCAGTCTTTTTCTCTCTCCTATATGGTCGGCATGTAACCTTCGTCAAGCAGCTATCGAGTATCTAGCGTGCCACCACATACCTCGATCGTGTTCGCAGTGACGTCGGGGATTACGCAAGCTGTCATTTTATTTGGCTGCGAAATCTCTGAATTTTCTGCATTTGATACGGTCTAGAGGTTCCGCATGGCATCTGTCGCCGCTGTTTCACCGTTATTAATTTTGTGCCATTATCATTATGAATAACTACTTGAAATAACTGTGTCGTAATCGTCCGGTTTGAGTCATTGTACTCGACGTGACGAAATCGAAATAAAAGTCGGCGCGCGCGGCGGGAATTGGGCAATCCACGAGCGCGCGGCCCCCCACCGCCCCCACCACCCGCCTCATCTCTTGCGCAGAAGAAGCGCGCGCCAAACCGGATGATTATGAATTCGTACTTGTTAATTTTATTTTTTGTTCCAGCCTCGATTCTTCAGGGCCGCGCCTCCGCCGCAATTCTAAATTCTATTGGCATTTGCGATTGTAAATTTCAAATTGTATGTTTTATTTCTATGAAAAGCGAAGCGATTGTTACAATATTAAAACAACAAATACTTATGTTACTTTGTGTCGATTCATTAATCGTTTTGTTGGGTCGTTAGTAAATATTTCATGGTCGTTACCCACATAGAGTGGGTCGCACCCCTGGCCCCACCCCGCCGGGACCGACCAATGACGCGACGGGCGCGTGTCCTTGACGACTTTGGGCCTTCCACGAAATCCCCGATCCTACCACTACCACTAAACAAATTGATCCGCATAGCGACTGAAATAGTTTTTGTTGAATATTCTACGTTTTCCTGATTGGCTTGCTTGCTGCTGGCGAATTTTAGTTCGTTTCCTCAAACCGAAATATTATTGTTTTCCTGATTATTAGAGCCGTACAAAATAATTAAGATTTTGTGAAGCTTGACTTATTAAATTATTCGATTCAAAATTATGTATTTTTTCAATAAATACCTTTTTTATTTTATTGACTTAGCCGACTCAACCTGCTGTAGTTGTTTCAGTATTTTTTTGCTAAGATTCATGAATGTATTCCTATTAATATAAGGGCTGCTTTTACGACACATACTAGCATACCTAGGTAGGTATGCTAGTCTGTGTCGTGCACGAAATATTTAAACGATCATAGAATGTAGCATGTCTAAAATTTATCATGGTAGGTAATAGTATAGTAATAGTATAGTCAACAACAAAAACAGAAAAAATAAAATTACCTATTGGGAGGTCCCTAATATTAGACATGCTTCATACATACTATGATCGTTTGAATATTTCGTGCAAGCCATATACTGACAGAAATTAAAAAAAAACTCTAAAGTTAATAATTTTTTTAACAAAAATGGTAGCATTAAAGATTTAAAGAATTCGTACCTACATACTCTACCTACCTACGACTACAGCACAAATATACATAATAGTACAGTACAATAGTACAGAATATACAATAGTATTCCTACAGTTAGGTAAATTTACGTTAAAGTTACGTTGCTCTACATTATTTACTCGTATTAACCATCTAAATATCACCTAAATATGGTAAACAATTGACTTTTTCAGAGTTTTCCTTATTGTAGGTAGGTTAGGTAGGTACTCAATTCATTATTAAGATAAAAAACAGAAAATAGTATCAAATGAAGCGCTTAACTGTTATAATATATTTTAACATTAAAAATGTTTTTTTGATGTATCTGTATAGGCCCATTTTCAACCAAAGTGCGATATTGCCCTGATGCCGTAGATATTGGAGCTATGTAGATGGTTAGGATATCAAATGACGCGTGTTGGCAAGGGCTATAAACTGAAAATATTTTTTTATATCTCAAAAACTTTTTTGAAAATCGCATAAAATATGTGAAAAATGCGATCGTTTTTCGCCCGGTTTCAGCGAGAAAAAAAATCATATCTCAAAAACGAAATGTGGTATCGGACAAATTTAAATAACACCTAGGGATATGACTTTGGGCTAGTTTAAAAAAATATTAGAGGTACGTAATATAAAAGGATAATTTTGTAGCTAAACCTACCTCCAGAGAAACTCAAAAGTCCATCAATCAAAACATTTCTGGCCAATTAATATTCTAAATTTGAAAATAAAAAGGTTGTGACTTTGTGACAGAACCTAATATCTATTCTGTGTTATTTGTTTTTAAAAAACATACAATTTGAGCTACTTATTATCGCGAGGTCTACAGCTCACGGAATCATTAGTGATTGGTAATATTTTTTTAGTAAGTAATAGTTTTTTTCTGTAGCTTAAACTTCTTGCTTACATTGTATAATGTATAGATACCAAATCTATCAGGCCACGTCTCCTCGGCGTCGTAGAAACACAGGATTCTAAATTATGTTTCTAATAGGCTATTTGACTAATTTTGGAAAACCATTTTAAATTATTCCTTATTACGTAATCAGCGCACCACATTGATATTTCAGGAAAAATCAATGTATTTCATTAAAAAAAAAACAGTGTTAAAATTTAAAATTTTAAAACCGTGCCAATAACGCTATGGCACTGGATATTGACTTATTGACGTCACTAGCCTGTAAACATTGTAATATCCCATAGACATAGAAAATTTTTCGCTACGCTCAAGTAGACGGACTATGGTGCGAGTGAGAAACCGATTCTTACGGCTTATGCGATGTGTGAGAAAGAGTTAAAAGAAAATGACAGCAGAACATAGTTTGACTTCATTTATCATCTTTTATCATCTTGGGGAAAAGCGTCCGTTCGATTATTATATGATTTTGATCGCGATCGGGTCGATTTGGCTCTTATAACTACATAAATCTATAATGGTGTCGTGTTCTGTGTTAAATTGTAATGTTATTTACAACAAAAACCCAAATAAACACTTATTTCACAGGTAAATAAGATTGTACAAGTACCATTTTCATATTCCATATTTTAGTTGAATATATACTCAAACACACTAAGTAATACACTAATATCATGCTATTAACCGCCTATTTTCTAAATAAAGGCTGATTTGTAAACATTATGTGTTAGATAAAAAGATATAATGTCCGTGAACTTGACAAAATAAGGCGTAGAGATTGATCAAAAATTATTGATATCGATACTCATGTCGATGATTTCCAATATAACTTTGTTTGTCTTTGTGAACACTGATAGTTTTATCTAAAGCTGCTTTTAACCGACAGTTTTCAAATGGTAAATTATACCTACTTAAGTACTAATTTAACAATATTTCCAGGTTTCCTGTAAATCCAGTGATTAAGTAACTGGATAAATGTCATAAATAGAATAGACTGGGAGCCCTTAAAGGAGACTTTAAGATTTTTTTTAAATAAAATTGTTCAAAATTTTGTTTGTGTTTTATTTATTAGAGCAATAATATATTAAGGTTATCGACAACCTAAAATGGACTTCAAGGCATCTCTAAAATTCACGCACACGTTTACAATTTTCACACACTGGCTCATGTCACTTTTGGTGTTGCAGCCAAGCGAACTCTGTTCGTCTATTCCAGTGGAATATTATGTTTATGTAATATCCTTAGCCATTTGACAGCCATCATTCGCGGATCCTTAGTCTATGGTCGTGTCAAACGCCTGAAGCCATATTTATTTACAGGCAAGTGACGTCATAGGTAATCTTAGAGCGTTTTCGCCACAGAAAAAAATTCAAAAATTATTGCATTTTTCTAGGTGAAATTAATCAATTAATAGACTTAATTTAGTCTATATAGTAGTTAAATATGTTTTTTTACGCCAATATCTGTTAGGATGACCACAATTTGTAGTATATTTTCAATGTTGTCAAATACCCTATTGTTCACCATTAGGATTTGCCTCATTTCGTTGATAAACGCAACTCACTTCATATTGTACTTCGATTTATTACCCTGTCTTTAGGTATACTTTATTTTTAAGATTTTCATAGGAAGCTCCTGTGACTATAGAGTCAAAGAAAAAGTTATTTGATCTATTTTCAATGATATTTTAATAACCAGCATGGGATTTCTCATCTTTTTTAATTTGTTTTTATTTTAAACTGCTGCAGCGCCCCCTGGAGGTCTACCACCATAAAACATGTGTAAGAAGCTGCTCGAAACAATTAAATGAATAGGTCTAGTAGTTCTTGAGGAAAATGCTAACGGAAATACTTACAAACAACAAACCTCGAACTCCAAACGCAAATACCACCCACCTCCGTTCCGATCCGTCCGTCCATCGTAGGTAAAAAGTATACTTGCATAATATGATTATGTACACAATCTTTAATCGGCAGCCTAAAAACAAAATTTGAACACCCTAGCTTTGAAACTGATGGACTTCCATACAAACTTTCATGCCTTTTTCATTCCATGGGTTGAATTTTCTAAAATCCTTTCGTGCTCGTAGGTGAGCATGAATGGTACCTACCTAAATACTCTCCAAAAACGGCGTCTCTACTTTTAGCCGTTAGGGCTATATCTACGCGTACAACAATCAATCAGTGAATCAATGAAGAGTTTTATATGTATAGATTATTAATCTTTACTAGGTAGTAAAACAATACTAATGAATAAACCAAGATGTTATTCTGTCGTTACTACTATACTACTTATTTGATTCGAATAAAAAACTTGTTATTAGAAATATCTATTGGTAACTTACTTAGGTAATTATAGGGTTGACAGAAATTTCCTGAAATGTCAGAAATTTTAGGGATCCGTCAGGAAAACGGAAAAATTGTAGTTGTCAGAGATTTTTGAAATCCCAAAAAGTGTAACATAATTTTTTAATCATTTTGGTGAGAAAGAATTATCAAACTTCAATTACTAAATAAAGAATGTAGATGTAGGTGTACAAAATGTCACGAAATTTACTGAAAATTTAGGGAATAAGTCAGAAAATCTCATAATTAGATCTGGTAACCATCAAGGGCGTCGCCAGGCCATGGCCCAGGGGGGGGGGGGGGGCAAGTTAATATTAAAGAAGATGAGAAAAATATGAATTGTAGGTACAGTTAAAAGTACCTAGTGAATTTATTCAAGTTTTGAGATGGGGCAGAATTTATCGGAAAAGCAAGTCAATTGCACGGCCTTAGGACTTTGGTTATTTGCAGTTGGCTACATTTTTTAACCTCTAGGGAGGGGCAGCGGCCCCCCCCCTGCCCACCCCTGGCGACGCCCTTGGTAACCATAGGTAAGTAAGTTCTAGTATTTTTCCAGGATTAAAAAATAAGATACGACCAAAACTAAGTAGAAATTGAATAAGTTGTTTTGATTGGGTAAGTACCTACAGGGTTGGTAATAGATTCGCACAGCCGAATATTATTATGGTAGATAGGGGTACCAGGCGGTAGTACTTACATACATCTATTTTGTGACCATACCATATGCATATAACCCCGGAAAATTTTGTTTTTTCATTTGTATGGAAAACTGCAATGTGACAGCCCTAGATGCAAATTAATTATGCATGGTACCGTAAACCTAATTGGGCTTTATAACCTTATTACCAAACCCCATGTATAAGAAATATAGGTAGTAGTACCTACCTATATTTATCGGCAATTTAGCAATTTATAAAGCAATCTATTTATCGGCAAAATTTCTCCGAAGAAAATAACATTGAATTTAAAAATCTTTTCTTAAATATGTTACTTTAGACGTTTTTAATATTGAACAATCGTTAAAAAATAAGAAATCTTAAACAATCGGTGCTTAAAAATATTCTTAACACTTCTTATGTGTGTTAATTCATTGTAAAAGCATCTCTGTAATTATGATGAAACAGAGATGCTTTTACAATGAATTAACACACACAAACACGCTGACGTACTCTCTCACACACACACACACACACACACACACACACACACACACACACACACACACACACACACACACACACACACACACACACACACACACACACACACACACACACACACACACACACATATATATTCACATACATACCCCTTTATTCAGAATGCTATGTAACTTAAGTAGTAATTTAGTAAGTTTGATTTCTAAACTTTATTAATATAATACTGTTGAACCGATGTTTATAGCACAGTTATGAAAATATGTGATAGAAGAGCGGAGTCATTTGGTACAGGCAATAATTGCTTAAAAGATGACTTCGGTCACTAACTATTGTATAAACATGCTTTTAAACGAAATAAACTTTATTATTATTATTATTATTATCTTATTATACTTATAATAACATCGTAAACCCAAAAGAGTCTGTACAATGCTATTCGATTCTATTTCATGGTCTGCTATGTAAAACAAAAACACGTTGTAAGTAGGTATATTATTTTAAATTTCAAAAAGGTAAAAGTTTTAAAAATGGATGAAAATGAATATGAATTTAAATTTGATGAAATCGGTTTCGAATATTCACGTAGTTTCTTGGAGAAAAAAAATAATTTTCATTAAGTATGTGTCGCGTTACGTTAGGTTTTTTACTACTAAATTGAAAAAGATTTTTTTATCATGATATAGGTATTATACCCACTGAAGAAAATTTTAACTATAGTTTTTGAAATATTTACGTATTTCGCTAAAGAATAAAAACATAAGGTAACCACAAACTAACGTAAATAACATGTTTTATAACATATTTGCTCGTAAAGGGTCTCTTATTACACCAATTTCAATATCGTATTGTATCTCATTACGAACTTGTGCGGTAATGTAAAGTAAAACGCACGGTTTCCTTGATAAACCGTGCGTTTTACTTTACATTACCGCACGGTTTATTAAGATACTTCGTCTAAAACGAACGGTACTTTTTTAAATCTTAGCAAAGAGTTTTATGTCAGAAAAAGAGGTCAACATTTTATGGATAAAATTAACTTTGGAAGATAAAATATAATAAATAAACATTTAATTATTCAATATAATTAATGCTGACAATAAATTACAACCATTTATCTGTAACAAAAACACAAAAATATTAATTTACTTCATTAGTAATACTGGCTGTTTTTATGCCTTTGCCTTAAAAAAAGCGCTGATGCGCGCGAATTGCTAATTTAATTTTTTTTTTTGCTGTATTGTTTTTATTTGAAAATGTCGTCAATTAGTGATGAATTTATTAATTCAACACCGCCAGAAGTCTCAGAGGCAGCGAAAAAGGCTACTCTAAGCCTCCTGCCTGAAAAATTGACCGATAAGATACTTACAAGCGTATCAAAATTTAATCATATGGAAAACAAGCAAAGGTGCAAAGTCCGAGTTTTATTTATTTCCTCGCAAATATGTTATAAAACGTCGTATGACATACGTGCGCTTTGATAATTACAGCCTCGGCTTTCTTGTAGTCCTCGCCTACGGCTCGGGCTAGCAATATCGCCTTGGCTGTAATTTTCAACGTACCGCACTTATATCATAATGTACTATTATTCTGTTACACTTATCTTGGTGAATAGTACTATTTCGTCGTAGAATTTTCGTTAAATAATTAGAAAAAACTGATTTTTTATGTATTTGATCGATCATTGTAAAGATTAATAGTTTATCAATAAGTTATTTTAAAATTTTAAGGAAAGTATAACGAAAATCAAATTTGATTTTAGTTATACCTTAACTGCCGTACATATAAACCGAGAATAACTTTATACCTAGGTTAACAAAAAATATTGCTTAGCAATATTACTCCTTACGTTTAACGTCTCAAATCGTCATATAAATTCCTTAACAATCTTTTTAGTTATTGTAAGCACGAACTTATTCTTCATTTATTTGTACGGCGGTAAAAATATATGTATAATACCTTATACTTAATTTTAAATTCAGGCCAAACTCCAAATAAGTAACAAAAATTATAAGAAGCATTTTATTTATAATTAAAACTTTACCACTATTAGACCTGAAACCAATCTCTTCTCTATTGACGTAAAGTCCAGAGAACAAAACCAAATCAATGGAATACGTTTTAAAAACTTCATGTGCGCTCGACGGTTTGCGATTGCAACCGCAAAAAGGAAAAGTGTGATCGAAAACCAAGCGTCGGAGAGGAAACGCAAACCGATAACGAATTGGTACCTACCGAGTCGAACTAACGAATATTTCAAGCACTCACGAGTAGGGTTGACAACTTTTTTGCATCAAATTTAGTATTTTTAAGATTATTATGTAAAAACATAGTAGAATGGCGAAAAAGTCCAAAAAATATAGTAGGTTGCCGTTTTATATGGAGGATTTTAAAGAAGTTATTATTTTGTTTAGTTTATTCAACAACCATAAACACAAAAGTTTAAACACAAAAAATACTAGCATACTTATGTGCATATATTTAAGTAATATTTTTTTTGCTGCTTTTGTTTAATTTTTTCACTTGAAAAAATATAGTAAGTCTTGCCTAGTACTAGTAGCTAGTTTTGCCTACTATATATTTTTTCAAAAAATATAGTAGGTGAGCCTACAATATAGTAAGATACTATATTATATAGTAGGGTTGGCAACCTTAGTCACGAGGGAGGTTTGGGGCCCGATCGCGTTACCGTTTCAGTTTCGTTTACAGAAAAATGCCGTTTCCAAATCATTTTTTTTTTTAACATTTATTTCAACAGATATTTGGAAACGGTATTTTTCTGTAAACGAAACTAGCGTGTTCGAGATAAGATTTTAAATTCATCTTATTCTGTCAGACATGATTGTAACGCTTTGGCATTTGAAGATTTCAAAATTAAAACTAACATTTGAATTACAATATACACCATATCAATATTCTCCACAATATATTCTCAAATGAAAAACGGTGGTGTAAGGAAAAAAGTTGAAGAAAATAATTAACGTAACGTTCTATAACGTGGCAGTAAACTATTTTTCACCTCTCCAGCACGAAAAGGGTGCTTTTGGCGCGTAAAAACTCGCAGCAAAATCGACTTTTGCTGCGAGCGTGAGGCAAAGTGCTTTTTTACCAAAAACTCGCAGCAAAAGTAAAAACTCGCAGCAAAATCGACTTTTGCTGCGAGCATGCGGCAAAGTGCTTTTTTAATTTCTAACACCTTTTCTCGCTGGTAGAGGTGAAAAGTTGTATGTTTAACACGAGAGCAAATTTTTTGATGTCTCGTGCCTTTAAATCACTCACTGTGCTCAGTAGTCTATATATTAGAATCACTCGCTACGCTCGTGATTCAATTCTAGACTACTTCGCTAGTTCGTGATCGTGATTTAAAAGTCAGCACTCGCAGCAAAAAATGACTTTGCTCTCTTGTATAACAAATAACTATTTCAGATTCTGGAAATGGACAGGACTTTTCACCGCTCTCACTACATCCGGAATTTTCAATGGGTAAAAGAATTCAAACTTTCTTGTTTTCATTGACGTTTCAGTGACATGATGAACTGACATAACTATTCCAAGCATTTTATTGTTTAATACAAAAGTGTTGGTATATGTCGGCCTCGAAGAATAAGTTTACACCCTCTCGGTTTATGACGCCACAAACTTAACAATATTTTTGGTTTAGCCAGGGTGAAAACTTATTCTTCGTTTATTAATAGGTTAGGCCGTATAATGTACAGTACAATGGCGGAATAAATTACCGATCCGTAGTTGGTCCAATTTGCAGTTACTCTATTCACGGTTGGTCCAAAATAAGTATTTTTAACTTTAAACTACACACGACATTTATTTATTTAATTGTTGATTTTAAGCTGAAACCAAATTTTTGTCAACGAATTATTTTGTAACACTTAAAATCATGCAACTATTTTATCATAACGTAACTCCAGAAACATGGAATATAAGTCGTAAAACATACATGTACATTTATGCAGGTATGAAAAATTCAATAATTAAGTAGGTCCATGTTACATCAGCCATTTTTAATGTCCTCACTGCTGGGGCACAGGCCTTCCTTATGAGTGGATAAGGACGGGCCATAACCCACCACGCGGGCCCAATGCGAATTGTTGGGTGTTAACGACAGCAAATGCAGCCGGGACCAACGGCTTAACGCGCCTTCCGAAGCACGGAGAAACTCGAGATAATAAATTTTTGGTCACCCATCCCATGATCGACCCTTGCGAAAGTTGCTTAACCTCTGCAATCGCTGGGCCAGGCGCTAAACCACTGTACTGCGCCACCGAGCTCCTCTCTTAATTAAGTAGGTACCTTCAGCTGAATATCAGCGCAAAGCTAGCTTAATTTCCAACATGTCAGACATTTGATTTTCGCTTTGAGCCAACATAAAAGCACACGTGATTGGAAAATGTCTATGCGGTGATTGTATGCAGTTTGCAGCATTACATTGTACATGTACGGGCTGTCCGATCAATATACGGTACTGAATTTGACAGTTTGAGTTAACAACCAAACATGACATCTTGGTTGATAATCAAACACTGACGTCCATTATACAAGTACGCCTTTGTATAATGGACGTCAGTGTGATCAAATGATTCCTGGGAATAAGCTATATTGGAACACCCGTTTCAGTATTATTTATATTCTTTTTCTAGTACCCTTGGCACGAAGACTATCGAATGAATTTGAATCGAGAAATGGCAGAAAAATTGTACAGCGCCACCGTAAAGGAAAGGTAATCCAATACTTTGTAATTTCTGCTCGATCTCGTTAGTTTTTCATGTTACAGGCAGGGAATGTTAACGTTATTTTTGAATATAACGTTATTTCTTACTTTTTTTACCGTTAATTTTAACATTAACGTTATGTCAATAAATAACGTTAATGTTAACGTTAATTTGAGAAATAACGTTAAATTTAACGTTAATTACTGAAATTACGTTAATTTTAACGTTATTTGTTCCTTTTTTTACCGTTACTTTAAAATTAACGTTATTCCAATTAATAACGTTAATTTCTTACCGATAATTTTACCAGTACTAAATTTAACGCTATATTTAACGTTAATTTTACCGGTAAAATATTTTTAACGTTATTTTTACCGGTAAATTTACCGATAAAATGTTTTAACGGTATTTTTAACGTTATTTTTTTATAACGTTATTTTTTTAACGGTATTTCAATCCCTGGTTACAGGAAACAACAATCGCTAAAGCAAGCATATACAACGACTGGCTTCAAAATTCGAATCGAAGAGCGCGATATGCGTCCAAATGGTATTCCCGCGGGCTGATTATCTAATTAGAAACCACCTAGCGACCGGTTGCAGTTCATAGATGATAGTGATCCATTGCTACTTCTTTTTGGATTAAAAAAAAACATACCAAAGAAAAGTAGCAATGTATGTGGAATGAAACCGGTCGCTAAATAGTTTCTTTTTAGATAATCAAGGTGCCGCTCTAGAGAACGATGATTCCGAGTGTTGGAAAGAGATAAGTTTAACGATGACTGCAACAAAGTAGTGCATAACTTATACAATGTTAATTTAAAGGTTTTTGACGGGACTTGCGGATGTTTTGACTAACTTGAGTGAGTGAAGGGAATAAAACCGAGTCCCTCGAACGTAGTTCTCGCGAGACACGTGAACATAGTGTCGAATGCTATCGTTAATTTTTGATGAAATCATGATAGAAATACTTAACCTACATAATTGCTATCGGAGCGTATATAGTAAGCTGTTGGTTATCTTATCTACATGGATGTGTAACTACGGTCACGAAGATAGATGAATTCTTGTTCATTTAGTTACTTGGGTATACGCTTTGCAAATATGGCTAGGCAGAATAAATTCCTATAAAAACGATGGCCGACAGAATATGACCCATGAGAACTAATACGCGTCGTAGCTTACGCAGTGTTGATCTTTATTATCGAACCATTAGAATTATTTTCAAATAATTTCCCATTCATACCACTGCCATTTCACAGCCATTACACTCTATTAATATACGAACTGTAATTGTATTGACGAGTGTTTTTCAAACTCTTTTCGCATACGCACATATAAAACTTATCCATTCCAGTTTAGAAACTTGACCTATTCAAAAGATAACGAAATTTTTCTCATAACCTTTGCGTGTTCTATTACTGCAACTGTATTAAGAGGTTACATCATTAAATTGCGCACATTTAAAAATATTACGTATATACGAGGCATTAGTGTAAGTTTTTGAGAGTGCAAAAATAACTAGGTATAAGCATTTGCGATAAGGTATAAACTAGATGGCTGTAAAATTTGTACTTATTCGTTTGAATTAACAGTTTAAAAATAAAATATAATAATTAACTTACTTTATGGTCTCTTTGACCTAGGTATCATGCCAATCAAAATGATCGGCCGGTGAAGAGTTCTCACTGTTAAGTACATATTTAGAATTTATCAAGCAGTATTGTCTAATGCGATTAATTTGACAGTAACAACAATGTAACTTCACTCGAGAATGTATGGTAGATAATGTATATGTTACGGCTAATACCCGAAGTGCGGCTAAACCTAGTTTTAGCCAGCTAAAACTAGGTGTAGCCAGTAGCTGTTGGTTAAACCTAGATGTAGCCAGTTTGCTCGCGGCTAATACTAGGTGTAGCCGGCTAAAACTAGGTCCAACATGGGGTACCTATTAAGAAAGTTATTTCTTAATGAATGAATGAATGAATTAACACTTTATTGTTCACCATAATAAATACATTCAAGGACAATACAAAAGTGGAAAAATATTTGCGGCCTTATCGCTGAAAAGGAATTTCTTCCAGGCAACCATTTATTTACACAGAACAGAAAGAAAAATAAGGAATTTCTGTTGTCTGTTAAAAAAAATAACCTCGAAATTCGCGATCGGTTTCACCTAGTTTTAGCCAACAGCTATCGGCTACACCTAGTTTTAGACGGCTAAAACCAGGTTTAGCCGCACTTCGGGTATTAGCCGTAACATATATATGTATAACGTGCCTTTGCGCTCGGAGTTGCCGTTGTTGTTGGATACCCTTCTTCCCCACGACACTACCAAGACGCACTACTGGTAGTGTCGTGGGTAATTTTTTTTCCCTTCTACACTACCGGCCCAGTAGTGTCGTAGGTAAATGAAAAATTCCATACATATGCATTCCCCACGACACTACCAATATTTTTTCCTTTTTCGTTAAATGGATGATTCTGGAAACAGCAGATTCTGGAATTTCGTGACAACAATACATGTAAATAAATAACAAAGTCAGCACAAATTCAACTTAACTTAAAATAATTTTAAATTATCTTCTTTAATTACATTACCAAAGTACCAGGGTAGCATAGAATTAGAGGAGCTTAACTTTATTAAACATAATAAATTGTTTAAAGTCCGGTGGTCGCAAATCAGAATAAGCAGAAAATAAATAAATAAATTGATTTGTGCTAAATAAACCAATTTAAATAGAGTTTTACTTGGTGGTACGTAGCACGTATTGATAAAAAATAAAAAAGATGTATACCTTCCTTATGTTTATGAGATCCTGGTACTTTGGTGAAATACAGATATGTTGTCACGAAAAAAATATTGGTAGTGTCGTGGTTAATCCATATGTATGGAATATTTTATTTACCTACGTAACCTACGGGTCGGTAGTGTAGAAGGGAAAAAAAATTACCCACGACACTACCAGTAGTGCGCCTTGGTAGTGTCGTGGGGAAGAAGGGGTTGGATATTGTCAAGATAATCGCATTGTAAGCTGATTCTCTTTTGTTTGAAAATCGTACCACCTCAAGTCAGCAACTTTCAAAATGTAGCTCAAATATAACGTAACTGACGAAAGAAGTTTAAAGAACGTTGACCCCTAGTCGCTAAGCGGGCGCGCCAAATTTCGCCGATGGTCGCTATAGACCCAAGCACCTTAGGCTGTTCTCAAAAATTGCCAATTCCTATTTTTAGAACCGGCCCAACGAGTCGTGTCCTGTCTGGTTCAAATAGCGTTTGGAGGTGAAACGCGCAAGACTGAGATGAATGAGAGTTCTAATAAGCAGAAATAGGACGGGCGATACTATATGAGATTCTTGCGTGCAAGCAGACAGCTCTGTTGGGGGAGTGACGACTACGCCGGCTCTGACCCACTCCTATGATGCTTTTACATTTCAGGTGGATTAACGAAATAAAATTGTTTAGATGTGTTTCTTTTTGTGTCCCATTCTTTTGATATTTTAATTATAAAGTAAAATTACTGAGCACACTAATTGATGAACGTTTCAATAGTACAACTTGTATAGTGGGGCCAGAAATCGAAAATATTGTGTGCATTGTGTCATCACAATGCACACAATATTTTCAGCCTTCATAGGCGTAAAATTTTTACCATGCTTATGGGACACCACTGTGATCATTTTAAGATATGGGGACCATCTGGATTTGACCCCCAACGTATTTTAAATAACTTTGTTTTTCATAGTGTTTGTATAAATGACAAAGTTATATTTGCGGTTTTGGAAAATGTGCTATATCTCTAAAACTGCTAACTAAATCTCGGTCAAACCAATTTTCATTGAAAGTGTTTTTTAAGATGTACAGCTTATATTTTTTTAAGATTTTTCACTTTCTTGTTATAAAAGTTAAAGGGGGGGGGGACACATTTTACCATTTTGGAAGTGATATCTTCCAAACGGTCGACTTTGAAAACTAGAGTGGTTTACAGAATACATCTACTTACCAAGTTTCAACTGTGATCCTGTTTTGTAACAAGCTGTAGCTCTTTGGAGCTACAGCTTGTGGAGTCCAAACAAGCTGTTTGCAGCTTGTTTGGACTCCACCCTTTGAGCGACTGCTGGCTGCCTATGTTCCATGACATGTGGTTTGACTACTATTTTCATAAATTATGCATAATAAATAAGCAGTATACGAATTTTCAGCCTTGAGATAGCTCTTGTACCGACCTCGAAATTCATACAACTTATGTGGCGTGCTGACTCGGCATGTTCCATGACACTGCGGGCTGACTACTATCTTATTTTTTTTGTGCTATTCTCTACTATACTACCAAATTTGAACCTTGACATAACTCTTGTAGAGCATGTCGAAATCCTACATGTTTGGAAGCGTGCTGACGCCAGGTGTTCCACTTCCTGGCGCTGGGAGTAGGTGCTAACTCATGTACACCCTAAACACTATCATATTGGGAGTAGGACCTTGAGATAACTCTTGCAGTAATTTTCAATAGCTCTCTAACTACACACATTTACTATGAAATCTGATGTCATCTGACGGCGGGCCCGAACCTTAAACAATAACTTTATTGGGATTAAGTGAGTACACTAAAATGTCTGTAGAAAATTATGTTTTGAAAGAATTTTTTCCTTTTTATTACATTCTCCATCTCTTCAATTAATATACTTAACTTTTTTTAGTAGATTATTATCAGCACCAATATATTTTTTCACAAAAACTAGGTAGGTAAATAGGTAGTTTTACGTCATTTTTTTACAAATTGATTTCAGTAGCATGTAGCACTTTTTCTAAAGAATTTTTTGATACCATAAACACGAAATTGCAAAAAGTGTCAGTTACATAGTTTTTGTAAAAAACCCTTCAATTGTTTTCACAAGTAATAATAAAGATGAACGGTTAACACATAGACATAGAAAAATTTTCGAATCGCTGGTTAACATTAAAGTTCTTCCAACAAATTATTAAATTCAGAAATTTGTTTCCTCGATTTGTTTCAATTGAAGAAGATGTAGCTCTAAGGCACTCTAGCCCTAGAGTTAAATTTTTTTCAGTGTAAGTATTGCTCTAGCTGCTAGCTAGAGCATTAAAGTGACCTATTTGTAAGAGAGCGTGGGTTCTATTATAAGTGCAAAAAGTTGATCACTTTTTATATGCTACCTGCAGGATCTGTTCAATTATGAGATGGGACAAAGACTGGGAAATCGTCCTCTTAATGGGTTTCCTTAGGGGATTCAATACGAATGCTTTCTGTAACAAATCGGCTAAGCGAAGTGATCGGCGGCTAAGAGATTATTGCAGAAGAGTTGGTAGTGACTACTTAATTAAATTTTTTGTATCCGTAGTATTCAAATCGTCAAATGATTCTTTAGATTTTCAGTAAGTTCTTGCTTAGTGTTTAAATGGAAAAGAAAGGTCTATAAAATTTAAACGTGGGATAATTTTTTATTTTATTTAATAAAATAATTCGTATAAAATCTTTATTGAAATAATCTTCCATCACAGTTTACAACTAGTCTAAACATAGTTAATATGGGAAAAATATATAATAAGTAATAATAGAATATTAGTATAACCATGTGCTTGACCATATGCGATGTTGCCGTTCTGCTCACTTCATGGCTTCATGACAACAGTGAAGGCTATGCCTGTCTCATAAGTTTGTTGAGTTTGAGCGGAAAGATTTCAGGGTGACAATTTTTTATGATTTTATATCTTCGCTTTCTCTTTCATTGCACTGCTTCACTTCAAAAGGATTTTGGGAGAGAAACCCCTTATTTGAGTATCGAAAAGCATTGGTAATGTAACGAAACGTTTGCGTGAGGAAGAAGTGAAGAAGAATGTTACGTAACGTAACGTTTTCGTGTCTCTCCTATGATGAAATTGGTGAAGGTCGGCATTCAAACGCGATCACTGTGGAAAATATAACTATTCTCACATGATTAATGGAAAAAACCGGCATATTACCTTTTGGAGGATTCGATAATGATCGGGGAGTGGTATGATATAAATAAAAAAAAACTTATTTATGTGCATTCAAAAGTAGGGAAACTTTATTGCCACTGGATTCTTCATGACACACCATAGAAAAAACACACTCTTATTGACTTCTAAGGCTTCCGCGCGTAGAGTTCATTAGAAATAAAAGACTTTTTACGGATTACAGCGCGTATATTGGTTAATTCAGATGTTATTTTAGAATTATTTAGACACCTTTCTAGGGGCTGTGGTCACGAAACGACGGCCGCTGGAAAGGTGTCGAATCGTCGGGAAACTCAAAAAACCAACAAATAAAAACAAAATAATTCTAAAATAACATCTAAATTAACTAATATACGCGCTGTAATCCGTAAAAAGTGTTTTATTTCTAACACTCTTATTGTTTGGTATAAAAAAATATGTTCGTTCAAATGCAGTGTGTATGATATTACGATAGATAAAGGATGTATATATTGTTCCGAAGTGGAAAAAATAGCTATATTTATAGATGTCCGAAGTCTTTTTTTATTTATTTATTTGCAGGGATAACAAACAGTTGTACAATATTGTGTGTAAGTCATCAGTAAACCAACAAAATTAGACTGGCGAGAATCGTGGGCAAGGATTTGACAGCATTTTCTTTTTCTCCCGGACGGGTCCTGCCTGAAATAACCTTCTTGAGGAACAAAACACAATTAATCCTGAGTAGATCACTATCATGGGTGAAAATCATTTAAAATGACCAAAACGACATCGAAAACTGTCCACACGGAAAATAAAAAAATACTGATTGATATCTGATGCTCTATGAGATTATTATAGCAGAATAGTTATCCCTCTATCTAGAAAATATAAATAGTTCTCTGTATGCAATATATTCGGGCGTCGTAGGCATTTAGCGCTACCTCCCTCCCCCCCGGAGCGAGCCGCGCGAACGCATATTCAAGTGAACTCTCTGACCCCACGGACCAAACCACAGAATAGATAGGTATTTACTACGTACAGAAAGGACACTTCCCGCCCGCGATTTCATGTGCCGAATCGAGTGCTCTGTCAACTCTCATGCAAAACGTGAACGCGAGATATTTATTTTGATAATTCGAACTAAATAATTATGTTTCTTTTTGTTTATGTATTTAATAATGTCATAATAAGTCAATAAATAAGTATGGGTACCTACTAGGTAAATAGGTAAGTAATAATTTATTACACACAATAAAATTATAGGTAGTAGGTAGCTACGTACGTAGTTAATTCGAAGTTAATAATTGTTTGTTTTTTGTTTTTTCGAATATTATAGTTCGAATATGTACTTGTATTATGGTCTGCAAATTTGAATTAACTAATTAAATGTGAATAAACACTGAATTCATTGATTAAATTCGTTATTGGAGTGTTAACTTAACTGTCAGTATAATATTCTACAACTAAGTACCTAAACATATTTGAGCACTCACAACAAGCTTTTTTTTGTGTAACCGATTTTTTATTTTAACTTTTTTTTATAATTTGCCGATTAAAAGGGACCCCCAAAAACGAGTAATCACATATTAGGGTCAATTCACGCTGGAACCGAATCGAAGCGCATTGAATTGTTTGATGCAAAGCAAATTCACTCTTATTATCAATAACGTAAAGTCCAAATTTCTTCAGAGATAAAAAAAATCGCGCGCATTCAGTGGCGAACATTTGTCGGTCGTTGTCGTCCGTCAGTCGCATCAGTGACACCAGTGTTGCCAGAATGTTCACTTTTGTACATTTTACGTTACTTTTGACCCTCTTATGTTCAGTTACACGACTTAAAATATTATAAGTACCTACGTTACTTTTAGGACTCAATAAAAAATCTAATTTTCTAGCAAATTAGGGAAAAAATAATCGTGAAACGTAACACATTAAAAGAAGTTGTCGTTCGTAGGTAAAGTAGTGATTGGTTGACACTTGATTTTGAGCCGTGCATCCTCACCGGCCATCCTTACTTAATATTATAAATGCGAAAGTCCGTTTGTTTGTTTGTTTGTTACGCCTTCACGTCTTAACTACTAAACCGATGATCATGAAATTTCGTATACACGTTGTCAGGGGTACAGAGAAGGACATAGGGTACCTTTCATGCCGAAAAAAAGTGTTTTCCCGAGGGATAGCAAAAAAACCTTTCCACGCAGACGAAGTCGCGGGCGGCAGCTAGTCGTATATAATTCTTTTTCTCCCTTCAGTAGACAGATTCACCCAGGTAATTTAAGTGTACTCTTAAGTAGATTAAAGCACCCAGTGACCCAGGTAAAGCCTATTCATATCCCAACTGCTGGGGCATAGGCAATAGGCCAGAAGAACAAATAATATCGGGGAAAAACTGAAGTTCGTTAAATATTTGTTGTGATTACTAGTAAAAAAACAGGTGCAAGCAATTTTCGACCTTATTAACATTTATCAAAATAACAGTTTTTAATTAAACAACAAAGTTAGTGAACGAAAATATGGAGAAAAAAACAACCGAATTTCAACGTTAATAAAGTAGAATATATAGAATATATAGAAGAATACAAAATGGAAAGAATTAGTGGGGAGCTCGGCCTGAAAATCAACCACTCCAAAACTAAGCTGATGGTAGTAGACCGCACCAACTCACTCCACATGACGGGCGCTTTGCCCGTCGAAAAGGTAGATGAATTCATTTACTTGGGTGCTACAATCAGCAATACGGGTTCTTGTGAAAAAGAAGTCAGGAGGCGTATCGGTATGGCCAAGAGCGCAATGTCCCAACTGCAGAGAATATGGAGAGACCGGAACATATCTCGAAAAACAAAGATTAGATTGGTTAACTCTCTTGTGTTTTCCATCTTCAGCTACGCCTCGGAAACGTGGACATTAAAGAAGGCAGACCGAGATCGCATTGACGCTTTTGAGATGTGGTGCTGGAGGAGGATGCTACAAATACCATGGACTGCATTCCGAACAAACGAGTCTATTCTTCGAGAGCTCAACATTAAAACCAGGCTATCCACTTCCTGTCTCCAAAGGATCCTGGAATTCTTCGGTCACATCGCCCGAAAAGATGGACACAACCTCGAACAACTGATGGTCACTGGCAAGGTCGATGGCAAAAGACCGAGAGGTCGAAGCCCAACTAGGTGGTCTGACCAAATCCGCTCGACGCTGAACACCAAGCTACACGATGCACTCCATGAGGCTAAGGACAGACAGCGATGGCGGAGCATCGTCAAAGAAAAATTAACTTCCCATCGGGGGATTCACGACCCTCAGTAATGAGGAACACGACGCGAGGAGGGGGGGAAAGTAGAATATCACTTGCATCTGTTTTTAGTGACATATTACTAAACAATGTTTTTCTACCTTTGCTTGTTTTCTCGATATTCATTTTTTTTGCAATGTTGCAGCAGTCTACGGTACTTAGTTTTCTTCTTCAACTTCCGATATAAGTAAAATCATTGCAAAATCTAAGTCAACCATTTTATTTTATACGAGTATTATCACAATTCTATTCAAGTGGCAACTGATGTTCAAAACGTAGCAAGGTAAACACGCGCAAATGCGCGCGCATTCGTGCGCTGTATGGCTAAAATGATTTTAATATGATACGTCAATCCAAGTTGACTCCGAATTGAAGCGCATCGAAGCGCTTCCATTCGGAGCCAAATTGAATTGACCCTTATGGTTCCGTTTTCTTCCGGATGTTTAAAACCCTAAAAATCACAATTGTTGGACATTGGACATTATTATCTTTAAATTCTCAATACTAACTCGGTAACTGGACTAGAAAAATAAATTTGATACAATTTATTGACAAGTATTTATATAAAATATAAAAATTCATTTATTTCGGTAATCTTAGTTACAAAAAATTGCTGAGACTTCCCTTTATGTAATCTGACGATACTTGTATTGGAAATGACCCACTACTTCTCTATGGATAACAGTAGATTACAAAAATAAAATATATTTCAACAGTAGAAAAAAATAAAATAAAATAAACAAAGTTAATCAAATTACAAAGTTTTTAAATCTAGCTAAGAGGTGTGTGTGTGTGTGTGTGTGTCGTCATAAGTAAGTGTTCCTAACCATAGCGTTAGACATTTTTTACACATATACAAATGCATAGGATAAATTTTAAGTATTTTGTTAAGTTTATTGTATATAAATACTGATTGGGATGAGTACTGTCTTCTAGCAAAGGCAGTACGTACAGGGGGTAGGGGGGCAACAATGTCATTTCTTCTTTTTCTTTGAATTGATTTTCTGAACGGTAAGGATTTATGGAATTTTAGGGTCAGATTAAGTATATATAATTTTCGAACTGAAAGAAGTTTACTAATTTTGTACAGGCTGTCTGTAGAGAATCTGTAAGGTTTGAAGTACATGACTTTTATCAGAGATCTTTGTGCCCTTTCCAGATCTAAGAAGTCAGTCTTATTTGCACCTCCCCAGATTGGGATACAATAGGAGATTACTGATTGTGCTAGGGCTATGTAAATTTTATTTAAAAGAGAACTAGGCATTACTGACCGTAGTAATTTAAACACCCGCATTAGTTTCCTAATCCTATTTATGACAGATTCCAGCTGCGAGTGCCAATTAAGCCTCTTATCAACGATTATACCGAGGTATTTCGTTTGGCTCACCTTGTTTATGACGGGACATTCACACGGAGTGTTTTCGGGATTTGGGCAGCTATGGATTTTGATGCACAAGTTATTTACTTGGCTGTGATGTTGTATAGGGAGCAAAGCAAATATAGTTTGTTTTTTGGATGTTTAAAATTAGAAGGTTTTCCCTCAGCCAATCCGACACACGTGCCAAACCAAGCGCAGCCACCCCGTGAACAGAGCTCCATGTCTTGGCAGTGAAGATAATAGCAGTGTCATCCGCATACACGAGAGTATCCTTCCCCCGACATCTTGTAAATTACATAGTTCATTGATGTAGATTAAAAAGAGAGTCGGGCCAAGGACACTCCCCTGCGGAACACCGTATTTAACTTCTTTTGCATCACTGATGAAACTGTCTATTTTTACAGCTTGAGTTCTATTATGAAGGTAGCTACTAAAAAGAGACAGTGCATTTCCTCTAATCCCTATCCTCTCCAGTCTGTTTACAAGAACCGAGACAGAAATCGTATCAAAAGCCTTTTTTAGGCCTAAAAAGATGGTAAGGCATTTATTTTTTTGTCAACTTCCTCAGTTATAATAGAGATCAAATCTAATATAATGTCTTGAGTAGAAATACCTTTACGAAAACCATATTGAAATTTAGATAGAATGTTATATTAATTAAGATAATTAATCAGACGGATACTAATAAGTTTCTCAATTATTTTTGAAATAGTGGTTAACGCAGAGATTGGCCTGTAATTATTTACGTCAGATCTGTCTCCATTCTTGTAAACAGGTGTTACTATAGACCGTTTAAGGGCACTAGGGAAGACTCTCATTTCAAAACAAAGATTAGCCAATTTACAAATGTGAGGGACCACAAAGTCTCTAGCACGCTTCAGAAATGCGGTACTTATCCCATCCCATCCAGTTGCACTGCCCGAGTCCAGACTCATGAGTATGCTATCAACTTCTTCGGGGTCTGTCTCCAGCAGGACAAACGAGGTGGGATGAAAGCAGGTATTCGGCAAGACATTTGAGGTGGGCGCACTGGGTACAGACTGTTTGGTTATGAGGTCTGCTAAGTTAGCACCTATGTCAACAAAGTAGTTGTTTACATGATTGACCGAGTCTTGTGGTTGCGATTTTAGGTTAAGTAGGTCAGTATTTTTAGTCTTGGGATGTTTATATTGTGCAATGTCATTTATTGTGGACCATAATTGTTTAGGTTGATTGACTGATTTTTTAATATTATGACTGTTATATCTACGTTTAAGCTTAGTTATAAGATTAGAACAAAAATTACGATAGCGTTTATAGGTTATTTTTAAAATTGTGTTATTTCTTAAAGTCATTAAAATTAATTACTCATTTGCTTGTACTCGGTTGCTGTATCCAAATACTTACCTACCTACTCTATGCATTTACAAAAAACTAAATTGATTATTTACACTAAATAAAATTTTACACTTAAATTACCTACTGCGTTTCCAAGTATTACTCTTTGAGTATCTAAAAGATTCTCAATCGATTAGCGCGAGAGGGGGAACACAGCGCGGTAGCTAAAACGACACAGGTCCTACTCTGACGACGCCTCGCAGGCTACTTAACTAAGACGCGGCGAGCATTTTATTATATATTAATGTTTAAATAAACATTAAGTCATTTTTTGAAAAAGTAACCGTTGAACGTTCTTCTATATTTTATTACCTTTTTTTCTATATATTATTTGTGCGTAAGAGATTAATAATCTTTAAGTACCATCCAAAAAACAATGAAATTTTTCAATGTCTTTGCATATTTTTAAAGTCGAGTGAAGATAAAAAATCGAGTCTTTAACCGTAAATTAATCAAGTTCGTTTATTAAACTACAACATATATTTTTATCTGCTCAAAATAAATAATATTTCATTGTTTATCATTGAATCAAAAATAGGTTAATTTTGGATATACTGGCCTTAATCAGTATAAATTTAGCAAATATGCTCCAATATTTACACCAAGTCGGGATTACCTCCATACAAAATAATTAACTAAAAACAACAAACGTTACAAAAAAGGTTTCTATTAAAATACTAGTCGTAATATTCCAACATCTGTTTATTTTTTGTAAAAATTTTGTTAAGACAATACAATGTGTAATTCCTATAGAGGTATAGTAACTTTAATTCATTTTATTTATAGTTAATATTTTGGGTCCAAATCAATGTCCACTATTATGTTCATTTTTGTTTATCATTTTTCTCACAACTAAATTAATTTAAGTACTTGTTTATCAAATGAAAAAACTGGTTCTCAGACTAGCCAATCACATGCGAGAAGCGATTACATGTCAGCCATTTTAGTCTAAGCGGTCATGGGATTTTTGGTAACGATCAAGGAAAAGGTTAGATTCATTTTCATGGGTTGTAGAGTGGTCCCCTAATGTGAATGATCTCGGTCTGCCTGCTCTCAGTGGTTGCAACTTCGAGTTATAGCGCTTACAAGAGGCATCATTGTTACGAAAAAAAAACGATCAGAGAAATGGTCAGTTTTAGTACCTGTTCAAAGAATGTCGTCTCTGCAGATGAAACAAGTTGGTCTGCCGGCTCATAGTGGTTGCATTTCTGAGCTATAACGTGCGCAAGTCACGTCATTGTTACGAAAAAAAAACGATAAGGGAAATGGTCAGTTTTAGTACCTATTCAAAGTATAGTATCTCCACGGGTGAAACAAGTTGGTCTGCCGGCTCTCAGTGGTTGTATTTCAGAACTATCATTGTGTACGCAAGACGCTTATTTGTAGAGAAAGCCTAAAAAAACTTTGAAAAACGGGACAATAGGTAAATTTTTAAGTGCACGCCGGCCGCTTGCGTATCTGTGACTATATGAGTCCCCTCCCCACCTTAAGGCATCTCTACACTCGCGCGCGAAAAGCCCCAAACCTCCCGCAAAGCAGTGTGCGTAGTGTGGAACCGATTTGAATCGAATCTACATTACTCTACGGCGATGGATCACAGTTAGTCTAAGCGGTCACGGGATTTTTGGTAACGATCAAGGAAAAGGTTAGATGCATTTTCATAGGTTATAGAGTGGTCCCCTAATGTGAATGATGTCGGTCTACCTGCTCTCAGTAGTTGCAATTTCGAGTTACAGCGATTATAAGAGGCTTCATTGTTACGAAAAAAAACGATCAGAGAAATGGTCAGTTTTAGTACCTATTCAAAGTATGGCGTCTCCGTAGCTGAAATGATGTGGTCTGCCGGCTCTCAGTGGTTGTATTTCAGAGCTATGACGCGCGCAAGTTACAACAATTTTTTTTGTCATATTGTGTTTTTAAAAATACTAATCGATAGAACTCTTTATTATAATGAAAAAATGTCTTAAGCCATTTTTGTCTAAAATGAATAGATTGGTCGGAAAAAATACTTTATGGTTTTTTTTGTATGGAGTGAGATATTCAATGTGCTCTTTTGGTCAATTCCTAATTGTTTCTGCCTCAAAACTACTTCTGCGTCAATATTTCAAACGTTTAAAATAATCACACACTATCAACGCACGCCCAAAATTGTACATTCACACAGCTTGTATTTCTAAACAGTATAAACTTGTATTTTTTACTAAAAATTTTTTTGCCATTCTTTATTATTTTCATCAATTTTAACACTAGAAAAGACAACAAAACGTTCAGTTAAGGTCTATTATACAATTGTTTTTACCATAATTACAACACAACTAAAATATCAAGCTAAAATGTTCTCAAAAAAAAAACCATAAATATCTGAGTTGTAATTGTTTTATTGTACCAAGCGCTTTGCCAATACATTTCTTATGCGAGCTGCTAAAGAATGGAATGCGCTACCTGCTCATGTGTTCCCCGATAATTACAACCTTGGTCTTTTCAAGGCAAGAGTGAAAAGGCATTTCCTGGGCATGCATGCTACACCTTAGACCACATCCTGTTTACCAAGCAAGGTGGTGGTCAAATGCCTGCCCAGTCTATATTAAAAAAAAGTGGTTCATGAAATACCCAATCAAAACCCCTTTAACGGTCTGGGCTGGCGTCGAGCGTTCGTTTCTACTGATTTTCGTTCAACATTTATCTCAACCTCCATACATTTGAGTCAAATGTTGAACGAAAATCAGTAGAAAAGAGCGCTCGACGCCAGCCGAGCGATTCAAAAATAGGCCCCCTGGTCCTTCAGCCCAGTTGGAACTAGGTATAAATAGCTTGAACTCGTTTTAAAACCCCTTCATAAAGCCTTCATAGGGTTTCCCCGATAGGGTTTTCGTATTCGGTAAGTGCTTACTTGGGTTACCCTTTCGATAGGGTTACCGTATTGATAGGGTTACCGTATTGATAGGGTTTTTGAAAACAAGTCTATGAAATACCCAATCAAAAACCCCTTTAACGGAAAGCGGTTCCGGTCCTTGCTCGCAAGTTCGACGACTTCCAACCTCCCGAACAAGCCGGGTTCCGAAAAGGCTTTAGTACCATAGACCACATCCATTAAATCTGCTATAATGCTTGGCGTTTGTGGACTATGAGAAAGCCTTTGATTTGATTGAAATCTGGGCGGTGCTGCAGTCTCTCCAAAAATGCCAAGTGGACTACAGGTATATCGAGGTGATGTGGTACTTATACGAAAATGCCACCATGTTGATCCGAGTACAGAACCAGAGCACAAAGCGAGATATGGGACAGAGAGATGCTATTTCCCCAAAACTATTCACAGCTGCGTTGGATGATATCTTTAAACTCTTAGACTGGAAAGGACTCAGAATCAAGATGAATGGCCAGTACCTAACATACCTTCTTTTTGCCGATGATATAGTTCTTATGGCTGAAACCTTGGAAGACCTGAACACAATGCTCGAAGATCTCCGTTAGTGCTTCCCAAAGAGTGGGTCTCAAGATGAACATTTATAAGACGAAAATCATATCGAATGCCCATGTTGTGCCCACTCCAGTTCATGTTGGGAACACTAGGAGTTGTTGTCCATTACGTAGAAGTACCTAGGACAGGCAGTCCAGTTAGGTAAGTCCAACTGCGGAAATGAGATCTCTCGTCGAATCAAACTCAGATTGTAGCATTCGGGCAGCTTCGAAAACATCTCTCCGTCCGATTTACTTCAGTGTCCAAGACGAAATTCTATGACCAGTATGTGTTGTCAGTGATGACTTCGGCAGTGAAACGTGGCCGCAAACTATGGATCTTATAAGGAGGCTCAAGGTCACCCAGCGTGCAAAGGAGAGAGTATTCGGCGTTTTTCTGCGTGATACAATCAGAAATGCGGAGATCCGCAGGAAAACTAAAGTAATCAACATCGCTCGAAGGATTGCTCAGTTGAAGTGGCTGTAGGCTGGACACATAGCGAGAAAACCGATGGACGTTGGGGGTAAAGGTTCTGGAATGGCGACCGCGGACCGGACGACGCTCCGTGGGTAGGCCCCCAAAAAGGTGGACCGACGATCTGGTGAAGGTCGCGGGAAACCGCTGAATGCGAGCAGTGCAGGACCGTTCGTCGTGGAGATCCTTAGGGGTGGTCTATACCCAGCAGTGGGTGTCGTGCGGCTGATATGATGATACATCCAAGTGACCTGAACGGCATTTTAAGAGCTGTATGTACCATAGTTCTCAGTTTCAGGATTTCCATACCTTTTAATGCTATTTACGTGATTTTTTTAAACTTATCGAAACAGACCTTACAATCCTGATAGATCAGTTGTGTGTATATTGCGATCTGGATCTCCTTCCTTTACTTTCTTCATAGCCGTCTTCAAATCACAGCTTGATCAATCCCTGGCGGAGGATGTATGAAAATGAATTAACTGGTGCTTCTTATTATCTGTCGCATAATAATATATTGATGTTTTTAGTTTCTGCTTGTTTCTATCAATGTTCATAAATACAATTTTGATCTTAGATCTTAAGATATATATCTTCAAAATCTTTACTTTTGTTATAAATAACTTATAAACAAGCCTATTTTTTTTAGTAAAGCCCATATAAAGGTTTTTAAAAATCATAATAAAATTTAGTTTCTATCGTTAATATTTTAAAAACTTCATTTATTTGAATATTATATTAATCATTGATCTGATTTAACCTTTTCTCTTTTTCCTTGTAAAATAATAATACTATTTTAGTTTCTAATAACCCACCTGGGTTTTACTTAACATCCCGCTGCATTATATTATTTTGGTTTTATTTGATTTATTATGGTAAAAAAGTCATAGTAATAATAGTGACCGAATGTTTTGTTGGCTTTTATTGTGTTTTAATTGAGGAGAAAGTAATAAATAACGACAAAACAATCAGTTTTTACTTAAAAATTAATTTTAAGTAAAAACTGAAAAAATTAATAAAAAAAGTAAAAAAAAGTAAAAATTAATTTTAATTAGGATTATTTAAATGTTTAAAATAACAATAAAATATTGACGCAAAAGTAGTTTTGAGGCAGAAACAATTAGGAATTGACCAAAAGAGCACATTGAATATCTCACTCCATACAAAAAAAACCATAAAGTATTTTTTCCGACCAATCTATTCATTTTAGACAAAAATGGCTTAAGACATTTTTTCATTATAATAAAGAGTTCTATCGATTAGTATTTTTAAAAACACAATATGACAAAAAAAAATGTTGTAACTTGCGCGCGTCATAGCTCTGAAATACAACCACTGAGAGCCGGCAGACCACATCATTTCAGCTACGGAGACGCCATACTTTGAATAGGTACTAAAACTGACCATTTCTCTGATCGTTTTTTTTCGTAACAATGAAGCCTCTTATAATCGCTGTAACTCGAAATTGCAACTACTGAGAGCAGGTAGACCGACATCATTCACATTAGGGGACCACTCTATAACCTATGAAAATGCATCTAACCTTTTCCTTGATCGTTACCAAAAATCCCGTGACCGCTTAGACTAACTGTGATCCATCGCCGTAGAGTAAATTTTAACCATGGAAAGTAATTTGTATGGAATGTTCAATACTTTACTTTCTATGGTTAACATTTACTCTATGGCGCTGGGCCACAGTATTTACCGAGCGTGTAGCCGATGCCTATCAATCCAGATTCTATAATCTGGATCGATACAGTGAATTACGACCCATGGCGATCCGGAATATCGATACAAGGCACCCGGATCGAACATCTCTATAGACGCTAAAGCCGGAAGTGGGGGGGGGGGGGGGGGGGGGATGGGGGGTGCGCGGTGGCACAGGCATAAAGACCTCTCCATACTCACGCGCGGGTGTGTAGATTCGATTCAAATCGGTTCCACACTACGCACACTGCTTCGCGGGAGGTTTGGGGCTTTTCGCGCGCGAGTGTAGAGATGCCTTAAGGTGGGGAGGGGACACATATAGTCACAGATACGCAAGCGGCCGGCGTGCACTTAAAAATTTACCTATTGTCCCGTTTTTCAAAGTTTTTTTAGGCTTTCTCTACAAATAAGCGTCTTGCGTACACAATGATAGTTCTGAAATACAACCACTGAGAGCCGGCAGACCAACTTTTTTCACCCGTGGAGATACTATACTTTGAATAGGTACTAAAACTGACCATTTCCCTTATCGTTTTTTTTTCGTAACAATGACGTGACTTGCGCACGTTATAGCTCAGAAACGCAACCACTATGAGCCGGCAGACCAACTTGTTTCATCTGCAGAGACGACATTCTTTGAACAGGTACTAAAACTGACCATTTCTCTGATCGTTTTTTTTTCGTAACAATGATGCCTCTTGTAAGCGCTATAACTCGAAGTTGCAACCACTGAGAGCAGGCAGACCGAGATCATTCACATTAGGGGACCACTCTACAACCCATGAAAATGAATCTAACCTTTTCCGTGATCGTTACCAAAAATCCCACGACCGCTCAGTCTATTTTGTCATCGTCCACTTTTAGTGAGTGACGCGTGTTTTTTTGTCGGCGATCAAAATTCAAACTTTTATTGATCAATTTTGTTATGATAGCTAAATAATTCAGGTAAGTGAATAATAACATTGAATTTATTGTTTAGATAGATTATTGTCTACCGTTATTGAAATGCAAAGTGCTTTTAACTTATTGACATTCCTGTTGAGCCCAAAATATTTGAGGTTTGAATGATCAAACTAAGCTGCTCTTACATTTTTGTTATGATTTTTGTCACGTTTTTTCTCACGTCACAAAAATGACATAACAAAAATGAACAAAAGCCGCATACACAATGGTAAGTTGTTTTCTGTATGATAGTTTTCAAATTGAAAAAATACGTTTCTAAGAGAAATAATGTTCTTTTTTTATCTCCTTTTAATATACGTTTAATTAGTAAAACGAATAACAAAAATAAATAAAGTATTTTATTGCTTATCATATTGCATGTGGTCAATTAAAATAAGTCTTTCATTGGGCGTTGTGAATATGCTTTAATATTTCATTTTTGTTATTTTTGTTACGTACCTATTTCATTTTTGTTACGGTTTCATTTTTGTTTCCATTTCATTACAATGGTCATTCTAAATGATTTTCACCCTCATTTGAATCTCTATTGTCGTTAAAAACGACCAAAAGGGACGGGTTATTCCCAAAGTTCCACGACTCTATTGTTCTTCTTTTCCCACCGAGTTCATGAAATTTTAAAATTTATTTTAAAAGAAAGAATATGCTTTATTATTTTTAAAATAAGCATCTTTTGCATGAGGGCAGGATTACTCATCATATCCTTAATTTTTAAGAAAATAAAGAAGTCGCAATTTATACGGTCAAAACTTTATATGGAATATATCGTGAACTCCAACTTTTCATAAGTGTCCTCATCGCAGCGTGTGCTGAAAAATCGTCATCGTGCATTAGGATGTAACGAATTAAAAATTAAAATGTAACGGAGAATACTTTGACACACAGTACATTAAGTTAACTTTATTGTTTTATTAATGAGTTGTGCAAAACTTTCATAGGCCCCCAGGTACCATGGGCACAGAGTCGCTTAACAACTGCTAAGGTTTAAATCGCTTGCACGCCGCGCCCGCTGTCACATACGATTAGTTCGTGCAGGGGCGATACGCGCGCACACGAATTTTGTTGCAAACTGGTTAAGCGACGCTGTTGCCCATAGTACATAGGTAGTAAGTACAAGTACCAAAGTAATAATTGCAAAACTTCATTAACGCTTCGGTTTTGATACTGTATTTGACGTCAATGTCGATGTCAATCCCATAGTTACATATTTTGATAGCGAAGCGATAACGTAGATTTGCAACAAGTTGGAAAACATTCAATTGAATTTAAAATAAATATTAATAGGTAACTTCTTACATTAGCAGTTTATAATGTTTATGTTGTTTGTTATGTTGTTATTGTGTGTGATGAAATAAATGTCTTTTATTTTATTTATTTATTTTATTTTACATAAAAGCAATCCACGATAGTAAATGAATACCTACTGAAATAAATGGCATATTAATTAGCCGATATCCAGACAATTTCATATTATTGATAGGTAAGTATCAGGCTTTTCAAAAGCAAAACACAATTTAGTTCTAGGGTTGAAACTAAGCAGTTTATCAGGAAAAGTCTCTTTTTTTACACGACTGCCCAAAGCAAAAAGAGTGTAGGTATATGTGTTCAGGGTTCATGTATGTTTGTGGGTATGTGAGTTTCTTTATTCCACCATAACTTCTAAATGCCTGAACTGATTTGGATAAATGGGGTATCGTTAGAATCCTTACAGCATCCCGAGTGACACTGGCTATGAATTTTTTAGAATAACTCAATATGGCGACTGTACGACGCCATTATCAAACGTGAAAAAAAATATTTTCTTCTATTATTACAATATGGGCATCAAATGAAAGGCCTTGATGAGCACATTCCAATACTAAATAATATGTCACTAAAATGTGTAAAATAAAAGTAAATAAATTAAAAAGATATTAAAAACACGACTGCCCTGCCAAAAACGAACTAAAAAGTTAAACAACAAGTGTCAATGCAGTCGCGGGACCTCTTTGATCAAAAATTGTTCCATAATAATTTCACTTTTTAGTTCGTTTTTGGCAGGGCAGTCGTGTTTTTAATATTTTTTTAATTTATTTTACAAAAAATAATAATTTTCCGGGGTTGTATGCATGGTACCCTACTATATTCGGCTTTAAGATTTTTCGTAACACGTTGTATACTTACTGAATGCGGAAAAAAAGAACTGGATGTTAATTTACGCAAGTAGCGTAGGCGTCAAGGAAACAGTCGCATAATGTGCGATAACGGCCGACCAAATAAAATTATTATCAGCTTTTGCAACTACCTAGTTAATACGTGTATCGCAAGTTACGCTTAATTGTAAAATCGAAGTTATTATGGACTTAGAAATGCAAACAAAAGTACAAAAAATATATAGGAAAGCTAAGATGAAAAAGCACAAAATTACAATAGCGTAAATTAAATGATTTCCTTCAGATACTTTCTATTCGATCTGCGCCTACTGTGTATCTGTGGTACACCTGTTGCCAACGGCGGCGGCACATTTCTAAACCGAGTTATTTGGCAATGCCAAAAAAAGCCCCGTTCACCAACTTTCACTGTAGAGTCGCCTTTAAAAATGAGCCAACCTTTCTAACAACTCGGCCGAACCATTGTGTTGCAACCTCTCCGGTTTCTAATGATTTCGATCGTGTAGTTTCGAAGGTTTTAATACGCAAGAGAGACTGAGAATTCCCGAGGAAAATTTCATTAGAATCTTTTGCTTACGAAAAGTTAAAACGGTGCTTTTGTGTGAATTCTATCTGATGATTTTACGTAAAACAAAATTTAAGTTAATTTAGTCAGTATTAAATTGGTCAAATGTCGGACCGGGTCATTGTTTTTGAATGGGGTGGGCATAGATTAATCCAAAACGTGGCTGATGCAGCTGGCAAGCGGCCAGCTGGAGTCGGCATAGTTCGGGCCACCTGCTGAATGGAGAGCACAGATGATTTTCATTCTAAAGACGATATATGCTTGCAATACATACAACGCTTCGATTCTGTAAAAAAATCAGTGTCCTAGCATTTTACAGGGATCCCTTTGCAAAATAATAATCTTGAAGCAACGTAGCTCCCAAACTGATGAACCGATTTTGATGCGTTTTTTTTTATTTGAAAGCTATCATTTGTGAAGATCTGTTCAGCCGTTTGAAGATCATCAGCTCCTCAAATAGTAAATGAGCTGATGATCTTCATAAATTATAGCTAAGAACCAAAAGAAGCCAAATTTCAAATAAAAAAACCGCAATAAAATCGGACCATCAGTTTGGGAGCTACGTTGCTTTGCGTCGGGAGAGGGGTTAAATTAAATAGGAAAACTATTACTGCTAGGTACCTAGGCTTTACAAGTTATAGGGTAATAGACGATCAACTTATAAACATTTTATAGTTAGATACTTATTGGAAAAGTTTAGGTATGTACTTATAATACTTAGTTTAGCCGTTAGGTTGTGTAAAACAGGGATATTGTAATATGTAGGATTGCAGGATCGCAGGCGCATGCTGAACAAATCACCAATGTTTCAATACGTTCAGACGAATGGCTTAGAAATGCTGCAAGGACAAATATTAATTTTTATTTTTGAAAGATTAGAGGTTAGAGCACAGAATAACTAATAGTTGGTTAGGGATCGTCCTAATAGAACGTGACTACGCGACCATCGCAAGTTCGCGCGAATTTTAGTCGTACAAGTCTGCGATCAAACATACTGGGGCCCAAGTCTGCTCTTGTTAACGTCATAATCGTGTTTCAATGTGTTTCAGTTTTGGGTTTAAGAAACAAAAACTGTGTCAAAAAGCATTACAACTCAAACACAATTGAAACACGACTATTTATTTACAATAATATGACGTTAATAGCAGACTTGGGCCCCAGATGACGAATAGGTGTCCTAATTGGCATTCGCACGACTAAAATGTATGGAATCTATTCGCGTGAACAAAGAGCTTGCGCAGACAGAAAAGCGGTCAGCGTTCAGCATTCGAACCGCGTTCGTCCGGTCGAGTTCTACGCGAGTTTTAACACACATAGGTGGCGGTCAAGAACGCTGAGTTCCATTTTACCAAGTGAACTTGTACGTGAAACATGTATTTCGATTGTTCGTCTCCAGAAGACGAAGCATAGCTTTTGTGGAGTTTGGAAGAGTCTAAGAAGAGAAGATACTGGGTGCATCCGATTAACACTGGGCGAGATGAAAAAGGAGAGTTGAGTTTTCCTGAATTTCTTGAAAATGAAGAACGTTTCTTTATTTACTTCCAAATGTCAATAAATAGCAGTGGCGAAGGGTCCAAACAACCCGATTCCCATCGGCTTACCTTTCGGGAATCTCACCCCACTGATCCACTATGCAAATCACAACATTTTTCATCATTTTTGTAGAGCGGCTTACCTTTGCCATAATTTCACCCCTCGCCACTGATAAATAGTTTTTATGTATTGCTTATTATATAAAAAGGAAATAGAAAAACAAGACACCAACTGGAGAAAGGCTATATCAACATCTTGCGAGTGAGGCATTCCGCAAGTTCTTTGTAATTCTGCCAATAGAACTCCTGAACGCGAGCGTTCACACTGACCGGCGCGGTCTGGCTGCCGCTGTGTCTACACGACGCTATGGCAGTCTACTACTTACAAAGAAAGCGGAACGCAGAACGCGAACTCGGAACGCCTGAACGCTTTCTGTCTGCGCGGGGCCTATGTTCGCACGAATCTGTGATCAAACATACTATGATCATAAGAATAATTTATTCTTATGCTATGATGTCGAAGGTGTCCTAATTCGCGCGATGATCGCGTCTCGCGTCATCGGTACCTATGGCGTTATCGTTTTGTTTTTTTTGGCCACAGACACACATCGTGTCATCGCGCGAACACGCGATGGTCGCGTCGCGTACTCGCGCGATGATTGCGTAGTCCTTCGCGTTCTATTAGGACGATCCCTTAGTTAGGGTTATCGACCCTGTTTAAGAATTGTATAGTACCGTCAGCAACAAAAGTTTCTTAACATGTTAGTACTTTGTCATAGCAACATTTTTGCCTAAATGCTTCAAACTGTAAAACAAGTGTCAAAGAATTTAATATGACAATGTACTAAAATGTTCAACGACTTTCGTTGCTGACCGTACCTATGTAATTTTATTGACTATCCATCCATCAGCCATTTCTAATGTCCCCACTGCTAGGTTGTGACCTATAGGCCTGTGGGCCTTCCTTATTGGTGGATAAGGAGGATGGGGCATAACCCACCACGCGGGCCTAATGCGGATTGGTGGGTGTTAACAACTGCAAATTCACCCGGGACCAACGGCTTAACGTGCCTACCGAAGCACGGAGGAGCTCTTGATAATAATTTTTTGGTCACCCATCCCATGACCGACCCTTGCGAAAATTGCTTAACCTCCGCAATCGCTGGGCTAGGCGCTAAACCACTGCGCCATCGAGCTCCTCTTATTATTATTATTGACTTATTGACTATGCCTACGTTTAGTTATTCATACGATATAGATTTAAACAAAACGTAATATAATTCAAGTATGTGTACCTATCAATCAATGTTATTTGTATTGGGTATTGGTTAGAGAGTACGACACCATCTAAACAAAAAATAAAATATAAGTACCTACCTAACTAAATAAAATTCTCGTCTTTATCCTTATCCTTACTAATATTATAAATGCGAAAGTCCGTTTGTTTGTTTGTTTGTTTGTTACGCCTTCACGTCTTAACTACTAAACCGATCATCATGAAATTTTGCATACACGTTGTCAGGGGTACAGAGAAGGACATAGGCTACCTTTTATCCCGAAAAAAAAGTATTGTTCCCGAGGGATAGCAAAATACTTTTCCACGCAGACGAAGTCGCGGGCGGCCGCTAGTAAAAAATATTTTCACAATTTTTATTTTGAAATAAGTTGTTAGAACTTGATTACTTTTTGGACAAAGAAACAATTAAAACTCCTTCAAGTAAAAAACTGACTAAGTACGAGTCAGGCCACGCGCAGGATTAAAACAAGTTGTTTATAAACACGTGTTTAAATCAGTGTTTAAAAAATTTTGACAGAAGTCGTTGTTTTTTATTAACTGTTTAAACACACAGTTTAAAATAAGTTTTAAACAATGTTTAAAAAAATAAGATAAAACAGGGATTAAAACTGCTTTTAATTGAGAATGAATGGAGGTGCACTTTTTTCCCAAAAATATGTTTTTGCTGTCAGCAGTTTATGCTGTTAAGGCAGTCAGTTTTAGTTTAGTCAAGACTTTAAAAAAATTTGACACTTTATCAATATCAGGGGTGCAATTGCGTAAAGTCAATCGTATTCATTTGACAGTTCATATCGTATCCGATCGGCAGCAATTTGTATGGAATTTGACACTAATGACATATAATATGAACTTTCAAATGAATACGATCACTTTACGCAATCGCCTGTCCTGTCTGGGACTTTAGGCACATCACGATACGCATTATCACGATTTGGCGGGTTATTTCATGATGTTCCCAATATTAAATTGAGCTTGAGTAGATCGGATGAGAATGAGAGCAACCTAATTCATCTATTTGCCGCAAATGCTCTGAATTTGGTCACTTCTGTTGTACATAGTTAAGCTATTCGCATTGTACCTACATACAATGCGATTAATCTGACAATACACGATAACTAACTTCAGAGCGCTTGTAGTGGTGCAATACAATACCGTGTGTTTTAATTTGGGCGCGCCATACATTCTCGAGTGAAGTTGCCGCGGACCATTGTCAAATTAATCGCACTGTAGGTACACACCTAGTAATTCAATATTTTGAATTAAGTAGGTAACGAAATAGATTAATAAATTAATATAAAAAACTGTGAAAACAGTGCTAAATGTTCGTTCGTTATCGTGGCTAGAGAGGACGCGACCGAAAATCGTCGGAGTCATCGTACTACGGCGAGCGGCGGCGGCCTAGATACAACGATATTTCGATAGCCGACCCCCCCTCCCCCCGCCGCCCTGCACCCGCGGCCCCTTCGCGCGGAATTTGGCCAGTTTTCTTTCTTTTAACTAAGCAGTAAGCAAGCACGTCAGCTGCCTGACACAGATTAGGTAGTAATAAAACTTTTTTGTGCTGCTAATCACTCTTTCTTTCGTTTCTTATAACTAAGTACGTTTATGCTAACGTACAATGCAATTAAATTGACAATATACAGTGACCCGCGGCAACTGCACTCTAGAATGTATGGTGCGCCATACACACAAAATGCATCAGATCAAAATTCATATTGTTGTATCGCAAGCGGTCGAACACATCTCACATATATATTGGACAATAAGTCAATTTAACCGTATTGTACCTACACAGAATACAACTTTTACTTAACAGGTCTCAAAAACTAATTTCAGTATTGTATTAGCCATTGAGTAACTTGCTGATAATAATTCGATAACCTATCTTTTAGAACTATGTAAAATTTTCTATAATTCATCTAATTAAACATCTTACAACTTCATTTCCTGCCTTATTCCTTTGCGACTTAAATTGGTATATAATATACTATGGTTAGTATAAACTCGCAACCGTATTTTTTAGACGACTGACCAAAAAGGAGTGTATATGTGTTTAGGGTTCATGTAGGTATGTTTGTGGGTATGTGAGTTTCTTTATTCCACCATAACTTCTAAATGCCCTAACTACTTTGGATGTATGGAGTATCGTTAGAATCCTTACATCATTCCGAGTGACACTGGTTAATATTTTTTGAGAAAAATCAATATGGCGACTGTACGACGACACTTTCAAATGTGAAAAAAAATATGATTTTCTTCTATTATTACAATATGGGCATCAAATGAAAGGCCTAAGCAAATTCCAAAACTATATAATTTGTCACTTCTTCTTCTTCTTTACGTGTCGACTCGGTATTATAATTATATTTGTGAGGACCTCATGGGGTCGAAGCCTTTGACAAAGGCTTTTTTGATGGCCCTGTAAAGGGATGTTTGAACAAAGTTTTTACCATTGAGTCGTGGTGGGAGGATCGGCTAGTCTGCGTTACCGACTTGCCGTCCGCAGACCATTGCCGGCGCATACCTACTTATCATGATGCGTCGGGGAGTGTGAAATAAAAATAAATAAATTAAAAAATTTAAAAATATTAAAAAACACGACTGCCCTGCCAAAAACGAACTAAAAAGTTAAATAACAAGTGTCATTGTAGTCGGGGGACCTCTTTGATCAAAAATTGTTCCACAAAAGTTAAATAACCAGTCAGTTGGGGGACCAACTGACTGGTTATTTAACTTTTTAGTTCGTTTTTGGCAGGGCAGTCGTGTTTTTATTAATATTTTTTTAATTTATTTATTTTTATACTTATAATACCTTAATCTTTAACGCATGCCAAGGCTTAGTAATTAGCGAACAAGGAAAAGCTTTAGTTTCCGATAAGCAGTTGATCTGTTAAGCCCGGTTTAGACATCCATAAGTAAGTAAGTAAGTAAAGTAAAAAAGTAAAAAAGTAAGAAGTAAGTAAGTAGAAACCACGTGTGGACACCGTCCGGCAATTGCCGTAAGTGAGTACTACGTAAGTAAGTACTAAGTAGCATCTTGCCGCTGGATATGATCGGGTTCTATTTTTTGGACAGGCAAGTAGCGCGCAACCCTACTCCCGCTTCGTCTTCCGCTCCCCGCCAACTTACTTGCCGCCGTGTAAATGGCACTGTTCGCAGGCAAGTAAGTAAGTTCATAAGTTGACAACTGACGCAGCGGAATGATCTATTCCTTTCTAAAGTTTCTAATAACAAAAACTAATACCAAAGGTATTTGTTTATTATCGTAATTAATTTTCTACTTATAAAAGAAGCTTAAAACAAGTTAAATGAATAGATTTTGAAGTTCATTGAGATATTTATTAATTTGGTTATATTTAGCTATAGAATATTTCTTTCGACAATAAAATATAGGTAAGTATTATTTTTTGTATTATTGATAATATACAAGGTGTTTGGAAATAGCCTTATTAAAGCCGAATATGTTAGATAGGGACATTAGGGACCATCAAACTGAACAACTTTTACTATGAGACCTATTCTGAAATCGCGAAAAAAATCTGCTGTTTCATACAAAAAACAATAATGAGAATATCAAACTGTATGAAACAGATGATTTTTTCGTCGGCCGACAACTAATGGCCGTTATCTGTCAACAATTCGTGAATTAATCGCTAATTACGTAATAAAAGCTCCGTCAAAAATCATTTAATACTTAAAAATATAAAAAGGGAGTTTAATTCATTTCTAGATATTTAAGTAGTTGCCTCACAGACATTTAATTAACCACAGGCTAAACAAAATGCGCAACCATATAATAATGATCGTGCACGGGTCCGAAAAATTATCTGTTGCCTAAGGCATATTTTTGTTTTTAATTTACATCTCTGATTGTCCCAAGAGAAAAATATTTACAGGGTAGAAAGTCGACAAAGTCGTCGTCATTCGACGCGCGCGGTCGACTTATGAACTTACTTACTTACTTACTTGCCGAAGTTAAGTTACCGTTTGGATGCAACTTGCCGTTTTCCGATTAAGTGAGTAAGAAGAAGGACAGTTGGACTTACTTTTTTACTTATGGATGTGTAAATCGGGCTTTACATCCTTCCATGGATCTGTTGAGGATAAACATTCTAATAACACCATTGTTAACCTTTATAATCACGACTCACTGTTGCTAAAGACAACCGAGACATTGTACCTTATAAACGGAATTTATACTTGATCAATAGTTTTTACAGAGGCGGTCACATAATTAAAGACATCAGTCGATGTTCATACAAACAAGGTAACTTTGAAGCCTTGGTTCTCTGCCAAAGATTGACCTAGCTGTGATCTGATGATGGCCATCCAGGGAGTGAATGATGGAGATTCAGATTGCTATATACCCCCAACTGATCTGCCCCCCTACTCAAATGGCAAACTTTCTATTCGTTTGAACGCTACGCTTACTTTTAAAGCTTAAATATGAGCAATAGATGATTAAATCACATGTCGCAAACTTATGTAAATCACAAACTTCGATGGCATTGTCAAGCTTACGGCACATAATTTTATAGTTTACTGCTTAATTTTAAAGTTTTAATAGTAAGCGTAGCGTTCAAACGAATAGAATGTTGGCCATTTGAGTAGAGGGACTGATCAGCATTCTAAGAGATATACAAACTCCATATTACCATTGTGTTAGTAAAACCATCTTAATAAGCTACTGTCGTAACTCGTAAGTTGTCCTTTTCTATGTTATTTAATAAGGTAACAAGCGGATGACTGGGAAATCAAATAACAAAATATATACATCAACTTTGTCTAGGGATACAGGTGTTATTTTCATACAAATTGATACAAACGAGGTAACTTTGAAGCCTTGGTTTTCTGCCAGGGATGTACCGTGCTGTAATCTGATGATGGCCATCCAAGGACTGAATGGAGTAGATTCAGATCGCTATGCACACCCAACTGATCTGATCAGCATTCTAAAAGATTAATGGGTTAGAGTTCTCAGTTTGAGGATTTCCATACATTTTCATGCTATTTTCGCGGTTTTTTTAAACATGTCCATTACGTTTTTAGAATGCTGGTCAGATCAGTTGGGTGTGTACTGTATAGCGAACTGAATCTCCTCCATTCACCCCCTGGATAGCCATCATCAAATCACAGCACAGTACATCCTTGGCAGGAAACCAAGGCTTCAACGTTACCTCGTTTGTATGAAAATAACACCTGGTATCCCTAGACAAAGTTGATGTATGTATTAGATAGGAGTTACACAAAAATACAATTGGTCAAACTCTGGTTTTCACGATAACAATTACTTCACACAGAAAACATTATTCTAGCCAGTGTTACAAAAATGAGTAGCTCAATACTATTTCCAACGGCCAATATTGTAGTCAGCAGAATATCGCGCTGCAATGGGCTACTCAAATTTTTAAAATCAAGAACCTTTTACAGACTTGTGCGGACCACGGGAAAAATTGTTTTCTTTGTTCTGTGTTCTTGCCTAATTACGTCCCCACCTACGTTGCTACATATGAATATTGAGCTTTGTCCAGACTAGTCCATTTTGGCGTATCAGATCATCGTATCTTTAACATACATCGCTAGTTTGGTTGGGCGTGCGTTGAAGTAATATCAACGCACGCCCAAGTCGCACAACCAAACAAGCGATGTATGGTAAAGATACGGTGATCTGATACGCCAAAATGATAGAAATCTGGACAAAGCTTAAGATTCTTGGTTGCTAAAAAAGTTTGAAGTAGCACTTGACATTTGAGTTTTTAATCAACAACAACATCAACAAAAAAAACCGACTTCAAAAAACCTATCTCTAAAAAGCAAGAAATAATATTCGTAATAATAAAACACGTCTATTGAAGTCGGGTGGGGCTGGAGTACAAATCCCTTTTTTTATTCTAAAAGCCCCACCCGACTTCAATAGACGTGTTTTATTATTACGAATATTATTTCTTGCTTTTTAGAGGTAGGTTTTTTGAAGTCGGTTTTTTGTTTTTTTAAACAATTTTTTTTTTTTTTATTTTTAGTGTAGGTATATTATTTAGGTAGGTAGAAATTAAAATCGGCTCAGCCAAACGTGAGTTAATCGCGGAGAAACATACATACATGCGGGTCAAACTGAGAACCTCCTTTTTTAAGTCGGTTAAAGAACTACACTTAAGATATCCCTTTTCAAACAAAAACATAATTATCTTATTCAGTTCATAAACAAAGAAGTTATACGACTGATCATCGAGGTAGTTCACACAACATCATACTATTTTCGTGCTTTTTTCAAGATTACTTGAAAAGTACTGAACCGATTTCAAAATTTTTAAAAATGGGACCAACTTGGGAGTTTATCTAATGTAATAACGTTTGAATCATTTCAATCGGTCCAGCCATCTTCGAGTAATCGGTGTACATACAAAAAACAAAAAAAAAAAAAAACGGGTCGAATTGAGTACCTCCCTCCTTTTGAAGTCGGTAAAAATACGAATCACTGAAACTCCGACTTGCACCATTATTTAAATATTGTTTTCAGCCAATCAACACACGAAAATTGTATTTAAATGATACTTAAACAATATTTAAATAATGGTGCAAGTCGTCCTTGATCATTAAAAAAAGTTGGTTTTAATGAGGGCTTTTCAAAGTGACATTTAAAAACAATAAAAGAGTACCTATTTGTCTCACAAGAACCGGTGTTGATAGACAAGTGAAGTGTCAAAATTGGCTTTGAAAAATAAAAGGCCTGTGCTTAAAAAAGTCATTTTCATTTCTTGGCTTTCGTTGGTTGTTAGCGGTGTTTTCGGTCTTTTCATGTGAATTATGTTTTATTTTTCCTACGTTTTCTACAGTTGACACTTGCCTGTTTATCAGCGCCATCTATCGAGCCTACAGTTGTTTGTCAAATTGAAAAGCCCTCATTAGCAAACTCCTAGGGGATTGTGATCGCGACCCACACTTTGAGCAACCCTGGATAATGTAACCAGCCTACACCCAACCTGCCGATAACAGAGATTTGCTGAAACCACGATGGAACGAATTTGTACCCGATAGTCGGTTTCGCCGCAAGCGTCTTTTACTTGTTTTTTTTTTGACTCAGTTGACTTTTACTTAATTAATTACTTGGCAGCAGGAAAAAGGAGAGTCATGATACCGGTGTCAACTTAATTTTCAGCAAAGAAATTCATAGAAGCAAATACTTAACCAAGAAAGAAGTAGTTTGCAAATTCATAGCATATTACAACATAATTTCTGAAATATTGTTTGAAATTTCATAGCATTACGCAGAATTGCCTTTATTATTCTTCAGGGTGCTGATGCTAAATAAGACTTTATATTATATTGTTCTCGAAATTAAAAACTAAGTATCAGATAATATACTGATCTAGTCAATGCGATTGAAAGACAGAAAATAATAGGTTTCAATATTGAGAATTCACACAAACTTGTACTCAGACTTAACGCTCGTGCTCTTTTCACTGCACCGTGTCAAAATCTATAAAAACGAGAGACAGGCTTTTTGTAATAACATTTTCAAAGCCAATTCTTGTGTATTACTGCGTTTGCCAAACAAACATAGGTTAAAAGCTGTCAAAAGGCCGTAGGCAGTATACAAACGGCCGAATACCAGAGCTACGATTCCACCGAGCGTATTTACCGGCCAAATGACGACGACGCCGCATAACCACCGCTATTGATTGCTTCGGGAAGCGACTGTTTATCGACGTAATTGGGTTACTGTGAAATCTACTATTATTTATAATTCCACTTTGCAGTCATGAATGACTGTTGTATCATTGGATTAATTAGCTTGATAAATTAATTGTGATAAATTATACCATAATTATATTAATTGATTGGAATTACTTGTGAATAGTGCAATGATACAACAACTAATACTTTTTCAGGCTAAAATCGAACTGTGTTTAATAAAAGAATAATCATCCATAAACTACGGTGGTTGAGATGATTTTTTAAAGTAAAGTTTAATCCATTTCAAAGTGTATTGTAAATACCTAGCTACGTGGAAAAAAATCCAATTTATTTAGGTAGGTAAGTATTTAGGAAATAAAAAGTTTCATTTGTTGTTTTTATATTTTTATCACTGTTGCATATTTAGATCAAATTCGTGAAATGAGGTTATTGTTTCCCATTATCAATACAATAAAACTGGATGGTTCAAAACTTTTAATTTTCTTACCGAGTGAGTAATAAAATGTCAGCTCTAGCTAAGCGGAATGTTCAGATATAGAAGATTTGAGTAACACAGTAAATATAAGTTTCCTAATTATAATTTTCACGGGAACGGCGGCGATGTCGTATTCCTTGGCTCATCTCCAGCTTTTTATATATAAACCAGCACCTATTCGCAGTATGATATACAGTTTTCGTATTTCAATATGCGAGTTTTGTCTTAGGCAACATCACTAATCCGAACCAAACAAGTGTATTTGTAACTAGATTTTCGTCTACTTTATTGATATGAAAGACTGTTCTATACAGGGCTATTTTACTTATTTTTAAAACACCAACGACCTCGCTTTACGCTTTAAGATTACTAACATCATAAACAACAACATTGTTTTTACTAATTTTTCGAAAACAAAACAAAAAAAATGCTTTCCATGCAAATGTCCTGAACAGCTGTTCGAACTTTGTATAAAAAGCTGATTTTTAGGGTTCCGTACCAAAATGGTAAAAAAGGAACCCTTATGGTGTGACTCAGTCTGTCTGTCTGTCTGTCACAGCTGGATATCTCGAGAACTACTAATGGTATCAACTTGAAATTTGGAATAAGATGACATTTGCCCAACTATTTTGCAAATAAGAAATAAATAAAAAAATAAATATATTTTTTACAACAGGGACTGAGAAGAGGTCTGAAAAATTTGAAGTACTTACTAGGGCATGTGGGGTTTTGTCTTTTTGTTTTAGGCCGCATAGTTATACTACATACATACTACTACACACATACTTATGATGAAAAAATGTAAAAAAATTACCGTCCCCCCCCCCTCCTTATCTCCGAGTTTTGCAAAGAGAAAAATCTGAAATAATTATTGGTGATAGCAGTTTATATAAAAATTACAGGAAAAATAAAACGATGTCTCAATAGAGCACACTTTTTTAGAAATTGTGAAATTTCTAAAACAGTTAACATTAGTTCCACTATCGGTCAAGAGATGGCGCTGACCTAAAACTGCAATACTAATTTTATTATTCAACTCTGCAGTGTGGTTTGATGGTGCAATTATGATGGTACGGAACCCTCGGTGCGCGAGACCGACTCGCTCTTGACCGGTATTTTTTCTCTGTTTTCGGAAAAGTCGTAGAACAAATTTTGTCGTTAATGTTGTTAGTAATATACTTACTCCTGCGAGGTTATTGGTGAAATAAACCTGTATAGGTCCTGTAAGAAAATAAGTACCACCGTATGATTTTCCATAAAAATGAGCTTAGTTCTTAAAGCTTCTGATATTATTTAAATCTGATTTTATTTAAATTTGATATTGTTTGAAAGCTCTTATTCAACTTGCCGACTTTGCTGCCGAATTTACTGTACTTATAATTTTCCCTATTCGCCATAAATAAATTCCCTATTCGCCGTAAATTTGTCAGTAATATGGGCAAGTTAACTATTATAGCTTTCGAACAATATCAAATTCAAATAAAAAATAACATCGAATTCATAAGAAAAATACCTTTCAGACTTAGCTCTTTTGTATGGAAAATCCTAAGGTGGACCCTATTGTGTTTTGAGCATTAAATAGGTATATAAAGTGACATTATATCCTTAAAATTTAGGTAATTCTATTACGAGCTCAATAAATGATTGGAAAATCTTGGAGCTGTGTAAAAAGTGATATAGAATAAATAATTTAAATATTAACTAGACAATATTTATCTTAATTTTTTTTTATTTAGGACAACAAACAGCAGTACAATACTTATTACAATAGATTATTTATCATTTAAATAAACCAGTATTACTCATTGCACCACCAGCACCGTTATCCCCATCTTAACTATATGTAACATAGCCTCTAATTTTCACAAGGTTTATATATTGAAATGGTATGAACAAAAATACAAACAAACAATTGATGATAACAATACTAATGACACCATATTAATTTGAAACATATCCAAACAGACAAGGAATTTTGCTAAGGTAAGTAATATGTTAAGTACAATAATAAATTGGCAGTTTCTTCGACAAATATCCGGGTGCATCAAAGGAAAACTAATATTTGAACTCGACAGCTTATTAGGGTGGTTGCGAACGAAGAGGAGCATTTCCAATTAAACTATTTATATATGTTTATCTTGTTAAGCTGTGGTAAATTTTACATAGGTACTACTTAATTACATTGTAAAGTGTTTATTTTAATTAAGGTCGTTAGTCGTGCAGAGTATTTGATTTGCGAAGGCCCACAAAAACCATGCAGTCCTAGGTGGACTAACATAGCATTTTATAAAGGAGAGTGAAACTATAAGGAAAAACACTTCTGGCAAGGCTTCAAAATTTCTTCAAATGTCCCACAAATTAACTACAGATTTAAATGAACAGAAATATTGTCCTTATCCTAACCATGAATCTTTACTAATATTATAAATGATAAAGTAGGTTTGTTTGTTTATTCGTCTGACCAATCATCATGAAATGCTACATACACTTTCTCAGAGGTATAGATAGGTACGTACCTTTCATCCAGAAAAAAATACTGTTCCTGAGGAAAAGAAAAATTAATGATCACGCAAATACGAAGTCGTGGGCAGCCGATAGTTATCTTTATAATTCCATGTGTTCCGTAAATATTTATATAGTTGTGTTTTGCTATCTTCGATCATTGTCGAAGTTCATACTATATATAAATCCTGCTTTTCCAATTATCATAATTATTTTGTATAGGTAAGTTAATAACTTTATTCAACGAACCAGTGAATTGGAATTTAAATCGTCGGAAGCAACGGAAAATTAATTAATAAGCGATGAAATCATTTGGTCGTTACATTCGATGATTTCAGCTATAGAGAAACATAAAACAATATCTTCATTGATTATATCGCTATATCACAATGTTGACTGCCGGAAATCATAAAAAGGAACTCTTATTTTCTTGTTTTTCTCGATGTCTGTCTCGTGTTAAAGTTTACAGAAAAGCCTTTTAAACTACTTCAAAACAGCAATTTATTTAGCAACAGTAAGTCTAAAAAGTTATTTTAAAGGTTACGAAATAACTTTTAACTTTGTTTCTAACTGGCTTCGTTTACTTTAGAAATTACTTTCAATTTATTAAAAAAAAGTTAAGCAAAAAATCTGTTGATTTACGCCGTTTTTGTCCCTATATTATGGTCCTTTGTATATTACATAAAATATCAAACTGTCAAAATACACATAGCCTCACATGCCATTTGACAAACCAAAGGCCTTGACCAACTTTTAACTCCTCCGCTGCTGGTCGGGCAGCCTTGAGCTACCTCCGAAGTACTTATCTCTACATGGGCGATAGACAAACGTGAGTCCTATGCGTATTGGAATACAGACCGGTTTCAAATCATTATCGATAATCTTGCGACACACTCCAAATTATATATTCCGTAAGCGGACGAATGCAAAGAGTTTCTAACCGTCATTGTGATCGAAAAATAATAATACTTATCGAGTTATCAAGATGTTTACGCCTGCAAGAATTACCCTTTTCACGTGAATTGAATAGTGATAATATTATTCACATAAAACTAAAATGCGTTTTAAAACTATTTAGTAATAAAGTTGTCTTCTTCGTTCAATCTTAATTCATAATACGAAAGAAAGAGGCAAAACGTTAGAACACGGCATGTAGTGAAAAATATAACTACTTATACATAAGTAAAATGTGGTTGAGAAGTTTCAATATTTAGGCTTTAACAATCCAGGCTCTCTCATCGCTTCTCTAAAAAGGGATGAAAGGTGGGCGAGTGGTACTATAACTTTTAGATTTTCGCTTCTTTTAACACTGAAAATGTTTATGTGATCACCAGTGTATGTGCCCGATGTTCACTCAAAAGTGCGGCATAGCCGTAGATCGGCCAAATTGGAGATATCTTAGAGAGGTGTCAAGTTGTGCAAGGCGCGGAGATCTATTGTATGTCGCTTGAATTTTGAAAATCGGTCGATAAGTTTTGAGAAATTTTAAAAATGTTTCTGATTTGCTGGACAACAATTAGATTAACTTTTTTCGGGGGCCTTAATTAAAATTCGGAAAATATGCATCCGGAGATTGAATTGGGCTACAAAATAAGTCTACTGGGTAGAAATATGAAAGAATGACGTGAGCTGCAAAGGTTCCCAAGGGTGGGAATGGTTTGTAGTTGGGCCGCGTTGATGCTGGCTATACAGCGCATACGCTGTCGTAATAATAGTTAGAGTAAAGTGTTTATGGACAGTTTTAAGTAATAAATGTATTATTTAGTGGTGCTACCACACAACAGCAAAAAAAATATTCGAAAATAATCTTAAAAATTTAACTCTCTTCGATTTCAATGGACGAGCAAATGGCTGAACTAGATACTATTAATAGTACTTTTAATTTTTGATGTTCATTTTCAATGGACTCTAATTTGCGTGGAGCGTGTAAAATCTGTGAATTTTTAAACGGATAAATGTTTGTGCACTTTTCTACAATGTCACCTTTTGTCACCATCAGCGTTTAACAAAAATAATGCGTCAGTTCAGTCTAAAATGAATATTGGTCATGGAAACGAAGAAAAAAATTACCACAACTTACTTGATTAATGGTAATATCTATTCTATGACAATACCTATGTTTTATTATTCATGTGACACTTACTCAAAACTAATATAAGTCCTTTACCATAATTTGAGATCAAATTAAATAATAAAGTTTGCTACTTTATTACAAAATCACTTTATCGTTTCTGCTAGCATAATACCTAGTTTATAAACAGTTCGTTAATACTTACAATGGCAAGCTGCAAAACATTCCACTTAATTTAGTAAATTATTCGCCCGTTTTACTTTCACAAAAGGTTTGATACATAAACATTGGATATCGATAAAACGATTGTTCCAATTCTGGTACCATTTTCTTCACGTATTTAGAGGGTTTAATATACTATTCAAGTGGAAAAGATTTTATTACCATCGATCTGCTGTTCCAGTGTTTGTATAAATTTGCAAACATCCATCGTATAAGGGTAGGTACTATAAAAATGTAGCCGTTTTCACTTGTTTGTAGTTTTAACATTATCTTAGGTACTTACAATTTACATAAATAGAAAGAAATAAAAGCAACTGACCGAAGTTTTACGAATGTAGTTGGTAATAATCGTTGACTAAACTCGTAAATTATTATCATTTTATTAAGCCGAGACAAGTACTTTTACTAGAAGTAATTTTACTCAGTTAATTATAACAAAGTTATTTGCCATTACATTGGCAGAACAAAATAACTAGTGGCTCCGTGAGCTAAAAAAATAGCTTATATAAATTATGTTTTTTTTACATATCTCCGCCATTATTAAAAATTTAGAAAAACTGGATCGACAAAAATTTATATCTTTACCTATGAAATTGCCGATTTGTATGGAGATTTTTCAAGAAGTTGCATTTTTCATAATAGCATTTTCTTTGTTCATTTAACAACCATGAACACTCATGTAACGAAACTTTTATGTACTAATGTTTCAAACATTGCTAACTTATTTCCATTTAAGATAAGCGAAAAAATAAGTTTTGGTTAAGTTACAACCCCTTCGGTCACCCTTTTTTTTGCTCACAAAAAAAGAGTCACTTTCAAGATCTTTTTTTTAATGTCACGAAAGCTAAAATATGGACTTTATTTTTACTGATAGTTAACTATCATGATCATAATTCGATGTAATATTCACGATTTTGTTAAAATTTTAAATTATAGAAGTTATTATTTTCTCTGTATGTGATAAAATATCGGCAATTTCATAGGTAAAGACCTAATATTATTTTCAAACATCCTCACAAAATTTCACGAGAATCGGTTCAGACATGCGACCTGTAGAAAGAGAATAAACAGACAGCCGGAAGGACATTCGAAATAATTTTTACCAAAGCTAAAGCAGAGACTCTTCGCTCGCGCTTCGCTCTCGCTCGGTCAATTATACAAAAATATTTTAAGGTTTTTTTCTTACTAATTTTTCACAAGAATTCACTTGTCAGCAAGTAAATAACTTTTGCACCATTACGTAATCGGGGTCAGCTGTATTTGATCTAGCATAAAATGTGCAATACCTATCTCAACAACTCAGCAACTCTGCTAAGCATTTCTTTTCTGCATAATTATAGCTTTCTAAAATAATTTGTTTGATTGCAGCGTATAATATGAAAATTGGTTGTTATTCACATGTAACGAAGAGGTGTGATATACCGGAATATATTCGCTTTAGTCCGATTAACAAATTGCTCAAAAGAGGGTATAGAGTGCGTGAGCGGGAACCTCAGCGATTTCTTCAGAAACTTATTCAGGATACTAAAAGTCCTGACGTCTAGGAGGTGAGGCGGAGGGAGGAGGGGGGGACAAAGGTCCTAATTTTAGGTTTTTCACTCATATATCAAAAATGGTGCGTTGTAGGAAAAAATGATTTACAATGAAATGAAAGCTTATAAAATTCTCTATAACTTTAGTTAAATACACTTTGTTTGTATTTCCAACCGTTTTTGGGCTACGCGTTAAGGAAATGTGAAAATTTGGATGATGGCAAGATGGCCAAAAGAGTTGTTCTACACACCCTCTACCAACTAATGATATATCATTAGAAAGGCCTTTTCTAGACAAATATTTACTGCAAACAAATTTTATATCAGTTGTTAGTATTTTTGGAGTTAAAGGTCAATTAGCTTCCGCACGCGTCTTCGTCCACGTGGACCCTAGGGAACCTTTGATCAGAATAAGAAGTATTTTATGTTTTAATTTAGGTTATAAACTATATGTATGCTAAATTTAATTAAAATCCGGGCAACAGTTCTTGAGTTATCAGGTGTGTAAATAACTTGACTTTGTTTATAAGGGTCTCAATATTTGTCTAAAAAGGAGTTGTAGAATTCACTTTTCCGGAGTGGGTAGCTCAACAATTATTGGGAAATAGGAAAAAGTGAACAGAACCAAAGTTATAGAAAATTTGATAAGCTTTCATTTTATTTTTAAACATTTTTCGCTACAAGGCGCCATTTTTGAGATATTGGTGAAAAACCTGGACGGACAGACAGACAGACGAATCTATAAGGGTTTCGTTTTTTGCCATTTAGGCTACGGAACCCTAAAAATGGAAGAATACTTTCCTCGCTATACCACATATAAATGCTATAAAGCCGCTCGCTATGCCGACTCTAGGCTGTCACTTCACGAAAAATCGATGACCGTCGAAAACTATAACACATCTTGCGATAGAGAAGTTCAGTACTTATCACCAGAGACCGGACTTGCGGTGGCACGAGTCAAAGTGAGTGAAATACAATGTATTTTTTTTTTAAATACATCCTCCTTGTTAAAATACAAAAAATATACAGACGCGATCAAAGAAGTTCTACTTCAAAAATATTTTCAAAACATCGATATGTAAACACTTACGATAATTTGATAATCACTAGCAAGTTTGTATTCTTGCTATTGCAAATCCGGCCTTTGCTTATCACTTTTGCAAGGAAAGATACCCATCTCTGACCTGTCAAAATGTTGATTTTTATCAATTATTACTTAGCTCATATAATCGCATTTTTATTATTATTCATGAATTGCTCAATAAAGTAAAAATCGGGAACACAGAAAAAGTCAAAACTCAAAATGAAGATTGGCAATAATTATAATTAGAACACTAGACTTCACAATTACTCACATATTTTTCAGATTGCCAAATTAAAATTTAATAAATAGTAGAGTTCTACGGTCAATCAACTACATAATTTAAATATAATTTTATTATCAGTAAACATCAACTTTTAAAAAAGCTACCTATTTGACAAGTCAAAGCTTGTAGTGGTCATTGTTCTTTTAATTTCTCTATGTGACTTGGGCTAGGGGACTGGTACCGGTCCATATCCAGAGAAAACTTCGCTAGTATGGAAAATGGAGAAAGAATTCACATCGGGAGAGTGAAATGGTTATCCTTATCACATATCACCGGTGCTATCGCAGCATTTATGGACCATAAAATATCAAACACCTACGACAGGATAAGGGAACGTACCCATACTACGTGACCCATATTTTACCATTTTTGACCCCCCTCCCCCCCCCCCTCGGTGACCACCCGTAGTATATGCCAAGACCCCCCCCCCCCCTCCCTCTGGTTTTCACGTAGTATTTCATAGATAATGGTTTTACATCATTTTCAACAGAAATCTAAAAAAATTTGCTCATTTTTGTCTTTTCATTAGTAAGACGCTTGCCACGTAATGCCAAGAGTCTGAATTATAATTTTACATACAATTACAAGTTAAAAAATGTATCAAGTAGAAAAAAAATTTCGCTGCGTGTCATATTTGAACACAACTTGAAAAAAAAGAACCAGATTTCCATTGACAATATTGACTACGTGACAAAACATAGGCCCCCTCCCCCCCCCTGTGACCAAGCGTGGTATTTTAAAGACCCCCCTCCCCCCCTTAATGGGTCACGTAGTACGGGTACGTTCCCTAAATAGAAAAAAAAAAACATATAAAATAATATATTTAGCTTATGATAATTTTACAAAAACACTAAATACAGTACCAATACTTACAAAGTTGAACTTAGCCGAATTAGTCTCCAGACTCTATATTGCCACAGCCAATGTGTGACACTGATTTTCAGGTACAGCCATACCTTAGAAAGCGCCAACATTCGCTAAACAATGCAATCACATAATAAATCAATTTATGTAAACTCAATACAACAATTTACTTAGAACAGCAACACCTTGGTAAGTAATTAGATGATAAATAAAGATAAAAGTTTATACAAAAAAAAAAAACCAAAAAAATAGGTTAAATAGTTTTCATTATGTAGCGCAGAGCTCTATATTATGTTATTCCAAGTTTACTGTTTTATTTTTACCCGAAAATAAGTCACAGAAGTACTTTACCTATTTTACCCTGTTGTTTTTGATATCGATAACGAATTCATAGTGGTTTAGCTTTAGATAATCTCACGGTAGTAACGAGCTCAAAGGTTATGGATGTAGTGATGCATTATCTACCCGACGATTTTAATTAAATTAACAATATTATTGCAGTTTCTTATCACATGAACGAACAAGCACCAAAGGTAGTAATGCAGAGTTGAGATCGCCAGTTCATCTTTCATTTATTGATAAAGATTGTCTGATCAGTAATTTTCTACTGCGGGTACACAAAATAGAAAATAGGTTTGTGATTGTTGAATCGCTAACGTTAAATTACTATGAAATTAATTACTTTATATATAAAAATATAATAATGAGAATCACTTCTATTGTGAAAATTAAATTGTGGACGATACTATTCCATCAGTTAGCACTAAATATTTTTTATATGTATGTAGAGTTACAGTGCCAAACATGTATTCGCTATGTGATCGTGGGAAAACAAAGCCCAATAAAAAAATAAAAAACCTATAAAGTTCTTAAATATTTTTGTAAATTATTCCACTTGAAGTAGAGACCTACGTTAAAAAGACTGATAATTATAATCATGTTGCAAACTCTAATAAGCTTGGGTGACTTACTGTGGTCGTCTGTGGTAAGTGTGGTAAGGTTACTGTGGACCGTAGTGATATGAAAATAAAAAATACGCAGGTCACTTAAATTTTCTTTACATAGCAGAATGTATGAATGTACACTGGTACATAAATAACGAGGCCACGAATGGAAGCCGGGCTGCGTAGGTTCGCCTCTCTGCATGAGACCTTAGATAGCTGCGAGTGGCATCTACAGGGTTGGATTTGGGTTAAACTAAGACGACAAACCACCTACACAAATTCCGATAAAAAATACAGCTTTCTTTTCTAATCGAATATATCTAATAAATTACCTACTTAGTTTTTGGTTTTAGATTCAGATTTTTGCATTTACGCTGCTATTTTAAATTTTATAATAGAAGAAAACAAGTCGTCCAGCGCACTTTCTGGGTTCCGTTTTACATTTACTATCTACATATTGGAGACTATAAGTTAGAGACGAGTTGGTTTATTTTTTATTTTGATCTAATCATTTAACATTTTGGATAACATAGAATGGTGATACTGATTGCTTAATTGAGTGATCATAATGATGACACTGACTTCATATTTTTTTGCTTTTTGAAAAGGACTAGGACTATATCGAATATCTAAACATTACAAGGAAGCTCCTAGAGCATTGGTTCCTAACCTGGGGGTAATTACTAGACGTGTGCGCCGATCGGCGTGGCGCACGCCGCTGGTCATTTTAGCCACTCCGCCGCCGCCGAAGTTTTCGACGGCGTCATCGGCGTCAAAATCCAAGTGTAATATGTGTAAGAAACAAGTACAAAAAGCTGAAATAACTTGCATCTAGGTACATAATTATCTCATATTTTTTATTATTTTCCTCTCTTTTTTGGATTAGTTTGATTGTTGCCATTGAGGTTTTTTTAATAGTGATTTTATAATTTAATAAAGGTATAGGCCTCCTCCAAGGATCACTACAACGATTTGTCCTGCGCTGCCCGCATCCAGCGGCTTCCCGCGACCTTCACCTGATCGTCGGTTCACCTTGTGGGGAGCCTACCCAAGGAGCATCGTCCAGTGTGCGGTCGTCATTCCTACCTTTTCGCCCCAACCGCCAGTGTTTCTTCTCGCTAATATGTCCCGCCCACTGCCACTTCAGCTGAACAATCCTCCGAGCGATGTCGGTTGCTTTAGTTCTCCTACGCATCTCCTCATTTCTGGTTCGATCACGCAGGGAATGCCGACCATGGCTCCCTCCATTGCATACTAGGTGACCTTGCCTTCTTATGAGACCCGTAGTTAGCGACCACGTTTTATCGCGGTAACTCAACACTGACAACACACATTGGGCATAGACTTTTGTCTTGAGACACTGAGGTAAGTTTGACGCGAAGATTTGTCGAAGCTTCCCGAATGCTGCCCATCCGAGCTGGATTCCATGAGAGATCTCTTTTTCGAAGTCGAACTTACCTAACTGCACTGTCTGTCCTAGGTATACGTAATGATCAACAACTTCGAGTGTAGTGTTCCCAACATGAGCTGGAGTGGGTACAATATGAGCAGTCGACATGATTTTCGTCTTATCCATCTTCATTCTAAGACCCACTTTTTGGGAGGCACTACGGATATCTTCGAGCATTGTGTTCAAGCCTTCCATGGTCTCAGCCATAAGAACTATATCATCGGCAAAACGAAGGTGTGTTAGGTACTGGCCATTAATGTTGATACCGAGTCCTTTCCAGTCCAAGAGCTTAAAGATGAAATAACGTCTCCCTGTCTCACACCTCGCTGTAGTTGGATGGGATCTGTGCTCTGATTCTGTACTCGGGCCGACGCGACATGGTGGCATTTTCTTATAAGTGCCTCAACACCTCGATATACCTAGTCTACTTGGTGCACCTCTGGAGACTGCAGCTCTGCCCAGGTCTCAATCGAATCAAAGACTTAAACATAGACCACGAACGCCAAGCAAAGTGGCAGATTATACTCCCCGGTCTTCTGTATAACCTGCCTCAGCGTATGGATGTGGTCTATGGTGCAAAAGCCTTTTCAGAACGCGGCTTGTTCGGGAGGTTGGAAGTCGTCGAACTTGCAAGCGCAACGATTCGAAGATTCGTATTCTTCAAGAGGGTCTTGTCACCCTTTTTATAGAATAGAATCACCTCACTTTCACTTCACTTATGTTCCATGTCTTTGGCATTCTGCCCTCGACGATGACGAAATTGAAAAGCTTCTGGAAGTCTTCTATTCTACTTATTTTGAATATCCTCGCCGATTACGCCGATGACGCCGCCGCCGCCGACAATTTAGACGCCTGACGCCGCCGCCGGTCAAATGACCATCGGCGCACATGTCTAGTAATTACCCCCGCAGGGGTAAAACAGCTAATCTATGGGGGTAACAGAGGTGGTACCAGTAAGAATGAATAGAAAAGAGAAATGGCACTATGGTTCATTGCTGGGGGTAAAGTCTGCTTCCCTACTAGATGATATGGGTAACAATATTGAAAAGGTTAGGAACCACTGTGCTAGAGCTTCCTTGAAATGTTTAGATATTTCTATACCTAACTGAAGAAATTTGAAATACAGGCATGATCAGAGCAAAAAACATAATTGCGTAATACAATCTAATTTTTCTACGCATAGATAAATCTGCGTGCCACTACTATTCATAAAAAATCAAAATGGAATATTTAACTACCGAAACAATGATGTCTAAGGAAAGAAACGACAAAAGGTTAATTGCAATGGTTTTACTGAATCCGCCTCTGTAGACCCACGCACGACCCTTACGTAACACCTACCATTGACCTACTTAGGTTAGCTAAGGGCAGACACGTACTTTTCACAATTACTTTCAAGTTGGTTTCCTTTGGGAATGCGTGATCCCACTAAATTATTACAATTACAGGAACTAAGGTAGGTACTTTGGTAAGCCAGAGTGAAGATTATTAACCGACTTCAAAACAGGAGGAGGTTCTATGTTCGTCTGTATATTTGTTTTTTTTTGTGTATGTCCACCGATTACTCGAAAACCGCTGGACTGATTTAAATGATTTTAACGTTACTTCATCCGGTTTCATCCCAAGTTGGTCCCATTTTTCGAAAATTTGAAATCAGTTCAGTAGTTTTCGAGTAATCCTGAAAATACTGTAATTTTTTAGGTAAATATTGCTCGAGTTTTTACGGATCTACAGACATATTTTTTTGTTTATGAACCGATTTAGATGACTCTTGTTTTGTTGTAAAGAGAATACCTTAAGGGTGGTCTCATGTTAAATTGGCAAATATGGCATTGGACCTTGGACTTCGAAGAGAACTTACATGAGAACTCTTCAAAATCAAATAGGATAGTGTACTGGTGATTACATTAGGGCATTGAGAGGTTTCGCATTTGCTATTTTTATTGAGATACAGGCCTTACTTACGTTGTTTTTGTTTTAAGGTTTTTTGAAGGAGGTTTTTTTATAAAATTCTCTATGTGTACATTTTGCACTGACCTTTAAAACTAAGTACCCACTGTGTGATTTTCATACAAACATACTTCACATACTCATAAATAAAAAGTACATGTATCACTGCAATGCCTTTTATGTCGATGGATAGACCCTAGCTAGACCAAATGTTCATCTCTCAAATAAGCATTTCAAATAACTAAAAAAATTGTCCTTTTCTTTAAACATACAAAAGAATAACATTGATTGAAATTCCAAACAAAGTTATGAGGACTGCGAAAACTGGCCTTTTTTAGGAAATTGAGATTTCGAACATTTGGTCTATCCATCAACATGAAAGTCATTGCAGTGATACATGTACTTTTTATATATGAGAATGTGAGTAAGCATGTTTGTATGAAAATCACACAATGGGTACTAAGTTTTGAAGGTCACTATTATATAGAAACCTTTACAAGGAGCTCGATGACAAAGTAGCATCATTCGGCCTGCGATAGCCCTTTGGTCATCTGGTATTTTGGGAATCTGGTATAGAGATACCAGCTAGGTGATTGCGTAAAGTCAATCGTATGCATTTGACAGTTCATATAGAATCATAATATAGTCATCCCATACCAATTGCAGCCGATGAAATACGATATGAACTGTCAAATGAATACGATTAACTTACGCAATCGCACCCCAGATTCCCAAAATACCAGATGACCAGCATACCAAGATTCCTAATTTAAGAGATACCCATAATACCATAATTTGTACAGTCAAGGACAAGATACAATACGTCGTTGGCAGAATTAAAGCAACTTTCGGTAGCGTCGGTCATCGGATAGGTGACTAAAAAATTATAATCACGAGATCCTCCGCTCTTCTATGAAGGCTTGTTAAACCATTAGTAACGGGAGCGTTTGCAATTGTTAATAACTATTGTGAACCATCTACTTTATCCATCTATAAGAAAGACCAGTGAGTGCCTCAGCCACTCGGCAGCGGGATCTTTAGAAAGGCTAGTGATGTATAAGAACCTTACCAAGTATTATAATTATACTTCTCAATCCTTAACCTACCTAATTATACTCGGATTAAAAGATTCAGCGAAAACGGTATTCTTTTTGTTTACCTACTTGTTTTTTATACAAAAAAATGTAACGAGATTGTCTTTCCAATGTGCTTCTATAGCAATCCTAATATGATAATCAGTCTGAATGGTATCAGTCTCATCTCCTGAATGATTAATAAGTACTTTCGCATGTTGGGTTGTCTGTCTGGCTGTCTAGACAGGTCAAGACTTACTCCTCGAGGAATACAATCCACACAAAAGAACAGGTAACCCGAACCATGCATTAGTTATTTATTTTATGACGACATATTTAGCTGAGAAATACGTGGAACAGTAATTTATCTCTACAGAAATTCGTCCCACTGATTTATTTTTATTTGATTTCCATATTTTTGACGGAAGAATCAATTGTCTTGGGTATCGACACTGGTGGCATACCAATAAATCGTTGTATCTATACCATTTATAGGTGTACCTTCGTTTAATGTAATTGCCTTCCCGGTAGGTAGGTATACATAAAAGTTTATATTAATTAAATTTTTATGAACTTTGTTTAGTTTCTACAAGTTGTAAGTACTTAAATTATTTATGAACAAAGCTGATTTTAGTAGAAACTCAATTGTAACAATTAGTACGTATAATGGTGTTTCATTTAAAAATACTTTGGAGTTGGACGGGCTAGCGAAGTAGGCGTTAATTCAGGTCAAGGATTTAGCTGACTGTTGTTGATAAACTATCGCAAGATAATATCAGTATTATAAATGGAATAAAGTTTAATTTTGTAAAATCGCTGTTGATTTATTTTATTGTTTGATATAGATATTGGAAGTAGAGTGATTGTGGTCTAAAAACAGAGTATAGTAAAATGCAGTTAATTTTGTGACAGGATTACAGGGTTAATAATAGGATAATTTAAAAAAATAATTAGACAACATCAAATATGCTGCTCTCTCAAGTAGCTAAATTGAAATCGAAAATAACGACAGTCGACAATATGAGATTCGAAAAGCTGTTGGAAAAACAAAATTTTCACTAAAACATTGTAAATTAAATATAAAAAACTTTGTCAGAAGTGGGATTCGAACCCACGCCCACAGAAGTGGACTGCGACCTGAAAACTATAAATCAGCGATGACTTTCAGTGTACTGTTACATGACAGCTATGAGCGTTAAAATAAATTTGAAGTAGGTACCCTGAAAACTATTAAAGTAGGTAAACAAAATAAAAACCAAAGAAATGTAGCAATGTCTCGCATCCATATGTCAAATGAAAGCAATTGTGATAGATTTTGAAATTAGACAATAAGTACACTGGTTTAAATAAAAAAAAACCGGTCAAGAGCGAGTCGGACTCGCGCACCGAGGGTTCCGTACCATCATAATTGCACCATTAAACCACACTGCAGAGTAAAATAATGAACTTAGTATTGCAGTTTTAGGTCAGCGCCATCTCTTGACCGATAGTGGAACTAATGTTAACTTTCTTAGAAATTTGATAATTTCTAAAAAAGTGTGCTATATTGAGACATTAAACTGCTATCACATAGAATTATTTCAGATTTTTCTCTTTGCAAACTTCAGAGATAAGGGGGAACGGTATTTTTTTTACAATTTTCATTATAATTCGAAAACTATGCGGCCTTTAACAAAAAGAAAAATGATTAAAAACGTGCAAACGGCGCTCTTTCATATGATACCCCACATGCCCTAGTAGCTCCACTTAAAATTTTTATGAGCCCTTTTCAGTCCCTGTTGTAAAAAAGATATTTATTATTCTAAATTTCAAGTTGATACCATTAGTAGTTCTCGAGATATCCAGCTGTGACAGACAGACAGACAGACAGACTGAGTCACACCATAAGGGTTCCTTTTTAGGGTTCCGTAGCCTAAATGGCAAAAAACGGAACCCTTATAGATTCGTCATGTCTGCTGTCTGTCTGTCCGTATGTCACAGTCACTTTATTCCGAAAGTATTAAGACTACACAGTTGAAACTTGGTAGGTAGATGTATTCTGTTAACCGCTTAACGAATTTAATACAAAAATAAGAAAAATAAAAGATTAAGGGGGCGCTCCCCATACATGGAACTGAAACTGAAAAAAATTTTTTTCTTCAAACCAACACGTGTTAGGTGTTTATAGATAGGTCTTTAAAAATGACATTGAGGTTTCTAAGACAACTTTTTCTCAAAGTCAACCGTTTGAAAGATATACACCGCCAAAGTGGTAAAATTTGTGTCCCCCCCCCCCCCCCCCCCCCTTTAACGTTTGTAATAGGAGAGTGAAAAATCTAAAAAAAATATGCTATAGATCTTAATAAACACTTTCAACCAAAATTAGTTTGAATGAGATATAGTAATTAGTTTTTGAGATATAGCACATTTTCCAAAACCGAAAATATCACTTTGTCATTCATACCAACACTGTGAGAAACAAAGTTATTTTATCAAAATGATAGGTGGTATTAAATATGGTATGGTATAAGGTAACTACGGAACCCTACGGCGCGTGGCCCGACACGCACTTGGCCGGTTTTTGTTTACCATTTTGGTACGGAACCCTAAAAACATTAGTTGTACAAGTGATTCATAAACTATGCTTATATGCTAAATTCCTGACATCTGAACACCGATGAAAGTTCATAAAAACAATCTCATTAAAACTTGTTTTGATTCATCCGTAAACACTCCGGATCTATCTTCTGACTATACACCGTTAATTTTTAAGTATATCTATACAAGTACAACATCGTCTCGACTATAATGTATGGAACCGCTGATTTTTTTTCGCGATTCCGTGGTTGGCCCCTAGTAAAAGTTGTTTATTCACGTGGTCTGAAATCCCCATTTAATTTTTAGATATACTTAAAAATTTACAGTGTATAGATCACGTTGGGGCACAATTCATTTTCTACCATACTGCACAGTGCGCAACACACAGAGTTCCGTTTGAACAATAAATTGGTCCTGATTGAAATGCTCCAGATTTTAACATGTGCGTCACCGGGACAATTTTATGTACGTGTCAACCGGGCGAGTCGCAGTACCTCAGTACAGTAATCATCAATCAAGCCCGAATGTTTCGCAGATGCTTGTATGAGGATGCTTAACTGTAAAATTCCTTAATGTGCCTGCAAAGTACTAATGGTATTTTAGTTTTCAGCAGGGACCGGAAAACCCCTTTTTTGGTTAACCCAATTGATAGGGAAACCCTATTAAAAAGCTTACCAAATGATAGGGTTTCCCTTTCGTTAGGGTTAGTCGACGTCATGCTTACCGTATTGATAGGGTTTTAGAAAAAAAAATTCTATGAAATACCCAATCAAAAACCCTTTTGACGTTTAGCGGTTCATGAAATACCCAATGAAAACCCCTTTAACTGTAAGCGTTTCCGGTCCTTCGGCCCAGGTGGAGCTAGGTATAAATTGCTTAAACACGTTTTAAAACCCCTTCATTAAAGCCTTCATAGGGTTTCCCCGATAGGGTTTTCGTATTCGGTAAGTCCTTACTTGGGTTACTGTTTCGATAGGGTTACCGTATTTATAGGGTTACCGTATTGATAGGGTTTTTGAAAACAAGTCTATGAAATACCCAATCAAAAACTCCTTTAACGGTAAGCTGTTCCGGTCCTTGGTTTTCAGTAATATTGTCAAGTAGACTTCACATTTAGGAATAAAAACGAAGAAAAATAATTGAATAATGGCATAAATCTAACTTTATATGAACACATTTATCCGCAGTCTGAGTGATTAGTGATTTTTCTTTACCCTGATCGTACGTACAATATTTAAAAAAAATCATTTTCTATGGTACTATTATGTATTCTGTGGATCAGCTGAAGATGTATTCCTCGAAACGCACCATTTAGGTGCGCTAACAAAACCAATAAATGAAAATGAAAAAAATGAAAAAATATTTATTCAGTATCTTTTAAGTACATTACATATTATATGGCTGAGGCCCCTTTTAAGTATAAAACCTGTGTTAAGAGCCCCGCTCCTTCTAAGATTACAAAAGATACATTTGTTGTTTCAATTTTACATTGTTTAGTTACTGCTAAGTGCTAAACTAATTATATAAACATTTTCTAAGTTTCAAATTATTTTTCAATGTGCGTTTATAAATAAATAAATAATGCCCATAAATAGTTACAAACAAACAAATTGCGTGGAGTTGGTTTATGTTTAATGATTATGAGTTGTGTGCTGTGCTAAATAAAATAATTGTGACGGTTTAGTGTGTGTGTGTGTGTGTGTGTGTGTGTGTGTGTGTGTGTGTGTGTGTGTGTGTGTGTGTGGGTGTGTGTGTGTGGGTGTGTGTGTGTGTGTGTGTGTGTGTGTGTGTGTGTGTGTGTGTGGGTGTGTGTGTGTGTGTGTGTGTGTGTGTGTGTGTGGGTGTGTGGGTGTGTGGGTGTGTGTGTGTGTGGGTGGGTGTGTGTGTGTGTTTTGGATGTGTGTATGTGTAAATATGTACGATGTAAAGCTATTTTTTTATATTAAGGCGGTTGTATGACCGAAAGTGGCGCCCTCAGAGGTTTTTATTTAATAAGTTAGTAATAGAAAATAAAAATAATAATGTTTATCGTGGAGATTTTAGGGCCCATGGTCTAGTATTTTTAGAAGGTATCACTACATGCCCTCGTAGTCATTCGTAGAAGTAGATAGCAAATGTGTCAAAAACGGCCACTTTTAGCAGTTTTTCTATCTACTTCTAGCAGTGACTACTAGGGAATGTAACGATACCGTCTAAAAATACTAGACTGTGGGCCCTAAAATTTCCACGATAAACATTATTAAAATTGTGTATTAGAATTATAATATTAAATAAAATTCACAGCGGCGCCACTTTCGCTCAGGGTACCACCTTAAGATAATTATTATAATAGAAAAAATAATAATAATTTTACTTATTTAATTAGATAAGGTTCTCTATTTCTTCATAATTTTTAGTCTGTAGCCAGTTTTGTAATGTGTGCTTGGAGGTTTTTAATGTTAGGGGGTGAAAATTGAGGATTTTGTTTATTCTATTATAAATGTGTGCTGAATGTACCGTGTACTGCCTCTGGGCGTAAACAGTTTTTACAGAATCTACAGGTGCTACGCTCACAACAGTTCTTTTGTTTAATAAAAAATATTATAATTTTATTTCGTGGATAGATTATCGACCGCAGACCTTCTGTCGCCCTGGTACTTTAAGTCAAAACAACACTGTCATGATTCAAAAAGTCACTTAAGCACCTAGTTCCAGTTCGCTTCTGTTTTCCTGGTAGTTCTAATAAATAAACAATCAGGACAGTTGAGTTTTAAAACTTCTCTATCTTCACTCCTATCGACATTATTTATTACGTTGTCTTTATGCTCCCCTCTATTTTTCACCGTTGTGCGTTTAGAGGAAAAATAAATTTTTAATTGGTCTTGTTAGCGCACCTAAATGGTGCGTTTCGAGAAATTGTTTAGGTGCGTTTGAAAATTGGTGCGCTTCGGGGAATACCTCCAGTTGAAAACTATCAGACGTTCTTACGTCTTCTTCGTTATTCTTCTTACGTACATACTCTTGTATTTACGTAACGTAACCCAGTTGCCGTACAGCTAATGGTCTTTTAAGTCCAATTTCAGCAATATGAATGATTCAAGTCTATTCATTCTCTAGCAGTACTTTTTCATTCAAAGAACATTAACATTATTTTCAGTAAGTCTTGTCAAAAGTTACCTATGCCAATGCGGCATAATATTGAGATATGAAAATCTTGTAAGATGGAAATTATTACTATTTGTTTTGGTGTGATAATTTCCATGATCGTGATTTTAAAGTGGAAGTAATTTAAAAATATGTTAATTCAAGCAGCAAATTGCAGAGTTTACCGTTCGGAAGTTCTGTAGTTTCTTTGTAAAAATTGCTTTGAAATTGACACGCTATATATATGTATTTCTTGTTTCTTAGGTTTAACAACTATGCTAGCCTGAAATTCTTACACATTTCTAATATAAGTATTTTTTAAATAATAGGGAACATGCATAAGTCACCGATTTTGATAAATTTGAGCTTGGTCGCTGCGGACACGTATAAAAACATGATGGAACAGAAAAAAAAAATATTTTAGTTTTATCACACAGGGGAAAATAACGAATTTTTTTTTTCATTTTCGGATATAATGCACTTAACAGTCGGATAGAATATCGAATAAGAAATAATATTTTGTATGACACATATGTACTTAAACGCAATATTTAGGGAGATATTTGAAAATTCTTGGCTAACTCCATGTGATGCGCCTGAAACGTGACATGAGTGACGTCACAAATGTTGACCTTCTTGTATAGAGCGTTTTTGGCGGGAGCTGATGAGTGCTAACTTCAAGTAACTATATCACGAGAAAAAACGCATGAGAAAAGTTTTAATATTACAGTTGATTTTCTCACGCATTATACTTTTGATTTTGATACAATAAAAAATTGATGCATGTTCACTATTATGAACAAATAAAACCGGTCAAGAGCGAGTCGGACTCGCACACCGAGGGTTCCGTACCATCATAATTGCACCATCAAACCACACTGCAAAGTAGAATAATAAAATTAGTATTGCAGTTTTAGGCCAGCGCCATCTCTTGACCGATAGTGGAACTAATGTTAACTTTTTTTAGAAATTTGATAATTTCTAAAAAAGTGTGCTATATTGAGTCATCGTTTTATTTTTCCTGTAATTTTTATATAAAGAATTATTTCAGATTTTTCTCTTTGCAAACTTCGGAGATTAGGGGGGGGGAGGGGAACGGTATTTTTTTTACAGTTTCATCATAAGTCGAAAACTATGCGGCCTAAAACAAAAAAAAATATTGAAAACGTGCAAACGCTTTCGTGTGATATTTCACATGCCCTCGTAACCCCATTTAAAATTTTTAAGACCCTTTTTCAGTCCCTGTTGTAAAAAAGATATTTATTTTTTTATTTATTTCTTATTTGCAAAATAGTTGGGCAAATGTCATCATAAACTATTCCAAATTTCAATTTGATGACATTAGTAGTTCCCGAGATATCCAGCTGTTACAGACGGACAGACAGACAGACTGAGTCACACCATAAGGGTTCCTTTTTTACCATTTTGGTACGGAACCCTAAAAACTATAATAAACAATTACCGTAATATAGTAGTAATTACTTACTACCTAATTAATTAGTGGCTCCGTGAGCTGTAGACTTCGCGATAAAATAAATAAAATGTCGCCATGAAGTTTTCAAAGCACACAGTACGTGAGTATTCGCAGCTAGATGGTCTAATGTATTTGGTGGTGGTGCAAATAGAAAAGAAAAGAAAATATAAAATTATGCAAGATAGGTACTTGTCTAAAAACATAACTCTTAAAAATTATAACTTCGTAACTTTGTTTAAACGAGACTTACAAGTAATTAAATACTTTCTTTACGATCTCAGACGTACAAAATAATTTTCATTGTCTTGTGTCTCATTATGTTTCTTAAGTTTTGAAAAGTTATGGAGGTAAAAATAACAAAAATAATGTGCCAAAAATGTTCCACGAAATATTTTTTATAGAAGTTTAGAGTTATGTTTAATTTGTTATCTATCTTAATTAGCGTAACTAGTAAAATTGTTTTACTTATGGTGTAAAACCTATTATGTAAGAGCTCTTGCAAGCCCTATGTCAATCAATAAGGGTAAATAAAAATGGTTGATTAGTAAAAATAATGATTTTTATTACAAATGCTATCTCAAATAAGAATAACTACTCGATTATTCAACTACTATACTACTACTACTTATTTTAGATTTGGCTACTATGATTAAAAGTATCTCTAATTAAATAATACGTCATTTTTAGTTGTTTACGTATAACTTGAAGGGTTTAATTTATTTTGATGAGGAAATTAGTCATTATTTTTGAAAACTATTTTATTAGTGGTGATTAAGCAATTAATTATTATTAACTGAAACATAGTAATACTAATTACTGATAATGATAAGTAAAAAAAAATCTCAAATAGAGTAATTGAGTAGGTGTTCAGCAATACTTGATTGCATTTATTCTACAGCATTGGCGCATTTAAGCAATTTTCCCTAAAGAATTCGGGTAAATCATCGCTCCATAAGTATTTTTTCATTATAACATGTGTAATTTAGTAAACTTTTCTTCACTGCATCTGTTAAAGTTAAGGTCACTAAGCATTTTGTCATTGCCCTAGAAAAGATAATTGCGACTTATAAGCAGTTTTCACTGACTGGGTTCTTACAATATTGTGGACATAAGTAATTTTGTCCTGACTGTGATTTTTTCAAAAAATTAAGTATTTTTGCTGAAGCGACAAGTATTTCGCAATATGATAGAATTAGAAACCAATGAGTATTTCCTAAATTTGGGAAAAAAATAAATAATAATGGTCTTTTATATACATGAATTTGCTCACGTCAGTAACAAAAAAGTTATGATTTTTTTTCGAAAAAATGAAACTTTAAACGTCATTTCCCCTTGGACGAATCAACCACTTTCCCACAACTAGCATTTTGGCGTTTTAGCATTTTTACCTTTCCACAGTCGAAATGTACAAAATTTCAAGTCTCTACTAGGTCCAGTGGTTTGGGCTGGGCAATAGTCTGTCAGTCACCCCTTAATTTTTAGGGTTCCGTACCAAAATGGTAAAAAAGGAACCCTTATGGTGTGACTAAGTCTGTCTGTCTGTCTGTTTGTCACAGCTGGATATCTCGAGAACTACTAATGGTATCAACTTGAAATTTAGAATAGTTTAAGATGACATTTGTCCAACTATTTTGCAAATAAATAAAAAAATAAATATCTTTTTTACAACAGGGACTGAAAAGGGGTCTTAAAAATTTGAAGTAGGGCTACTAGGGAATGTGGGGTATCATATGAAAGAGCGCCGTTTGCACGTTTTCAATTATTTATTTTTTTGTTTTAGGCCGCATAGTTTTCGACATATGATGAAAAATGTAAAAAAATTACCGTTCCCCTCCCCCTTATCACTGAAGTTTGCAAAGAAAAAATCTGAAGTAATCCTATGTGATAGCAGTTTATACAAAGATTACAGGAAAAATAAAACGATGTCTCAAAATAGCACACTTTTTTTAGGAATTAGAGATGGCACTGACCTAAATAAAACTGCAATACTAATTTTATTATTCTACTCTGCAGTGTGGTTTGATGGTGCAATTATGAAGGTACGGAACCCTCGGTGCGCGAGTCCGACTCGCTCTTGACCGGTTTTATAGAGATAAATGCTTGGACAGATCCACACAGCGCCATCTAGCCGCAAACTAAGCAAAGCTTAGGTGCTAGACAACTGATATAAATACTTGTTAGATTATAATAAATACAAACTTATTTTAATAGTAGGTAACTCCCGGACCCGTCACAGAAATAAAAATTCATCATTTAAATTTCTGCCCGGCCGGAAATTGAACCCAGCCCCCCTACTCAAATGGCCAACATTCTATTCGTTTGAACGCTACGCTTACTATTAAAACTTTAAAATAAGCAGTAAACTATAAAATTACGTGCCGTAATCTTGACAATTCCATACAATACATCAAAGTCTGAGATTTACATAAGTTTGCGACATTTGATTTCATCATCTATTGCTCATACTTAAGCTTTAAAAGTAAGCGTAGCGTTCAAACGAATAGAAAGTTGGCCATTTGAGTAGGGGGGCAGGTCGTCAATGTAGATTTTCCGTTTTCTTAGGAAAATCAGCTGTTGTGATTGTGACCGCAACGTTTGTATATATTTATCGTACTGGCTGTAGGAGTGTAAGTAGGTATCGTAGCAGTGACTGAAAGTGGCGCGGTAAATTTTATTTAATATTGTATTTCTAATACACAATTTTAATAAAACTTCTAGTGGAATTTATAGGGTCTAATGTCTAGTACACACATCAACTTTGTCTAGGGATACAGGTGCTATTTTCATACAAACGAGGTAACTTTGAAGCCTTGGTTTCCTGCCAGGGATGTACTGTGCTGTGATCTGATGATGGCTATCCAGGGAGTGAATGGAGGAGATTCAGATCGCTATACACACCCAACTGATCTGACCAGCATTCTAAAAACGTAATGGACATGTTTACAAAAACCGCGAAAATAGCATGAAAATGTATGGAAATCCTCAAACTGAGAACTCTGACCCATTAATCTTTTAGAATGCTGATCAGATCAGTTGGGTGTGTATAGCGATCTGAGTCTACTCCATTCATTCCCTGGATGGCCATCATCAGATTACAGCACTGTACATCCCTGGCAGAAAACCAAAGCTTCAAAGTTACCTCGTTTGTATGAAAATAACACCTGTATCCCTAGACAAAGTTGATGTGTATATTTTTAGACGGTATCGTTACATTCCCTCGTAGTCACTGCTAGAAGTAGATAGCAAAACTGCAAAAAGTGGTCGTTTTTGACACATTTGAAGGGTCCGCTGCAATAATGATAAATATCCAAAAACATTAATGCCATTTAGTCACTTGACCCTAAGAATGATTATTTTCCAAAGAAATAATATATGATATATACTTTCAACTTTAGGTCTAAGTTTTTTTTACATCGTTTATAAATTTAAATAAAACCCAATTATACTAGTGGCTCTGTGAGCTGTATAGACCTCGCGATAAAATAAATAAAATGTCGCCATGAAGTTTTCAAAGCACACAGTACGTGAGTATTCGTAGCTAGATAGTGCTTCTAATTTAGATCATTTTTCGAAATGGATGAATATTTTTAATACATTTGGAAAAACTGGCTTGACAAAACAGTTTCATATAATTATCGAATCTACTTACAAAATTTCACTAGAATCGGTTGAGAAATGCGACCTGTAGAGGCGAACAAACAGCCGGAAAGCCGGAATGAAATATGGTTTTTTACATATCTCCGTCGTTTTAATAAATTTCGAAAAACTGTCTCGAAAAAAAATTTCTATATATTTATCAAACCTGTTTACAAAATTTCACGAGAATCGATTGAGAAATGCGACTTGTAGAGGAAAACAGACAGCACTGGAAAGCCGGACTGAAATATGTTTTTTTGACATTTCTCCGTCATTTTGAAAAATTAAAAAATTTGACGTGACATAAAAATTATATGTTATTTTCAAACCTGCTCACAAAATTTCACGAGGATCGGTTGAGAAATGCGACTGAGAACAGGCAGCGCTGGAAAGCGGACTGAAATCTGTTTTTTTAACATATCTCCGTCATTTTGAAAAATTTAGAAAAATGGCTCGACAAAAAAATTCTATAGGTATAATTTTCAAACCCACTCACAAAATTTCACGAGAATCGGTTGAGAAATGCGACCGTAGGTGAGAACAGACAGCCGGACATACGAAAGAACTTTTGGCCAAGCTTAAGCAGAGACGCTTCGCTCGCACTTCGTGCTCGCTCGGTCAACTATCTTAAAACTAAAGACAAAGGACATTCATCATTATTGCAGTGGACCCTTCATTTGCTATCTACTTCTACGAATAACTGCGAGTAAATGTCAGATACTGTCTAAAAATACTAGACTATGGACCCTAAAAATCCCACGAGAAGTTTTATTAAAATCTTTTTCTATTGACAACTTATTAAATAAAAACCTCAGTATGTTTCTGGTTGACAAATAGTAGAGGTTCAATGCGGCACAATATAACGGTTAACGTCTGCTGCGCTGACGTTTTTGCCAAGACTAACTAATTATGTTTTCGAAGTATGAATGATACTAAAATGTTGGTCACTCATATTTTATTTTTTGGTTCGGCTGCAACTTTCGTAAATAAATGGAGAGAAAATACTTTTTTTGATGTAGGGCAAACTCATTGGTATTAGACTGATCTTGAAATTCAAAGGAATTTACTTTAAGAGTTTGTAATTGATTGGTAAAGAACAATGAAACCGAAACGATGTTCGTTATTCAAAAATCGGTCAAGAGTCCTTTGAACACCGGTAAAGAACAAAGGAATTGTATGAAACCCAACTACATAATCGACTACACTCGGTAACATTAATCTGTTTAGATTAGGTACTTTGTACAATGTAAGTATGTAAAAATAAAGCTTTTCAGATTTATGTCCATATTGTTGGGAACGAGAGGATCGATCTTGTCTTGACGAGCCTCTGGAATGTGTTTATATAGAACTATTGATAAGCGACCATGCCGCGTAGCGTTTCTATGAACCGCTCTGTAAAATTTTGTTTATATTAACGTAATTACGTCCCGTATGTCGGTTCTAACATTATTTTTTGAATTTAGCTGAGTTGTAACTTGAATTCACTTTGTGGAACTGGGAGAGTCGTTTTTATGGGATATACGTTTTTGTGTAGGAAGGAACTGTGGAGCAGTTGAATAAAGAACTGTCGTGGCGTGCGCGCCCCGGTGCCTTGTTCTAAGTATTATTTGTATTATTCAATGTGTTGAGTATTAATGAGTAATATTGTGTCTTGAAGTAAATAGTTGGTGTTAAGTAATTGAGACTAGATAACTCTTACAATATAATAAGTAGATAGAAAGTACCTTTTGTCTTGAATTTAAAAATACAGCACTGTCTCATTTTAATTCAATATTTAATGAAGTTATTCGATGTATGCATCCAAGAGAGAATGCCATAGGTAAAATTAATGGAATTTATTTTCAAAGTAAACCTGTTAATATTTTAATAGCCTTGTAACAAGAAGTTCAAAATCGAGCTACACAAAGTCAAAAGATTCTCAAAAATCCAGTATTTTTAAATAAAGTCGTATCTTTCGAGTTATACGCGACACACGTTTAATATATAGGCAAGGCACCAAACGCGCTGGAACTGAAAGTAGGTCAAGATGATTTTAGAATCAATACTGTGCGCAGAGTGAGCGAATGGCAGCGCTGCGCCGTTCATAATTGGGTCGACATTACACTCCCGCGTCAACTCTCCTTGCGTAACCGTATTGTAATGTAAACTATTATGTTTATGATGCACTATCAGGACAAAAATCGTGTACTTGGTGCAATGTATGCCCTGATAGTGTTCGCTATTTGTCACTTCAGATGAAGGCTGCTTAAACCTACAATCCGTGGAATCCTTCTTTTGTCGTCCAATCTAAGACCCTCATTTTAAAATATTCGATTCGGGTAACAGTGTGGCTCGATGCGAACATTTATTCTCATCTAAGTTAATTTTTATTGTCACTGGTGATGCGACTTTTTTTTCCGAACAAGTAACACTATTTACGAAACAGTGTTACTGAATGAGAATAAAAAATCACATCGAGTCACACTGTTACCCGTTGCGTATTTTTTTCCGAACGTGTCACACTATACACGTACCAGTGCACGTCATCCAGTAGGATGAGAATAAAAATTCGCATCGAGTCACACTGTTACCTGATGCGTTATTTTTCCGAATTTGTCACACTATACACGTAGATATCATTGTTACTAAGCACTGTTACCCGATGCGTATTTTTTCCGAACGTGTCACACTATACACGTACCAGTGCACGTCATCCAGTAGGATGAGAATAAAAATTCGCATCGAGCCACACTGTTACCCGAATCGAATATTTTGAAATGAGGGCCTTAGATTGGACGCCAAAAGAAGGATTCCACGGATTGTAGGTTTGAGCATTCCCATCGAGTCGGACTGTTAGGCCGGCCACACACAGACGTAATCACGTAACGGAATTCCGAACGTAATTTCGACAATGTATGAAGATTCCGTACGGAAAAAACACGCTTGTGTGTGGCAGCCCATAGATTTTGTATGCAGCTGCTGCGTTCGGAATCACGTACGTATGGAATTCCGTTGCGTGATTCCGTCTGTGTGTGGCCGGCCTTACCCGATGCGATTTTTTTTCCGAACGTGTCACACTATACACAAATCTGTGTTACTGGATGAGAATAAAAATTCGCATCGAGTGCTCGTGAATTCTTTTTCAACATTATTGATATGTAGGTGTATGTATTATATAGTTATATTATCTTTGTAAAGGATTACCTTATCCTTACTAAAATATTATAAATGCGAAAGTCAGTTTGTTTGTCTTTTTCTTTTACGCCTTCACGTCTTAACTACTAACCCAATCATCATGAAATTTTATATACAGGTTGTTAAGGGTACAGAAAAGGACATAGGATACGTTTCATCACAAAAAAAAAGTACCTATTGTTCCCGAGGGATAGCAAAAAAACATTTCACGCAGACGAAGTCGCGGGCGGCTGCTAGTAATCAATAAAACACATTTCTACGAAAACTTTGTCATGAATGAAAACAATGTTATGAATGACTGTATTCAATGGAATAAAGTAATGACTTATTAATTTACTTGAAGTGGAGGAAAATGGTAAAAAGTAATCGTTGAATATTCTCAACATACATAATTACTTGAATTGTATTTATGATGGTAATAAGATGGTATAATCGCCTTTTAATTAACTTACACGTTAAAAATAAAAGAAAAATTTGTTTTCTGGGGTAGCACTCGATATTGAAACAAAATTGCTTTATTAATATCAAAGTTGTAATTGAACGAAAGTATTTTCCATACATTACTTTAAAAATAACCGTTTGTCGCGCGTAGGGTTACCATATCTCAGGATTTGTCCGGAGATCTCAGGATTTTTGGACTTTGCTCAGGATTGCGATTTCGAAAATTTGAGGAAATCTCAGGATTTGTAGAATTTTCAATAAAATTCAGTACATTTATTAAAAATCTCAGGATTTGTAGAATTTTCAATAAAATTCAGTACATTTATTAAAAAGTACATTTAAGAGAAGGATAAATAAGCTTTCTATTATTTAATCAGTTCGCCGCTGCCGACTACCCACCCCCCCCCCCCCCTGTACGTTATTCTCAAACTGCTACAAATCTCAGGATTTTTCAATGGATATCGGGCCTTTTCTCCGGACTTTTGATTTTTTCATATGGTAACCCTAGTCGCCCGTGGTCCCTTCTCGTAGGTAAAGCATGACTCCTAAATTAGTAATTTTAATATCCAACAATTTCAGTTTACTTCAATAATGACTAACATTCATTAAATAAATTAATGAATGTACTTAAGTAGCTAAAGCACTTGTGTAATGGAAACCGGAGACAACGGTGGTGGTATCACAAACACATAAAAAAGATCATTTTCTACATTGACCCAGCCGGGGATCGAACCTGGGACCTCAAGAGATGTTAACGCCTTGAAAACCACTCGACCACGGAGGTCGTCATTTTAGCAAAAAAGCATGAATGTTGATAAACCAAACACTTTGCTTTTTAAGTCAAAGTAAATCCCACCAAAACTATTTTCATGTAGGGGAAGGTGGGCTCAGTGTAACAAGGGGCACAGTATAACAATGGCTATTTCTCTGTGGCTTTCTAATATTTTACTATTGTTTCTGAACTGAACTGTCAAACATACCTGTCGCCATCTTAGGCCAGTTGTCATTTTTGACAGTTGTCTCTGGGTACGTAAATTTTAAACGATTGTTATATTTTATGTATTTTGAAACTTTAAAATAGCAAGAGTATATTTGTGTTCTAACCTAAATTATTGCAGCTTTAGTGAATAAGTTTATTTTGTATTGTACCGCTATATTATGACACGTTTTAATACTAGCTGTTTTGGCTGAAATTATAACTTATAAATTTTGAGCAGGTTTGTTTTTAAACTTTGATACCATGAGGAACAGTGTAACGGGACGGGGTACAGTGTAACAAGTTATAAACAGTGTAACGGTACAGTGTAACAAGTTATAATGTGCCCCTTTTGTAATATCTTTTCGTTTTCAAAGGTTACATATAGGTAAATCCTTACTAATATTATAAATGCGAAAGTCCGTTTGTTTGTTTGTTTGTTTATTTGTTTGTTACGCCTTCACGTCCTAACTACTGAACCGATCATCATGAAATTTTGCATACACGTTGTCAGGGGTATAGAAAAGGACATAGGGTACCTTTCATCCCGAAAAAAGGTATTGTTCCCGAGGGATAGTAAAAAATCTTTCCACGCAGACGAAGTCGCGGGCGGCCGCTAGTTATATATATTTTTAATCGTTTTTACATATATTACTTTGACAAATAAAACAAAACGTCAAAATTTCCTCATAAAACTTTAAAAAGATATAATTTATTAATAAAGCATTTTGTAAGAAATACAATAAAATTCTTTGTTCATTTTTTATTTCTTGATTTTTAAAATCGATATGTTAATTTTTAAATAATTATTGTTTATTTTAATAATTCTATATTTTGATATTCTTTGTTGACTTTTTAAATTTTTTACGTTAATTTTGAAATAACTGTTGTTTATTTTGATTATTCCTCATTTTGATAAATTTTGTTGATTTTTTAGAATTTCTATGTTAATTTTGAGATTATAAATGTTTTGCTACACAAATTTTGCAGTACTGTTACATAGTACTCCTTCGTGTTATATAGTACCCCAGGGTATATTACAATGAGCCCCTACCCTGGGGTTCAATGTAACTAATGTTTGCCAAGACTCCATGTGGCTTGCACTGTCAAAAAGTTATCAGACCTCATGTAGAGCCAAGCTTCTAACTCTACGCGCCCTAACTCTACAATAGTTAGGGAGGCGAGGTAGCTAAATGGCGTAATTCAACGGCGCCGTCGAGACCTATCAAAATCGAAAGATAAAATAATTTCGAAAAGAAAAGCTCGTATGGTAAAAACCATTTTAGCGGTGGGTTTGGCGTGTACGGTTTTTCAAAAATGTAAAAAAAATCATTTACTTGGGCATTCTCGAGCGCGTCAGATATTCATACTACGTATGCCCCAAGTGCCTCTGATAACAACGGTATACTAATCTGCCGGTTTGCGTGGTGGGGGTAGGCATACAAAGTAGTCAAAAATGCAAAAAAAAAAAATTTACTCGAGCGCGTCAGATTTTCGGAAGGGGTGTTAAGTAGGCCCCAAGGAAGCTCCCTTTAAAAAAACTGACGATTTCGGCGTGACCATAAGTTACGATGAATTTTTGAAAATGCAAAAAAAAAAGTTTTTTTGAAATACTCGAGCGCGTCAGATTTTCATAGGGGAGGTTTATCTCGGTATCCTGAAAGCATATTTTCTTAATCTGACAAAAATGTTGGTGTGTTCTCTTAATCTGACCGGAAAGGTTTTTTGGTTTTTTTTTCCTTTCTTTCTCTTGATAGAACGGGGAATTTAAGAATGACAATAAAGCGATAGTTACAACCAACGTAAATGTAGATGAAATGTATTACGAATTGTATTATTTATTGTATAAAAAATGAAATGATATAAAAAATGGTTTTCAAGATATACTCAAAAAACCGGGAATTTGAGTTTTTATGATGCTTCAAGTCAAAAAGTTTTAACTTTGGACAAAAATGTAAAGAGACTTTTTTTGTGTAAAATAAAATTACCTTTTTTGTTTATTTAAACTTTTTTTTTGTAAAATGTATCGTTCGCGACTTATAATAAATAAATAAATGCTTGGACAATTTCACACACCGCCATCTAGCCCCAAACTAAGCAAAGCTTGTAATATGGGTGCTAGACAACTGATATACTACTTATATACTTTTTAAATATATACTTATTATACATAGTAACACCCAGACCCGTCACAGAAATTAAAATTCATTATTTCAATTTCTGCCCGGCCGGGAATCGAACCCAGGACCTCTTGCGTGGTAGTCGTTATAGGTCACCACTGCACCACTCAGGTCGTCTGCCATAATATGCCGCAACGCGTTTTTCGGAAGACGAAATGGCTCCTCCACACTCCCGGTCATGCGGAAACCGGCAGATTTTGTATTTTTAGTACGTTTTAGATTATATTCTTCAAAATAAAAAATAAAAAAATCGCGCTCGAGAATGCCGGATTAACGTTTTTTTTTTACAAGTTCGCGACCCTATAACTCGGCGGCGTCAAGGACTTATCGTCAGATTAGTTAAATTTAGTCTTAAAACACTAAAATCAACCCCCAATATCTTAATCTGACGCGCTCGAGTATTTCAGACTATCGATTTTTTTTTACTAATCTGATCGTCTATCCTAGGCGCGCGTCACTACATATAGAGCTAAATACTTTACAAGGTTGTTCTATTAGGTCCAAGGTATCTCTCATATCTTAAACTGCCACGCTCGAGTATTACCGAAAATTCCCCTATTCGCCTCCCTAACTACAAGCCATAACTTCAAAAGCTCTTCACCTTAGTCAAAATATGTGGCTTGGCCGTTTCGCTACTACAAGAACTATCATACACTGAATACATTTTTCCATGTAGCGAAATGGCCGAGCTTCCCATAAACCGGAAAAGCAAGGTGGGGTCAGAACAGAATTGTGGTCTAAAATCGTATAAAACTCGATCAACATCAAGCAGCGTACTTGTACTATTATTTATTTTATTCTGTCGTAGAACTCATTCATTTATGCTGTGATATTATTTTACTCTTTGACGTAGAATGTGACAGTGCAAAGAGCAAAATAGATTCTGCGATTTCTGCGCATAAAGTTAATAATATTAACGCATAGCATAAAGTTAATATGATATTAAAGTTAATATAATATTAACTTTATGAGTCAGCGTGAGGTTTGCGCCACGAGCGAAGTAGTTTTGAAATGAACTAAATTATTTTTTATTAAAAAAAATTCAGTTGCTTTAACAGTGATATACTAAGTCTTAAAAATAAGGTACTAAATATTTTAAGATTTTTCAGATACATATGTTTCATTTTTTATCAAAATTTGCGGAGGTCTTATACAAACTTCCACCCCCTAGTTTAAGGGGTTGGGGGTAAAAGATCCAAGTTTTACAATTTTATTTGTTGTTTGTGTACTAAAACTAGCATACATACCAAATTTCAACTTTCTAGGACTTCAGGACCCTTAGAATTTTGATGATTATCAGTAAGTTTTGACGAAATCGGGGTTATTTAGATCTCAATAAAATCCAAAGTTTGGGAGCTATGCAATTGAAACTTTGTATGTTTAATAAATCTACTACTGACATCATATTTCGAAAATTTTGTTTTTCTGGTGTAATCCAAACCCAAGTTATGAGGGTTAAGCGGTTGCAGGGTTGAAGTCCAATTTTATATTTTTTTTTTGTTGTGTGTGTCCTAATACTAGCTTACATACCAAATTTCAGCTTTCTAGGAAGTACCCTATGAGTTTTTTTATGATCATGACATTAGTGAGTCAGTGACGAAATCGGGGTTTTTTTAGATGTCAATAAAATCTATATTATAAAAGCTATGTAATTGAAACTATATATATTTAATAAGTCCACACTGACATCACATTCCGAGAATTTTGCTTATCTAGTATACTCCAAACCCAAGATATGAGGGTTCAATAAAACGACGAAGCGCTTCGAGAAAAGGTAGGTAGTGCCTATTGCGCTTCGCTTCCTTGTCTTGGCGGGGGCACTCCCGTGCCCCCAGATACCTACCTACCTATAGATCTACTTACAACTACTGGCGAATAGCCTTAGTGTAATCTGTGGCCCCATTTCAAAATACTGAAAAATAATTTCAAAATTTTTATCAAAATTTCTAAATTTCAAAATTAATGTTTTTGACTATTTTTACAAGATTTTATAATCAAAGAAAGCTACATTTTCCGTCACTTTTCATTGCGTAAGCATAAGCAGTGGCATTATTTTAATGATGAAATTGAAAATATGTTGTAATAAGTATAAAGTTAGTCAATCCATATCTTTTACAACTTCGCTTCCACTAGACTAGATATTTACCTACTAGAAGTTTTATCTATTGTTTCAGTATAAGAAAGTTAAAAAACAACTGTGGCAGGTACGTTAAGATTGAGTGTGTGTTAACTTTTATGAAATAACTTTTCATTCTTCTCAATCACATAATTAATAGAAAAATGTCTACTTCCTCAGCTTTAAAATAATGAAAGCAAGCTACTGCCGTATGAATAGGCAAAGGCATCTATTATTATACATCCAGCCGTTGGTTGCTGAAGGTAGGTACGCGGAGCGGCGCCGGCGCACGGCTGGCCTTGTGACATCACCCGCATTACGTCACGCGACGCACATGTGCCTCCACGCAACGTGTAATAGTACGCGATACCAGCGGCTGAGTTGAGTACTTACCAACGGCACGGAATAACTAATAGTACAAGTACAAAACGGTGGACAAGGGTTAAGCCATGGCTAAGCCGTCTGAGATGGGTTTTCTACTTAGGACCGATTGTCATGACATGACATGTTCAGAAACTGATATTATTTTTATTCTATAGGAAGTCTCCCTCTAAAATGATTTTACCATCTATGAAATTGTATATTTGATTGTGTTTACCTACGTCAGAAAGAAATCATGAACCGTTTTGTTCTAGTTCTCGTTCAGTTGTTATAACTTTGAACTTACCTTGCACTTCATTGTAAATTCATAGGCCGAAGTTCGCCATTCAGTTTTTTATTTTCAGTTCCACCAATCAAACAACTTATTCAGGTTATGACCTGAATAAGTTGCCCGCCATTTGCTAAAGTGTAGTTCTATTCTTCATTCAAGGTTTTGCTAATGGCACTATATACGCGACCAAGTAAGTTATGTCGGTTAATTTAAGTTTCAACCACTTTTCCGTGTCAATGGCGCTCATCTAAATATAGCTATATATGTAAGTATAGTATAAAGCGTGGTATAGGCGACGTAGTCTAAATCAATACTGAAAAAGCTTGCTATAAAATACCTTTTCCTATTTCTTGCTCTTAAGAAAGCTTCGTTCTCCAGCATTTAGGTTGCTCGATATTCATTTTACAAATCGTTATTAAACGAACAACATACAACCCTACATAAGTCGTATAGGTACTGCTTTGACTGTTTCGTCCGTCGTCTCTTAGTATTTTACGCTTCCTGTATTAAATTTATCATAATGAAAACAACACACTTAAACTAACGAGTGTAAGGTTTAAATTTGAACGCATACCGCTCATATCAATGTCAATTTCGTGATGTTGCTATACCATTATGTAGGAAGTATGAATGATTTTCTATTAATATAGCCGTAAGTAGTTTTTTAATGAGGAAATCAGCTGTTTGTTGTGCTAATAAAATAAAGCTTTGAAGCCTCGATTGGTATAAATTAGGTGGGCTAACTAGTCTACTAGACCTTCATTCTTAAAGTCGATCTATTTTGGTTTAATTTCTGTCAGAAAGTCTTTTTTTACCTTTCTAGTTTACACTTTTCTCGATTTTTTATTTGACAAAGGCCTACTTTTTTTTAACGGGTTTCCAAATTACCTAAATATCTTACAGCATTCATAAGGGATTTATGATTATATATTATTACCTAATAAAAGGGAAAATTATGACGTTACAAAAATGCATATTTTTTTCAATTTGACCCATGTTTTATTCAAATCGTCAAATAAGTCAAATTATTCCAATTTCTACGCAGATACGGATGCGCTAATATACTTTTAATCTTGAATATAAACAGCCCCAGTAATATTTTCCGAATCTTACCTAAAATTAAGCGAATTATATTTTATTATTGGACTGAGAAAGTACTGCTACGGACTACGAACTACGGTCTGGGAATATTTCAAGATCACAGAACAAAGAAAAAAATCCCTCCGTAGAAACGGAGACGCTTTGCGTTCACTCGGTCAAAATAAACATACATACCTCCTTACATTTTATTAAAAAAAATGCATTTGGTTAGTTAGCATCCCCTTTCTAATATTACACCTATTAATAGTTATAAACAATTTTACGCATAATGAATGTATAAAAACAGTAAAATAAAGGGCGTTCCTCTTTTAGAACTTGGCAAAGAAAATCAAAGCTTAAATTCTGGAAATATAGCTACCTACCTATTATATTTCTAGAATTTAAGTTTTGATTTTATTTTTCTTAGGTACCTAACCACAGATCACAGTGTACTGAGGTTAGACCTATACCCAAAGTAGGTAAGTAAGTTAAAAATAAAAGAATTGTTGAAAGGTACAAAAGCCTCTCAGTGTAGTAACAGCAGAGTAAGATATCTAATCCTAAATATTGTGGAGCGGCCAAGAAGCCCCGTCGTAGGACCGATCGATGACCTCAATTCGGTGGGTCACAGTTTTCAGCCGCTTTTGGACTAACATCAAAAAATATTTAAGTTAATATTAGGACGGTTCTTATCTAAAAAATTGCCACCGATTTGTATAGATAAAATTGGGATGATGACTAATGAATAAAATAACAAAATACTAATTAAAATCGTTAACATATTAAACTTTTATACCTCTTGGTTTTATAAATTGCATATTATTTGTTTTATGACCCTTCAAAGTTGGGTGGACAGGTCCATTTAAAAAGTATAGATTTAAAAAAAATAAATGATCCCTTTAATTAGTTCGTATAATGATTAGCAAAATTGTCTAAGAAACCATATTGATAAACACAATATTTAATACAGCTGCCGAACAAATTTCCTACGCGTTGCATACAAACTACTCAAGCGTGACGTCATAATTGAGTAGCCGTTAGTATGGAGCGTTTTTGGGTGAGTCCCTTTGTGTGCATTTCAAATTGTGACCTCGGGCAGTTTTCATGCTAGCGAAATAATTCTTTTAACAATGTTTCTTTTTTTGAAAGGTAATTTATGTAACACAAAATAAAAAAATTGACATCATCCCAATTTTAAGACGCTGCATTTTCTATAGTTACATTTTTGAAGTGAAAACTTCTTTAGCGGCGTTGTACGCTTTTTGTAAGGGGAAAAAATGTTAAACTCGCGTCAGTAAGAATCGCGTGACCCTGATCGAAAATTCGTAAGACGGATGTGACGGATGGAGAGAAGACAGCCGGCGGCGGAAGTATTCCCCTCTCTTTCTATGGGGTGCGGTGAAAATGGCGGCGCGTCATTTCAAGACGTAAACACTTGTGTCACCATAGCAACGCGCTAATTTTTTAATTCAATGTCAAAACTCTAGATTTTCTGTCAAGCTATGGACTTGTACTACTATTATGTATTCTGTGCTTGTACTATTATCTATTCTGTGCTATGGATAAGAATTTCGTACAATACTGTTCTATATATATACGTAAAATCAAATGCAGAGTAAATTCGTAAGACGGCAATTCGTGCAAAATTATTCCCTAACCATTCCAAAATATCAAAAATGCACAACGTTAATATTCTAGTTTTCGCTTCTGCCGGCACTCCCGGAGTGCAACCCGATTTTTTTATAAGGTTTAATGTGCGTTGGTAGTAACTAGATGAATTAATAAACTTTAACCCTTATATAAAGTGTTTGGAAATAGCCTTATGAAGCCGGATATGGTAGATAGGGACCAATACATTGAACAACTTTTACTATGGGACCAACTCTGAAATCGCGAAAAAAAACAGCTGTTTCTTACAAAAATTAATACCGAAAATATCGAAATGTATGAAACAGCAGATTTTTTTTCGCGATTTTTAAGTTGTTCCCATAGTAAAAGTTGTTCAGTTTATTGGCCCTTATCTACCATATTCGGCATTAAGTACGTTTTTTGTAACATGTTGTACCTATATAGCATTGATGTGAACTAAACATTCATTCATACCTACCTATACCTATATCATTATCATTGTCAGTCATATCACCTATGTGTGTAATGTAATCATACGAGCCTACTATAACACTCAATAATGCTCAAACGGCGCCTAAACAGTATTAAGTATTATAATAATACTATTATATATAGCTGAATGATTTCAATACTGTTTGTGACCGTTCTTTCCAGACTTTTTTGATAAATTTTCCACTACCGCGCCGCGTACCAAAACAAAAAAGTATTACGCATAATTCGATCTGTTGTTTGCGGCGTGAGTCATGGTCATGGATCATGGTCTTAAGTGCATACGCTTAGCACGGAAATCTGTAAAAAAATGATTTTTATGGATTTGTGTGCAGCGCCACCTACCGTCGTATAGTGAAATAAGATTCCCCATACAAAAATATTACTACTCTATTTATCGATCAATGGCAGGATAATTTTATTGATTCACAAATCGTCCACTAGTCGACGCACTACCGCTAAGTTGGCGCTAGTGTAGACCTGTCATATTGTTGTTTTCTATGTGTTTGGATGTTGGAAGCGAATTTTCGTAAATATACATTTTTCTTTCGGTTACTGTCCGACTTCTATAATAATAATTTATTAGTATCAACCATTTTCAGATATAATTTAAAATAAATGGGAAAATCGGGGGTACAGCTTGGCCATAAAGAGTTGAAATTAATTAAAATGGAACTAAAATTTTTCAGTACAAAATATAGGTAGTGTTGCCAAATTATTCGTGATTTTGACGTGTTTACATACAAAGTGGCGCCCGCAATTTTTGTCAACTCTTTATGGTCAAGTTGTAAAATTAAACGCCCGTACAAAGGTCTCAGCAGTAGTAGCGCCACCAAACGCTTCCGCCATTACGTGCGTTTTTCTCTCGATCGATATTCGTGCTAAGGATAAAGGTTCGTGTAATAAGTATAGTAATTACTATAGTATATTATATTTATCGGTAATCAATTTCATCAAAGCGGTAAGCCAATCTCACTAGGATCCAGTGGCGGCGCCCAGCGTCGTAGCTAGGGGCTGGCAAGGGGGGCGGCTACCAATAAGTCTAGGGGCGCAAAATTCAAATCTTGCCCGGGGCACTCTTTATCCTAAAAATATGTCTTGGAGCGCAAAATTTAAATCTTGCAAGGGGTGATCATGATCTTACAAATAAGCCTTGGGGCGCAAGGGCGCAAAATTCAAATCTTGCCAGGGGCGCTCATGACCCTAGCTACGACGTTGGCGGCGCAACGCAACCAGTCGCGCTACTAACAAATCTGATACAGATATATGAAAGAGGGTAGGTAGTACCTAACCTACCTAACCTGCCCTCCAGCATAACCATTGAAAAGCGACATGATATCGCGATTTGTCACGTTTAACTGTCAGCTGAAGTGGCAATGGGCAGGACACATAGCGAGAAGAACTGATGGCCATTAGGGCGGAAAGGTTCTACAATGGCGACCGCGCACCGGACGACGCTCCGTGGGTAGACCCTCTACAAGGTGTACCGACATGAGGATGAAGGTTGCCGGAAGCCACTGGATGCGGGCAGCGCAGGACCGATCGTCGTGGAGATCTTTAGGGGAGGCCTATACCCAGCAGTGGGTGTCGTGCGGCTGATATGATGATGATGATGATGAACTGTCAAAAGACAAAGGCTTTTGACAGTTGAGTGTCGATAAAACGCGATATCACGCAATACATTATGTTTCGCTGGTCATGCTAGTTAGGGGGCAGATATAGCAATTTTATCACGTTTACGTCACGCGATACAATATCGTGTTCGGTGGTCATGCTAGGGGGCCTGGGTGTTCGCCTGTTTGCGCAACCAATTCGGCGGCGGTAAATTAACTACCCGCTCATCGGCTAACTTACATTGCTGTCGTAATCGCTCTGATTTGACAGATGGATGTGATTCATTGCCACTTTTCTTTGGTAAGTTTTTATTTGTGTCAAAACAAAGTAGCAATGTATAACATACATCTGTCAAATCACAGTTAACATTAACTTCATTGGTTTTAGCCGATAGACCCGCTGGCGCGGCGCTACCATGGTGTCCTAGTGAGATAAGACCCGTAAGAACAACTGGCGCCGGCGCACCAGCTACGACCAAGAAGCTTGAACTACGGCGGCCTCCGAGGACGTTACGTGATTTCAATACTAAAAATGCAAATGTCTCGTCCCAAGTCCCAATCAATATCTTTCTTTTTACCTTGAACGAGTTGCAGATGTACCATTCAAAAGGAGATAGGTAATACGATTGCTTAAATTATATTATTGTTTATTAGATCTTTAAGTACCTAGGTAAGTACTATTACCTTTTTATATAGGTACCACTGACATGAAAAATTTTTTTTTATTTAACTGGACTGGCTGTCTGTATGATTTGACAGCTAAGTTTTTGTGCCTATTTGAAACGCCACTAGCGTGCGTCTAAAGAACTAATTTTGACGTACAATATGAAAATGGTTGCCGTGATGGTCTCTCCAGACTTCAAACTTTAGTACCATGGTCCCTCACGCTATGCCACTGACATGAATTTTTTTTTTTTTATTTAACTGGACTGGCTGTCGGTATGATTTGACAGCTTAGTTTTTGTGCCTATTTGAAACGCCACTAGCGCTAGCGTGCGTCTAAAGAACTAATTTTGACGTACAATATGAAAATAGTTGCCGTAGTGGTCTCTCCAGACTTCAAACTTTAGTACCACGTACGCACGCTATGCTCACGCTACGTCCTACAGCGCCAAAATGGCGGAAATCAAATAGGCACAAAAACAGTTTGACATAAGCCTGTCCAGTGTAAATATATGCAGGTCAGTGCGCTATGCTCACACTACGTCCTACAGCGCCAAAATGGCGGAAATCAAATAGGCACAAAAACAGTTTGACATAAGCCTGTCCATAAGTCCATAGGTACCGAGAAAAAATGCATTTACGCAATTTTTCTTCTGTTCATTTTACTATACTGTCCATTTGACATTAATCTATTAATAATTTCAGATAAAGGAAAGTTGAATCCTTAGAGCATCGCGGCTAAGCGTCTTACTCTAAGGTTGAATCATTTCACAATAAAGCAGCGAGAAAAAATGTGAAGTAGGTAGGAGATAAGCTATAGGTAGGTAGGTACTTACCTACTTAGTTTTTGTTTGCTTAGCACCTCGTTTAAGTTTTTTCAGGTACTTTGTTGAAATATTAATTGAAGAATTCAAGAGGTATTCAGAAATAATGTCATTAAATATTTCTTCTAAGCAGGGCATTTTTCTCCGCGTCTCGCAATCTATCTACTACAAGACAAAAGTAAGCTAGGTACCTATATCTTTTGGATAGGCGTTAATTTTTAGGTAAATTAGGTAAGTACCTATACTATACGAAATCAGAGGTAGGTACTCTCTATATCAGGGGTCCGCAATAGTTCCGTTTAACCCTTAACCCGTAATGAAACTACAAGAAGGCTTGTTTTGTTTTCCTAAAATAATTTTGGCTGGGTTCCATGGATTCTGGAAGTGGTCCGTGTTTGCGAAAAGTATAAGAAACACTGGGTTATAGGTGGGTCTAATAAAACCTAACAGTCTAGGTGCCTTTTATATAATATTTTCCCAGATTTGGTGTTCTCTGTCTGTATGTATGTATGTCTGTATGATTGTACTGCGCTTTTCGTCAGTACTTGTCTGCATCAGTGATTGATTACTTGCTAAGTTGGTCTGCAAAGAATAATTTGTGGTGCGTTTGTTCAGTAGGACACCATCGCCATGGCAACCATTTGATGGCGTCGCATATCGATCAGGCAGAGGCTGTCTCGAAATGTAAGGTGTCGTTGGAGATGTTAGGCCGCAGCCGCCCGGCATAGGTAGTCGACGACGCGGAAAACGGGACACTACATTACCTCTTTCTTTACGTTTACTTAAGTTATAAAGGAGTTGTAGAGTGCACGAGCGGGTGCCTAAGCGATTTTTCTTCAGAAACCTGTTTAGGGTGCTCAGGGTGTGAATGTGAACATACTAAAATCCTTTCGTCTCGGAGGTGAGCTCCGGAGTTGGGGGGTTTAAATGTCTCACTGTTGGTATTTTTCGCTGATATAGCTCCAAAAGTTGCACCGTTTATTAACCCTTTTTTCCACAATGTGAAATGGAATTCAAATTTTGTATGGAAATAGTAGTTTATGATACAAGGTTGGTAAGGAGGTTTTTAAAACGAGTTGATGTTTTATAAGCCCGAGCCGCAGGCGAGGGTTTATAATCGTCACGAGTTTTAAAAAACCTTAACAACCGTGTGCCATACTACGTTTTTCAATACATTTGCGAGAAAACATTATAATACTACTGAAGTTGTAATCTATACATAAAATAAAACTGTAAATTCAGCTTGAACTCTCCTTAGTACTAGCTTTCATACACTAAAGTGGTCATTTTAAACTGGTCTCTTTATTTTTCTACTGTCCATGCGGACGAAGTCGCGGGTGGAAGCTAGTAGAAATTAGAAAAAAACGTACGTAAACAAAAACGCACGGCGCGGGCGTGCGGTAAAATCAACTTACCGCACGCTGTGCTAAACCGTAAACAAAAACGCACGGCGTGTGGTAAAATCAACTTACCGCACGCTGGCCTGTCATCGTAAGCTCACATTTTCGAGCAACTGTATTGAAAAATAATATTCAATAGACTTTACGACTTGAAACTTCGTATGAGTACTTCTAAAAATAAATAAGCAAAGAAATCGATATGGATGTCGATATTGAAGTTTTATGGGATGTTTATTGCGAAAATGGCATTTATATTAGGGTCCAAGACGACACGGTGGATATTATTTAACACCTAAAGGACTGAAACGGGTGTTTAAACTTTTAATGGAAAAATAGTATGGGAACGGGAACAGGAATGAGAACGAGAACGGGAACTAAATAAATGTGAAAAATTAATGTTTGGACGTTTCTTACTCAATCACATAAAACCGGCTGGACGGATTTGGAATAGCACACAGATAGTTATAATCTTTACTGTGTTCGTAAACCAAATAATAATTATAAAAAAAATTTTTTGGCGTTAAAAGGAGAAGTTCATATTCGTAACGTAGGTAAGGTAACTATGAGTTACTTATTTTATTTACGATACAGTAAAAAAGTCTCAGTACCGAAAAGTCCCGAAATTTCCCGGTTTTCCCGGTACCTACCAGAGTTAGCGCAGTACCGGGAATTCAGTTTTCTCCTCAGTACCGGGACTGCAACCCCTAGTTCCCCGTGACCACGGCAGCTGCAAAGTTGCCGAAACGTCCGTCGGGAAAACCAAAAATCAAACCAAATACCAACTAATTACCAAAGTACTTTCAATAAAACCGCGCAAGTATTCCGTTAAAAATTGTTTTATTTCAAGAAGGAATAAAATTAAAACTGTTGAAGAGTCATTCAAAAAATATTAGAGACAATTTAAGAGGGCATGGTTGTTTCCTTTTTAGGGTTCCGTACCTCAAAAGGAAAAAACGAAACTCTTATAGGATCACTACAAAAATTAATAACGAAAATATCAAAATGTATGAAACAGCTGATTTTGTTTCGCGATTAGAGTTGAACCCATAGTAAAAGTTGTTCAATATGATGGTCAACTTTTACTATGGGTAAAAAAAGCCTACGGTAAAAGCCTTTTAAAGCCGAATATCTATACCATATTCGGCTTTATTAGGCTTTTACTAAACACCTTGTATTTATAATTAAATCATAAAAAATATAGTTCTTATTTAAGCACCAACAAATTTGTACGGCACCCTCGGTGGGCGAATCCGACTCGCACTTGTCCGGTTTTTTTATATTGTCCTGGTTAACGTTTTACGTATACATATAAAAATAAAAAAAATTGGCGGCGCTAGTGGATGACAGAATCTAAAGTACCTTAAAATTCCCTTGGTATTCCATTATCATCATTATTTTAATTAAAAAAGTTTACATTTCTGTCTGCATAGAAAGTGCAACTTTTTTTAATATAAGGAATAATGTGGTGATTAGGGAATAGCAAGAGAATGTAGGTACCTTCTTTAGTACGTTTTGCGAAATCGAAATAATTTTTATTTTTTTATATTTTTCCACGCTATCAAGAATTCTGAAACTTTATTTACCTACCTATAAAATATTTATATGGTCATTCATACTAAATAACTACTTACTTAATGAAGTTTTTGTTACCTACTCATGTCATGGTTTACGATTGCAATGCAACATAAGTATTCCGGGAACAAAGTGATCGATGATCATAAAAAAGTTCATTCTTGAAACTACTACCTGTAATACCTACTTATAGAGTGCGTTTCATCGGTTATTATTACCTATGGCGTTATGTTATGTTGGTACCCCTGAAATTTATTCTATTCCATTCGCAATAATCTTCGAGCAACGACAGCTTCGGCTTCGACATTCGTGCCGGCGCGTTGCTCTAGACTAGGGCTGCCATCTCTAAAACCTGCCGCCCCGGAGCAGAAGCGTAAAAACCCCGGACTTTGGAGCCTTGACCCCGGACATTTGATTTTTTATATTCACTTTAGCTTGATTAAAAAATACATTTTACCCAATAATAGCATTTTTTTACCAAACAATATTAGCCATTTTGCGCATTAAATAGTGTGCTTTACTAGTTATGATGTAGAGCTGGCGTGTCCAACACAATTTTATGCAGGGCCAGGTTCCAGTTTTAGTAGTTTTGTAACCGTAGTGTTCCAAAATAAATGCCAAAATAACCAGGGACGGCCTATAATAAAAAAAAATGGCCGCGCAGCGCTATTTTTGTCAGTATCATCCACTAATCTTGTTTATTTATAGTAAAAGAAAATGGGCTGCGCAGCACGATTTTTAGTCAGTTTCATCCAGTAACCTTGTGTTGTGATTTGTGATCTTGCCTGTTTTCAGAAAAAACGGCCGCGCAGCGCGATTTTTGTTCAGTTTCATCCACTAATCTTGTAATCTTGCTTGTCTATCGTAAAAAAAAATGGGCCGCGCAGCGCGATTTTTAGACGGTTTCATCCAGTAACCTTGTGTTGTGATTTGTGATCTTGCCTGGTTATAGAAAATACGGCCGCGCAGCGCGAGTTTTAGTCAGTTTCTTCCATTAATCTTGTAATCTTGCTTGTTTTAGTAAAAAAAAGTGGGCCGCGCAGCGCAGCGCGATTTTCTGCAGTGCGCCACGCGTAGTGAAGTGAGGCGCACGGTAGCATGTGCGCTGAATATAGTACTTTTTTGAACGGAGATTGATCCAAAAACCCGGATTTTAATTAAAGTCCGGGTTTTATCCGGACTACAATTAGAACCCCGCCCGGACGCTCCCCGGACGCCCTCCAAACTAGGACAAATCCGGGGAAACCCGGACGGATGGCAGCCCTACTCTAGACCATAAAGTTAATAGGTATATTAACTTTATGCTCCAGAGTCTGGACTCCAGACTCTGGAGCATAATCTGGAGTCCAGACCCAAGTTCACCAACAGATGATTATGATGAACTCGACCCTAATAAATTTCAGGGGTACCAACATAACGCCATACATAGGTAATAAACACTGACCTGCATATATTTACACTGGACAGGCTTATGTCAAACTGTTTTTGTGCCTATTTGATTTCCGCCATTTTGGCGCTGTACGACGTAGCGTGAGCATAGCGTGAGGGACATGGTACTAAAGTTTGAAGTCTGGAGAGACCATCACGGCAACCATTTTCATATTGTACGTCAAAATTAGTTCTTTAGACGCACGCTAGTGGTGTTTCAAATAGGCACAAAAACTTAGCTGTCAAATCATACAGACAGCCAGACCAGTTAAATGAAAAAAAAAATTTTCAAGTCAGGTGGTAATAAATAACCGATGAAACGGACTACCGAATTTTCTGCACGCTGAAGCACAGAATACAAAATACCGTGGCTGAAGTCTAGTAGCGTCATCTATGAAAATAATGTTAAACTAACGAAAAGATAAACGCACCGCACGCACATTGCTTTAGCATTTATTAGTACTTCATAAATGTTCACACAGATGTCGCTTTACCGTTATAAAGTGTTGCTGGCTCAGTTATTATTTTGAGTAAAGGTGCCTTCCCACGGTGCGAGCTACCACGCACCGCACCGAGCCGCACGAGGGCGAACACGGGCGCACCGTGGGAAACACTGGCACGGGCCGTGCGTCGTTCGGCCATGTTCGGCGCACGGCCCGCTGTACTATTCCCACGGTGCGCCCGCGTCCGTGCAACGACGCACGAATGATGATGGCACAGTACAAATAGTCTTCGTAGGTACTATTTATTTATTGATTGAAATACCTGTACTTACTATGGTAAAGTGCAGATAGTGCTGTTTTTATTATATTTATGTAGGTAACCAATTAATTCAGAGATAAAAAATCCGAAAGCTCCAAAATATAAGATTAAATATAAGTAAGTACTTTAAATACTGTTTAGTATGTAGGTATTACCTACAAACTATGGCCAAAAGGATTTGTAACTAATTTTTTATACAGGCTGTTTGGTAATAGCTTTATAAAGCCGAATAATTATGGTAGGTAAGGACCATCAAACTGAATAAGTTTTACTATGGAACCAACTCTGAAATCGCGAAAAAAATCTGCTATTCTATACATTTTGATATTTTCGTTATTAATTTTTATATGAAACAGCTGTTTTTTTTCGCATTTCAGAGTTGGTCCCATAGTAAAAGTTGTTCAGTTTGATGGTCCCTATCCAGTGGCGGTACCTCCATAGAAGCCCAAAAGCCCGGCTTGCCCTAACAAAATCTTATTTACACTACTAATGAAACTCAATTAATGACAACAGCAAATATTATTCACGAACGTAAATTTTCAATCAAAATCAACCAAAGATTCAATTTTTCAAACAACTGATCGATGTCAAGTCGTTAAACTGCATAATATAGCATATTAATCGAACAATACACTGCATCTCTCTCGCACTCGTTGGCTTGCAACCGGGCTTCGCAAATCCATACATACGCACTCTTCTAACGTTAGCGAAACTGGTACCCCACTACATACTACTGTAGGTATGTATAGATTCTATGAAAAATGCCCAAACCGAGCCAAAGCATGCTTGCTATTGAAGTTAGCCACAAATGGCCACAATACGAGGCCGCCGCGTAGAGTGCGGTTATTGCCCATGGCGTTATGTTGGTACCCCGGAAATTTATTCAATTTTGAACCTTATTCCATCGCAATAAGAATAAATTTACGGGGTACCAACATAACGCCAATGCCAATAATCTGTGACGACCTGACGACAGCTGTTTTGAAACAACAAGTGTTTTGCCTTTATTAGTGTTTTTGTGTTAAAAATATGTCTAAATTTCAGTCTAATGATTGATAATGTTTTTTCGTGATGGATTAAAATGTTTATTCACTGTGTGATCTGTGAAAGTGTTCACGAGTTGCATCGATCCAAGAGAAATACAAAAAAATACCCTTGCCTTGCACTTGCAGTCCGGTAATAATACCTCTTCATTTCAGTATTTTTAAAGAAATACAATTCTTTAATGTATCGTACGTACCTAATTTCGTCGTGGACTCGTTTACATTGTTGGTTCTTCTTATAAAAATAAATAAGTAAGGTTAGTTTTGCGTCTTTCATTTGAACGACAAGGGATTGGAATTGTCTAGTAAAAACTCAGGAACGCTATTATTTTGTGAAATGATTTAAATATTTATTATGAGTTACATTTTAAACGAGAAATTTAGTTTTGATTACACAATAATTAAATTCGATAAAGTCACGCCATCTAACATTTTGTGTCGAACTAATTTATGAATAATTATGTATGCTTAAGGGTTGTGCTTTTGGTGCTTTTTTGCGACTTATCTATTAATTAGTCTAGATGGCGCTGGGCGGTGTCGCATCGATATTTTGGTATGAAAAAAATCTTAAATTAGTAAAGAGAGACTGTGAGATGCATTGTTTTTCTTGCTTATATTGAGCTGGTAAAAAAATTTGCTTGATTTTAGGGTTCGGGCTTGCTATACTCTGTAGGCCTAGGCACGCCACTGGTACCATATTCGGCTTTATTAGGCTAACTAAAAACCCTATATAGGTTATACGCAATATTTTGTTTTTTGTTTTCACTATTCGTTTTGTAATTTGCTAACCTAGGTATTTTATTGCTTAGAAAGTATTTCGCATTGAAGGTAGACCCTATTTAATATTGATTCTAAAATATTATTATTAATAATAATAATAAAAACACTTAATTGCACACTAAGGCAGGACATATACAAAGAAAAACAGCAAAGTACACAAAAGCGGCCTTATTGCTAAAAAGCAATTTACGTAATACATACAATCACAAAACTAGAAAGCTACGAAACTACTTAGATGAAATTAAAATACTGTAGGTAATTATACTACTGATAGATATCATACTATGACGCGCGGCATATTGACAAAGGCAACGAGCCGCCACGAACGCGGACGCGCTTACGTACGTTAATACGTAATACATAATACGTAATCGTAAATAGCTTTTTGGCAATAAGGCCGCTTTTTTGTGTGCTTTGCTGTTTTTCTTTTTATATGTCCTGTCTTAGTGTGCAATTAAGTGTTTTTATTATTATTAATAATAATAATATTTTAGAATCAATATTATATAGGGTCTACCTTCAATGCGAAATACTTTCTAAGCAATAAAATACCTAGGTTAGCAAATTACAAAACTAATAGTGAAAACAAAAAACAAAAAATTGCGTAAAACCTATATAGGGTTTTTAGTTAGCCTAATAAAGCCGAATATGGTAGATAGGGACCATCAAACTGAACAACTTTTACTATTACCAAACAGCCTGTATAAAAAATTAGTTACAAATCCTTTTGGCCATAGTTAGTCGGTAATACCTATATACTAAACAGTATTTAAAGTACTTACTTATATTTAATCTTATATTTCGGAGCTTTCGGATTTTTTATCTCTGAATTAATTGGTTACCTACATAAATATAATAAAAACAGCACTATGTGCACTTTACCATAGTAAGTACAGGTATTCCAATCAATAAATAAATAATACCTACGTAAATTTTTCGTTCGTTACTGCGGCGCATTCGCGACTGTTTGTACTGTGCCATCATCACTCGTGCGTAGGGTTACCATATGAAAAAATCAAAAGTCCGGAGAAAAGGCCCGATATCCATTGAAAAATCCTGAGATTTGTAGCAGAATAACGTACGGGGGGGGGGGGGGGGGTAGTCAGCAGCGGCGAACTGATTAAGTAATAGAAAGCTTATTTATCCTTCTATTTAATGTACTTTTTAGTAAATATACTGAATTTTATTGAAAATTCTAAAAATCCTGAGATTTCCTGAAATTTTCGAAATCCGGCCGCAATCCTGAGCAAAGTCCAAAAATCCTGAGATCTCCGGACAAATCCTGAGATATGGTAACCCTACTCGTGCGTCGTTGCACGGACGCGGGCGCACCGTGGGAACAGTACAGCGGGCCGTGCGCCGAACATGGCCGAACGACGCACGGCCCGTGCCAGCGTTTCCCACGGAGCGTCCGTGCTCGCCCTCGTGCGGCTCGGTGCGGTGCGTGGTAGCACGCACCGTGGGAAGGCACCTTAATAGGTACTATTTTTGTACTTATGTCAATGATTTCAAAAGGAAGGATGCGCCCATCTGAGTATTTTGCCTTAGGCCGCTATTACATTATCATATATTTATCATTTATATATGATTTCATATCTGTCAAATTCTATGATCATAGTTAAATGATGCTGTCCTTCATTTTTACATATTACACTTATGATCCACCTATGATCATATAAACAATGTCATAAATCAAGATGGATAACGATTTAGCTGTGTTTTCCGTTGCTATGAGTGCAATTTTTATTAATAGCATTAAAAAAGAAAAAAACTGTTAAGAACAAAGCAAAAAATAAAAGACGTATTTGGGTTTTGTAAAAACATATTTCGTTATCCAGAACAAGATTAATATATAAACACTCATTTTCGTCGTAAAGAGTAATTAATATTTTTGTTATTTCAATATTCCAGTCAAAATTCTTGCACTTGAAGATGCCATTTTTTAAAGTTAGGCGAATAGAGGAAAGAATCGCTACTGGGGCTACGAATATGATCCTACTTGTACGCTCGCTGTCAAATAGGATCCTATAACTATGATCAAAGACAATATGAATCACATGTAGTTATTAGACCGTCCTATGTTCTTCATATAAAAATGACTCATACATATATGATCATATGCACTCTTACAATTCCTACATACCATCAAAATCAGCGTCATCTGTTAGAACCCACTCGAACTACTACGGTCTTAGAGGTGGACAAAAAAGATTACTGAAGTGTACGATTTAGTTCAATTGGAGTTAAAATCTAGTTCACTCGTCTACTTCAATTGGGTCGCTAGTAGGTACATTTTTTTAAATATAATCTGGCTATAACAGTTTTTCGATGGTCATAAATAAAACGTCAATCATAATAAAATCTCAATCAGGTTTATTTCAAATTAGATGTTTTTCTTTTTTCCATGTATATTTATAGCTATACTAATATTATAATCTATTAACTAGTATAATATCACCGTGTTAAAGGCAAAACCGACTATCTGGCAATTTTTGACGATTTTCACTTTTTTACACTAAGCCATTTAGTTTTGAATTCTCTATCTAGTGGTAAAATCAATTATTTCCTGAGACGTATAATTACGGAGTTACTGAGATCTAAAAGCAACTATTTTATATATTTTGTGAGTTTTAAATTTTAAAAGCAAATATTCAGAGATAAATATTAATTTTTCTCAATATTTTTGAGGCAAACTATAAAAATTTGAAATACTCTATTTTTCTTGAATGGAATATCTATAGACATCGCCTTAATATCTAGTGGTAATAAATGTTAAGGTGGTTTAGTTATTTTGGCTTTTGACTTTTTTTAAACCTACCTATCAATCGTCCATTTAATCAACATTTTTGAGTAATTTGTGCATAGTTTTTTGTACTAAAATTATCAAAATTATTTGACTCTTCGAATATTCTTTTGGTGTTGTAATCAAAATATTTTTGGATTATTTTGTAAATCACCTACATTACATCTAAATCAAATCAAAATAAAAAAAAACTTTATTCAAATAATCTTTTAGAAATTAAATGCTTTTGAGTTGTTTTTATTTTTACTACCACCCGTTTGCTGATTTTCTTAGCATATTTTTTTGCTGCGAAAAACTGACTTATTGAACAGACTTTACCTATTTACATAAACTTCTGCGTTTTCGCAAGCTTGTTAATAAAAATGAAATTTAGGTCAATGTAATTTAATAAATACAACACAACAGAGATTATTTTATCCTTTGTTTTTACTCAAGTAATAAACCTTTAAGTAAAGCTGCGGCCGGTCACTATACTGCATAGTATGGGTGGCAGGTGCTTCGTTTTCTGAGTTGGGTTATTTTATTATGCGTGGATGCGGTAAATACTTCAATCTCAATTCGCGGTATTGCCATTGCCTTCAGCCTTCGTAGTCCAGCTCTTGAAATATCAACATCTGTGTTATTAAGCAGAGCATATTCTTGCGTTTTCAGGAGGCTCTTTTCGTTGTTTTGGAATTATGCGACTACATATTTCTTTACGCACTGGATCATTAGGAAATCTGTAATTAATTGAAATGTAATGTACATAATTATTTTTGCAGCGAATATGTTTCATAGGAGACGTTAATAATAGCATATGTATAGGAGAAATTTCTGTACGCAGTGTTCGTAATCTATCCTTTCCCTTTACTTTCGTTCTTTAAGTTAATTAGGGAACTAAATGAACTAAAGATTTAATATGGACTCAAGTGAACTAGTACATTTGAATCATGATGACCCATCTCTAGTGCCTCGAACAATTTAACTAGTAATAGTAATATTTTAAACTTAATTAAAATTGTTAGACATGCAATAAAAATAATGTAAAGCTACTTACCGATGATTCGATATTCCATGTAATTTTTTAACTTTTTCAGCATAATTTTTGCAATCTACAAATGCGCAATTCGGCATTTTTATGTCACGTCAATCACCGTCTGTCTACCACAGTCTCCCGCGGATGACTGAATCGCGTTGGCCCTAACCCTAACTGTAATTTTAGGGCCAACCACTGACATGAAATTTTTTTTTTATTTAACTGGACTGGCTGTCTGTATGATTTGACAGCTAAGTTTTTGTGCCTATTTGAAACGCCACTAGCGTGCGTCTAAAGAACTAATTTTGACGTACAATATGAAAATAGTTGACGTGATGGTCTCTCCAGACTTCAAACTTTAGTACCACGTACGCACGCTATGCTCACGCTACGTCCTACAGCGCCAAAATGGCGGAAATCAAATAGGCACAAAAACAGTTTGACATAAGCCTGTCCAGTGTAAATATATGCAGGTTAGTGGGGCCAACCAACTGGCGTCATTTCGTAGCGACGTTGACCGTGTCCTTACGCTAGTAATTAATATAATAAGTCTATGACTTATGTGTTAATTTTAATGTGTTCGTGTAGTTACAATCTGGATTAAGCTTCGTACAGACTGAGGCGAATTCCGCGCGAAATTCGCGAGTGCGACCACGTAACTCAAAGCGATAGCCATAGCCATAGCCATTGTCAAAGAAATTGCTATGGCAATGGCTATGGCTATGGCTATTGCTTTGAGTTACGCGATCAAAATCTGTCAAAATGAGCGACGCGCGCGATTCGCTCGCCTCAGTCTGTACGAAGCTTTACGCTTAAAGTGGCCGCTTTAGGCGTTAATCCAGATTGTAATTGCATAGACATATTTAAACCAGGAAAAAAGGCATACAAAAATAGTTTTATTAAGGCGGTTGTATGACCGAAAGTGGCGCCCTCAGAGGTTTTTATTTAATAAGTTATTAATAGATTAAGATTTTAATAATGTTTATCGTGGAGATTTTAGGGCCCATGGTCACAGAATACATAATAGTGCCATGGTCTAGTATTTTTAGAAGGTATCACTACATGCCCTCGTAGAAGTTGCTAGAAATTTGAGCTCCGAAGTGCTGGAGTTCAAGAAAAACTACTTGTCCTAGTTTTATTCATATATACTATCCCCCTTACTAATAAAGATTGAATAGCAGATGTTTAGTTACACAATGGTTACTCTCCGTCAAACTATTTGAATTTGACATTAAAAAGAAAGTGACAAAACACTGTGTAACTATGCAGCTGCTATACAATCTTTATTAGTAAGGGGGCAAGTATATACCATAGACATAGAAAAATTTCGCTACGCTCAAGTAGACGGACAATGATGCGAGTGAGAAACCGATTCTTACGGCTTATTCGATGTGCGAGAAAGAGTTAAAAGAAAATGACAGCAGAACCTAGTTTGACTTCATTTATCGTCTGTTATCATCTTGGTGAAAAGCGTCCACACGATTATTTTGTAATTTTGACTGCGATCTGATCGGTTTGGCTCATAAAGCTATATAAATCAATAATGGTGTCGTGTTCTGTACTGAATTGTAATGTTACTTACGACAACAACCCAAATAAACACTCATTTCACAGGTAAATAAGATTGTACAAGTAACATTTTCATATTTCATATTTTAGTTGAATATATTCCTAAACACAATAAGTAATACACTAATATCATGCTATTAACCGCCTATTTTCTAAATAAAGGCTGATTTCTAAACATTATGTGTTAGATAAAAAGATATTATATCCGTGAATTTGAGAAAATAAGGCGTAGAGATTGATCAAAAATTATTATATTATCGATACTCATGTCGATGATTTCCAATATAACCTTATTTGTCTTTGTGAACACTGATAGCTTTATCTAAAGCTGCTTTTAACCGACAGTTTTCAAATGGTAAATTATACCTACTTAAGTACTAATTTAACAATATTTCCAGGTTTCCTGTAAATCCAGTGATTAAGTTACTGGATAAATGTCATAAATAGAATAGGCTGGGAGCCTCAAGGAGACTTGTAAGAAATTATACAAATATACAAATACAAATATATTTATTTCCAAAAAACATAATTACAAGGCATAAGTTATCTAGCCTCCACACGAGGCTAAGCCTGTCCTGTGGAGGTTAGGGGTCGTTTACCATTTACACATTTTGATGTCGGCACATTTATTTTACAAACAAATAATTATTTCAATTTTATGTACGTAAAGGAAGCGCTGTAGTAGATGAAGTGAAATATGGTGTGGTGTGTGTTACTTGACAATTTTTAGCAAGTTCTCTGTTTCGACACAGGCTCGTTCGTTGTCAAGGTGAGAGGAGACAATATCTGTCAACAAGGTCACAGCATCCTCGCTCAATTTTCCCTTTTGGAAGCCGAACTGTTTTTCCGATATAAGACTGTTTGGCTCCAGAAAACTAACCAATCTCTTATTTACAATGCGCTCCGGTAACTTTACTTTGAGATGTTATTCAAGAGAGAGATGGGACGATAGTTGCCAGGATCACCCTTAGGGCCACCTTTATGTATGGGAATAACGACTGCTGTTTTCCATGCCATGGGGAAGGTTCCTGTTTCAATACTGAGGTTGAAAATATCTGAAAGAGGTTGTGCTATTGTTGGTCCTATCGCTTTGAGTAACCGGTTACCAATGTTATCTATACCTGGAGAGCTGTTCCCGTCCGACTGCTGTATGAATTATTTAAATAAAATTGTTCAAAATCTTGTTTGTGTTTTATTTATTAGAGCAATAATACATTATGGTTATCGACAATCTAAAATGGACTTCAGGGCATCCCTAAAGTTCACGCACACGTTTACAAATTTTCACACACTGGCTCATGTCACTTTTGGTGTCGCAGTCAAGCGAACTCTGTTCCTCTATTCCAGTGGAATATTAACTTTATGGTATATACCTTATGGAATATCGAAATCTCGGTCTAGCCCAATGACGAAGAAATAATAGCCACAGAATATGCGTTAGCATTATTCTAGTTTGCTGTGCATAGACAAACAGAATAAATAATATTGTACGTCTATTCCTAGGCGCAAGAACCTTATATTCATATTCTATGACACTGGACATTCTACTACTGAAGGATGGTTGGGGATGAGGTCATTCACCTTTGCAGATTTCTTTTATCCCTCTCACACTGTGACTGAAATTGCCATGCTAAGTACAAAATATCCCAATCCATAGTCAATTTACCCAGGTCATGTACAACAATTAATTACATTTTCTAAATAAATGTAAATATCGGCACACTTTAAATTAGTTACATGATGTTAAAATTTATTAGTACATGCCAAAGTAATTATTTAGAGGACAGATGAGTCCATTTTGTTATTACAATATTTTACGTTTAACAGTAATTTCTCCATCTTTCATAAGTTACCAAATAAAAATAAGGTGGCATCACTGATGGAATTGTCTTTGATTTGACATGTCACTAATGTCAATGATTTTCCACCGCATCTCACGTTTATGTACAAAAATATAAAATTATTTAAATAAAATTCGCGTTACAAAGCATGTGTTGCATTGTGCAAAATTGCAAAAGTGTTTCAAAACCAAATTCTAACATTATATTTCACAAGTAAGTGTTTTTTAAAGTATTTTCAGCATTCAATTTTTCCTTCTCAGAAATCTGAATTTTAGCAGATTTCAAATATTGTTTCCGATCTAATTCGGAAATATTATAGAAGTTAATTATAATTCCACCTTAATTACGTATTTTTTATTTCAATATAATAAATATAATATGTACAAATCTGTATTCATTTTCGACACATAAGAAGCTTTAGAAATATTATCTGCATATCGCAGGGTGACCATAATCACAGCAGAACTTTTGAATAAGAAAGAAAGATTAGGATGAAAAATTTACGTTTATCCTACCTAACATTACATTTTATGTTTTTATGCCACATTTAACTTTGAGAGCGGAATTATTTTGTATTCTTAACAGAGCGAAAAAATGTAATGTAAACTAAAATATTATCTTACATAGTTGAGTTAAACAATTTAGATCAGTTTCAGCTAAGAATCGGACCTACCTAACTTACTACCTTACTACTATACTAGTTATTATGGTCTTTGACACCCATTGTTTATTCGTAGTAACAAAATAAAAATTAATCTTATTTTATTTTTCAGATTCCGAAACGATGAGGAAAAGAAACATTTATAGTATATCCCAATTACCGTTAGAGGGAAATTATTTTCAACGGCCAAAATAATGCAGTTTTGACATGTTATATTGCAACTTTTTTTAATACAATGACTAATAATGAGACTTAATTTTTTTTTCACACAACCGAAAATTCTAAAACTTTTTTCTATTACTAAGGGCGCTTATTACTTGCCTATAAAAATATTCAGCCAATTTGTTTTTCTGGACATTCCTCATTGTACAAAATAAAAATACACGTGACTTTAGGGTGGAAGGGCAGATGTGTATAAAAAAAAACTGCCCGGCATATATATTGGCAAGAGAAAGAAAGGGACAAAAGATGCGCAGTAGCCATAAACACTAAGTTTATGGCTACTGCGCATCTTTTGTCTCTTTCATTTTCTTGCCAATATATATGCCGGCACCTGTACTAAGTCTTAAACCTCACCACGTATCTCCAAGTTTTGACTTTTAACCAGCCGGACCGTACAGGACCAAGGGGTCAAGTTTGCTATTATCGTGACTAACGCCGTAATCGTGTTTCAATGGTGTTTGGATGGTAATGCTTTTTGACACAATTCTTGTTTTTGTAAACACAAAATTGAAACACATTGTTTTTCCTAAAAATCCAAACCCGTTACAGTTTTGGGTTTAACAATCAAGAACTGTGTTAAAAAGCATTACCGTTCAAACACCATTGAAACACGATTATATGATGTTAACAATAGCAGACTTGACCACCATTCCAAAACAGTATCGTCCATCCGGAGAGGAGCCAACCGAAAATAATCATTAAGTAAATATTTTGTATTGCGCGCCGCCGCTGGCCAAAAGGGGGGTTTGAATGAATATATAGAAAGGTTATAATATGGTTGGTCAAGAGTAGTAATAATCCTATAAATGCAGTAATATTCTAAATGCGAATGTTTGTATGTTTAGTAGAGATACCCAAACATACAAACTTTGGCACTAACTAACATCTAAACTATTCTAAACATTCAAATGTTTAGAATCTAAACACTTTTGAATGTTTTGAATTGGTCGTCCAAAAAACTTACGCCGCCGTAGGCATAAGTTGATAGTCTGTAGTATGTACCTATTTGTAGTGACTGTCCTACGAATGGACAACATTGTTGTCACCCTAATGAAAGAGATGGAATATATCGTTGACGTCATTCAAGGTTATTTTTTCGTTCTTCAAGCCCCGAAAGGTGACGCAATGTCCAGAGTCATATATAAGGTTCTTGCCTAGGCGTCATTATTATGCAGCACTAGCGCCACTCCTGTAAGAAAATTGTATGGAAGTGGATCCCCCCTGGTCTTCGGTCTCTTGGACTACCTATCAATTATTTGAAGGCAGAATATTATATTTTATTTCATTAACAAAAACCACATGTTGGGGTCTATCCATAGAATAAATATTTTAGTTCTATACCTATCCTTAGGCGACACTCATACTCACATAGGTGAGTATAATATTAGCAAGAACAAGAAAAAGATGATACAAAAGGCCAGGCCAGGCGCAGTAGCCATAAACTTAGTGTTTATGGCTACTGCGCATCTTTTGTCTCATCTTTCTCTTGTCAATTTATATGCCAGCATCTGTATGAGTGGCGTTAGTGTCGCTTTTATATAGGCCTTTAGCCTTTATATAGATGAATAAAGGCCTACTCAAATCTGAGCGGTATCCGCTACCGCTGTGGGTAGCGGACTTGTATTATTATATATTCTGTGGTAGCGGTAATAAACAGAAGCGCTCATGGCGGAACTTGACAGACTGATCGTACTCGATCACGTTTGTCAAGCAACGCTCAATCTGGCCAGGTGTCGGATGGGTGACCGTTAAGTGGCATTACAACTGAGCGCTTCCGTGCTTCGGAGGGCACGTTAAACCGTCGGTCCCGGCTGTTGTCATCTGATAACAGTCGTTAAGCCAAGTTAGAGGCCTTACAGGCGGCTTGATAAACACTAACACCAGAGGTGGCCACTATTCATCCTTCGATAAGAAGAAGAAGGTAATCAACGGTAATACCCGAGCGATATTTGGTATGGCATTTTCGCAGCTGTCGCGGTACGTATCGCATACCCATTGGGATCGACTACCGGCACCGGTAGCGGATACCGCTCAGGTTTGAGTAGGCCTTTAACTTTGATATCAACCTTATTAAATTATTTATTTTAATTATTAAAATATTTTAATTTAAGTGTCCTATAAATATTATTAGTAAGTTTCCTATTGTAAGCATATTTCCAATCTTTCTTGGTGGATCAGGTGGATTAATAATAATACTATAAAAAATATACACAATTCTAAGGTTTATATAAATATATTCAATTTCAAAATAGTATTATCTTTTTGTAAGTATACATACATGGCTAATCAGTAAAACCATCCGTGAATGTTTCAAGTAATATTTTTTCAAACCACTTCAGTTTGTCAATATGTGATTCATCTATTTTCTCTAATATTTGATTTGGGTTTTTATTGAAAAGGAAGTAAATTAAATTCATTAGCCGTTTGGCCATAGGGCTAGGATATTTTAATTCAATCTTCTGAGATGCAACTCTTTGTAATATATCTAATACTGTTGTGTATAAAACAGATTGCCTAGTAGCAGGCTTACAAATACATAAGTGGTCTAGAGGTAGTCTGTAAAAAACTCCTCTACCTAAATCTGCAGAGATTGATTCAACAAAATGTATAGGAACTTTAAATGTTGTGACTAGAGTAGGTAGTGTTTCTGCAAAACTAATTGTTTCCCAACCATAAGAGTCGGCAAACTTTAAAAATGTGTTATTAAGATCCAGCAGAGTCGGTGAATTTTCTTGGAGCTGTCTCACATCATTTGAAGGCCACAAGACAGCAGCTGCAGCACGTGGCATCGTTGCTAACGCACTACCTTTATGTGGAGTACTGTAGAACACAATAGCTTTAGTATTTGTAGAAAGATTTTTAAATTGAATATCTCCACTTTGTGCACCTTCAACAAGCATTTGTTTGACAATCAACCCTCCCATTGAATGTGCCAGCCAAACTACCGGCTTGCTACCCACACCAGCATCCACTAAGACGGGTGCCATGTCAGCTGCTCTCGTAGCTATGTCAGCTGCTTGTAAGGGGCATCGTTCCAACCACTCTGATAATGTACTCCAGTAGTTTACTCCTAAAATTCTTAAATTTTCACAATCCTTGGGCAACCAGTCTTTAGGCCAGCAATATGAGTAATTACACTTATCTTGATTTTCTTTCTTCAGAGCGATGAGCTTTTTCTGAGCTGTATAACTGTGATCCTTTTCAGATGCTCGCTTTTCTTCGACTGGTATATCATGGAGTACAACCTCTAATTCTGACAACAATTTCTCATCTTCCATTTCAATAAGATCTTCCACAACTTGTTTAAATTCTGGATCTAGGAACTTCGTGCTCAAATCTGGTTCTTTAACACATGAGTCACAGTCAACTTCTGATATGGTCACATCTATAATGCCAATTGGTTCAGCACATTTTCTATCACGTTGCCTCCATGTAACAAACACTCCGCCTCTTAATCCATGAACCAAAAGAGTGTCACATGAATGTGGCGTAGTTGTTCTGTAAAGAGGGTGCAAAAGATATAATCCAGGTCTATAGCAGTACTCTCCCGATAGATTTGCTAAGCAAACTGCTGCTGAACTGGACAAACGAACATCACTTGAACGTAGGAGACGGGTCAGCTCTCCAATCAGACCATTTTGAAAGAAATCTGACAGTAAGTTTGTATGCACACTTAAAACAGTGAGAATTCTAAGTACAGCTAAATCAACATCTGTATCATATTGGTAACGTAACATCAGCTCTGCCAGCCTTGGCAATATTCCTGTGGAAATTAATGTTTTTGTTGAGATATCTTCTTCATAATTTTTACTTTGAAATAAACTTATATGATGGTGAAGAGCATCAAGGCATAATATACAAAGTTTACGTTCACTAATACTGTCTGGTTTGGTAGGAACACTATCAGCTTCCATCGCTTGTTCTTGAACATTTAAAAAATACTTTGAAAGAAAATGCTGAATACAGCCATGAGGATGAATGTTTTGAACTGATGTTATCATATCCCTTAATTTGAACGAGACTAATTCAGGAGTGAGTGCAGCCCGACGCACGTGAACTGGTGGTGGTAAAAAATACCTGAGATCAGCCCCATATGTCCGGGCCAGTAAAACCGCTGTGTTTTTGTCCAACGCTTGAGCAAGCTTCAAGCAGTCCCAAACCTTGTTATTCTTGAAAGAAGCTAACTGTTCTAAAGCTATGTTGCGCTGTTCTCGATTCCCATGTCGACACAGCCAGAGGAGACGCCAAGCTAAAGAATGCTTCAAGCTCTTCCAGATACGGGCCAAACCCACGGACTGCTTGTCTTCTTTACCCTTCTCGATCAACATCGCAGCACTGTACGATGGATCATCAATATAAATGTATTCCGGGGTATGTTTCTTTTCTCTATCGAGAACATTGGAGTTAACAATTTTGGAAACGGATTTACAGGTTTGACGAAATTGGTATGTAATGAACAAAGCACTGCCTCCACATAGGGAGATAATTTTCACGAATTTCACAATGGATTTCAGTCTATCTTGGAGACTCATTTTGAATTAATGTTGCCTTGTTTATTTTTAACTCCATCACTTTTATTTTACTTCATCCAACAATCCAATGACGAAGGAAGAATGAAGGAAGATGTCCCGTCCCATCCATTTTGATTGATTGGGTGCATTCCAGCAGACCAATCGCTAAGTCATCGGTTACCACAGTATACATTTTAGGCGCAAAGGGTGCGTTCCGTGGCTTCGCTCGAGTGCACTCAAGCGCACTCCGGTGCACGCTCTGACCGTTCCGTGGGTCGGTGAAATACTCTGACAGCTGTCAGAGCGTAGTTTCATCCGCAGGCCTACCACCTAACTTAAAAAGCTTTGAAATTGCTAAAGTTTTATGACGTCAGTGCACTGTCCGTCCTTGACATCGTGTTATGTATGATATGACAAGGATGGATACAGCATTGCTATCGCTTTGAGTTAGGCGGTAGGGCCCTCGTTCCGTGACTCGGAGCGCAGCAACCGAACAACCATCAAAATAGATGGTTGGATAACGCTCTGACGTTTATTAACTTTAGAAAGTAATGTCATTGTCATTTTCTCATTATTTTGTATTTTAATGTTTTTGTGTCTAAGTTTCAAAAAGTTAATGGTTTCTCCGCAAAAAACAGATTTTTATTTGATTTAGTTTAAAGGAAAGTTTAAAGTAACCGTATTCCAAATGGAAAACGAAAAGTTTGAGCCTGAAAAGGTTCTTAAAACAACTCGATCGCTCCGTGGTTTAGTTGCTACTCAAACGGGTTAAACTTTAACCAAACAACTACACCCAAAACGACGGAACGGTAGACGTTCAAACTGTTTGTCAAATTTTTGAAAGTGTTCCTTGACCTTGAGAGAATTTGCCTCTAAAATTACAGTTTTCCAGTTAAACTTCTATCTGTATAATCTCTCGACTTTTATTTTACATAATTGCAGTAAATTTTAAAGTTTTCATGAATACCTACAGTCCGTATTTTTTTGTTTATCCTCAAAAAAATGGGTGTGATTTTATCAATTAACTAATAAATGCATTTTCAGTGACCTAATAAATAATATTTGTTCCTAAAATAGTAGATCTGTCACCTAAATTAAATCACCAAATAATATTAGAACGCTTACCTAAATATTAATTTAGAATTACTTGGAAATAATATCAATCATCAAATAATTACATTGGGTTTCAAAATAATAAAAGTGTCACTAAAACTGAATCACCAAACAATATAAAATGTTACCTAAAAATTAATTTTTAATCACTGAAAAATAATATTAATTACCAAATAATTCAACTGAAATTTGACGATACACAATTAACTAAATAGAACTGCCATAGGTTTTATAATAATAATGTACTATTATATTAAATAAAACATTGCACTGTAAAAAACTAACATAAAGAAAAAACATGAGTGAAAAAAAGAAAAAGAGCAAAATTTTATTACTGCACTATTAGTGATGGTTTTGATTTAGACTTTTAGAGACGAAAAAGAGGGTGTCCCCCTCTTTTTCGTTTTTGACCTATGGTTTACAATTTCTAAACGGATTGCTAACCCTATTATGTGTTTGCATATTATGTACTTTTTATAAAAATTGGGACAGTTTTTTCCATTTATCTAATCATTATTGAGAGACAAAGCTACCTTCCATTTGCTGAAAAACTGAATTTATTGTATTCGTTGAAGTCGGTCCAAGGATTATCAAAGTGCATAACCCGCCAATTTGACTCCGCTCCTGTTAGGTATTTTTTTCTTTGAATTAAGGAACCGATCTATTTAATAAGTGACAAAACCTATTATTTTGATGATTGAACGAATTTAATGATACTAAGAGTTTGTTGATTGGATTTTAGAGGACGGATCTAATAATATATTCAGGCTAGAGAAAAAAATGTGTGTGACCTGTGATGAATAAAAGGAAATTCGTGGTGTATTTCATGTGAGTTTGTTACGAAGGCGTCACACACACACACACACACACACACACACACACACACACACACACACACACACACACACACACACACACATACTCCTTCATATTGCTGCATCTTTTTGGGTAAAACAAAGCAAACCAAAGAAAAGTAGCTATGTATTACATTCATCTGTAAACTGAAACCGGTCGCTCGGTGGTTTCTAATTATATGATTAGCCTTCCGAACTTTCTACAAATGCTTTCAAGTTTATTAAATTATTTTATAGCTGCGTTCTGATTTTAATAGTTATTATTGAATTTATTAAAATTAATTAGAAAACACGATCTAGCTACTAAATCTACCACCAGTTCACTCGGTTGGAAATGAGACTAATTATGCGACTTATTTTAAGGTTCAGTTTCTAAAAACTTAACTTCTAAACGTTAATTTTAACGAAAGTGGCGCCGACATTTCAATTTCACCTTTCATTGACCCAGATTCTACACGCACGACAGTGCACGACCATGGGGTCGTGCGCTGTCGTGCGTGTTGTCTTGCAAGGTACTAAGTATGGACTTAGTACCTTGGAAGAAGCTTATATCCCCAATGGAGATTGCACGGCTAGTGTCGTATTGAAGATAGAAAAAATGTCCTTGAGTGACGTGACGGCTTATTGCAATGTCTTTCTTTAGTGTTACATTACGTGTTCGTTGTTCATCGTTCTATCGTTCGTGAGAAACGAAAACGTATTGTCACGCTAAAGAAAGAGATAGCAATAAGCCGTAACGTCACTCAAGGTATTTTTTTCTATCTTCACTATGACACTAGCCGGTGCAATCTCCATTGGAGGTATGAGCTTCTTGGTACCTTGGTTAAAATAAAATGTACTCTACGGCGATCGATGACTCAGCGATTAGTCTGTTGGAATGCTTACAAGACCAAGAAGCTTAACCCTCAAGGAGATTGCACGGCTAGTGTCATAGTGAAGATAGAAAAAAATGTCCTTGAGTGACGTTACGGCTTATTGCTATCTCTTTTTTTAGTGTTACAATACGTTTTCGTTTCTCATGAACGAACGAACGACGAACATCGAACACGTATTGTCACTCTAAAGAAAGAGATAGCAATAAGCCGTAACGTCATTCAAGGACATTTTTTCTATCTTCACTATGACACTAACCGTGCAACCTCCATTGGGGGTATAACGAAGGGATGTGCTACATCTATGGGGTATAAGCTTCTTGGATAAGACAGACCATGGATGGAGTTTTTAGTGACATTTTGTCGAGTTGAAATTGAAACTATCTACCACTGAACAAAGACTGAACAATTCAACACTTGACACTGGCAAAAATTACTCCCTAAATGAGGAGAGTAGATTTCCAAACTAAAAATAAGAAGAAGACAGATCATCACACCGCCTGCACGTGTCATAGAATATCCAAACGGTGTTTTATAAATCATTGACCTCTATATAGAAAATAAAATTTCAGGTCAATGTTTATAAACCCTAAATTTTTCAGGTCAAATGTTTATAAAGCCTTGAATGCGGACGGACTTGTCTCAACTAATGAGGATCCGTAACGATTTTAGTTGAGAATGCAGATTTATAGAGCTAAGAATTCTATAACATGCAGTGCAAAAATTTTTGTTCTAAGTACGACAAAAATTGGCGAAGTTCTAATCATATTACTTACTAGACGTGTGCGCCGATCGGCGTGGCGCACGCCGCCGGTCATTTTAGTCACGCCGCCGCCGCCGAATTTTTCGTCGGCGTCATCGGCGTCAAAATCCCAGTGTAACATGTGTAAGAAACAAGTACAAAAGCTAAAATAACTTGCATCTACATATCTCATATATTCTTTTCCTCTCTTTTTTGTATTAGTTTGATTGTTGCTATAGAGGTCTTTTTATTGTGATTTTATAATTTAATCATTATCATATCAGCCGCACGACTCCTACTGCTGGGTACAGGCCTCCTCCAAGGATCTCCACAATGATCGGTCCTGCGCTACCCGCATCCAGCGGCTTCCCGCGGCCTTCACCAGATCGTTGGTCCACCTTGTCGGGGGCCTACCCACAGAGCGTCGTCCGGTGCGCGGTCGCCATTCCAACCTTTCCGCCCCAACCGCCATTGGTTCTTCTCGCTAATGTGTCCCACCTACTGCCACTTCAGCTGAACAAGCCTCCGAGCGATGTCAGTTACTTTAGTTCTCCTGCGCATCTCCTAATTTCTGGTTCGATCACGCAGGTAATGCCAACCATGGCTCCCTCCATTGCACACTGGGTGACTTTGAACCTTCTTATGAGACCCGTAGTTAGCGACCACGTTTTACTGCGGTAAGTCAACACTGGCAACACACACTGGTCATAAACATTTGTCTTCTGAGGTAAGTTGGACGCGAAGATTTGTCGAAGCTTCCCGAATGCTGCCCATCCAAGCTGGATTCGATGAAAGATCTCTTTTTCAAAGTCGAACTTACCTAACTGGACTGTCTGTCCTAGGTTTACGTAATGGTTAACAACTTCGAGTGTAGTGTCCCAACATGAGCTGGAGTGGGTACAACATGAGCACTCGACATGATTTTCGTCTTATCCATCTTCATTCTAAGACCCACTTTTTGCGAGGCACTACGGATATCTTCGAGCATTGTGTTCAAGCTTTCCATGGTTTCTGCCATAAGAACTATATCATCGGCAAAACGAAGGTCTGTCAGGTACTGGTTATTAATGTTGATACCGAGTCCCTTCCAGTCCAAAAGCTTAAAGATGCTCTCCATCACAGCTGTGAACAGTTTCGGAGAAATAACGTCTCCCTATGTCACACCTCGCTGTAGTTGAATGGGATCTGTGATCTGATTTTGTACTCGGGCCGACATGGTGGCATTTTCTTATAAGTGCCTTAACACCTCGATATATCTAGTCCACTTGGTGCACCTCTGGAGACTGCAGCACTGCCCAGGTCTCAATCGAATCAAATACTTTCTCATATACCACGAACGCCAAGCAAAGTGGCAGACTATATTCCTAGGTCATCTATATAACCTGCCGCAGCGTATGGATGTGGTCTATGGTGCCAAAGCCTTTTCAGAACGTGGCTTGTTCGGGAGGAAAAACACAAGTGTGTCTATTGAGCGCCAAACGGAGTCCATTTAACCTGACTCCGACTTTTCAGAATGTACCTATAGACATTAGTGACCATCTAGACCTCCTTGGACTTGATATGTCACCTGACCTCAATTTCGGCCGTTCCATAGAACATAGAGCTAAAACCACAGCCAAAAAGCTGGGTATTCTCTCCAGGGTGAGACGGTATTTCACACCGGGACAGCTTTTAACTCTATATCAAGCTCAGGTCCGATCGTGTATTGAGTACTGTTCTCACCTCTGGGATGGATCTGCCAAATACCAGTTGGCTGCCTTGGACTCTATCGAGCGTCGAGCAAGAGGCTGATTGGTGACGATGATCTGGTCCACCGAAGGCTTCAAAGTTTAGAGCACCGACGTAGGGTAGCCTGCCTATCGGTCTTCTATAGGTTACATTTCGGGGAGTGTGCTCAGGAGTTACACAACCTCATACCTCCTTCCCCGTTTCATCTTCGGACTACCAGACGCAGGGCGGCTTTCTATCCATATGTTGTTGACATTCCACATACCCGCACGAAACGCTTCGGTTCCAACTTTTTAATTCGAACAGCTAAGATGTGGAATGACCTCCCTGCGTCTGTATTCCCCGAACAATATAACTTGAGCGTCTTTAAAGCCAGAGTAAATAGGCATTTACTGACTGCGCGTGCTCCATATTAGTCCTCCTTATCACTTTCCATCAGGTGAAAATGAGGTCAAACGCGCAGACAGTCCATATATAATAAAAAGGTTGGAAGACGTCAAGCGCGACGATTCGTAAGACTCGTATTCTCCAAGAGGGTCTTTTCACCCTTTTTAAAGAACAAAGAACAGAATCACCTCTCTTTCACCTCACTTATGTTCCATGTCTTCGGCGTTCTGCCCTCGACGATGACGGAATTGAAAAGCTTCTGGAAGTCTTCTATTCTACTTATTTTGACCATCCACGCTGATTACGCCGATGACGCCGCCGCCGCCGACAATTTAGACGCCAGACGCCGCCGCCGGTCAAATGATCATCGGCGCACATATCTATTACTTACTAGCGCAGTTCGCTGATCCGGGAGGCACGGACCGGCCCGATGGTTGTGATTGTGACGTCACATCTTCCGAGTCGCTCTAAGTTTATATGAAGTCTATATGGCCCCCGCCCCCGACGCATTGTGGAGGCTAAAGCTTTATCCAGACTAGTAAAATTTGAGTGTATCAGATCACCTCAGATCATTTGATACGATGATACACCGCGATCTATCTCGAGGCGGTTTTTGCCCGATCATCAAAGGATTTTGATCGTCAAGATGATACAAATCTGGACAAAGCTTAACGTTCTCAATTATTAAGATAGAATAATGAAAATAGCATCAAAAGATATGCTACTAAAAGCCCTATAATACTGTAAAAAATGTTAAATGTTCATATGTTTTTTTATTAAAAAAATAAAAAGCTAAGTTTTGACCGTTTCTGTAGGATTTTTTTCAAAGAATCATAAACTTCTCAAAAACGAAAAGAGATATCGATAAAAACCTGCCAAGTGCGTGTTAAGTAAGTCAAGCAACAACAAAAAGTTGACAAACTTTCTCTTTTTTTACACGTTTTTATTAGGTTGCTTTCTTGTTTGTTTGTTTGTGTATCCGCAAAGTTTGCAAACGATTTTATATTAGCTTCCCGATGAGCTAGAGACTTGAAACTTTGAACGTACCTTATGTCAGAACTGGAAGGCAATGTAATATTATGGTGTCAATAAGCTGATCTGATGATGAAACCGGAAGAAGGGTACAGGAACTCTGTGATAAAACAATACAACCCCATCGAGATCAGGCTCGTTAGAATTGTCTTGACGAGAACTCTGTTGGGAAATAGTTTCCAAGGGTCTGATGATGTAGCCGGAAGAAGGTTGCAGGAAATCAGTATTTAAACTAATCTTTGTTTTGATTTCTCACTTTTTTATTGCTAATGACCAAAATTATTATTTGGCTTTCGTTATCACGATGTTTTCGTATTGTTTTGTCTATAGTTTTGTAAGTAAAGGCCTATGAAAAGCTTTTGGATATTAGTTTTCAATTCAGTGCCTTAGGATGGGTAGCCTAAGTATGTCAGGCTCTCTTTAATCATTTCTGCGGTGGTGTCGTGTGGGGCGGGTCGTTACGTTCCCTCAAATATGGTTGAGCGAAGCGATGGCTGGTCCATGCGTCATGCTCGTGAACGGGTGCTGCCAGGAATGGGTCTGCTTCTGAGTACCTATCTTAACGCATATTGAATTGTAAGAATTGCGTTTTTATTTTTATGTCTTGTATCAAGTGTTTTTTGGTTAGAGTTGCAGACGGAGTGATTTCTAAACTAGTTCATAGTTATTTACTCTCACGATTACCTATCTGAATGTAGTAGATATTTAATTTTAACCTACCTACCCATTGTGTGTAACCTTTGATAATTATTGTGATGGAAAATGATCTCACTTTTAAATGTGGAGCTCATTTTTCAATCTTGACGACTCTGTATGAAATATACAGGGAGAAAAAAGCAGCCCTTGACGAGTTTCTTGCCGGTTCTTCTCGTTACAAGGTCTCCCGCTTAGGGTTTGCGAACCGATGGCGTAGCTTCTATGACATTCACAAGTGCTTGTAACAGCCTAGACTGAATAAATATTTTGAATTTTTTGAATTTTGAACCATGCGACCCCATCGAGTTTGGGCTCGTTTGAATCGTCTTGACAAGTATTTTGTTGGGAAATAGTGTCCAAGGGTCTGATGATGGAGCCGGAAGAAGGCCACAGGAACTCTTTAATAAAACCAAGGGCGTCGCCAGGGGTGGGCAGGGGGGGCCGCTGCCCCTCCCCCCCTAGAGGTTAAAAAATGTAGCCAACTGCAAATAACCAAGGTCCTAAGGCTGTCCAATTGACTTGCTTTTCCGATAAATCCTGAATAAAAACATGTGATGGAGCCGGAATAAGGCCACAGAAATTCTGTAATAAAACCATGCAACCCCATCGAGTTTCGGCTGGTTTGAATAGTCTTGACGAGTACTCTTTTGGGAAATAGTGTCCAGGGTCTGGTGATCAATGTGAAGGAAGGCCACAGGAACTGTGTTATAAAACCATGCAACCCCATCGAGTTTAGGCTCATCTGATTCGTTTTGACGAATACTCCAATAGGAGATGGTGCGTTTTAATTTTTAGTTTTAGCTCGTTGACTAAAAATCAGAAAATAATAATTTACTGATAAAAAAACTTTTTTTATAAAAAGAAACAGATTTTTTTTACTTATTTTTGACTAAATGGAGTGGGGGTCATTTAAAAGGGCTTTTGAAATTATTATGAGGTTCCATTATCCATTTTTCCGCGTAGTGTAATGGCATAAAACGGAACAATTAAGTCAATAATTGAGTCAGTAAGTAATTAAGTCTGTCTGTCTGTCCGTCCATATGTCAAAACCACTTTATTCCGAAACTATTACGCGGCGCGCGTTAGGCTAGGCCGATTTTGATCATTTTAGAATTTAGATCACAAGACCCCTCAAAAGTTGCGTAATGCGACGTAGGTTATAGCCTTATAGGAAAAATAATTTAAATAAACTGAACCATCTGATGAATTGAACCCTCTACTAGCGATCGATTTTTTATAAAATACCTGTATTTCGTGTATTTCAGACAGAAGACTTTGCTCAAAAAATTTTGGCAGGGGCTGATGTGAAACTTTTAATTTTTTTTTCTGACGAACAAGACGAGTTCCGCAATCAAAATTTTTTCAATAGCAAGATATCTTGTTAGGGTATATTATACCACTATAATCAATTGCGAAAACGGTAAATTTTGGCTAGAAAAAAATCAAAACGAAAAATGAGCTTTTATTTATTTTTTCAATAACTACTTGAACTATTGGGACTCAGTAAAATCATTAATATGCGCCTTCAGTAGAACAATCAATTTGGCTTTACAAAACGTCTTCAGTACCTCTAGGTGAAAAATATGATTTTTTTTCGTTTCTGTAAAATAAAAAAAGGCTCAACTTTGACATTTTTTATAAATAAACTAAAGTTTTTGGACATGTGGGACCGCTCGCTGCTGTTAATTGACAAACTCCCTATTGATTTATCGAATTAGTTGAGACTTTGAGACATGTCCGCTAGGGTGGAGCGTCTTTTTTTCTTCTTGATTTCGCCAAAGGCGGATTGCGGAAAAGTTGCGAATTTTTATCCGTATTAAATCTTACTATGGGTGTAACTAAATTAAATGTATGGGTCCCCAACAACAACGAGAAACCGGCTTCACTTCCTGAAGTACATCAAGATCCATTACCAGATGAATCCGAGGGAGACTTCGAAGATGTTGAAGATAATGTCTCTAGCGATCATGAACTTGACCTTGAGGGAGAAAATTTGGAACCCGAGCCAGTCCAAGAAGACCCAAGTACATGAACCCGAACTGGTCCAAGAAAACCATGTACACGAACCCGAACTCGAACCGCATCACGATGATCCTGAAGCAGTCGACTATGACGCCGAACAGCCGCTGTTACAATTTGCGCAATCGCAACGAAATACGACGACCTGAAAGACTTAATGAATACGTATGTATTACAGAGACGTACCCGTCGGATTTCGCTGATGCGATGACTCGGGACGACAGTGAAAAATGGCCAAAAGCGATGCACATGAAATGAAGTCACTGAAGGGCCTCAACGTGTGGACGGCATGTGATTACATGCCGCCCACACGTTGAGGTCACTAGATTTAGCGAAAGGGAGAAAAGCGCTTCCTTGCAAATGGGTCCTACGAGCAAAAACGAACCTAAACGACTCTATTGACAAATCCAAGGCACGACTCGTTGTGAAGGGGTTCAAACGAAGAAAAGGAATCGATTACGATCAGACCTTCAGTCCTGTCACACGCCTAGCGTCCGTCAGAGCATTGTTGAGTGTCAGCGCTCAAGAGAACATGCATATAGTAACAATTTGATGTTGCTACTGCGTTCCTCAATGGAACACTTGAAGAGGAAATATACATGCAGCAACCCGAAGGCTTTAGCGAAGAAACGCCTAAAGTCTGGAAACTTTATAGGGCTTAAAGCAAGCTCCACGATATTGGAATTGGAACTCGTGTTTTGAAAGCATTTTACTTGATATATGGGCTTTAAGCAATGCGAGGCTGATTATTGTCTATACAGTAAAGAAACAGATAGCAAGAAGCTATTGATCACGCTGTATGTAGATGACGGATTAGTAGCTGCGAGTGATGAAGACTTAGCGCAATCGTTTCTTAATAATTTACGGAAACGTTTGAAGTTAACGTCGAAGCCCGCTTCATATTAACTAGGGCTACAAATCGGATGGCTCGGTCTTCATTAATCAAGAAGCCTATGCAATGAAAATATTGGAGCGTTTTGGAATAATAGATTGCAACCCTGTCACAACACCCATCGAGAAGGAAGCTACGACTACTCAATCAGGGAAAGGCGAATCCGAAACCGTGAAGTATCCATATAGAGAAGCCATCGTCGGTGCTTTAGCATATTTAATGTTCGGAACACGTCCTGACATTGCATTTACAGTGGGTGTTGCCTCCCGAAAATTAAAAGGAATTGTTGCCTCCCTCCAAGGACGACTGGCTTGGTGTAAAAAGGATTGTGCGTTAAATCAAAGGAACGTCTGCCTATGGAATTAGGTATGGACAGCATAAACCGGCAATACTCGAAGCATTCAGCGATGCTGACCATGGAGGCGATCGAGAGAACAGCCCGTCTACCACAGGCGTAGCCTGTCGCTACGCAGGAGTGTGATATCTTGGCTCAGTCAACGGCAAGCATCCGTTGCTATCTCCACTACCGAAGCCGAGCTGGTAGCAGCCAGTGAAGCAGCTACAGAGTTGGTTTGGCTAACCAGAATAATGCAGGAGTTAACTGAACTCAAGCATATTCCTGCACTATATGTTGACAACGAAGCCGCACTTCGGGGTTATGTGTCAAGACACATAACCCCGAATTTCACAAGCGAACAAAGCACATTTGTATTCGAAATTTCTACGTTCGAGAGCAAGTTGCTAAAAGGTGCAATGGAAGTAAAGAGAATTGGCACTGTAGATCAGTTAGCTGATATCTTAACCAAAGGACTACCGCGGCCAAGATTATTTTTCCTTTGCTATGCCTTTGGAATAGTATTGAATAAGGGAAAGTGTTAAGGCCCTATATATCTCAAAGCATGAATTTCCACCTTTTTTAAATGCGTTTTTCTCCATCAATATTATGGATATGGCTTTCAAAAAAATATACATAAAACGACATTATACAGTGCACTGTTGTTTTACATTTTTTATATTTTTATTTTATGTATTGGAAAAAAAAGCCCGAACCTACCTCCGTTGCAATTTTTAAATCCATTTCGCTCGGTCATTATAAGTCAAAAATCGTTATTTTTTCTTTGTAAATATTCTACAAGAAAAGAGGCAGGGCATGGTTGTTTTAGATTTTTGATTAGTGGTCAAAAATATTTTATTATTATTATATTCCATTCCGCGCACGGTCACGCGTCGTCCGTCGCGCCTCCTCTCGTCCAAGAAAATCAGTGGGGGAGGAGGCCTTTTGCTGATCGGACTTGTGTCGCACAGCGCAATTTTTTGACGTTTACAATTGACAAATATTACATTAAAGTGCCACAGAGTACGCAATTCTCCAGTATGCCAATTAGATAGTGTTAAAAAACATGAGCTAGTGCAATTTGGCACCAATGTTGCAGGAAGGGAGTTGTCCACATTCGCCAACTCCCTTTTTCGCCAATTCCTGATTTGCCAACTCCTGGTTCGCCAATTCCTGATTCGCCAACTCCTGATTCGCCAATTCCTTATTGACAATCTGTTATATCGGTCGCTCGAGCGTTGATGTCGTGGGCTTTCACTTTACAGTCCTCGTCTTTTTGTTATCAAAAAATTCACAGATCTTGTGCCCTTCACGACCTTCTGGTACATCGATTAAATATACATTGAAAATGAATTTAATTAATTTTATAAATAGGATATCTATTTTTTTTTCTTAAAGAATAATATTTTAGTAATCTAAGTAAAATATTTAAATACATTGGCAATAAAATGTTTGGGTTTGGCTGTAGGCCAGTAAGGAATTGGCGAATCAGGAGTTGGCGAATCGGGAAATGGCGAATCGGGAATTGGCGAATCAAGAGTTGGCGAATCAGGAATTGGCGAAAAAGGAAGTTGGCGAATGTGGAAACAGGGGTCATGTAGAATAAACTTAAGCAAGTATTTAACTTAGTCATGTTGTGTGAATAAAGCCACTTCACAAGTCTTCTGGGTTTTATTTCAATGGACCCACTGTGCTACAAAGCAGATCGAGCAGGAGTTATGTGATGATGATGAATTTGATAAGAAGAAGTAATGATGATGAAGTTGAGAAGAAGAAGTTTTAATAGTGTAATGCTGACGAAGAAGCAGTCAGGAGCAAAGTCAGGAGTATTTTTTTAATGATGCGTCAAGTGGGAGAAAAATAGAAGAAGTTTTATAATGGTGATGAGTCGAGTGGGAGAAAAAAATAGGAGAGGTTTTATATAGAAGATGTCGAGAAAAAGAGATTTTATAATAGAAGATGTCGAGAAGGAGATTTTATATAGAAGAGGTAGAGAAGGAATGAGTTTATAATATTGAAGCAGTTGAGTAGAAGCAAGGAAGTTTTGATAAGAAAGAGAAGAAGATAGAGATATTTAAGAAGAAGTTTAGTAGAAGTTAGAATTAAGGGGGTGCTTGTGTTCGTTAAGCGGGTGCTTTAAATAATGATTCATTTAAGGGGGTGTAGGATTAGAAAGCATAGAAAGCACTTTATATTAAAGTAAATGAATCATCATTTAAAATGAAATGTTTTGATATCCGAGTGTATTTTGATAATTCTTTGGTTTAGTTAGTTAGGTCTTTGGTTTGGATTATTGTAGAAATTTTGTCGTCTGGGTTAAGGTATGATTCCGATCTCGGCAGCAGCAGCAGTGTTGCCGCAGCAGTGCACTCCGAATTGAACCCTAATGTTACGTTTGAAAGGCTCAATTTGATGTGAGCGGAGAAGCGACGCGACACTGCTGCGCAACACTGCCGCACGACACTGCTGCCGCAACACCACTGGTCCCCATACATTCTCTATAGGTTTATATGAGACTACATTCCGAGCTCGGCAGCAGTGCTGCGCAGCAGTGTCGCGCAGCAGTGTCGCGCAGCAGTGTCGCGCAGCAGTGCTGCTGACATCGGAATCATACCTTTAGGTTCAAGTTAGGTTCCTGGGTTATGTTAAAGGTTAATGTAATTTGGTAGGATTTAAGAAGTTTATAAGTTTATTATGACAATCTGCCACAGACATGAAAAAATTTTTTTTGCATGTCAATGCAATCTGCCCTGCACACGATGCTGTCATGTGTCATGTCATTATGTGACATACTTCAATGTGAGACTTCAAGAATGAAACACACTTAATGGAAATAATGCTTGTAGGTATTGTAATAGTAGCAGTGAAAGAAATAAAGGATACATGAACCAGAACCCTCCTCGTTTCCCTGACCAATAACAAGAAATTTATTACTGGCGATCCAGAAACAATGTGTTTATTACTAGACTTATTATATTCATTGGTTTATTATCATTTAATAAAACCATTAAAGTAGCTTTATCTTTTTGTTTTACAGTATTTTACAATTAAAAAGTAAACAAACCCTGCCACAACCAAAATAAAACACACTTTTTGAATAGATTTTACTTACCACATTTAATTTAAATGACCAAAAACATTTCACAACACTTTGTCTACCCAAATCACATTAATTTTGAAATTTACATTAATAACAATAGTAGTTTTTTAAATATTTTGTCATCAAGGGTGAGTCGGTGTGACCACGGGTAAAAAATATTTCCCGTAGTTACACTGGTGTGGTTAAAACGGTGTGACCACGGGTCGGTCGTGACAATGAAATACTTTGTCACAATGCCGCCAGTACATTATCAAAACGGTCAGAGCCTATGGTCAGAGCCAAGTCAGAGCCAACAAGCGATAGGTGGCCCATGGGTGGCCCTGAAGTCGTGCACAGAGCCAATACCTTCTCTATTTTTCTGAAACAATTTCAGATTTATGAAAAAGAAGAATGTCATCCATCAATAAAGTCATAATTTTGAATTATATAGTGTATTATCTATGGTCATAATCATGGTATTCAAGGTACAAAACGTAGGCGTAGTGATTATTTCCTCTATTATCATCTAATCAAATATTTTTGTACATAATAAGTACACCTACAATGTTCCACACTCTGAACAATAACTAATCGAGGTTCCACACATCCTCGTAACAGCACAGTTTTAATTATTTTTATTTTTGAAAAACAATTTTGGTAAAGATTAGGTATGAACCTAGAAGCTCAAAGTTTATGCAGACAAATTCTAAAAAAATCATTGTGTGAAAAAATCTTACCTAACGGCGGAAGCTGCAGCATTGGAGGTGAAGAAGATCAATATGAATCTAACGTTTCGTGTCTGAAAAAAAAGTCTAATAATGCTCAAACTATTAGTGAAATAACCGATACAGAAGCTTTTCAGTTACAACTTAACAAAGAAGATAGTTCTGTATGCAATGTGCACGCTGTAATAACACTGAGACTTGTCACTCCACATAAAATTAAGGATAATAACATGTCTATAGATGCATCAGACGTGAAAGTTGTAACGAATAAACACATCGGAGTAGGTTCGAAAAGAGATATGCCGAAGTCACATCAGGCCTACACTTGCGCCCAGCAGAAAATAGAAGATTCTCGTTCTGAAGAAGATTGTAAGACCTCTAGCCGATATCGTGTGGGTTATTCCGGTTCGAAATTTACCCTTGGTACGGCTGATTATAGAAACCACCAGAATGAAATGTGCCGCACCATGCTTATTGGTGGTTGCCGTGTCCCTGTATGCAAGAACATGCGAATTTAGTTTTAATTAAGTACTTTTGTTTTACTTTTGTGATTATTTACATGATTTATTAAATATTTCTTGGATAAATACATGTGTTTACTGTGATACAGGTGAGCATATTACTAGAAAGGTTTCAACATTTCAAGTTTGGTTTGAAGATACGCCAGAAGCACAGAACTATAGAGAAATTTCTGCGTTGTGTCCATCTGCAGCGCAGCTTTTCTTGTGGACTTAAAGCCCCTATATACCTCAAAGTGGTGCCCTCATCATTTTATTGGGGAAGGCAACTGTCAAAATGGCGCTGCGTACGCTTGTTCCACGAGAGCTATGAAAACAAAGTACTTTGACTTAAAAAAATATTTTTTTAGCTTTAAAATGATTAAATTCTTTGTGATAGGCTTTAAAAATATTGGCACTTACAATTTTCCGAAAAATCTGGATATAGAAAAATTTATAAATTCTGTAAGAATAAAAACGTCTTAATTTGGCGGTCATTTCCGGCATTTGCTTTTTAGAATAGTCTTTTATATCCATTTTGGGTCAATGGGTCTTTTTCGGAAAAAAAACCACAAAATAAATACATATTTTCCCATAGATTTATTCTGAACGTCTACTGTCTTAGGAACAAGTGTACGCAGCGACAACTACAATTAGCTTTGCGTTGCCAACCCCATTAATAAAATTGCTCGCAAAGTACATAATTTATCGAAAATTTACATGTACAGATTGTCGATTGAAGCCAAGGTTCTATTGTTTTATACAAACAATAACCGCTGTAAAATAAAATTCGTTATAGTAGTAGTTAAGTTAGCAAATGTGCTAACAGCTAAAAGTGGCGGCGCCACTTGAGGGTTATAGTCGCCTTAAAGAGCACTGCAGTTTTGTGTATTTTTGAGTACACAAGGACGAGTACGAAGTCAATTTTTATTATTATTCATTTTATTATTCTGCATTTTATTTTTTCATTACATCTTGCCATTCTTTCCCCGCTGTTTCTACCAGCTGTCATCAAATGCTCCTGTTTCGTAGATAACTACTTTTAGGTTTGAGGAGCCCGAAGTCCGAACGTGGATTGAAAAAAATGTTTACTTTCTTCTATGGGGGGTTTTTTGTACTTAATTTCATAGATTACTCCAAAAACGTGGAGGCGAGGGTAAACAAATTTTTTTGGTGATATTTTATAAACCGTACCTTACTAACTTTTTCGTGAATTGCTAATGGATGTGACTTGATTCCTGCCCCCCCCCCCCCCCCCCCATTCAAATGGTCAATTTTTTTTAATGCACAACGGGATTTTATACTTTTTAAGTTAGCGATCGCTTAGGAAGTTAGAATCGGAGCTCAGAAGACACCTTCAATACCTTCTAACCTTTCTAGGTACAAAATTATTATAAAGGCCAATTTAGCAATGCTATACGCTGGGCTTCAATGGGACATTGACATTAATGTAAAAAAAATATATATTAAAATAATGATAATTTATTTATAGCTATTGTACCTTAATATATAACTTATTTAAATACACATATAGAAAATAATTATAACTACATAAAGGTTACCATCTTATTTCTAATAAAAATGCCTATGATGATGGCACACAATGTGAGATTTGGTCATAGCTATATCAAAACTTAGTACTAGTACATATAAAAACTACTTGAACTAATTCACTTAAGCTAGGGTTTCTTCAGAAAGCGGTGCCGTCACATAGCGGCCGTAATTTTACGGACGTAAAAAGACTAGGCATTTGACTTTACGGTGTCCAGCTCCGCTCTCTAAGAAACCGCGCCGTATTGTTTATATAGACAACGTTCTACGCCGCTAAATTACAGCCGTAATATGACGGCACCGTCATCCTAGGAAACTCTAGTTTTACCCAACATAATTTATTTAGGTTTTCAGCTCAGAATACTCGAAAAAACCTAGAACGATAGTTTCCTACAAAGCGCACTGTCAAAAGTGAGGCAAATAAAAACTGAGCCAAAATGCCCCTTTGTTGCCCGTGGTACTACCAGTATTACTACCAGTAGTACCTACCACGGGTAAAAAAAAAATTCCCGTCGTACTACCAATCGATCCAGTAGTGCCACGGGAAATATTTTTTTCCCGTGGTATTAGGTACTACATTTTTAATAATAAATTTAGGTAATTTAAGACATATGTGTTGAATTAAAATTAAATAAAAAAGGCCTCAAAAAACAAATTAAGGTAAACTGTTTTCAGATTTTTATTTGGATTTTAGTGACGTTTAGGTAACTTATGTATGTATGAAGGATATAATTATATTTGAAAACTGAGACAATGAGGGCTCAATTTTTTTTGCCTTCGCTTTACAAACGAGAACTCGGCTTCTAGGTGTTATTTTTTAAGGTTCTCTGAAAGAAATTTTCTAAACAGATTATTAATTTGAAGTCTAGTGTGAATGAATACGAATTTAATTCTTTACATAAATTTTGTGTTAAATAGCTTATTTATGTAAGTAATAGGTAAAAAAGGTACTCATCTTTAGGTACCAAAACAAAAAAACTGTTTACTTTTTGATTCTTGAGATGTTTGAAATGCATCATAGTCATATTTATTTATTACAATTATACTTTGGTCAAATTAAACTAGAACTTAATGAAGTAGGTAATGATGTTTCACCTGAAAAGGGAGTTAGTATTTTTAGGCTGGTAATAAACCAACGAACAATAAAGGGGTAAAATGATAAATGTAATCAGTTCGATTTGGGGAAATCGTCCCAGTAAGTATAACTTGTCCCATTTCTTTTGATATTTTTGTTGGTGATATTTTTATATAACCTTTAAGTAAAAGTTTGGCAACTTCCGGTGGGACGAGTAAGCACCACCCTAGGTTTCCACTGAGGATTTAAACGTATGTATATTTCGATTTTTCATTTTTATAGTATAAATACCAGTTTCACTTGGAGTATTCCCAATCCTCTGTCCTCACTTGGAGACGTTGGGAAAATTCTGGCCCAACCGACTCAAAATAACATGAGAAGGGTAAGGGGAAAGAAGGATCAGAGTCAGTGAGAAAAACTTCTCTCCTTTTTACATTATGCCCTTGACAATGATCTTTCTAGATAGTTTCGGTACAAAATTTATTTTACGCTAGTGTTGACAACGACTCTTTTTGCCTTATCCTGAATATGTCAGGGTCAAGCAAGAATCTTATATTCATATTCTATAAGATTCTTGATGTCAAGTCATAGCAAGTTTATTTTTCTAGTAAATGGCGTTATTTGAACAAAATTGACTATGATCCTTCTCCCTCTTACCCTTCATGTATTGTCAACTGTCCCTTCTTAGCAGGATTTTTTTGAAAATGCCAACGGTCCTCCACCCACGTGGGGGAAAGAGGCATGGAAATAAACCTTCACTTTTGCCTTTCAATTTGGATGAAGCAACCAAATTGAATCATGTAAACATACAAATACAAATGAATTATTCAGCTCAACAAATTATCATACATATCTGCGTCTTTCAACCTAAGTCAATTAATTTGGTTGAACCGTGTCCTTTCGGCATACAAACATTTGACTAAGGCATGACATTTTGATTTCTTAAGATAATTTCAGCCACAGTCTGCAAAACACAGAACATCCTGGGCCCTATTTAATAACGTGACAATTTGTAAATTGTCGCGACAATTTGGTTGACAATTGCGGTGTAGATATGAGTAGTTTATTCTGTTTTCAAATCGATTGACGCAATGGATATAAAAAACAGGTGACAAATTGTCACGTTTTTTATATAGGTAGGGCCCTGTTTTCGGGTTCTATTTATTTAACTTGACCAAGTTAAAAAAAAAATAGAAACGCACATACCTAATTGGGATGATGACTAATGAATAAAATAACGAAATACTAATAAAAATCGTAAACACATTAAACTTTTAGAGTAGCTTGTACACCTCTTGGTTTTATATATATATTGCGTAGGTATTTTTTTTATGATCCTTCAAAGTTGGGTGGACAAGTCCATTTAAAAAGTATACAATTAATTAAAATAAATAATACCTTTAATTAGTCCATAAAATTTATAGCTTTGTCTTAGAAACCATTTTGATTAGCACAATATTTAATATAGCTGCCGAACAAATTTCCTACGCGTTGCATACAAACTATTCAAGCGTGACGTCATAATTGAGTAGCCGTTGTATGGAGCGTTTTTGGGCGAATCCATTTGTGTGCATTTCAAACTGTGATATCTCGGGCAGTTTTCATGCTAGCGAAATAATTATTTTACAAATGTTTCTTTTTTTGAGAGGTAATTTATGTAACATAAAATAAAAAAATAGTCATCATGCCCATTTTAGTTAAAGTAGGTATTTACATAAAGGTATGAAGTATCTTATGGGTTCGAAATGTTTCGTCTTCTACACGCAAATGCCGTTTTTAATCATACAACAGTTTAATGATCAATAAATAATATACATTTTGGTTTTTTTGGCATAAACTTAGTAGGCAGTAGGTACTTAAATGTTTTGCACTTATAAAAGTAATCGTTGCATTTTGATATGATGATATGATATTCAAGATTTTTTGCAATTCAACATTTGACTTTATTTATAACTTGTTCAGTAAATAGTACATATATGTAGAAAATGTTTTAACTTTGACCCCTAAGGCGTAGCTACTTAGAGAGGATCGTCAAGGATTTCCTTTTGTTTTTTCTAAAAATTAGCACTTATGGAAAAGTGCGGTGCCGGGCTGCACATTATGGCTTTCTCCCTAGAACACGGCGAAATGTGCGCATCTATGTTTTGTCATAAGAATAAATAAAACTGACTAGAACGGACACTCCCGCTCAGAAGGGGCTCAAAGTCACGATATTAGCCTATCCGTTAAACAGAACACTCAGTCGGGCTGTCACAACGAGCGTCGCCGCACGCGGGTTTGCCTGTTTTTGCGTTCCGTAATATTTTTTCTGTGTGTAAAATCTTAGAATTTTTTTTTATTACAATAGCGCCAAGTTATTGTGCTGTGTTTGGTTGTGCATACAATTCAAAAACAATGCCACAATTAAGTTTTTTTAGTTTGCCCAAAGATAATATGAGGTAAGTAATATTTTCTAAATATTTTTTCCTTTTTGTACCTAATTCATCAAAAGGTCATGAACGGATTCTTTGGCGCAAGGCACAGTGTGTACCTACCTAAATAAGTACTTACTTACCTATAATACTTGAGTATTTATCAAAAAATATGTAGGTACATTTGTGAAAAAAACATTGTCGCAAAAGTTCTGTGCCAAAATATATAATAGAAGGAAAGAAGAAAATACCTACTTATATTCATAATTTAGGTTTTGAGACATCAAATACCGAATACATTTTCTATCATTGTGTAAGTAAAGGATTAGGTTGTTACTATCATCATTTTACTCTTCCATACAAAATCTTTTTGTTACTATGGGTACAGATTCCGGCAAACATCTTGACGCTCTTTCGACGGAGTGGGGAAAAGTTCGCACACAACGAAACAGTAAGAGGATTAAAACCTAAAAATGTTTTAGAAGGATATTTTTGTTTTAAAATTTAATTTGGTTTCCATACGAAATGTTTATTTACTTTATTTATATAAACTCAGGAGTAGGTAAGTACTTACCCAGAAAAAGTGAATATTTTATTTTTGTATATCTACTAACTAGAATAAAATAATGATTTCAAACTAAAGAACAACTCATATTTTACTGATATGATCTAACGTAAGCAATAATTAACAGTAAGCAACCCTGGCAACACGCCTGGACGACAGCGGGGCGTACCGACGTGAAGGGGGAAGTAGTTATATAAATGGCGGCGTTTGGGACTCGGTCAAAGAAGAGTCCGTTCTAGTCAGTTTTATTTATTCTTATGGTTTTGTACTTTTTCCCTTATACTCCCCATAGCAGCTACGCCACTAATCGATTAAAAATTATTGCTATAATACGAGTGTGTTGTTGTAGGTGTTGGCGTGGGCGTGGGCGTCGAGGCGGCGCTGCCCAACGCTGGGAGCGGCGTGGGCGGCGGCGTCGCGTACACCTTGCGGTCGGGCAGCGCTGGCAGCGAGGACGACAGGCCGAAGCCCCCCAGCCCGATGGCAGGCCCCCCCAGCCCACCGCTGGACAGCATCTGCCCGTGGACCCCCCTCATACCGGCGAACATTGACGCCGTTCCTGGAATCGTAAAATGGAATTGGTTAAAAGCTGATTACTGTCTTGAGTTTGGGCACAGAATAAATAATAGTTTGGGGCTATTAAAAATAATCGCTCAGCAAATAGCTGTGATTTTTATAAAAAAGGGCTCTATTTTTTAAGTAAATTAGTTAAAGGTTTCAAATTCTTTTTCCGTCACATAACTCTGCTAGGGTTATTATACAGTGCCTTTGGTCTTGAACTAGCGATAACTTAAAGGCGTGAAATACACCTAATTTTATCGACAAAAACACCCACATGTTGGAGTCTATCCCCACTTCTGTTGGAATGGCCGCCATTTTAAATTTGACTTTTTATTTTAGATGACCCTGCGGAAAATAATTAATTTCTTCAGATATAGAAGTCCTACAGTTATAACAAAAATACTATTCGAAAGCTAATAATATCACCCAAGAATCTTATATTCATATTCTATATCACCTATTAATTTAAGAAATAAAATATGTAAACTTTCAGTTTAAATACGTCATAAAAATTACTGGAGTAAAATTTTACATGAATTTTGTGTGATTTTTAGGGATATTACCTACAAAACAATTCTTAAATTTTTTGCTCTATGTTGCATATTTCGAAAGCTACGAGGGTGGTTTGATAAGTCCGTGACTTTGTGAAGAAGAAAAAAAATTTTAAAGAATATTTTGTTTTATTTTTCTACATAATCTCCTTTCAGCTCTATACACTTCGACCAACTTCTTCAACCCATCCAAAAAATAGTTTTTATCAAACCCTGAAAAATAGGCTCCTGTTTTAGCTATCACTTCTTCATTGGATGAAAATCTTTGTCCACCAAGCCATTTCTTCATGTTTGGGAAGATGAAAAAGTCACACGGGACCAAATTTGGTGAATACGGGGGGTGTGGCAATAGGTCGTATCGCAATTCCACAAGTTTTGATGTTGCGGTTGCCGACGAGTGGGCCGGAGCATTATCGTGATGAAATAAAACTTTTTTCTTTGCTAGATGCGGTCTTTTCTTCAGCAGCTCTATATTGAATTTATCCAACAAAGCAACATGGTAAGCTCCGGTAATTGTCTTGCCTTTCTCCAAAAAATCGATGTAAATAACACCTTTGCTGTCCCAAAAGACAGTGGCCATCTCTTTACCAGCCGAACAAACAATTTTTGCCTTCTCCGTGGCACGTTCACCGGTAGAAGTCCACTGTTTTGACTGTTGCTTCGTCTCTGGCGTATAATGGTGGACCCACAATTCGTCAACTGTTACGTACCGACGAAAAAATTCACTTGAATTGCGGTTATACAAACCTAGCATTGTTTAGAAGTTGTTACACGAGTTCGTTTTTGGCCGACTGTCAGCAAACGCGGCACCCATCTTGCAAAAAGGTTTTTCATGCCGAGAATATCGAGCAAAATATGAAAAATTTGTTCGGTAGAGATGTGAATAGCATCAGCTATCTCGCGTATCTTCACTCGACGGTCTGCCATAACAATGTCGTGGATTTTGTTAACAATATCTTCAGTGGTGACCTCAATCGGCCTTCCTGGGCCGTCGGCGACAGTTGTGGTGGTACGACCACAACGAAATTCAGTAAACCACTTATGAACCATTCCATGAGATGGAGCAGAGTCCCCATAATATTTTTTCAGTTTATCTTCCGTCTGCTTAATGGTTTTACCACGTAAAAAGTAGTATTTGATCAATACGCAAAATTTGTTTTTCTCCATCATAAAAGAAAATCTCGACCTCACTTGCATAAATGCTTCTAATTTTTTTACTTTCACGCCAATTTAAAAAATTTAACAGCATAAGCTCAGCAAGGAGTTCTAAATTAAGACAGGAAAATTGAATTTAGAAAAAATATTGTATTTAACCTTAAAGTCACGGAAATATCAAACTGCCCTCGTATTGTTGTTTGAATATGACCCTTACAAGCAGTAAATGTTTATTTTCGAAAATAAAAAAAATAAAAACTCCTTAAAACTAGATTTTATCATTTGATGAAATTAGTATTTAGATAAAATTATCAACCTAATTTAAAATATGTTCAAAATGCTTGTAATTATGTCCATTTTCGAAAATAATCATTTTTTAGTTCAAACAAAAATAACTCTCGAAATATGCAACATAGAGCAATAAATATTGAAGTCGTTTTGTGTATAATATTTCTGTGTATTTGAATAATGCAAAAAAATGGACATTAATTTCCTAGTTTTTGAGAAATGTAATAAAAACTTAAAAAAATCGCACAAATTTCGTATAAAATTTTATTTTAGTAATTTTTATGACGTATTTAAACCAAAAATGTACACATTTTATTTTTTAGATTGATAAGTGATATTATTAGCTTTTGAACAGTGTTTTTGTTATATAACTGAGGATTTCTAAATCCGGGAAATTAATATTTTTCCGCAGGGTCATCTAAAATAAAAAGTTAAATTTAAAATGGCGGCCATTCCAACAGGAGTGGGGATAGACCCCAACATGTGGGTGTTTTTGTCGATAAAATTAGGTGTATTTCACGCCTTTAAATTATCGCTAGTTCAAGACCAAAGGCACTGTATATACATACATATACATATTATGAAGATAATCGATATCTGGCAATATTTAATAAGGGGGCAGAAAATTATCTCCAGAGATATAAGCCCAATTTCTTGTATTCATTTACAATAACAATTTAGCATTACAAAAAGGAAAAAAAAAAATTACAATTAAAAAACTCTCTAGAGAATACAACATTTTGTTAAATAAGTTTGTTAAACTATAATTATTAAGTACCTAAGAATTTTGTTTTCATTAATGAATTTAGTTTAATTTTTATAGTTGCTGTGCCTAAGCCATGATCGTAATCATGTCCAATTTTGTAACATCTGTATATAAATAAAACAAGAAAGATCAATATTTACAAAGAGACATCATTTTATAAAAGCGTATCCAATTAGATCAAATAGCATTTTCCATTTAGCCTGCTTACTGGCACTCATAAAAAATTAACTTCGAGGTAAGTAAGTAGGTACTTATATTTCTGACAGCCTCCGAGACTGTTTTACAACTTGAATGAGAAAAGAATGAGGAATTTAATTAAATTACATAAGGGACTGAAGAGAGAATAATAGAGAAAATAAAAATTTACAGCTGCAAACGAACTAATTCCAAAGTAATTTGTGTGAAACTTTAAATTGCATTATGTATGTTATCGAATCGTACAGCTGGTTCATGTCTGTTGGTGGTAATTACACGGTGCGAATGTTATTTCAAACAAACCACGCTTTTGGGAACAAAATCCGAGCGACCAACTATTTTCTTGGAACGTTGTCTTTATATCTTTGTGGAAGTAACTTTTACGAAGGTGCTCGTCTAAAATTATATATTACAGCAGCATTACAAAATGAGGTTGAGTTTTATCCTAATTTATTCAATGTGAACATTATTTATTATATTCCAGCTGTCATTATCTTACAGCTAAAGCTAGATAACTAAAAGATCTTGAATTGGTAGGAAAATATTGACGAGTTGAAAGCACTTAAAGATTATTTCAACTTTGACTTTACAGGGTTATATTATGTGTCCGTATTTTCAAACAAAACTGCAGACGTTAAATTAAATTAGGAATAAATTCATTCTAAAGTTTTCGACTCGCAATCTTCTGTTTGTTGTCCGTCACACGCACGATCGGCCAGTCAACAGCCCCTCCATTTAAAAAGCACTTTAAAATATGCTCTTTACCCATTCCTCGGTAAGCTGTCGTCACTACCGCTCGTAGATCATGGCGCTGTCGATGGTATAAATTGCTCCGAGCAGCGGGCGCGTTGAGAGACACGCGGTTGCATCACGACCAAATTACGTACACTTGGGCCGCTTACAAGTTCGATGGTGTTTTAAGTGCTCCAGGTATAAGCTACGGTTCTCATGCTTCAGTAGCTAATAATACGATTAGGAACTAATTTTATGGGATGACGTTTAGTATTTTATCGAAATGAGCTGTCGTAACAAACAGTTGTTTAGTAGCCTTATTGTATATCTTGATTCCTTAAAAAATAATTAAGTCTCTCAAAAAATTCCTTTTCAAATATTTAAGGTAAAACAAATTATAGTACCTAACCTACCTACCTAAATCAATATTTGTTTAAACCTTAACTGTCTTATTCAGAGATTGTTTCACAAAACTGGGGTGCAAGACTGTTCTAACAAAACCTGGTTTAATGCTTGTAAACCAATCACAATGCACCTTTTAATCCTTAAACGGTGGGACTAAACGTCAAACTTAAACTGTCACTCTGAATACGATTTGCGCTAAAATGGCGTTAGTCCGCAGTCTATCGCCATGTTAACTTTGGCCCTAGTTTAACGAACGCACACTGAATAAGACAGTTAAGCAGAACTGGCATCTGAACTAAGCCATTGGCCTGTTTTTGCTGACTAAAGCATTTTTTTTTTCAAATACTATAAGTACTCTTTCGAGACCGCAGTTCGCCATCGTAGGAATTTAGTTATAACTAGCTTTCGCCCGCGACTTCGTCCGCGTGGACATTTGGAGACTGGTCCCATATCAGTTTGATGGTCCCTCATATTCGTAAGGCCTTTGTAAGGCTATACCAAACAGTTTGTATTTGGCTATTACCTTAGAGCTTAGAATAATAACACCTAGAAGCCGTGTCCTCGTATGCAAAGTGAGGCAACTTATACCAAGCCAGAATGGCTTAGTTTTCAAATTTATATCCTTCATACGTTAACTAATCGTAACTGAAATCCAATAATATAGTATCTAGTCTTATAAATGTGGGAAAATTTAAACTGTTTTGTACTTAATCGGTATGATTAGGATATAATGTAGAATAACAATCTGAAAACGGAGCCAATTTGGCTGTTTTAGTTGCCTCACTTTTGACAGTGCGCTTTGTAGAGAACTATCGTTCTAGGTGTTATTATTCTAAGCCTTAGAGTAAGACGGGCTTCTGTTCGGGACGAAGTAAATATTATTAGTCATCAACTTGGCTATCATTTATTAATTCTTAAAGCTAGCTTTTGCCCGCAACTTCGTCTGCGTGGACATTAGGGAACCTTTGACCAGGATAAAAAGTAAAACTATCTGAGTGCTATTCCAAATCCGTTCAGCCGTCTTCAGACAGAACGCGCACTTAGCGCGCGCTAGGGCGCTAACCTGACGTTGTGCTATAGCGCTGAATTGTGTTGTAGGACGGGCAAAAGCTAGCTTTAAGAATTCACATTATTATAATATTAGTACGATATCCATAACCCGTTCATGCCCCGTTCCGTACCCGTTCTTGTTCCCGTTCCCGTTACCGTATTATTTCAGCCCTTTAAGAGTTTTAAGCATTTCCACCCTGTTCAACTTCAAAACAAATGCCATTTTAGCAATCAACTCCCATAAAACCTCATTAAGGACTTCTATATCGATATTAGGCTTTTTATACCCCATTTACCCTCCAAAGGGTTGATTTTCAGAAATCAAGAAATATGCGTTTGCTTATTTGTTTACAGAAGTACTCCTATAGTTTCAAGTCGGATTGTCTTTTTTATATTTTTTTCATATAAAGTTTGAACCCCGTTTTCATCCCCTGAGGGATTGAATAATGTCTACCATGTTGGATTTTAAAATAAATGCCATTATCGCAATCAACATCCCATAAAACCTCAATAACGACACCCATATCAAATTTGGGCTTTTTTTACCCATTTAGCCACTAAGGGCTTGAATTTCAGAAAACCACGAAACACGTATTGAAAACGAAATAAGCACTTGGGTTTAGAAGTACTCCCACCACGAAGTTTCAAGTTAAAATTTGTATTTTTTTATTCCATACAAATTTTGAACCCCCATTTTACCCCTTTAGGAATGGAACTTCCGAAAATGTTTAGATTGTATAAAGTATCTATATAGGTATGTGCAAAAAATACAAAATTTCAAGTCTCTAGGTCCAGTGGCTTGAACTGGGCGTCAGTCTGTCAGTCACCCCTTCACTTTTATATTAGAGAAAATGAAGCTCGGGGTCAGTAATTTATTTTTAATTATTTAATTAGGAATGTAGCTTTATCAAGATATTTAGTACCGCCTCTCCCAGTTAGAGTTTATAACAATAATAATTTTATATTCACTCAAGCAAGATCAAGGCAAGATCGAAGTACTAAAGACACAATTTAATTTTATATAAGAAGCGCCATCTAGTTTCAAATAGATATATTAAAATAATACCAAAGCAGCAGATACAGATAGTGCTGTTTTTGAAAACCTCGTGGTCAAGCTCAAACTGTATGTTGTTTAAAAATTCTCATAATAAGATGTCTATGATGAGAATTTTTAAACATAATACAATTTGAACTACTTATTTACCTATTTATTTTATTTATTTTTACAAAACCGACGACCTTGAAATATGTACGAGACAATCTTAAAACTATCTCCAATCTAACATAAAAAACTGAATGAAATCGGACTACGCGTTAATGAATAACAACCAAGTACACATTTTGACTTTCATCCCCTCTCCCAAGGGAACCGTGCTGAATTTCGCAATAAAAAGTATACGTTGACCTTCCTCGTAATATGAACTCAAATCATGCCAAGTTTCATTTGAATTCATTCAGTAGTTTCGGAGTCCATAGCGGACGTGAAACAGACAGAAAGACAGACAGACACACAAAAATAAAAAAAATACAGTTTTGGCTTCAGTATCGGTTCTAAAGAGCCCTCCAAATTTTTTTTTTCAAAATATCTTCAATGTACAGAATTGGACCTGTTACAGTTTTATTATAAGTATAGATATGTACTATTATAAAATGCGACTTCGGCTAGAGGACTGGAACTAAATTGGTTGACTGTTGTGCTTTCACAGGGTGCATATGACGACGTTGCCTGCCAGCTGCACAGCCAAGTAGTCAAACAATTATATTCACAGTTGGTGACGTCATACTTCTCATAAAAAGCTGGCCAAGTGCGAGTCGGACTCGCGTACGATGGGATTCGTACCATATACAATTTATTCTGTTTTTATTATTTTTTGATATAGTGGCAACAGAAAAACATCATCTGTGAAAATTCCAACAGTCTGGCTTTCACGGTTCATGAGATTCTGGTGACAGACAGACATACGAACAGTGGAGTAAAAACAGGTAAAAACGGGACGGGGTATTACTAAGGTAATAGGGTCCCGTTTTTACCCTTTGGGTAAAGATCCCTAAAAAAGGACAAAATATATTAGGCTTACTAATAATGTTTGCAAAGTACACACATGAAATATGTAATTTGTATAAAGAATTCGCATAATCGCACAGCCAAATGATTGAAATAAACTTCGCCAGCGAATATGTGAATCCTGAATGCCAGGAAATTGTGGCTCGTATATTAGTATAATCAAACTATTTTTATGTTATTCATCAAAACGCGGTAGTTATGAACATTTTATAACGGATAATGTATTAAAATTAAATCACGAGTCGATTAAAAATAACATTTTATTTAATAAATTTTTATATAACATCAATTTGATTATTTAATTTGTTTGTTGGCATTAAGGATTCACGAGGACGCAATACAAAATAAAATTACATAATAGACAAGATGCTTTCAAATTAAATTTCAAAGTAAGAGCATTTTTTAATTTTTGATAATAAACAACGTGTTACAAAAAAACACGTAAAGCCGAATATGGTAGATAGGGATAGGGACCAACAAACTGGACAAGCTAAAGCTTGTATATTATATACGTTATAGTAAACTATGGGACCAACTTTAAAATCGCGAAAACAAAATCAGCTGTTTCATACAAAAAATACGAAAATATCAAAATGTATGAAACAGCTGTTTTTTTGCGATTTCAGTGTTTGTCTCATAGTAAAAGTGCTTTAGGGTTTTTTTGTAAAACGTTACTTAATGAGCCAATTGTCAAAAAAATATAAACAATTAATAGGAATAAAACTTCAAAAATTAATCTAAACTGTAACAATTTGTTACATGCATTTATATTTTTTAGGTTCAACAGTTCGATTGGACAGTTACAGGTCGAAAAAGGAATTAAAGAATAGCACAAAACGTAAAAAGTCAAACTTTATTTATCTAAGTAAGTATATGAGTGTATTTTTATAAATTTGAAAGCAACATGTCTTTCAAACTTTAGCTAGGTATATCTTTAACATTTCGCTCAGAAAAACAGTTCGCGTTTGTCTACTACTCGAATTTTGTACCTGATATAAAAAAGGACTTGGTGTCAGATTTCAGGTAACAGTAGCGGAATATGTGCGGAGATAAGCCGGTATTGCGCCTTCGGTCCTCCCTAGATTAATAAAAAGAAGATTTAATTCTATGTTCAATGTAACAAAAATTGTTTAAAAAAAACAAAAAACCGACTTCAAAAAACCTACCTCTAAAAAGCAAGAAATAATATTCGTAATAATAAAAACACGTCTATTGAAGTCGGGTGGGATGGGGTACAAATTCCCTTTTTTTATTCTAAAAGCCCCACCCGACTTCAATAGACGTGTTTTTATTATTACAAATATTATTTCTTGCTTTTTAGAGGTAGGTTTTTTGAAGTCGGTTTTTTGTTTTTTTAAACAATTTTTTATTTTTTTATTTTTAGTGTAGATACCTTTTCTATCAGTTAATCTCCTTTTTTTAGTTGGTTACAGAACTATACTTAAGATATCCCTTTTCCAACAAAAAAATAATTATCTTATTCAGTTCATAAACAAAGAAGTTATACGACTGATCATCGAGGTAGTTCACGCAAAATCATACTTTTTTCGTGCTTTTTTCAAGATTATGTACTTGAAAAGTACTGAATTGATTTCACAATTTTAAAAAACTTGGTAGTTTAGCTAATGTAATAACGTTTGAATCATTTCAATCGGTTCAGCCGTCTTCGAGTAATCGGTGTACATACAAAAAACAAAAAAAAAAAACGGGTTGAATTGAGTACCTCCCTCCTTTTGAAGTCGGTAGAAATAGAGAAAAATAAAGTTACTGGTTAATTACATAATAAGGTGCAAATGTTTTAAAATTCTTGAATTAAACAATGAGCAAACTAATAGTGTAATAACAATCAATAACCGATTTTTCGTCACTTATCGATTTGATCTGTAACATTGGCTTTAATTTTTCTGTTCCATCATGTTTTTATACGTGTCCGCAGGTTAATGTTCGTTTCGAAATTCAAATCTCATAGTCATAACTGCCCCGTGTAAAAGTCTCTTGGTTTGCTCGCACTTAGGCGAATCAATCAGCGTTTTTCGAATAGATGGGATGAAAAAGTTTTTGGTTGTAATAATATAAATTGTATGGTCAGGGTTTTTAAGGTGCCCTTCGGAGCAATGCGGCTTGCGGCTTGCGCCATGCGTCATGCGTCAATTGCGGCTTCTAGCGATGCGTCACGGCCGCAAGCGACACGGAACGTCTTCCAATGCATTCCAATTCCAAAAGTCGCGTGGCCGCGTGGTTACAACCCGCATGTCGCATTGCCCTGAAGGGTACCTTTAGTTCTCCGTGACCAAAACCAAAGAAATCGCACTAAAATATTGTATGAGAAAGGCCGATTAAAAGTGACTGGGCGCGTGCCGCGCCGCGAAATTATAAATTAATGATATTGAAATTGAGTTTTTTAAAAATAAGTTCACATTAGGCCGGGTCCATAGAGCGTGTTTTGCCCTACACAATCAACAAAACATTGTTTCGCGCTTAGAGCATCGCGGAAGGGAGCAGCCTTAGCGATTATTACTCTATTCAAATTATTCTGGCATTTTTTGCGGGGGGGGAAAGTGCACACAAGTGCAGTTCCGCATACTCACATACAAAAAGAACACTGTAAAGACGACACCAACACATAAAAAATAAAACAAAATAGCAAAAATTTGTGTACGGATGAGTCACACATCAAAATATGACACGTTTTTGACATAAAGGGCTGGGCTCAACTGTCGTTGCAGCAATATCGATACGGAAAAAGGAATAAAGGTAACAAATTCAAATATTTTACATGGGGTGAATAACAACAAAGACCCAACAAGCAAAAAAGTCTCAGGATGCGCACGTTTTTAGAGTGGTAGGCTTACAGGGGCCCTATTTTTGATCCCTCGGCTGGCATCGAGCGCTCTTTTTGACTGATTTTCGTTCGACATATGACTCAAAACAATGAGATGTCGAACGAAAATCAGTAGAAACGAGCGCTTGACGCCAGCCGAGCGATTCAAAAATAGGGCCCCAGGGCTCTTATAATTATTTTGTACCTTGTCATTGTTCTTAAATTAGTCTTAAACAAGTTAATACGGACTCAAGAACACTCAGTCTTATTGTCTAGTCTCATATACTCTAGCGTGCTCTTGTGTTTACAAGGGCTGATCGAACAGATGTTTCATTTTGATGTGATGTAATGTAAGGGGACAGTAGGTAGAGCTGTCTATGTTCGCCAGATCAGCTAGTACCATCTGGAAGGAGCCTGTCGCGAAGAACCGCAAACAGATCAGAAGCTAGATAAGACCACAAATGGCCTTACTCCTCAGAGTTTGTGGCTCCAGATTGAGGCGGTCTCGAAGCAGGAGCGCTGCCTCCTTTGAAAAACAGTAGTGCACCCGGGATTTTTCTTCGTCATGTTTTTCAAATAAATTTATTCTGTCTGGGATATGGTGGCGACAAGGAACATCTTTTGGAGCCGACAATGACGATAGGCTGGTCAGTCAACGACATATTCAGCGAAAATACAAAGTAAACATGATGTGAAATTGCTTTAATGGCCCGTCATCGCCTCATTAAAAATTCTACCTCTAAAGCATGTTCCAGACGGATTAAATCACGCCTCCCAACAGGGGTGACCTTGCTTTATTAGACATTTATGAGACTGCTGAGCAGGACCAGGCCATGTCCTTTATCGACAAACATTGTGATACGGTAACATCACTAAGTTGCTCATCGGCGAGAACTCGGATTTATCTAGCGACAGATCTGAAATTTGTACGGACGAGCCATGGACGAGCAGACCCGATGTCACTGAACAAATTTGACAACTAATCAAGAACAAAATATACGAATTTAATGTTTGAATGTAAACAAATAGCAATAATACGACAAAAAATTGCTTTCATGTGAAATGTAACACCATCTTTTTGTAAACTTGATGTTCCAGACCTCTTTTAACGGCAAAAAACTCATCAATTCGGCATTTTAAACACTGCAGCGTTCACTTGCGCGACTGGACTCGGTCTAGAAAGAAATCCGGGCGCAACTGGTTTTATTAACCGCGTATGCCCATTTGGGCTTGTACTTCGGCAGAGGGGAACGCTTCGTATGGCTTCTCTTTCTGGGACAGAAGCGCGTCTTACTCTAAGGTTTCGCGTAACAAAATCCTCATACTCTTTTTTTTTAATTGAATGTTGAGATGTTTTTTGTTGATTGTGTAGAGCAAAACACGCGCTATGGACCCGGCATAATAAGCATTTTTCTTGGACGAATTCGTCCAAGGCATTTTTAAATCGTAAATTCTTTTACCCTACCTCCTATTACAGCCTAGCAGAAAAACGCGCGAACTACGTATTACCCTTGGATTAGACAGTGTTTTGTGATATTTGCAGTGCAACTTAAATTACAAATAATTGCGAAAAATAAGTTCTACAAGCAGCGCGACAGTATAATTTTAACACCAGAAAGTATTAAAAGATGCAACGAATGTTATACAAAATATAAATATAAGTTTTTAGCTGTTGCTTTATTTATTTTTTTACATAATAACATTATATAAGTTATACAATTTTTCAGAAATTCATTAGTTATATCTAGATGCGCCTCTTATTTCTTTTTCTCTAAGACAGGGATGAAAAGTAGGTAGAGTGTATCACTCGGCTGCAATTTTTTTTTCACCTCGTGTGACGTATATTGAATCCAGAGCGCAGTGAAGGGTTCTAGAGTAGAATCCCGAACGCAATTATTTTGCTCCCTTGTAATACAATCTACTATTCATTCATTAGAATTTAAAGTTCTTGATTACAACCAAATTCGCCTTTCCGAGCAAGTCATAAAGCAAAAAAGTGTGAAATGAAAAAAAAAGATGTAAAACCTTTTTTATGAAACGACCAGGATGCATATTTTTTGCGAGGTCAGGGTCAAATTCTCACCCTTTTTAGTTTTTTTTTAGTTTTTTGCCTTATGAGAACTACGTAGGTACAGTAATATCCGTTTTTTTATTGGCACAATATTCAAATGCATCTCAAAACGGTTGAAAGGATAGGGTATATTTGTACGGGACCGCACACAGCGTTTCAAATGCATCGATCTCAGTGTCAATTACCGTTTCTATTTTTAACGAGTTTCAAATGGATATCCGATTGCGTCGATATTTTCGGTCAAAATCAATGCGTTCGCGCAATGTTACTATGGACTGAACAAACTTATAGGTAATACAATTTAGAGAACAATATAATTTATAAACAAATACAACTTAATACTAGCGTGTGCATGTGCCCTAAAATATGCCATTAGTGCTCGATATAGACAGGGTAGATTTTTGAAACAAAAGGTAAAGTACCTTAACCCTAACGTGTGTTTCCTTTCAAAATCTATGAATGTAGTTCAGAATATACTTTTGTTTTGCTTGTTTAAAACATTTGTTTTCACTGCACTGAGGACACACATAACCGCCTGGGGGTCAAGTCTGCTAATGTTTCCGTCAAAATCGTAGTTCAATGGTGTTCTAATGGTAATGCTTTTTGACACAGTTCTTGTTTCTTAAACTCAAAATCAAGACACAATATGTTTCCGTTTTGGGTGTAAGAAACACAATGTGTTTCAGTTTTGGGTTTAAGAAACAAGAACTGTGTCAAAATGCATTGCCATTAGAACACCACTGAACTACGATTTTGACGGAAACATTAGCAGACTTGACCTCCTGATGGTCAACAAAACACACTTCAGACATGACACATGACTGGTCTAGCTCTTCATTTTCCTCAAGTTTTTTTTGTTTAGTAATCGTGTGGAGAATGATACGACAGACTTGGTGCAATTATTCTCATCTTACATCAACCACTTGTCTTTTGTTAAAGTTTAAACTTTACAAACAAGCGTTTAAACTATTATAAAAATTGAATAAAAAAACACTGAAAAACGCTTTCAAACGATACGAAAAACCATTTTACTTTGCGAAAAAATGCCTATTTTTGACTAGCTGTGTCTCCGCAAACAATGGACCTAAACTACTTGGGTTAGGCTCAAATTGTATAAAATATAGTTAACATAACAAATGTATATTACAACTTAAAACGCTTCTTTAAGGTGTTTTTTTTTTAAATACTGAAACAAGTGCCATTGAACATTGAAAATTTTGGTTATTGTGTAATTTTTCAGAAACTACTTAATAAATTGCATTTTTTTATACCAGATTATTTTTTCCGAAAATGATACTATATTTGACCAGTTAGCTAAATCTGGACAGTTATAATATTTAGAAAGAAGCCGGGAAAAGAGCGCTATTTGACCCGCCGCCATATGGAATGGTTTGTAAAGACAGTATGGCCCAGCTCAATATTAGTTAGGAACAGTCTACAGATCAGTTTCCATCATGCGGCCAAACTTTATCTTTTAACTCCCAACTTTTTTTTGTATTCGTTCATATAAACTATGGTGGGTGCAGGAGGGTAATTATGTTGCGCGCAGCGTCAAGTTCAAGAGAGATACAACAATATGTCACGCTGGGTTTATGTAACCCGCGCATGCTTAGTAATTGAAATACTTAGTATGTAGAATAAAAGCATCAAGTCACTTTAAAGTAACCTTGATTATTATCAAAATGATAAAAAAAATAAAAATAAATTTGCTTTTTATTAAATTGGCTTTACGGCTGGGTGGTGTAGGCAGGCGGCAACATTTTTGGGCGGCCAAGCTTAATGGCTATAATAGCCAAAGTGCAATAGCCCCTTGGGTATCAATAACTAAACAAGTTTGTCTTGTTGAAACATTAATCAATCAATATAATTGTTGCAGTCTATAAAAGAACCCGTTGCGTCACTCACAAAACTATTACCTCTACGATTTTACCAAGTTAAAAACAAAAACACATATCACAATCCGAAAGCAGAGAGTGCGAGTACTGACACAGAAATATGTATTTCTAAACAAACTGCACCGATATAAACTAAAAGCAGGTAAAAATAACAGCATTTAAGACGTAAAGCAATGGAGGACGTCTCCCTGCGTTTCGTACTGAATTATAAAATTCAAACACATGTCAGTTACGTATATCAGTGAACGCTTTAGGCACCTATAGTTGGGATAAAACAGAACATCAAGGTTTCTTATTCATAAGGTAGACGCACACTAAACTATCATTGTAGTGGTAGTGATATCATAAGTACAACGTATTAAAATAGGTCATCACATCCTAGGCGTCCATGATTCCCTGGTACTTTGCTGGCAGAATTGCATTGTTGCAAGCTATGTTAGCTAGCAGCAGCATCCGCAGTTGGCGCTCACTCACTGATCATAACATAACTGAGAGAAAAAGAACAAGTGCTTGTAAATACTACATAATTACAGAATGTGCTGTATTCTCGTCAGTTCGAAGGGAGATTTGAGATGCGATTATAGAATAACTGTTTTTTTCATTATATTCGTAAAGGTTAATGCGTCTGAACAAGTTGAATTCAATACTTCTTATTAGAATTTTCTACTAAGAAGTATTGAAATCAATTTATAAAAAAAAAACTTGTATAAAATCTCTTTCGTATATTTATACGAAAGAGCTTTATTCACATAAGTTATTTTTATTGGAAAGGCGGAATTTGTATACTTTGTATACCTGTTACGAGGTTAAGTAAGATACCGAGTTTAATTAATTGAAAAATCATAACAATTCTTTAACGTCGTTACTACGCATATGAGGCTAAATCACACCCCGGGCACTCCATACAAGCGTCGCGTTTCAACTACATACCTATTACACAGACGCTACACAGTGACATTTTTGCACACGCGCAACTGTGTGCGAGCTATTGAATAAGCACACGGATCGGCACACGGAACTTGCGCGGTGGGCGCCGGTGGGGTGAGGTAATTGAATGTGGGGCGGGGCGGAGAGTTTCCTTTCTGTACGGTAGTACTTATATCTATTCTGTGGCTAAATTAACAACGAGTTTTTCAGGACCTGTGTGAGTGCACCTTTAAAAATCATTCTGGATAATTTTATGAAAGCGAACGTCGGTGAGTCGACGGCGTTCTCTTTCTTGAAATACCTATAGCATTTATAAAGATCAAACGGTTTAACAAACGGGCATAGTGTAAACAGATCACACTCGCCTAGAACGCGTCGGCTCCTTACTGGCGGTACGGTAATGCACGATCCAAACAAAGACAAACACTACATATGTCTGACCTACCCTTTAAAACGTTACTTAAAAATGTCATAAGTAAAAGATATACTTGATATATCAAGGTGACCATTTGTAATAGTATTCCTTGCCTAGCAGTGGAGAGGGGTGAAATTATGGCGAAAGCGAACCGCCGGCTGATTATGTTAAATTGTTGCAATCAACTCTGACGGAAATTGCAGTAACATTGCTGCTTTAGTAAGAACCAGTGTGGCAACTATCGTACTTAAAGCGGCAATATAACTGCGCTTTCAATTGATTTCAATCGAGAATTGTTAGCAACAGACTTACGTAATCAAGGTACTGTTCTACAAGAATGTTATGATCTGCATAGTGGATGTGGGGATGGGATTTCTAAAAGAGAAGCCGATGGACATCGGCTTGTATGGACCCTTCTCCACTGTCACCTAGGTGTTAGAAGACCATATTATTGAAGAGGTCGATGAGCCCTACGATAAATTTTAAATCATGGTATCAAGCAGCAGTTACTTCCTAATGACGTCATACTTGTAAGCGAATAAACGCAATTTTCGATTTAAATTCGGGGCACAGGGCATCCTTATGGGTGGATAAGGAGGATGAGCCATAACCCACCACGCGGGCCCAATATGGATTGGTTGGTGTTAACGACTGCAAATGCACCAAGCCCGAAGGAGCTCGAGGTAATAAATTTTTGGTCACCCATCCTATGACCGACCCTTGCGAAAATTGCTTAACCTATGCAATCGCTGGGCCACGCGCTAAACCACTGCGCCATCGAGCTCCATGATAGCGTAAGTAATTAAAATAGGATATTTTTATTTGTAAGTACGATATTGGCAGCTTGATTTTTGTGAACGAGATTTGAAACTTTTGTGATATGTTATGGGTCAATCAATGAAAGTTGTTTAACACTTTAGTACTTTGTCATAGTAACTTTTTTGACTAATGTTTTGACTTAACTTGAGGCACCTTTAATAAAATTGCTACGACGAATGTACCAAAGCGTTAAGGCGGTTGTATGACCGAAAGTGGCGCCCTCAGAGGTTTTTATTTAATAAGTTATTAATAGATAAAGATTTTAATAATGTTTATCGTGGAGATTTTAGGGCCCATGGTCTAGTATTTTTAGAAGGTATCACTACATGCCCTCGTAGTCATTCGTAGAAGTAGATAGCAAATGTGTCAAAAACGGCCACTTTTAGCAGTTTTTCTATCTACTTCTAGCAGTTACTACTAGGGAATGTAACGATACTGTCTAAAAATACTAGACTGTGGGCCCTAAAATCTCCACGATAAACATTATTAAAATTGTGTATGAGAATTATAATATTAAATAAAATTCACCGCGGCGCCACTTTCGCTCAGGGTACCACCTTAAGTGACTTTCATTGCTGACTGTACCTTACTGCTGTGCAATTAAAAATAATCCTGCTATTGGATAGATATTTTTTAACACATATCACGATGTATGTATTTAACATCAAATAAACACCAATTACTATTTTCGCATGAGCAATTTAATGAAGATTTGTTGGAATGGATTCTCAGTTCTCACAAAACATAAATAAACAATGTTGTTGTTAATTTGATTAGGAGATGGCAAATTGCCAGATTGCAATTTAAATTATTGCGAACATTTTAAAATTAAATAGGAATCACAGAAAACTCGAAAACTAAATAAAAAAAATCACATTCAGTTGGAGCCCAACTTAAATATTTATTTTATTCTGTTTTTAGTATTTTTTGTTAAAGCGGCAACAGAAATACAACATCCGTGAAAATAAGGTCCCGTTTTTACCCTTTGGGTATGGAACCCTAAAAACAGTTCATGGAATTTAAAAATACATATTCGGTCATAAATGCTTAAACATTGAATGTGAGTCAGCCATACAATACAAAGTTAAAGAAGTAAACGTTTCAGTTTTCACAATCGTATCTAAACAGTACTTACACGAACGCTCACCACTCCTAAAATAATCCTGTTTTTTTAAAGTGTTCTCTAATAGTAAACTATTCAGTACGTAGCAAAGCAAATAGACGAAATAAATTGCAGTTAGAAGGTATGCTCAATCGCTTTCACATCAATTCACAAACGGATGGAGCGATCGGTGAACGGGCGATGCGCAGGCGCAGGGCATATGTTACCACAGCTTTTATGGCATCGTAAGGGAATCGAATATTCTGAGAAACGTTCGGAGCGCACATGGCCAGTAAACGAAGCTCTGTCATGTATGAGGTTTTAACATCATCGCCTCTCGATTTATGTCGGGTTGCCTATAAAACACAAAAGAGTCTCTTAGCGTCTTATTTCTTACAATTACTATTGTTTACGTACTTAGATAGTACCTATGTGCGTAGTTCCGCCTTATTAAAGACGGGTTTAACAGTAATAATTAAAGAATACCCTGTTATATCACTTTATTTTTATTAATTCAATCACTACATTCAGAAATCATTATAAGTTGATTTACAAGGTCGCGGTCGGTACATTGAATAGCTCTGTACTTATAATAAATCTGTAACTGAGCTAACACTGTACACACACATTCAATATTTAAAATTTTAATTCAAATAGTCATTACTATAGCTACAGAAGACAAATCCACAATTTTTTTAAACTTTGTCTGTCTGTCTATCAGTCGGTCTGTCTGTCTGTCTGTTAACATATCACGCGAAAACTACTTAACAGATTTTCACGATTTTTGGTGTGACAGCAACAGACTATCCGGGTCAACTTCTAGAATACTTTTTATTTCGGGAAATTATCTAATTCCCGAGGGAAAACACAAAAAACTGGTTGGAGCTAAAATTGCGCCGAAACTATGTGTTAAAGTTGATAACTTAAAAATATAAATCTAAAATATAAAAATCATCTATGGCATTCTACGGAATGTAGAAATGACTTAATTTTTGAAAATTATGTAAAAATCTAGTTTTTCTAGTATTTTTTCTAATAAAAAAATTATCTCAATTTAAAAATAGCATTGTGAATGCCTAAAATCTAAAAATTCTATGGTAGAATTAAATCTTGAAATTTTCTTTAATATATTTACCTTCCTTACTAATTGTAAAGTGGGGACATCAATCTCATGGTGAAATCTTATCATAAAAACATTTTTTTCATTCAGGGATCCGTTTTAAAAATATTAACCTTTAAATTTCAAAATTTTGTTAGAGTCAAGTGTCGTGTCCTCCCCACCAGGAAAACGGTTGCTTTTGGAAACGTGAAAAAATTCAGGATAGTACTTGGTACATATTATAATGAAATTAAAAGCAAAACTATCACTGGATTTACAAGTTAACGAGTAATAAATGTATAAGGTAACTGCGCAACCCTATACTGCGCGTGACCCGACACGCACTTGGCCAGTTTTTGGTATACGTTATTATGTCTACTCGAAGCTAGATGGCGCTAAATTTTTAATTGAGTCATTATTTTTGGGATTGCCTATTTTAATATTATTTAAAGATTTCATAAATGTAAAAAAATAGCTTAAGCCTTTAAGCCCCGGAAGACAAGGAAGACCAGAGACACAATAGATTTTTCACGAGGTTTTCAAAAACCGTACTTAGTAGCTGCTATTTTAGTAAACTATATTATATATATTATATTCGAGGGCAATTGAGGTGCGTGTCCCGAAATGTTTGTAATATAACCGAATTACGCGCGGACGAAGTCGCGGGCATCAGCTAGTTTTGTAATAATTTAATTACCTACCAATATATCACATTGCATTGAAATTGAATAACTAAATAACGATAAAAATAATAATTTAAATTATTATTTTCTCTGACCGGCTCTATGTTTCACATGCGTAATCAGATGCGAATTCACAATTTTTAGTTCTGACTTTACGATATTGCTTATTTTTAATTGTCTTCGATGTTAAGTACCTACCTAGAAGGTGCCAAGTATTCATTATAGGTACTGCATGATTAGCAATGTTTACCTAAAAACATTATCGTAGTGCAGTGCAACTGACTGCAGTTACATCGCTATTGTGCATTTATGCCGGCCAAATACTAGGAAATAATGAAATAAAAACCTTTCATGATTTCCTAGTATTTGGCCTTCTTCGTGCACAGACCATAATAGTACATTACAGCCGAGAACAGAAAGTTAACATTATATTAAATAAAATAAAAAATAAAATAAAATATTGTCGAGGCTAGTTTGAACCACAATACCGCATGGTATTAAAAAAAGTTTCGATACAAAATTTCAACACTTTTTTTTAGTACAATGTTGTGATTGTAGCCAGTGGTGGCTAAGGTATTATATCTCCATTTTGCTGTTAGTTCCGTGGTTCCGTACATTTGTGAAGACAAATTGAGATTAATTTTTCAAAAATGTTCACGAAATTAAAAATTCTATGAAAAAAATTCAGCTGATTTGATTTTATTCAGACATTGCCCATTAGTGAAATAGATAGATGAGTATAAATAATATTATGATATATATGAATATTTACGTAATTAATTTCTGTTTGAAATCGTGAAAAAAAATCTTCTGTTCCATACAAAAATTAATGACGAAAATATCAAAATCCATGAAACAGTTGATTTTTTTTTCTCGCGATTCCAGAGTCCCGCACCCTGATTATCTAAAAAGAAACTATTTAGCGACCGGTTTCATTCCACATACATTGCTACTTTTCTTTGGTATGTTTTTTTTTAATCCAAAAAGAAGTAGCAATGGATCACTATCATCAATGAACTGCAACCGGTCGCTAGGTGGTTTCTAATTAGATAATCAGCCCGCCGTAGTAGTAAAAGTTGTTCAGTTTGATAATCAGAACCCATTTTGGGTTAATTCATGTACACAGTACACTTAACTATAGTATTATGTAATCTAATCTGTGACAGTACCTACTTCAAGATAAATAATGGGCTTTTCATAGTAATGACGTTGACATTTGCATTGCAATAAAATGAGGCACTGACATGAAAAAAATTTTTGTGGCTTTTCACAATGACAAAAAACCGGCCAAGTGCGTGTCGGGCCACGCGCCATACGGTTCCGTAGTTACCTTATACCATACCATATTTAATACCACCTATAATTTTTCGTCTGTAAAAATAACTTTGTTTTTCACAGTGTTGGTATGAATGACAAAGTTATATTTGCGGTTTTGGAAAATGTGCTATATCTCAAAAACTGATTACTATATCTCGTTCAAACTAATTTTGGTTGAAAGTGTTTACTAAGATCTACAGCATATATTTTTTTTAGATTTTTCACTCTCTTATTTCAAAAGTTAAAGGGGGGGGCACACATTTTACCACTTTGGCGGTGAATATCTTTCAAACGGTTGACTTTGACAAAAAGTTGTCTTAGAAACCTCAATGTCATTTTTTAAGACCTATCTATAGACACCCAACATGTGTTGGTTTGAAGAAAAAAAATTTTTTCAGTTTCAGTTCCATGTATGGGGAGCCCCCCCTTAATCTTTTATTTTTCTTATTTTTGTATTAAATTCGTTAAGCGGTTAACAGAATACATCTACCTACCAAGTTTCAACTGTGTAGTCTTAATACTTTCGGAATAAAGTGGCTGTGACATACGGACAGACAGACAGACAGACAGACAGACAGACAGACTGACATGACGAATCTATAAGGGTTCCGTTTTTTGCCATTTAGGCTACGGAACCCTAAAAATGAGTGTATTGATTGTGTGTTGATAAAAATCATTGTGATCTTTTAGAGGATCAACACCATCTAGTGAATCAAATAGTTAATATTTTTATTTTTTTAATGTCTCTTTGAAAACATTCAACTTCCTGACAACGTACTTTTAGAATTTAGAATGAGTAAGATTTTAAACAGCAATTTAATATATATAAAATGTTTAAAATGAAAATAAAAAATACGTGTCCCCTAATTTTTTATCTACTTTCATTATACAAAGTAAAATCGACATTTTTTTTTTTGAAAGGTTGTCCATTCTAAATGATATGTTAGACGATTGTTTCTGATGTTTTCCGATACCCATTCTTTATTTCTTTATTCTTATTTCTTTATTCTATATTCTTTATTATAGATTACTTGAAAGTTTCAAAAAGAGAGCGGACTTATTTCGACAGTGTATCAAACGTAGTGAATATTTCCTCTATGAGTGTATCTACGAGGTCCCATGGAAAAGTCCTACGTTGAGTTTTTCCATTATTTGAAAAAACCGGTCAAGAGCGAGTCGGACTCTCGCACCGAGGGTTCCGTACAATCATAAATATATTTGCATATGTTACTTTAGTATAGTCTTTAAAAAAGTAGGATAAACGGCGGACAGGTGGAAGGGCGAACAGGCGGCCAGTTAATATACAAATCTTAACCACTGGTGACTGAAAAATGTTTCAGCCACTCCACATTGCAAACTGTTTAAAAGTAGGAACTTATTCTTCGTTTATTCGTACGGCATATAGTAGGTAATTAATATTAGAACCAGCCACCAATTATTATTGTAGTATTAGGTTGCGCCATCTCTTGACCGATAGTAAAACTATTTTTTTTCTTAGGTCAGCATTCTTAGAACATCGCCATCTGTTGACTGGTAGTAAAACTAAAGAATTTTTGTTTGTTTTTTTTATTTCTAAAAAAGTGTGTTATATTGAGACATCGTTTTATTTTTCCTGTAATATTTACATAAACTACTATCATATAGAATTATTTCAGATTTTTCTTTTTGCAAACTTCGGAGATAAGAAGGGGGTACGGTATTTTTTTTACATTTTTCATCATAAGTCGAAAACTATGCGGCCTAAGAAAGAAGGAAAAAATGTTTTAAAATGTGCAAACAGCGCTCTTTCATATGATACCCCACATGCCCTAGTCACCTCACTTCAAATTTTTAAGACAATTTTTCAGTCCCTGTTGTAAAAAAATTTTTATTTATTTCTTTCTTATTTGCAAAATAGTTGGGCAAATGTCATCTTAAACTATTCCAAATTTCAAGTTGATAACATTGGTAGTTCTCGATGTATCCAGCTGTGACAGACAGACAGACTGAGTCACAACATAAGGGTTCCTTTTTTATTTACCATTTTGGTTCGGAACCCTAAAAAGATCCATTAAGACATTAAGATTAAAAAAAACCTTTCTTTGAAAACCTAATTCGGTCTATTACTAATATTTTGATACAAAAAAATAGGATGATGCAATAAGAATTTTAAGTTTACCAAATAAGTTGTAAAATGAACTTATCACTATGTGCATTCACCCAGCGATGCAATTCTCAGTACCGAGTACCAGGGCCGCATAAAGTGCTAGAGGTATAAATGCTCACTGCAACCCCCGATGAGATTAGTGCGAAAGGGACGAAAACCCTAGACGACCTAGACTGCAGAAATCGATAGTGCACCGACCTCATGACATGACTCAATAAAACAGTACGTTTGCTCATCATTTGCTGCCGTGACTGCCGTCCCGCTCGGTGGTCATTCACATCTGCGACGGGAAAATCATATAAATATTTTTTTCATTTCAAAATATCAAAAAGATTCTTCACTGTAGGCTGATAACTGAAGAAAAATTATGTGATTGTGAACAACTCGATCGGAAATGCCAGAACAAAGCAAAGCGTGCAAATATTAATAAAATAGAATGTTGGAATATTTTTTACAACCAGCTTTTCTTATTTTTTTGTGACTACTGTATGCGATATTTGAGTGGTACGATACCTACTGGTGTTTTTATATTTATTATGTAAAAGATAGGTATACCCGTACAATCTTTGTCAAAAAATGAACTTTTAATTTCACTAATTTTTCACCGTATTATTTCTGCATCTTTAGAAGTTCTTCTTGAGTAACACTAAATAAATCTTAATTACAACACGCAATTTCACGTCAAAATATAAATCATGATGCTTCATCAGGGCTACAAATTTCCTAACTTTAATGCAAGTCGTCAGTAGTAGATAGATAGTGGATACTACTCCGAACATTGAAACAATGGAATTTTGACACTCTTGATTCTGAAACTATGGAAAAATCACGAATAACCTTCTACCATTTCTGCAGCAAGTGCAGCAGGATTATAATATCTGCAACTCTGGTTAATTTGTTTACACCGTTTTTTTAGAGACCTACAGAGAGGGGCAGTAATGTTGGCTCAAATTTCCGAAATCATGGAAACAGATTCATCTTCTATACTCTATGCAGCCTTAGTGCAGCAGGGCTAAAATTTGCCCAACTACTTATTTGATTACTGATCTGGTGTCGTAATTATGGTGAACATCACCAGTTTCAGTTTTTGCAGCTTTGGTGGGCAGAGTTAATCAAAATTGCCAACTCTGTTGTCATAGAAACATCCAGGCATAAAATTCTGGCACTCTGACGTAAACAGGAAGAACACACTTCTTCACTTTATGCAGCCTTGGTGCCGCAGGGCTAAAATTTATCCAACCATCTGCCTACATTGATCGCATGTGGACATCCTATTGTTTCTGCAGCTATAAAAAGTTATTTTTAGTACGAAATCTGAAAACAGTTTGTTCAGAATCAGTAATAGAACCGTTTGCAATATTTTTTATACATGTTATATTTTGACTAAATCATATTTACAAAACCATTATTAACGCACGCCCTACTAAAATGTCTCACGCACATATCACAAAAAGCTTGTAACTTCAAGAATTTTTAAGGTATCATTATCATTTTTTTATACCGATTCTGAAAATGAAAATATGTGGCCCGTGTTTCGGTTTTCGTATATACAAAAAATAATGCTGTATAGTGAATCAAAGCTAAGCTTGAAACAACATAAATAAATTAGAAACTTTCAGCGCTAATCGTGAATGAACTCGTCAATATATTATTTTGTGACGAGAAAATGAATGGGAAATATCATAATTGCTTATAATTGTTAAGAATCTGAATCTATGGAATCACTTTTTGGCCAATTTTCGGCTGACCAAAAGCACCAAAAGTTACTATCGCAGATGGCATCTAAGGTCAAGCAAGTGCAGCAGGATTATAATATCTGCAACTCTGGTTAATTTGTTTACACCGTTTTTTTAGAGACCTACAGAGAGGGGCAGTAATGTTGGCTCAAATTTCCGAAATCATGGAAACAGATTCATCTTCTATACTCTATGCAGCCTTAGTGCAGCAGGGCTAAAATTTGCCCAACTACTTATTTGATTACTGATCTGGTGTCGTAATTATGGTGAACATCACCAGTTTCAGTTTTTGCAGCTTTGGTGGGCAGAGTTAATCAAAATTGCCAACTCTGTTGTCATAGAAACATCCAGGCATAAAATTCTGGCACTCTGACGTAAACAGGAAGAACACACTTCTTCACTTTATGCAGCCTTGGTGCCGCAGGGCTAAAATTTATCCAACCATCTGCCTACATTGATCGCATGTGGACATCCTATTGTTTCTGCAGCTATAAAAAGTTATTTTTAGTACGAAATCTGAAAACAGTTTGTTCAGAATCAGTAATAGAACCGTTTGCAATATTTTTTATACATGTTATATTTTGACTAAATCATATTTACAAAACCATTATTAACGCACGCCCTACTAAAATGTCTCACGCACATATCACAAAAAGCTTGTAACTTCAAGAATTTTTAAGGTATCATTATCATTTTTTTATACCGATTCTGAAAATGAAAATATGTGGCCCGTGTTTCGGTTTTCGTATATACAAAAAATAATGCTGTATAGTGAATCAAAGCTAAGCTTGAAACAACATAAATAAATTAGAAACTTTCAGCGCTAATCGTGAATGAACTCGTCAATATATTATTTTGTGACGAGAAAATGAATGGGAAATATCATAGTTGCTTATAATTGTTAAGAATCTGAATCTATGGAATCACTTTTTGGTCATTTTTCGGCTGACCAAAAGCACCAAAAGTTACTATCGCAGATGGCATCTAAGGTAGTTTCCAGGAGCGTTGGTCATTTTGCTATCATTTTTAGTCCAAATTTTACGACCGTTTACCACGGGTCAGGTACACTTGCGTGAAAGACATTTTCGCAAATCCTCTTGCACGAATGGACATTTACGCGAATGGACACTTGCGCGTAAGACTTTTGCGCAAATGGACACTTGGGTGAATGGACACTTGCACGAATGGAAATTTGCGCGAATGGGTATTATTTTATCACTAAGTAGTAGGTAAGTAGATAGTTCATTAGTTAGGTACCATCGCCATTTTTGACCGACTTCAAAAAAGAAAGTAAAGGTTTTCAAGTTCAGTGCATTGGCTTTTTGGGGGTGCCACGTGCATCAAGACCTCATTTAGCCGCGACAAGAATATACTAGACTAGATCATTCCAAGAAATAAAATCCTACTTCCTACTAATATTATATATGCGAGAGTTTGTCAGTTTGTTTATTTTTCTTTGTTACTCTTTTTACGCAAAAATTACTTAACAGATTTGGATTTAAATTTGGCGCACAGACACACAGATAGCCTGGATTAAAACAAATTTAAATATAGAGTTATGAAAACCGATAAACAGCCGTATTTTTAGTGCGTCGACAAGGCAGAGGCAAAAACAGAGTTGAGCGCTAGTTCACCTTCACGCGGTGTCCGATGAAAATGTTTTTGAAAGCTAAAGAACTATTTAATTATTGATTGAGGAAAATTTAACTACAATTGTGCACCAATTCGCGCAAATGTAAAGTCACATGAGGTTATACAAAACTGACAAAAATCTGTAATTTATTTTGAATCTTAATAGCTTTGCATTTAAAGATAAAATTGATTGAATATCATTACACTGTTGTAGAAGCCAAGCGTGCCATTGACTGTACATTTGCGCAAATATACATTCGCGAAAATGACCATTCAAGCAAATGTCCATTAACGCAAGTGTCCTAATCCCGCCGCGATAATGAAAATAGGTATCGCACTTCAAAATTAAATCAGTTACGTTTGTTTGGAACCGACCCGCTAGATACCTACACAAGATTAATTATTTCAATTGAACCTGGAGGGAAAGTACTATAGTTAAATGCGATATAGGAGGTTTAGATCAAAGTTTTGCTTTTTAAAAAAAAAAAAAATTAATGTTTCATTCATTTTAGAAAATAAGTAAAACTGCGTACATGGATTTTTGATAATACGCTTGCCTTAGACGGGAATCGAACCGAAACCAATAAAAAAAATGCATGCAAACAAATGTTTTTGTTTTATGGAATCAACCGATAGAGTCGATAACGAATAACTATCAAATCTCTCTTAGAAACATACTATCCAAATTAAAGAAAGATCATGAAATCTATCGATTATTAAAAAACCTATCAAATATTTTGAAAAAGGCGATAGGCATTCTAAGATATGAAAGAATTTTTTCCGAGGAATAACAAAACCGAAAATTCTTACAGCAAGATGGTAGGTACCCTAGCCGTAGTACAGCATAATGATTACCTATGCTATTATTGACCATTTCTGTAGGTATGTGTGTATGTATGTCAAATCAGTTCAAACAAAATTCAACCCTTCAGATTTCAAAGTGAGCTTCGACTGCTTGTCCCTTTAGTCAGATTTCATAGTCTTTTCAAATTAGATACTTACCATGTTTGTAAGAACGAATTGATTCTTATGATTGACCCTATCGATTGGTGGCATAATAGTACAGGATGTAATTTGTGACATCAGTGTCGGTTTGGTTCTCGGATAATGCAACTAAATTTTCAAAATTACTTGAATGCCTTTTTGCTTCATTTCAAAAATAAAGGAATGTCTCCGTTGAGCAAATCTCCTATCTCATTTATTTAAAGTACTTTCCCTCCAAGGTTCATTTAATAAAATCCATCTAGTTCTCAAATAAAGGCTGTTTTTAGGGTTCCGTACCAAAATGGTAAAAAAGGAACCCTTATGGTGTGACTCAGTCTGTCTGTCTGTCACAGCTGGATATCTCGAGAACTACTAATGGTATCAACTTGAAATTTGGAATAGTTTAAGATGACATTTGCCCAACTATTTTGCAAGTAAGAAATAAATAAAAAAAATAAATATCTTTTTTAAAACAGGGGCTGAAAAAGAGTCTTAAAAATTTGAAGTGGAGCTACTAGGGCATGTGGGGTATCATATGAAAGAACGCCGTTTGCACGTTTTCAATCATTTTTTCAACTTTAAAAATACAGGAAACATTATTTTTCTCACTTAAGTTCTGAAATATACATTTGAAAAAAAGATTGCGGGAGTTTCCACATTTAGGTACGCGGTAGTCTAGTTCCTTAATAACCCTCTAACCTTATTCCCTGCATTCACTCACAGACTGCACGGCAATGACCTCGAAAGCGGCAATGACCATTGCGCATGCCCTATAATGACGTCATAGAGCTATATGCCTGATGTTCTTTATACCTAGTTGGGCGCAGGGCTGGAAGCGTTGGTAACTACTCTTTATTGCTCTTGTCATTTCTGCAAGCCTGGTGGGGCAGGGCTAATTTCACCAAGAGAAAACATCCCAGTGACGGTAGTTCTCTTCCACAGTCGATACAACAACAAGTACCTGTGTTCTCTTCACAGAGCAAAGTAGATTTTTCTTTGTTTTTCAGTAGGTCAGTAGAATAAAACAAAAAAAAAATATCTGGGGTAGAGTCGAATGATGATGACATTAGTATATCATGTAACGAAATAATTTCATGATAAAGGTTGTACATACTACACAACTGTTCAAACATGGATATTATGTGATAATTTTTTTTGAGAGAGATGTGTTTAAAAAACATAATATAAGTGAGTAATAATATAATTGATCGACCGAGCACGAAGTCTATCTGCTTCAGCTTGGGCACAAATTCTTTCGTATGTCCGGCTGTCTGTTCTCCTCTACAAGTCCGCATTTCTCAACCGATTCTCGTGAAATTATGTGAGCAGGTTCGAAAATTATATAGAATTTTTTTGTCAAGCCAGTTTATCGAAATTTCTCAAAATGGGCGGAGATATGTAAAAAAAAACATATTTCAATCTGACATTCTAGCTCTGCCTACTGCCTAGGGTTCATGATTTCTCGACCTTATCAGTTTCTCGGGTCTCGAGAATTGTCGATGCTAATTTCTCGGGTCTTCTCGGGTTGTCGAGATTTTTACATTTACGTATGTTTTTGCATATCTTTTCGGTTCAACTAATGAAAAAAGTCAATATAATATTAAAATTGTGTATCATAAAAAAACTTATTTTAAATCAATAAATTAAGTGGTCTTCCTGTTAAATAAAAGTACATATCAAAATTATCATAAAACTTATGACAGTTTTCAATAAAATTAACTTTTCTCAAACAACAATAAAAAAATTAAGTAATAAAACGTTAATCTTAATACTACGCCGACTTCTAATTACAATTACAACTCCATTTTTGGCAGGTTAAAAGGTTAAAGATCAATAAAAAACTATCTGAAATCACACACAACACAAATCAGTGGTAAGATTCGACTCACACGTTCTAAATAACATCGGTACTTATTAATTTCATTAAACATGCTGACATAAAAAAAAAACATACAAATTAAGTTAGAAAAAAAGCTTGAAAAAAATAAACAGTATATTTTTTACGCAACTAAACTCACGTCATCGCGTGTTGTTCTAGAAAAATAGAAAATATATTAACTGAGAAAGTATATTTATCGTTACGTTTGTCACGCCAGTTTTTTGAAATTTTTCAGAGTGGCGGAGATATGTTAAAAAAAATATTTCAGTCCGGCTTTCCAGCGCTGTCTGTTCTCCTGAGGTCGCCTTTCTCAACCGATTCCATCTCGTTAAATTTTGTAATAATGTTTGAAAATTGTATTTTTTTTTGTCAAGCCAGTTTTTCTTTTTTTTTTTAAATGGCGGAGATATGTAAAAATCTATCCGGCTGTTTGTTCCCCTCTACAGGTCGCATTTCTCAACCGATTCTGGTGAAATTTTGTGAGCAGGTATGAAATTATATATAATTGTTTAGTCAAGCTAGTTTTTCCAAATTTATCTTAAAAAAATTAACCCATTACGAAAAATGATCTAAATTAGAAGCACCATCTCACGCAAATACTCCAAATAATATACCAAACAGCACGTACTGTAAGTGTATGTATGCTTTAAAAACTTCATGGCGACATTCTTTTTAACGCGAGGTCTACAGCGCTCACGGAGTTGTTAACTGAACCAAATTAATATATTTTTGTTTTTTCTTATTGTTATTTCTGACTGCAATCAGTTTCCACACTATAAGCAGTTTTGAGACATGATACATGTTTTGTAAGGCGGTACTCCCACTAGGATACTCTTCCTATGGTTAAGTCACTAGGTTTTATTCCCTCTGTTCCAGTTCATCAATAGCATAACGCTTGAGTCTCTTCATGTCATGTGTTGTGTCAGTGAGTTGTGAGAAATTAATATTGAACAGAATAAATAATAAGTGTTATTATGATAAAAAAAACCGGTCAAGAGCGAGTCGGACTCGCACACCAGGGGTTCCGTACCATCATAATAAATACCCTGCAGAGTAGAATAATAAAAATATTATTGCAGTTTTAGGTCAGCGCCAACTCTTGACCGATAGTGCAACTAATATTAACTTTTTTAGAAATTAGATCTAAAAAAGTGTATAGGTATATTGAGATATTGTTTTATTTTTCCTGTAAATATAAACTGCTATCACACTGCAATTATTTCAGATTTTTTTCTTTGCAAACATCGGAGATAAGGTGGGGGGGGGGGGGGCGGGACGGTATTTTTTTTACATTTTTCATCATAAGTCGAAAACTATGCGGCCTAAAAAAAGAATAAATTATGAAAAACGCGCAAACGGCGCTCTTTCATATGATATCCCACATGCCCTAGTAGCCCCACTTCAAATTTTTATGACCTCTTTTCAGTCCCTGATGTAAAAAATATTTTTTTTTTATTTCTTTCTTATTTGCAAAATAGTTAGGCAAATGTCATCTTAAACTGTTCCAAATTTCAAGTTGATACCATTAGTAGTTCTCGAGATATCCAGCTGTGACAGACAGACAGACTGAGTCACACCAAAAGGGTTCCTTTTTTACCATTTTGGTACGGAACCCTAAAAATTTACAAATCCTAAAAAAGGTCGATAAAGACTGTACTCAGTAATTATTACAGGGTATTTGGTACTCATTTATAAAGCCGAAATGGCAGATATTGTACCTACTATGCATATTAGAAAAAAAATATTATAAACACTGAAAACAATCACTTACCTGAAATTTTTGAAGTGAAAACTTCTTTAGCGGCGTTGTACGCTTTTTTGTAATGGGGAAAAAATGCTAAACTCGCGTCAGTATGAATCACGTGGCCGATCGAAAATGCGTAAGACGGATGTGACGGATGGAGAGTAGACAGCTGACAGCGGAAGTATCCCCCTCGCTTTCTACGGGGCGCGGTAAAAATATCGGCGTGTTATTTTAAGACGTAAACACTTGTGTCACCAGCAACGCGCTAATTTTGAAAATGAAACATAGCAACGATCACTTCGGTGAAATCAAAGACATATTTATACTCTGTGACTATAAGTTTAAATCGTAGAATGCGTGCATGTAGAAATTAAAAAGGCCACTGGCGCGAAATTTTTAGAATTTTTCTCTAATTACAAACTGATTGAATTGTGTGACTGTATAGTAATAGGAAAGAAATAATTTTAATCCTTTGCCGCTAATTTCAAAATATTAAAAATGCACAAAGTTAATATTCAAGTTTTCACTTCTGCCGGCACTCCCGGAGTGCAACCCGATTTTTGTTTATTTTTATGAAATCAGCATAGTGGCAACCCTAGACTGAAATAGTGTACAGATTTATTTTGCCCATTAATAGGATTGATTATCAAAAATAATTGTCCATCCGCGTCTACGGTTGTCACTTAGTACGTACGGCTCTTTTCAACCAAACACGGTCCCATCTGGCAGAAAGCATGAAACTTGGCATGCATGTAGCATAGAAGTATCAGCAAATCGTAAAGTGATTTCGGGAGATTGTTTTGTGTCCCCAATTGCAGTTTTTATTTTTTTAATAAAAAACGGTGAAAGCTACAACAAAACTGTCAAAGATCAATATATTTGTCATTTTTTTAATAAAGGTGATAGCACTTATAGTTTTCAAATTATGTTAGAGTTTCTTCCGATATTTTTTGAAAAAATCACCCTGTGGGGAACGTATTGGACAACACCGATATTTTTTGAATTAAAGAATGAGACTTGGCACACTTGTTCCTTAGGTGGACTAGAGTGGAAAACGACCGGGAGACAGCGGCAGACACCCTGCTGGGGGTAGGGGGAGGGGATAAAATTTTCTAACGCCACGCGTACTGTTGGGCGTAATAACTGCTAATTTTTAGCTACTATGGCAAACCGGGTATCATTTTCGTATAAATAAATGATGGCAGGGATATTTTTTTTAAGTTTCATAAAAAATGTATATGTTAAAATATTATACACAGCGTGGCATAAATAAATCTATAAAAACTCCCCATTTATTATTCTAATTTAAAAAAGTTACCGTAAACGATGAAAGCTACAGCAAAACTGTCGAAGTACAATATATTCTTCATTAAATTTTCTGCAATAATTTTTTTGGAAGTATGTTAATAGAACTTTTAACTTAAATAACTATTTTTAATTGATTTAACGATAAAAGATGGATGCAGTGTAGACAATGCTATTAACCTAACTTAGGCAATTGCATTTATTGCATCACTGCCACTGGCTGTGCAACTGCACTTCTGCCAAGCTCGTACTAGGAATGCATAAACCTGAAGTGGTAGCAAGCGGAAATGTTAATAAATCTACATCCAGGTTTACTACTACAACCCTATATGCATGTAGATCAACCCACACTGGTTTCACTATGAAAACTTTGTTCACAAAAATATTCGTGTAAAGGTACCCAGCGAGAAAGTACCTGTGACTTATATAGATTTTTATGATACGTAGTATTTGTTGTATGGTCTCTGATTTTTATAAACCGTTTTAATGAAATAATTAGTTATGATAAAATTGCTTAAAGTTCACGTAAAAAGTAGTTTTAGCCAGTGTGCGGAAAAGGGGCGGGCCCTTAGGTAGCTCCGCCCAACATGAGAGACCTTATTCGTGAGTTTATGTGATGGAACGAGGGGTAAGATTGGGGTGACGTCATAATGTGCATAGTACCTATCCTAGGTACCAAGTTCTATATTATACTATGAGCCACCAAGTTGAATACAGTGATTAGCATAGGAGTTAATACATTATCTCTTTCCCAATAATATGCAGTAAATATTAATAACATTTACTAAGTAAATACGAAGTTTGAAAGGAAATAATTCGAAAATTTTTAGAAAATCGAAAATTCCTACAAATGAATTTTAGAAAAAATAATGAAATTTTTAATTTCTGCACATCATTTGTTTTAAAATTTCTTTTATTTCACGAAAGCACGCATCGCTGAGGTTCAATGTTGTGTGAACAATTTTGTTTGTGTATATATTGTTTGAAAATTTACAAAAATATACAAATGTAATCGATTGATTATATTATGATTGAAAATACGGAAGAAACTACGAGCATTGTAATGGTTTTCTAGATCAAGATGGTTGATTTGCGTGCGGCACTCAAAAGCTGCAATGCGATAATAACACAGTTTCATTTAGCTTATTACAAAAAAACATCTTCTATTTGACTGGAAATTCAAAGACCTAGTGCAGTAAACAGTATCTAACAGCTGCACGAAAAAGCATGCACAAAGTGGACAGTGCAACGTGTTAATAAATAAAAATAGAAGTACAGCAGAAAGTTACCTGCAGCAGCCAAAAGCATACGCAATGCAACGCAACTTAAGGGTGCATGATAGGAAAACATGGTTTGCGCGGGCTATATTTTTATATAGAAAACGTAAAGTTGCAGCCACAAAAAATATACGACAAGCTAAAGAGATTATCTAGTAGCTACAAGTATTAAATTACGTATAAACCTCACAGACGATAGTAAACAAAATCAGAATATCATCAAAAGCGCTTGTCGCGGGTCTTATTTATGGCGTAAATTATTGCGGAAACGTATTGAATTCTACATCAAAATATACTTTAACGTACTGTGTAGTTGCTCCAATAACTTTTTTCCAAGAAAAATAATTGTGCAAAAGATAATTATGAAAAAACAACGTAAAACATCGCAAAAGTGAGGTTATTTTCCATAATCTTTACACGTAAAGAAAAAGACAGAGGCAAGTAATTCCGCATAACAAAGCCTTAATAGTGCAGTATGCAGTATCTAACAACTGCACGAAAAATTTGCATGATCAAAGTGAGGTAAATAAAAAAACGACCTAATAAAAATGTATGAAGCAGCTGCTGCAGAAGTTGACCTGCAGCAGCAAAGCATAACAGTGCATGAGCAGTGCACTTCTCCCAGGACATTATGACTCTCCAAGAGGTGATTTTTAGCACACATCAGCAACAGACACTGTGTACAAACACCTATGTTTGAAGCCGGAAATCAATAATGAAAATCAAAGCAACAACCGGTCATTGCAGGAGATGCGGTGCTTTTTAAAAGCAAGCCGTTACTTCGTTGAAAAATCGTCTGCCTTAACCAGGAATCAAACCCACCAAAAATAATTAAAAAAAAACTTTTCTATTTTTACCATACCAATCGAAAGGGTTACTCATAAGGATTATTTTTTCTTAAGTGATACAGCATCTTAAACAAAAGAATAACCATGAAATTTAACATTTAAATTTAAATTATTACAGATTGTATCAATTTGTATTGAATCGTAAGCGATTTTTAAAATCTTAGAATGCAGTTCCATTTATTTTTTTAAATAAAATGAAGTCTTCTTTCAGTAACATTTCCTACCTTCAATATTAAGGTACTTTCTCTCCGTGTGGCAAAGTTTTGGGGCACCCTGTATATTTTATCTTAGATATATATTACATTGTGAAAGACGAAATCATATTTTAATGTTTTTTTAGTCATTTCGAAACTTTTTGTAATACTTTAAATGTAAGATAGGTACTTACGAATGTATTTATCTTTGCTTCGATAAACGTAATCAAATAGAAAATTATCACTAAAAATATGTATTTTTTCCTCGATTACCACTACACTTCATTTCATAATATAACTAACTAACTGAGTCATCTTGATTGTATGTACCCACACAGTCCCAACCAAAGAAAATTATTAAAATAATATTATTCAGTACATATGTACAAAACGTACAAAACAGTTTTATAATACTATATATATTATATATGTACAAAATGTACAAAACAGTTTTATAATACTTAAGTATTAAAACATAAGCTGTAATAACTTTTTAAAGAAAATAGATATTAATAATTAATGAAATACAAATTGATTTTGTATAATGCACTTTAATCTTATCTTAGAAGACTTCTATTTGTACTAGTACATGATTGCCCAATTTCCTCTCTTATCCATTTTCGTGCATAGGTACTAATTTGTATTCATCAGAATAACATGATAGAAAAAAGTATCCTGAAATAATTATGTAAACAAATACAAATAAACCTATACAAATAATCTCGGAATTTTAATAACTATTACTTTATTATCATGTAGTTAGTCTTATAGTTCATACTCTTTGTTATCCCTAATTAAATAAAATAAAATAAAAAATCCTAAGTATTATCGGAAGCATGTGTAAGTGCATAAAGGTGCTCCCTTACCGGGAGCATTCACGTGTACTGTAACCTTCGAGCAACAAAGGCTTCGTGCCCGTCTTACTCTAAGACTGTAACATTATAGATTCGTCTTTGAGCATTACATTACAATAATACCTCCCTGACAGACGAGCATTCGCGTGTTTCTCCTAACTTAAACGAAACATTATCATTTCTTTCTCTCGCTCGTGTCGTGATCGTGACATCTCTTTCCCACTACTGCTTCGCTGTATTATGTATACTCTACTATATCACAACATCAATATTGAACAAAGTGGTGCTCCACCAATACACATTTCCACAACCACAGGAAATACAACAGTATATATTTCTTTTAATTTTTACTCCGAATTTTCTTAATGCATTTTGTTAGGTATACTTTGTTTGCCCTGTTGACTCATTAACATTAGAAAATAATAATTTCGAAATTCCTTCTCACTCTCAGCTTAGATTTGGTTATTCTCATAGCTCCGGTTGAACTTACCCTGAATTGTCAGGGTGTCACGTTACGGAAGGTAACGGAGCAAAATTTGGAAGAAAGCAAAATAAAAAGATAGAGCTGGAATTCAAAAGTTTATTTTAAATGCCACGTCCTAATGATCACAAAAATTTGGTAACTAAGGCGATTAAAAATTGTTTTAAAAATCAAAAAACCGACTTCAAAGCTCCACTATACCTCTAAAAAGCAAAAAATAATATTCAAATCACTAGATACGCATTATCATAGTAATAAAACACGTCTATTGAAGTCGGGTGGGGCTGGAGGACATTTTTTTTTATTCTAACAGCCCCACCCAACTTCAATAGACGTGTTTTATTACAATGATAATGCGTATCTAGTGATTTGCATATTATTTTTTGCTTTTTAGAGGTAGAGTGGGGTTTTGAAGTCGGTTTTTTGTTTTTTATTAAAACATTTTTTTCTTTTTAGTGTAAGTACCTTTTGTATTAGACATAGTATTATCGGTAGTAAAATCGGTTTGGCAAAACGTGAGTGAGATAATCGCGGAGAAACATGCATACGGGTCAATCTGAGAAGAGAACCTCCTTTATTGAAGTCGGTTAAAATATCAAGACCTTGTCCTAAGTGTAACAAATACTTTTCTGAAAACCGCATCAAAATTGGTTCAGCTAAACGCGATATAATCGCGGACAAACATACATACATACATACATACAGGTCAAACTGAGAACCTCTTTTTTTGTTTTTTGAAATCGGTTAGTAATTACATTTGTACAGTTTTTCCCTATAGTTCCCATTAGTTTCCATTGCTGGGAACGTTTAGAAGAGCCCTCATAAGGTGATAAACATTACAAGGGTAAGTTCGACTGGAGCATTTATAATCAAAGACTTCAATTACATTTTTTTATCACAAAAGATTTTAGATAGCTGCGCTAGCTACCTAAAATTTTTGTAATCGGTAAAATAGCTCATTTAGTTAGCTAATTTCTAATAACAAATTCACGCGAAGTGAAGTACGTTCGAAGTGAGATGCGAGTTTGGTTACAGAATCGACAGTCTGCGCGGGTAAAACCGCGGGGTGCAGCTATTACCTATATATCACAAAATTGTAAAAATGTGAAAGTATTGATGTTTGGATGTTGTTCATGTTGTAGATATCCTGTAGTATAATCAAGTAACTTCACACTGACACCACATTAGTACAATTTTACATTAGTAACTACATTGCACCCGTGCGGAGCCGGGGCGGGCCGCTAGTAACATAACCACTAAGAATCCATGGTTTGCTGACAGCTGGGAAGCATACAAAAACATCTATCTATTTATCTATGATAATCCTCTTTAAGATCACTTGCTAGAATTGCAGCATCTCCTGCAACGGCTGCACTTAACTGCAAGCAAGTCCGTCTTTGGTGTTGCACCTACACTAAGACCTCATGACCCTTGTAGGAGGTAACTACTGAGGCACACAGAGAGCGTCCATAATAATGTACATACACTCACACTTATAAGACTTAAATCAATACGGGACGGAAGTGGAATTGCGGGTACGTGAATCAAACTGCACTTGATCAAAAACAACGTAAATTAAATTAAATTTGTGTTTTAATATATTGCATTTTATCTGCAAAACCTCTCCATTCGTGTGCAACTGCAGCATCCTCTGCAACGACTTCAAGAAAGCCTTCTTCGATGTTGCACGCACACCAGGATTTCATCTCCCATAAAGAGGTTGAAAATATTGACGCACTCATATAAAATAGTGGCTCCGTGAGTTGTAGACCTCGCTATAGTGGCTCTATTGTACAAAAATAAAATGTCGCCATGAAGTTTTCAAAGCACACAGTACGTGCTGTTTGGTATATTATTTAGAGTATTTGCAGCTAGATGGTGCTTCTAATTTTGATCATTTTTCGAAATGGGTGAATATTTCTTTTTACATAAATATGGAAAAACTGACTTGTTTAAACAATTATAGATGATTATCGAACCAGCTCACAAAATTTTAACAGAATCGGTTGAGAAATGCGACCTGTAGAAGAGAACAAACAGCCAGAAAGCCGGACTGAAATATGTATTTTTACATATCTCCGCCATTTTAATAAAATTTGAAAAACTGGCTTTAAAAAAATCTATACAATTATCAAACCTGCCTACAAAACACGAGAATCGGTTCAGAAATGCGACCTGTACTGTAGAGGAAAACAGACAGAGCGCTGGAAAGCCGGACTGAAATAGGTTTTTTTAACATATCTCCGCCATTTTGAAAAATTTGAAAACGCTGACCTGGCCAAAAAATCTATATCATTTTCAAATCTGCTCACATAATTTCACGAGAATCGGTAGAGAAAGGCAACCTGTAGAGGAGAACAGACAGCGCCGGAAAACAGGACTGAAATATGTTTTATGTACATATCTCCGCCATTTAAAAAAAATCGAAAAACTGGCTTAACAAAAAATCTATACAATTTTTGAACTTGCTTATAAAATTTTACGAGAATCGGTTAAGAAATGCGACCTGTAGAGGAGAACAGACAGCGCTGGAAGGCCGGACTGAAATATGTTTTCTTTAACAGTTTAACATATCTCCGCCATCTTGAAATAAATTCAAAAAACTGGCTTGACGAAAAATTCTACATTATTTTCGAACCTGCTCACAAAATTTTGTAGTTGTTGTGTAATGTTGTATTTTACGGTTGAGAGATACGACTTGTAGAGGAGAATAGAGAGCCGAACGAAAATACGAAAGATTTTTTGAGCGTTCTGTGTGTGGTTTTTATGCGTGTAATTCGATTTTTTGCCCAAGCTGAAGCAGAGACGCTTCGCGCTCGCTCGGTTAATCATTCAAATTATTATGTAGGCACACCCTCAGCAATGTGGTTGGTGCCTTGCGATTTACTGTGCCAGCCACAAGGAATACGAATACCTAATAGATACTCGACTTTCCAAACAATACTGCACTGCAGTTTATTGAATATATTGAATCAGTCTGTTTTTATATACTGTATATGGGGTATTGGTATTGGTGATGGGCTCTTTTCTCCGCATTTAGACTCCCATTTGGTCCGTTATGCGTGAACACAGCATTGGTGTGGCTAGTCAAGCCATCCCAGCTCCTTCCAGAAGCGCAGAAGCCTCCTGGGGCGTTCACAGGCTTCTAGGAGCGACCTCACGTCTTTGAGGATTTCTGCCCGGTGTGTGGCCAAACCCACGCACTCCAGGATCACGTGGGCGGCTGTTTCTTCTGCGTCCAGGCATCCTCTACATAGGGGACTGTCCGTCGCATTCATGATGAATAGTTGTCGGTTTGTACGTCGGTCTGTATATGGGGTACCCGACACGATAGAATTAACAACGTTAATAATTTATTTATTATCGTTATTGTTTTGTACTGTCTACAAGAGCCACTTGAAAATTTCAAACTCCCCCACGTTGAATGAAATGAAGTGGCAAATCAGTGGTGAGGGTCAAACAATAACTTTACTGTAACGTGATCTTAATTGGCAAGTAGTTATTAGTATTGCTCGAGCGAGTGGTTTGACCACACGTGTTTACCCAAAGTTCCAAGGTTCGACTATACATTTGCTAGTTTATATTATTGGCTTGTTGGTTGGTTTGCAGCAAATTTAGCAAAATCTGTCGCTTCATAACAACGCTAACCTTAAGGCTCGGTTACGCGGAAATATTTTTCTCTGTCTTTTTCTTTACGTGTATAGACTATGGAAAATAACCTCACCTCTGCACTTTTTCAATGTTTTTCGTTGTTTTTTCACTCTTGTAGCTACTAGAGAATCTCTTTAGCTTGTCGTATGTTTTTTTTGTGGCTACAACTTTACATTTTCTATAGAATATTTGACCCCCGCAAACCATGTTTTCCTATAATGGTAGTGAATTATCGTCGTTACGACGTAAGCACAAAACATAGACTGACTAGTTATTTTGTGACTTATAAAATACAAACCTACTTTTACTATAACACGCCATAATATGTTTCTTTAAAATATATTTTTAGTTAATTTAAGGGCCAGTTTCACAGGCTCTCGGATAATTTAATCCAATTTCTACGGTGCATTTGTAGGGACATCCACAGACTAAATATTTTAGTTTAAATTGAAAATAAAATTAATATAGTGCAGAGACAATCATTTCAATCATTAAAAATAAATTAAAGAAGTAAAGAACTAGTTAATCCCAATCAAAATAGAAAAAAGACAATTCCAATAGTTTTGACGAGCGAGCACGAAGTGCGAGCGAAGCGTCTCTGCTTCAACTTGGGCAAAAATTCTTTCGTATGTATGTTTCAGCTGTCTGTTCTCACCTACCTACAGGTCGCATTTATCAACCGATTCTCGTGAAATTTTGTGAGCAGGTTCGAAAATTATATAAAAATTTTCTTCAAGCCAGTTTTTCTAAATTTTTCAAAATAGCTGAGATATCTTAATAAAACATATTTCAGTCCGATATTCCAGCTCTCCCTGTTCTCCTCTACAGGTCGCATTTCTCAACCAATTCTCGTGAAATTTTGTAGACAGGTTTGAAAATTGTATAGAGTTTTTTTGTCGAACTTGCTTTTCATTTCTTTTTTTAAATGGCAGAGATATGTAAGAAATAACATATTTCAGTCCGGCTTTCCGGCGCTGTCTGTTCTCCTCTATAGGTAGCATTTTTCTGAATTGATCCCGGTGAAATTTTGTGAGCAGGTTTGATAAATATATAGATTTTTGCTGTGGAGACAGTTTTTCGATATTTTTAAAAATGACGGAGATATGTAAAAAACATATTCCAGTCCAGCTATCCGGGAGTGTGTTCTTCTCTACAGTTCGCATTTCTCAACCGATTCTGATGAAATTTTGTGAGCAGGTCTGATAATTATATTATAACTGTTTAATCAAGCCATTTTTTCCAAATTAATAAAAAAACCATTTCGAACAATGATCAAAATTAGAAGCACCATCTAGCTGCGAATAACTTACGTACTGTGTGATTTGAAAACTTCATGGCGACATTTTATTTTTGTACAATTTGAGCTACTTTTTATCGCGAGGTCTACAGCTCACGGAGCCAGTAAAGCGTTTTAGTTATCTTCTTGGTTATCGTCGTTCATATTGCAATTTGTTCTATGTCAAAAATGACAAGTTTAAGAAGATTAAAAAAACAGCATACTGGAAAAATAAATAGTCATCAAAATGTTTTTTAACTAATGTATCCTAACCATTTTGTTCTATTCAATGTGAATAATGAAATCTTCATAAATAATTTATATTTTGTTAGAAATTCGACATAGAATCTATTGACATTAAACAAATTGCAATATGAACGACGTTATGCTAGTCCGTCCTAGGAATAAATCTATTATTAGCAAAGAACTGCTTTTATGTAGAACACCAACAGTAGGGTGGGCCGATTTTAATCATGTTTTGAATTTTGAATAACTAGGTATTTTGGACAAAATTCGATAGCAATCTACTATTTTGTTATTTTATTTCCTACAACCTACGTCGCATTACGCAACTTTTGAGGGGCTATTAATGCAAAAGTCTTAAGTCACAAAATTATAAAAAACCGGACATGTGCGAGTCGGACTCGCCCACCGAGGGTTCCGTACTTGGTACTTAAATAAAGACTATATTAATTACAAATCTATAGTTTTCTTATTTTTTCCTGTACTTGTAGAATATGACGATATTCTTGCCAAATTTCATCTAAATCAACGGGAAGTCCCTATGAATTTTTATGCTCTTGAGGGTGTCGAAATATGCGTTGAACGATACAACGCGATCATAATGAGATTGTTTGCGAATTTTGTAAATAGGTAATACAAACAAAATCATATTTTAACATATTGCCACGCAGAAATTTTAAGACCAAAATTCAGATGAGCGATTTACGAAAATTTACCACAAATTGGGAAAGGTTGCAGAAAAGTGTCGTGCTTATCGAACTAAGAAGAAAGAAATGCAGAAAAAATGAACGTAGCGGTTGGGTTGGTAATGATTCTGAGAACGCGAAAATCTAGTATTTCGACTAAGCCATCTGTACATCAACCGGACCGCTTTCAGAGGATTCGCGCGTGTGTAATTTCAATGGACGGAAGAATGAACTCTTCCTTAACCTCCTTGGAAATCATCGAATTCAGGAAAAAAATAGCGGTAGTCCAGCCCGACTTCTAACCACCTCGTTTTTTTTATCAACTTTTAGTGGAAAAAACCTGGACAAGTGCGAGTCAGACTCGCTCACCGAGGGTTTCGTACTTTGTTGGTACCATAAAGACTATATTTTTTATGATTTTAATTACAAATGTATAGTTTTCAGATTTTTCCGTGTACTTGTAGTATAAGACGATATTAAGTAATATCGTACTAAATAGTAATAAAGGGTACGTCCACAGTTCTAGGTCAACGGGAAATACCCTATAAATTTTGATTCTCTCGAGAGTGTCAAAATATGCGTTTTTTTCTGCATAAACGGCCGTATCTTTAAATAAACTCAGAAGTTTGATTTTTTCACAGTTTCAAAGGACTATAGATTTAAGTAGGTATAAGTATGGTTTTAATTTCAACTCGATTCTCGGTACCTCCACGCGTTATCGAGATAAAGGGTTTTAACAGTCCGATGGACAGACAGACAGACAGTTTATGATTTAATTACAAATGTATATTTTCATATTTTCTAATGTTCTTGTAGTATATGACAATATTACATGCCAAATTTTATAGTTCTAGGTCAACGGGAAGTACCCTATGAATTTTGATTCCCTTGAGAGTGTCTAGACACTTATGCGTTTTTTGCAAATAAACGGCCATATCTTTTTTCTCGTAAACTAAGAAGTTTGATTTTTTCACAGTTTCAAAGAACCATAGACTTGAGTACATGGTTTTAATTTCAACTCCATACCTTCACGCGTTCCCGAGACAAAGGGTTTTAACAGACCGACGAACAGACGTACAGACAGTTTAAGATTTAATTACAAATGTATAGTTTTCAGATTTTTTCCTGTATTTGTAGTATAAGATGATATACTTGCGAAATTTCATAGTTCTAGGTTAACGGAAAGTACCCTATGAATTTTGATTCCCTTGAGAGTGTCGAAATATTTTCGAGAGCGTTTTTTGCGGACCGTATCTTTTTTACGTAAACCTAGAAGTTTGATTTTTTTAGAGCTTCTAGGGACCGTAGACTTGAGTATATGGTCTTTATTTCAACTTGACACCTGCACGCGTTTTTGAGGTAAAGGGTATTGACAGACGAACAGACAGACAACAAATTGTACCGTTTCCTATAAGGGTACCGTTTTTTATTTTGAAGTGCGGAACCCTAAAAAATGAATATGAATTAAAGAGACCAACAAATCACCTTGGTAATCGGTATCAACAACCAAATAAAATTCTGATTTTTTTCAGATAAACCAGGCGTAGCTCACACGAACACCCCACACTACTAAGCATTTTGTAAATATCCACTATCTTACTGGTTGCAATTAGTATAGCAACGCTAGATATAATAATTCATGACCAACGAAGATACGCTTAGGCTCAGTGAAAAAAAATCTATCATTTTAAGTACTAGCCAACATTGTGTTTTATCTACTTCCTCATTTCAGGGCGACGACGATACGACACAATTTGAAGACAGTGAACACAAACAACATGCTCCCTTGATTTCTGCAATCCTAGTACTGCGGTTTTACGTGCGAGCCTCGTTGTCTGGTTACCCCCGGTTAAGAAGCAACCATTTTAGCTGGAGCATTATACGATCATGCAGACTGACGCCAGACTGATGCAAGGCCTCCAACTGCACTGATTTTTCCATGAATTTTCATACAAAATGGTGCAGTTGGCAGTTTGGTATCAGTCTGGCGTCAGTCTGAATGATCGTTTAACTCCCTCTATGTCACAGATTATCCCGTCTTCGTCTCCGAGATTTAGTTTGTCACAATGTAGGTGGGTGAATATTTGAGATGTGAGACGCCCAAAATTGATGTCTAGCCATAATACTCCTAAACGATAAGGAATTATAGAACCAGATTTATTGATTCTACTAACTAAATTAATAAGGAAAAAGCAATCGAAATAGATTTGCAGTTAAATCACGCGTTTTTTATTTATTGAGAAAATGCTCCGAAAAATCGCGTTATTTGGTATGTCACACATGCATGTTTTTTTAACGTAATGGTGTAAAATAAAATACTATCAAGTTTTGTTTTAATTGAGTGGATATATTTTTTTTTTGGTTAATATACCTTGTAATTTATATAAAAATACATAAATAACTCAATTGGAAGTTACTCAAATACTGTGTCAAAAAATGTTCAAAAAATAATCGTCATTAGCAGCAACCAAGTTTGTGTTTAACATTGTGGTAAAACGAAACACAATTGAAATGACGTTTAGTGGCTAAGCAACGCTCCTCCTCGTCGCTCAGGCGGCCGGCAGACTTAGAAGTGAACATACCCCTGGTACTTCGAACAGTGAGCAGTTGTATTTTGTATTTCGTTCTCCATAATTTGTCATGATAATGATCATTCATACTTTAAACTATTAATCACTTATTTATGTAATGTGTTTTATTATAACCACGTAAAATTATTCACGTGTCTAATACCGCGCATTGCATTTTTCTAAAGCTAACATATCTCAAAATGTTTTAAACTAGATTTTTTTAGAAACGTCATTATTGGCAACATCATTGTTTATTATCAAGCCATAAGTGTATTTTATGTAGAATTTTAAGTTGTAATCGTTTTACAACTTAAAATTGTAAGTAAATACAATTTAAAACAATAGATAGCTCATAAATATTACCTTTTCTCAAAAGTAATAAAAAAAAATACCTACCTAACCTAGTATATTATTGCTTCACTTATATAAGTAATACCATTAATTATAATATAATGATGACCTATCTCTATTCTAATCTCAATTATACATAATTTCAGCAACCATTATGTCATTATTTAAGGGAATTTCGTCATTATTGTCACAAATCGTCATTATTGGCAACAATATTTTCAAAAATACTCAATTATTTCGAGTGTCTTTAACATTAAATAGGATATATTTGCCCTAGATATATTTTTAGCATAAAATAGAAGTACTGACACGAGTATTAAAAAAAAAAAATCTATCAAAAATAACATATTTCAAAGAATCAGCCAGGTAGTAGTTTTGCTGCACCCACTCGCACGTAGTTACGTTTTTTTTACTCATGTGGTTAAGAGCCAGAGAGGAAGAGAAAGCAATAGCCATCTAATGATGTAGCTTTACAACAAAAAACGTATGCTAAAATACGAATGTAAACTTTACAAACAGACGACGATGAAGACGACTATGGATACTTAACACATTTTTTTATTTATTTATAAATCTTTATTTCCAGTGTATTAAAATAATTACTTTTCTTCAGGATTCAGTCAATGCTATAATGCAGTAAAATGCGTTAGTAAAAAATTATTAGAATGATTTACTGTTTTATTAGTACAGTATTTAAACTTGTCATTTAGTCCAATGGATAATTATGAGATGGGCTACGGAAAGATAAACTACCCCTAGTCCAGCCAGGTGCACTTAGATGGAATACGGGAAGATGAAACATTCTTGGTACTGTGGACTACTTATATGTAAACCATCATCAGTTTACTCTCCGGGCTATCCCGTTATAGCATAAAGATGACCTAACTCCTCGCATAATTAAGCCGTGCTGAACTAGGAATGCAGAATCAATCTGTTGCTACGGAAACCCTGCAGTGTCTGCTTACGTCTTTGATTGTATAGCTACGTGTCGTGATTTGAGGATCCAGGAAGGAGGAATATTGTACTAGTGGCTCTGTAGAGTTATAGACCTAGATTTGTGATATTTTTGAACATTCTCGAATCTGTTTCTGTTTCTATGGCAACCAACCGACCACCAATGGAGAAGGTAGTAATGAATATAAATAGCGTATTACTCTATGGTCGTATCAGAGGACAAGGTCGTCAACCCTACGCAGAAGGTAAATTCGTCCTAGCAGTGTTATTAGCTTTGCCAACTAAGTTTGCAGAAATCGCAGGAGCTGTACCATGGCTGTTTCTATGGAAACCCGCCAGACCTCAGATGAAACTGGACGTAGTATTAAAGCGCATCGTATTTTTTAGGGCGAGGGACATGCGCAGACAAGACTTCTGAACTTTTCAGTGCATTCACCTCAAACTATTGAAACGTAAAACCTTCATAATGGTAATTTTTTTGTTAATTAAGTTAAACTAAGTATACCGTTTTTGTTGAAAGTAAGGTCTAATACAGGGATACAGGGTTACTTATATACAGGGTTATTTGAAAATTTGAAAAACACCAACAACCTCTCAGGAGTAGATTACTTAGGTACATCAAAACAACATCGCGTCTTCCACGACATTTCCGAACAAAAAAAAATCGACTTTCCATACAAACGATCGAATAACTGATCAAGTTTTGTATGAAAAGTAGTTTTTTTGTGTTTTACCGAAAGTCTTAGAACAAACGTTCATGTTGTTATGATGCACTCCGGCGAGGTTGTTGGTGTTTACAAATAACTGTGTGAAGGTAGTGTTAGTTAACAAGAATAAAAATTACAACGGAGTTGAACTTGACAAAAAGACTGACATACCGAAGTTCAAAATATCGATGTACTGCATTTAGAAGTATAGAAGTGCGAATTACGTAAGTTAGTATTCAATTGTATAGCATACTACCTATATATTCGTAATAACGAATTACTTCTTTGCGAATGTTTACTATTGCGATGTACGGAACTTCGAAAGTTTGCTATGACGAATTACTCAAATAACTAAAACAAAATAATATTGCAAGCTACATTACGTCTAGGAACTATGAGGCCCTGTCCTAATTGGCCTAATTGAAACTGGTCGTGTGACCGTGCGATCAAACCTAGTGATATCTGTTGAATGTCCTAATTGACGGTCGCACGATCATGCGATGCGACCAAATTTTCTATTGTTCAGTTTCATCGCACGATGAAATCGCAACGCATGATCGCACGACCGATGCCAATTAGGACAGGGCCTGAGACTACCTACTGACCTAAACAATAATGTATTTGTATAGGAACATTAAAATTTGGTTCCAGCAATCTCAACCAGATTCAAACAGTGTCAATGATTGAAACTTATTTTGTGAAAAGTGAAAAATATGCAGGTCAGGTGACTTTGCATTATTGTATGTTTTACAAATTCTAGCAAGGGGATAGTGACGACCAAGATTAGTTCGGTGTGCGGGCAACATAAGGTAATATTGTGAAATAAAAAAAAATATATAATCTGGAATACTTAATTAATTTAAAAACGAATCGGCCTTAGCTGATAATTTAGCCCTGCCGCACTAGGCTTGCAGAGAACTTAAGAGCAAATCCAGTACCGTTGCTATGGTAACACATGCGGCGTCGGATGCAGCTGTGACGTCATAGAACTTGAACTTGCAGTCGGTATTAAATGTGAACAGCATGGATCGACAGCGTTGCAGGGTGAAATAAAAGATAGTAGTTGAAGCGAAAGTACTAGAGAAAGAGTAGTAACTAGTAAATATTGATGACGGCATTACGGAAAGGAAACGTTCCTTTATTTTTAAAAATAAGTAAAACTGCATTCATAGAATTTTGATAAATCGCTTCTACCGATAATCAAACGGGCTCAAATCGAAAAAATAACATGCAATTTTTTATATATTATTTGATAGGGTGATATAAATTACGCACATGATGATAGCTTTTTTGTTTAATTCAAGGCGATCTTCTTTTATCTTATTCTTTATTCTGATTCTTAATTGAATAGTTGTCAAAATAAAATAAGAGGAAGAATACCATAAAGGGGAAGCAATCACTTCCTTTCAATCCTGTGTTCCCAGTGGTGGGTTCGCGAAAACGCGCCGTTGCCAGGATACGCCCGCCGCCTGTGAAGCTGCCCATGAGGCCACGCCCCTTGACCACCCCTCTAGGCCATTAAATTTCATATTTATCACCAAGAGTAGCACAATATATAAATTTGTCAGAAGAGCCACTCGGAACAGATCGAAGTCCATGCACGGGCCGCGGACTCATCATTACATTACATTCAGGCAATCTTAGTAACAAGTCCACTTGTAGGCTTCTGGCCCTCAAGTTAATATTATCTTATTTCCACATAAGAAAATCCGACTACCTACACATATTTTCTAACGAGTTTACATTTACCTAATTTATAAAAAAATGCATAGAGTTTCTCGGTAATGAAAAGTCGATTACAATTTATTTACTCATTTTTAAATAAATTTAATTAGGTATATTATTATTAATATTATATTCACTTTTGCCTTGGATGTAACAAATACTCATGCTACAAACTATCGTAGACGCTACGAGAACCATGCTACGAGTCGTAGTCGATGCAGTTGCATAAGAATTTATTTATTCTTATGGCAGTTGCCTCAGTGATTTTTTTTAATTACTTTTTTTTCTTTACTACTATGTTGAATAAAATTCGGAAAAATATAAACACTAGTATTAGTAGGCGGTAGTGTACCGATAGTAGTATCGGACGTGTGTAGACACGTCTTAAATAAAAATTTGCTGGAGTTGGCAACGCAAAGCTAATTGTAGATCTCGCTGCGTACGCTTGTTTCTAAGACAGTAGACGTTCAGAACAAATCTATGGGAAAATAGGTATTTATTTTGTAGTATTTTTTTTTACCGAAATGGATATAAAAAATTATTCTACAATGCAAATGCCAGCATTGAAAGCCAAATTAAGACGTTTTTATTCTTACAGAATTTATCAATTTTTTCTATATCCAGATTTTTCGGAAATTTGTAAGTGCCAACATTTTTAAAGCCTATTACACAGAATTTAATAATTTTAAAGCTAAAATTTTTTTTTTTTAAATAAAAGTCCTTTGTTTTCATATCTCTCGTGGAACAAACGTACGCAGCGCCATTTTGACAGTTGCCTTCCGGAGCTTTCAAGCATAGTGCTTAGTAGTTTAAAATATTGATTTTGAATGCAAAAGTGTATCGTACCAATACAACATAGGTGCACACATACAAAGATGTTTGCATGTGCTTAACTTTATTACTCTCTGAATTTATGGGATCCTAATACCATTTGCACCGAGAATGCACCTAGGTACTCCTTTCGTACCTGCTTACATAATGAAGAAACAAAATGTACCGTGAATCGTTGCATTATTGAGAATTAGCGCTATCGCACACAGGCAACTTAGTCTCCCAGCAACTGTTTCGTCTCTCACATCAAGTCCACGGGTTTATATGGAAGCGCGCACACGAAGCGACACGGTCGTCTGCAACTTTTCATACAAATCACGTGAGAGACAAAAAAGTTGCGGAGACAAAAGTTGCCCGTGTGCGATAGCGCTTATTCTTACTTTAGATAAGAAAAAAATTATGACGATGATGATGATGATAAAGCTAAAAAGGCGAGTCGTCGTGATCTGAGGAGGAGTTGGCTCTAATTTACGAGTAAAATGTCGTCAAATCTTATTTGTATCGGGTCGACTACAGAACAGTGGGTTCGATGTTGATGTTCATGTGCAACATGGATCCTCGCAACTATTACTCACAGCTAACAGTGCAATTTCGGTACAAATGCTCTTTTCTTTAATGCTCTTTTTGAAAGAATACATACACACACTAGCAAACATCATCTACATATATCTATATCTTTTTCTTATATATAACGTGTAACAGAAAATTGTTAAACCAGTATATGGTAGTTAGGGGCCATCAAACTGAATAACTTATACTATGGGACGAACTCTGATACCGCTGAATGGATTTTGATGGGATTTTCAAACTTTGGTAGCTTGGGTTGGGATCCAACTTAAATCTAAGCGGGTTTCATCTGATTCGGATGCGTAGAACGAGGGAAAGCTTGAACTCTCTGTAATACTAGTTTTCAAAAAATAAGGAGATAATTTAAATTGGTTGCCTTAATTAATGTAAATCGCGGGCAAAACAGATACCTACTATCTACTGAGGATTTTTCTACTGACCACGCGCGCGGACGAAGTCGCGGGCGGAGCCTAGTCTATAAATAAATTGTAATATTAACTTTATGTCTGTCTCATGACATGCTCCCACATGCATGGTTGGTTATATTCGTTGAGCTATTCATGGGGTAAAAAGCGGCGATATCATCAAAGTAACTTTCCATTCGTAACCTATTTAATCCACGCTCTTGCGGCGATCTTAGGCATTTAACCTGGGAGGCTCTCATCAATCCCTCATCAATTCTCATTGGCAGGATAATTTTGCTGATTCACAAATCATCCATCAGTCAGCGCAATACCACTAACTTGGCGCTAGAATAGATGTAGACCTGTTTTCTATGTGTTTGTTATCATATCAATTTTTGGATGTTGGAAGCGATTTTTCTTAATATTATTTTTTTCTTTTTTTAATTAATTTTTCTTTTTCTTCAATCTTTAATTCGTTTACTGTTTGATTTCCATAATTATTATTTATTAGTATTAACCATTTTTAGAAATAATTTAAAATAAATGGGAAAATCGGGGATAAATGCCCGTACAAAAGTCTCTAGCAGCAGTAGCGCCATCAAGCGGGATAAATTTTGTGACATCCCCTCGAAACGAATGATGTTGGCATAAAATTGTGAAACATTGAACAAGATTTAAATTAGTTTGTACGAATTGACATAATATTTATAAAAAAAATGTAGATGTGCAAATATGATTGCGATTCAATTTAGTTTTCTTTTATATATCACAGACAAGTTAGGTCAAAAGGAAATTCAAAGTTCATCGTAGCAAAGTCCGTTTGCAGTAATAATATATACTCGTAGCATCGCAAATTCAACAACTGCAATGAATGCATCTAAAACGCATTCTCAGCTGTATTCTGGTTGCAACTACACCAGGAACTCATGGCATCGTAAGAGCTTTCCTTATTCGGCAAACATTAATATTTTGCTCCGCCGCACACATACGAACATCTCAAAAACTCAATACAACAGCTACAGCGAGAGACTACTCTACTACTCGCCTAGTTTAAAACAATGTACCCAATGATTCGAAAGTGCCAAACTGCCAATACAAACTATTTTAAGGACTGACATAAAAGGTTAATCCTTTCCTACATTTCAGAACTTTTAGTACGGAAGTAGGTACTAAATTGTAACATAATTACGTTTTTTTACTCATGTGCTAATACTTCTACGTGTCAAATTTTGAAAATACTGCGTTGGATGTTTTAATTTAGGGATTTTTTTTTGCATACAAATTGCGGCATTGGAGGCTGTAAAATCGATTAAACAATGAATTATTATAGGATGATCATGATGATGATGCATTTCATGCCAGAATGCATCGCCGGAATTTCTACAGACATTTCCATATATTCCTAACATTTCTGCTACATGCTACGAAATTTCTCGTAGTGGCTACGTAGGGTTAACAACAGCTGCTAGCTAGTTAGCACTTGAGACTGCAGCTGCAGCATTTATGTAACAGTCTGTGAAATTCAGGCTGCAATTTTACCAGGACCTTATGACATTCATAGAGGCAACATATACGAATGTCGTAGGAAAATCAGAGTTTTCGGAATATTGTTAGCATTATAGATAGGATGCAAATAAAATCCTAAAAAAAATACTACCTGACTTTTTTGTATTGTATTTGTATATTTTAAGAAATTACCGACTATTTTTTTATGCAAAATTATATCTATACGATTTGACTGAATAATTAATTCCACAACCATTGTTGAAAATTATTTTAGAGGTTTATAATTCAGTCCTATTCCTGTGTTATTTAATGTCCTTTAATTTTAAAAAATAATTTCAATATATCCTGCAACACAGGTGTTACAAAGTCTCCTACAACTTTATGGCTTCCTAGTATAGTTGCAGCTTCAACTTCCGGTACTGCACTTCAAATGCAACAAGTCTATAGACCACTTACTGCTGGTATGTGACAGCTACTTTTAGTAGTAACACCTAGAAGCCTCGTATGCAAAGTGAGGCAACTAATACTAAGCCAAAAGGACTTAGTTTTTAGATTTATATCCTTCATACGTTACTAATCGTAATTAAAGGATTTAGCTCAGGTGTATTAAATCTACGACGGGAAATCCAATAATATAGTAACTAATCTCCTAAATGTAGAATAAAATTGAAACTGTTTTGTTCTTATTCGCTATGATTAGGTAATACTTAATGGAGAATAAAAATCTGAAAATGGAGCCATTTTGGCTGTTTTAGTTGCCTCACTTTTAACAGTGTGCTTTGTAGAGAACTATCGTTCTAAGGGCTGTTCCAAAAATAATTAGTAAATCAAAAATGATAAGAATATTATTTATAACTTTTAAGATCATACCCCTCTTAACTCATTGCGCATATGCATTCGGGATGACCAGCTTTGAATCGACCGGTAGAACAAAGGCAGTCAGACCACGTGGCCAGAGGGAATAAAACGGGAAGGTTGAAAAATAGCTGTCGGAATATTTAAAAAACATAACGCAAAGTTCGGCAGTGATTTTTACCAAGGATATTTTTATTGAAATTACCCGCAAATGAAAAATAATCACAGCAAAAAAAATACTCTGTGGCTAATAATTTTTGGAACAGCCTAAGTACATATAAATACTACCAACATAAAGAAAACAAAAATCTTCAGTGATACCTCATCTCGATTCTCATACTCGCAGTGACAATGTGCCTACTATCGTGAACCTCAGTCAGCAACTGTGAGTTGGAGCGCTAACTACTGAT